>OY754476.1:13116035-13739243 GCA_963575645.1 Xanthostigma xanthostigma | reverse complement strand
GTGAAATAAACCTTGGTTTCAGTTTTATTATTTAGTAGTATGCCTTTCTGGTTAGGCTAACCGAAAAAACCATTCATGTTTAAAAACAATAATTTAGCTGGAGTTTCATAATACTTTTGTATTTTTCTAGAACAAGGCTAGTTGCTTGTGAACTTGAAAACAATATTACAATTTAAACTTAATACCTTCCCTCAGTGACGTAACTACCTATAAGGTGGCAGGATTGGCTTAAGCCGCGGCAAAACCAATCTTGTGTGCATCGGCCTTTACAAGCAATCAATGGAAGCGTATGCTTTATGAAAAAATTGCATTATTTTTTCTCGGAAATTGTAAAATATTTTAAAAGTATGAAACGGTATTACCTGTCGAAGTGTAGTACGACTACTAAAGTTTTTTCTCATAATAAGGAAATTTTATTAATTTACGAGAAATTGACATTTCCTACTTTTTATTCTTCAATGTAATTCTAAATCAATTAGACATCGTTTATTTGTTTTATTACAGTAACTTATTATTATATATTTTGATACTCTTAAATATAATTTCATTGTAAGTACATTTAAAAATCAAATAGCTTTCTAGTCTTACAACTCATTTCGTAAAAAATGCCTTTAATATCTCGCGTTTTTTTCAGAATCTTGACAGAAATCATGACAGTTTTTTTTTTAATATTGGCTATATTTTTGTTTTGTTAATTTTTTATTCTCGCTTTTCAAATTCAATTTTTTCAGTTTTTTTCACATTTGTTCAAGCTACGAACCTAAAACTTTTAAGTATCAAATTTTTTGTAAAGATAGTTGTTTTTTTTCGATTGATTTTGATTACTATTTTTTTTTAATTTAGATGAAGTATTTTGTAGCAAGACGAAAATTTAAGGAAGCTTTGAAACCATACGACGTTAAAGATGTGATTGAACAGTATTCCGCTGGCCATGTTGATTTGCTCGGAAGGGTGAAAAACGTTCAAACTAGGTACCTTCATAGTAGAAGTATGAGAAATTCTTCGACTCTAAAACCGTGGATTTATTTATTAATAAACTTATCATTTATAATCCATTGATTATTTCGTTTCGTATAATATTGATATTGATCAATTTTATTTATTAATCGCCTTAAAAAAGGATTATCATTCGACATGTGTATATACAGGGTGTTTATTAATTGAGTGCCGATACTTAAGGGTGTGAATCCTTGGGTGATTTTAAGAAGAAAAGTTAATATCAACATATGTCCTAAACCCCTTCATTTTTGAGCTACAAGAAATTACGGATTGGTCTTCTATAATTATTTAAATCGGTTCAGTCGTCTGTAACTGTCTTTATACGTTACCATATGTCTGCTGCATTTATGAATCGATTTCGATTATTCGTTCTCTGTTTAATAGGGCGTACATTCAGAATGGTCCCACATAATTTTTTCTTAAATCGGTTTAGCAGTTTCGTTAAAATATTAAGAACGAAGGAGGTTAATAACAGACAAACTACGTATTGCAAAGCCAAATAAAAAATAAAAAGTTTAAATAAAATTGGGGCTCCTTCAAAAAAAATAGAAAAAATCGTATAATAAAGTTTTGAGATCAATTTAATAAGGTACACTGGTAGTAAAAAATTATATTAATTAAATTGGCGCTAATCTCATAACTTAATTAATTTACGCTTTTTAGTGGCTTTTTTGAACGAGGGTCACTTTATTGTAATATTTTTTGTTTCCATTATTTTACTTTTTCTCTATAATAAATAAAATCCACGGTTAGTGTAATTGCATCATGTTGTAGCTTACTATTAAAATGGTTTCTACAGTGCTGTACTCTTGTTACACATAGGGTGTACCTAAACGGTCTGGTTAACCATAGTTCTACACACAAAAACCATAAAATAGATATCTGTCCAAGAAATTAAATCGATTTTTTTTTCAATTTACATATATTTATTATTTCAATGTGTAGAACTCATCCTTGAAATTAGCCAGACATTTTATATATGCCTACATTTTTAACACAGGTCCGGTTCTAGATTCTTAAATCAATTTAAAATTTTCGTTCAAAATTGTGATACACCTTCAAGTTTAGGCAAATTTTGAACTGAACATCCATACGCCTAAGACCGGGCCTGCAGTCGTTGCATTTTGCGTTGTTGTGTACTTACTCTTTAATTTTCACTAATTTCTCAAAATAACTGTAACCGTTGTATTAGTGTCTTTTAAAAAATACTTCTATTTCAAACCAAATATATTTTGATGTTATTGAAATTTTAAACTTAAAGCTAGCGTGTTTAACACGTTTGATATAAATTGAGTTAGAGAGACATCAAAATATTTTTGAGTTGCTAAGTATATTTCTTGTGTATTGTTTATATTTTGGACATCCTTTAACTTATGTTTTATTTGCACACTAATTTATTTGTATTTTCCTTTTATGGTTGCACAAAGTTAGCATTTATCACAAACCTCTACATTATTCAATAGCAAACACTGACAACGATGATGAATTACTTATATTTTTGCAATTTTCTTTATTTTTTTTTCATTATTATACTTACAAAGGAAGATCCAAGCCAATGGGTCAACAGTTTCGAACATTGGTTGGGTGAAATTATTAGACCCCCAAAATAAAAATACGTTTCACTATATGTATAAAACTAGGTGTAGGATAAGTTCATAATTGGTTCTGTCTGGAATAAAAAAATGAGTTTTTCTATATTTTGTCAAAATAACGTACTTTTTAATTTAATTGCGTTTATCTCGAAAATTTCACAATCGGTTTCGGTTTCGGCGAGTTTCGGCGTTAAATTGGAGTTTTTTTTTAATGTTAGAAGATTAAGAAGGAAGAATCCTGGTGGCATAGGATCGATGAACAAAGCAAATACTGAAGATTTTTATTGCATTTTTTATTGTCTAATTTTTTTAATATCAATTAAAAAATATCATTAATTGCAATAAATGATTTATGCACTTACAAAAAAATACGGCATTTAAAATCACACGAGTAAACTCTATTATGTAGTAGGTACTGATGTACGACTATAAATTCAAACACACAGTGACACATAATAAATTTCTACTTAACAATGTTTTTGATTTAATAACTCGTAATGTCGGAAACTTCTTTATTGAGTACTGCAATGAAATTTGAGGAAAAACAAGGAAATTCAAATCTTTGACTGATTAGAACTCTTCAATAAATAACATTATCGACCAATTTTTCAGACAAATATGTTAACAAAAAATTGGTTGTCTGTAAAGTTGGTTTACGGACGATAGTTTTACGTGATAACGTATTCCGTAATACATAACCTAAATTTTAGTAGCTGTCAAACTTGGGCCGAAGCCTACTGCGCTCTCGCTTGCACGCACAGGGTCGGGCGGAACGTTAGGAACGTTACACTTTTTCGTGCGTGCAGCTGGTGCTTCATCAATTTATAAGACGTTATCACGTCAAAAATATAAAAATTAATACATTGACGTTTCAGTTCGGATTTGGATTTTCTTCAGAAATATGTAATCTAAAAAATATTAAAATGAATTAGTATCTACTTATTTTACAATAAAATTAAGACTAAATTTTTTAAACAATTTTTGAAAACTAATGAAAAATTATTTAAAAAATTCTGTCTTAATTTTATTGTAAAATAAGTAGATACTAAGTCACTTTTTATATTTTTTAGATTACATATTTTTGAAGAAATTCCAAATCCGGACCGAAACGTCAATGTATTAATTTTTATATTTTTTGTTAATATATTTGTCTTGAAAATTGGTCGATAATTTTATTTATTGAAAGCATGGAAATGTTTAATTCGTTTAGATCCAATATAAACGACACCTTTTCAGATACACCTTGTACATAATATTATGCATGTAATATTATTGCGTGTCCACTTTTGTATAATATTTCTTGTAAATTGATGAAAGCTGTCCCTAAAGACAGTACTTTTTATAATTAACTACTTGGATATAAGTCACTACATCGATAATTTTTTAAATTATGGTAGCAAAATGTATTACGTTTTACATTTTTAATGATTTGACTTATTTTAAATTCAATAACGTGACAGTTTACAAAGGAAACAAACAGATTTCGCGATTTTGTTCTTGAAAATAAATATCATTACAATATTTTTTTAGTGCAAAATTACTCATTAGAAATCAGTTAATTTTAATAGAAAGAAAATTGAAAAAAAATTAATAATGAACTCTTGAACTGTTTTTGATTCAAAAATAATGATTTTTTTAACTAAACGGATTTATTCTGGAAATTTTGAGTAGGTATTCAGAAATTCGGGCTGGAAAATTGAATTTTGTATATTGTTATAGAAAGTCTTTATTTAAAAATACATATCCGGGTTTCAGCAACCTGCCATGGTCCACCAACAATAATATATTTTTGGCATAGTACTTAGTAGGTAAAAACGAAAACCCCCTTTAGTAGAAATTAAAAAAAAGCATCCACGTGTAACCTTTACGCGCGCAGCCCGGTTACATGTAACCCGTAACGGTCTGACTTAGAAAGTCAAAACTCAGCTAGAAAGTCAGGCCCCAAAAAACAACTATAAATATTGCACTACCTCCTATAAAATTGCTGCGTTACATTCATATATATATATACAGGCATGTAATTGTAAAGTCAGTCATTACGCACTATTCATAGTTCGAAGGGTAAGGATCCCAATGAAGAACGAGTTTTTTGTTTGTTCTACCATGCTTAGAAATATAGATACATTCATTGAATACTCCACCTCAAGGCTTAATAGTATGTTGTATATTATATATTTCTGTGTTTATATACATTATATATAGCTCAAGTACTTTGTCGCACGCAAGAAATTTAGAGAAGCCTTGAAACCTTATGACGTTAAAGATGTGATTGAACAATATTCGTCTGGGCATGCGGATTTATTGAATAGAGTGAAAAACTTGCAATTTAGGTAAGATTTCTATTTGTCGGGAATATTTTCGTCAAATCTGTTCATTGCTTAGACATACAACTTTTAAACGAACAGGACTCCGTAATTCTCTAAGCCTTACGATGTGTGCTCTTTGATAAACCCTTAGCGGCCACACCTCAGCCATGCTAAATGAGGTAACTCATTACCCCAAGCTGAAAAACCTAATTGTACAAGACATATGGGTGTTAAAAGACTTCTAACCGATTGTTTCATGTTTGTTGAAGAGTTCTTCAACATTTCTAATGATTTTTATCAGTCAGTTTATAGATGGCGTTCTTAAAACTGCTCATAAGCGTTCTTAAAACTGCTCATAAATGTAAAAATGGCTTTTTTCAGAAAAATATTTATTACTCCGCCATTTTTCAATATTAAGTGCTAAAATTTTAGGATTGTACGTACAACATATACCACTACCATAGAAAAATAACAATATTCGCCGATCATTCAAAAAGTATATTTATTTTACAAAGTTACTGGAAGGAAAAATGAAAAAAATTACAAGTCATAAAATTTGCTTTTTTGTGTTTTTTAGGTTCTAAATACATATTTACGTACAGAAATATTATTTTTATGATATTTGAACAAAAAAAATATTTTGAATCCTCTTTTATTGACCAGCACACGTCATGCACAAAGATTCCATAACGACTAGGATTGAAAAAAATTTTGTTTATTCAACACGCGTGAGTAATATGTAATTTCGGGGCCCTGCTAAACGTGGGAGAAATAATATATTACTTCACTAGTGTAATAATGAATTTTCTGGCGTGGGAGAAATAATATATTACTTCACTAGTGTAATAATGAATTTTCTGGACCAATAGAAACTCAGTAGCAAGCCCAAGCGCTAAATAATGAAAAAAACTGCAAGCAGTTTCTGGACCAATAGGAACGTGGTAGGCGGTATTGTATATATGAAAACAGCATCGCAATTCAGCGAAAGTCAAGGCAATCTTGTGTTTATACACTGACGTTGGGTACGTCAATCAATGAAGTGATTTATTATTTTTCCCTCTTTTATCAGGGCCCCGATTACATATTACTCCTGCTAGTTGAATAAAGTATTATGTGCGACTATTGATCGAAGGAGAATATTCCACTCGCGTGCGTTTTACCGCACTCGCTGCGCTCGTGCGGCAAATTTCACGCTCATGGAATCTTCTCCTTCTCTCACTAGTCGCACAATATACTATTATTCAACACGCGTGAGTAATATGTAATTTCGGGGCCCTGCTAAACGTGGGAGAAATAATATATTACTTCACTAGTGTAATAATGAATTTTCTGGCGTGGGAGAAATAATATATTACTTCACTAGTGTAATAATGAATTTTCTGGACCAATAGAAACTCAGTAGCAAGCCCAAGCGCTAAATAATGAAAAAAACTGCAAGTAGCTTCTGGACCAATAGGAACGTGGTAGGCGGTATTGTATACTTATATGAAAACAGCATCGCAATTCAGCGAAATCAGGGCCATCTTGTGTGCATCGAGGGCGGTGGGTACGTCAATCAATGAAGTAATTTATTATTTTTCCCTCTTTTATCAGGGCCCCGATTACATATTACTCGTGCTAGTTGTATTATGTGCGACCATTGATCGAAGCAGAATATTCCGCTCGCGTGTTACCGCACTCGCTACGCTCGTGCGACAAATTTCACACTCATGGAATCTTCTCTCACTAGCCGCACAATATACTATTATTCAACACGCGTGAGTAATATGTAATTTCGGGGCCCTGCTAAACGTGGGAGAAATAATATATTACTTCACTATAGTGTAATAATGAATTTTCTGGCGTGGGAGAAATAATGTATTACTTCACTAGTGTAATAATGAATTTTCTGGACCAATAGAAACTCAGTAGCAAGCCCAAGCGCTAAATAATGAAAAAAACTGCAAGTAGCTTCTGGACCAATAGGAACGTGGTAGGCGGTATTGTATACTTACATATATGAAAACAGCATCGCAATTCAGCGAAATCATGGCAATCTTGTGTATACACTGACGGTGGTACGTCAATCAATGAAGTGATTTATTATTTTTCCCTCTTTTATCAGGGCCCCGATTACATATTACTCCTGCTAGTTGAATAAAGTATTATGTGCGACTATTGATCGAAGGAGAATATTCCACTCGCGTGTGTTTTACCGCACTCGCTGCGCTCGTGCGGCAAATTTCACGCTCATGGAATCTTCTCCTTCTCTCACTAGTCGCACAATATACTATTACTAGATTATCAAAAACATACCTTTATTGTCTATTGACACCACAAACAAATCGATTTGAAATAAAAAAGATCTGTCTCGAGCAACGGTTGCGACCACTGAGGTAACTAGTTACCCCACGCCGAGAAAACGAACGCCCAAAGCGCCGCCACGCGTTTTTTCGACTTTCCATGTAATGGAGTCACATCTCACATTTGTCTACTACCGGCAAATGTCGTTAGTTGTATCAATTTCAAATGTTTTAGACCTCTAATTTCACTTTTTCTGAGTCTGGGGTAACTAGTTAACCCGTGTGGCCGCTAAGGGTTAAAAATGCACAGATTATTTCCGTTGTTTCAAATTTTAAAAAATGTAGTATTAGCTTCTTTAGCTTTTAATAGGTACGCATAGCATAGTTGAGGCATTGTAGATTTTATTGTAAAATGCACGAATTGTTTGGCGAAGCAATCATATTATATTAGTTGTACAAAAACTTCAGATATACTCGAAAAGCAAAATTCAATAACTTTAAAATAGCCGTGTATTGTCCCCTTTCCTGCTAAAAACTGTATATTATGTTTAATTAATCTCTGTAACTTATATTTCAGTGTTATTATGTAAAACACCTCTTATAACAACGACCGGATATTACGCCTAAGCGTTATATCCGATTTTCAATTGCCTACGTAGTTACCATTCACAAAATTCGCCATTGTGTAATATTTTTTGTCAAATCGTGATGTCTCGTAGACATATATACTTCTTATCGTACATTTAGCATTATACAATCGGTCCTCGATTATCTAGATCTCGATTAATTGGAGTTTATTCTATTTCTGCTTATTTTTTTATATTTTACCAAAACTTAACAATTCGGGAAATACCTATAATATCGAAAATGTATGAAAATATGTAAAATATGACAAGCAATATTTTATTTTTTTTATAAAAACGTAATCTAATTGTCAAGGCAACTTACTTTCTTAAAAAACTAATAAATTCGTCAAGGCAAGTATAACTTAATGTTCGAATATAGTTGAATATAAAAATACTGAAAGTGTATTTATATTATCAGCTCAACACGAACCAGAACGATGTTAAATATCAAATATGGATTGAAAATATTTCTACTAAGTGCATCGTATCAGTACAGACACTCTTAATGGCAAATAGACAGTTTCGTGTCTGTGCGGGGATAGTAAAAACTCTAAACTCGCCTTTTATGCATGACGCAAATATCGAGAATGCGATTAATCGAGGTCCCATTGTATCTTCAACCGTAACACAGATTTCCGTACCGGAAATTAATATATAGACTGCACAGGAAGTAAATGATGCGATTACAGTGATAGGAGATAGCTAATAATTTCTTTTATTACCCTTGGTTCCTTTTTAGCCTAGCGTAATTGTATACCCACATGGCAAAGTGACTTACGTCAAATGTATATTAAACGTTTATACCTTAGCTTCGACTACAAGGTTTTAAACTCTTTTTTCGGTGATAGAATTCTGCATATACCTATTTGAGGCACGTTCTAGAAATAAATGAAATATTTACGGGAAGGTCTATTTGGTGTAACTGATTTTCACGCATTATCATCATTACTATTTATTTGAACATAATCAACTTTGTTTTGCGACCGCTAAGTTAATGTACACACTCAAAACCATTACATTAATGCAATAGACTTGAATGAAGCCGCTTTTATATTTTGTATTTAAGACTCTTATTTTTACAAACAGTTTCTTCTGGCACAAGCTTTCCTGAAATTTAATAATTTAATGTTAATTTCATGTTGTCCTTGAAAACATTAATTAATATTTCATTTATCCGGAAAAAAAAACAGTTTTTAATAAAACACTTCATTTTTAAATAACAACGTTTCGTTCTTATTTATTCGGACTTCATCAGTATCTGAAAATGATAGATATACTATTTCGACAGTCATAAAATATAATAAAACAGTTTTAAAAATCTCAAAACATTTTTAAGGTATGTTAAGTTATACACGTGTTAATTTTTAGTTATTTAATAACTAAACTAAGTTTATAAAACAAATTTTAAACTATCATATCTTATATAATATAATGGTATGTAGAGATGAAAATTTGCCCCCCCCCCCAGGATAAAATCGTTGCTACGCCTATGCTTGGAACAGAGCTTGTGCTTCAATAAAACGCTTAATGTTTTTCAGATTTAAAAAATCCATAGAAATAAAATTAGTGAACGTATAAAATGGGTCACAGTTGTTCTGTGAGTTTAACCTTCCACACAAACCGTATAACATAAAACACATAATATAAATCATTCTATACATACCAACTTTTTGATAAATGAAGTGACAGTTTTGACTTTTGAGTGTATAGTAATAGTTTTCATATGAAGAATGTCATGTTATAGCAATGAACTTCCAATAACCAATAAATTTTTGATCTTGTCAAAAAAATGTAGAATATCATATATTGATGTAAAAAGGAATACTTTTTTCGTCTTATAATACAGATGAAAATACTTTATAGAAGTTTAATAATAACTTTAATATACTATTTTGTCTGAACTTTTACATGCATATTCTGTAAGATGGTATATTCAGATTGTAGTGTTTGCGAAATTGAAAGATTATTGAATGCTTTTTATTTAATTGAAATCGGGTTTAGATACTTTTGAACTATAAAATATAGAGTATTTTATAGTTTGCCGTAGATTTTTGTGAACTATTTGCGAAATACCGGGTTACTAAAATAATAAACCTATTCTAGATTTTGATTCCATGTCACACTTTCATTTTGCATGATTACTGATTGCATGATTTCTGATTCCAATAATTTTTTTTCTCGTCACTAATGAATTTTGATATTTGTGAGCAACGAATGTTTTGCAGTTAAATAGTAAAGTATTTCTTGAATTATTAAATTCACGTTTTTAAACTTTTTAAATAGCGCAAAACCTTTTTTGGAACATTTTTAATAATTGAACATATTAATGAGCAAGTTACTCTATCAATTAACTACACTAAAATGATAAAGTGTAATTTGAAAATTTTTAAAAAATATAATGATACCTTGCAGCTATACTTTCTTTAATCGATTTAATAACATGTTATCATTTTTCGTGCTTGCTCAATTTTAAAAATTATTGGTATTGCATATTATATGAGACAGAAAAAACTAACTGTTTTAAAATCTCATTATTTCTGTTTTCTTTTTAGAATTAGTCTCTGCTACAACAAGTAATTAGCCAGCATTTTTTATTTAATCGATATCATATCAATGATGATGTAATTTCTTCAGTAGACAATAAACCGGTAGATGCTGTTTAATTTATCTATATCTATTTTTGTATTATTATTATTATTATACATAATAATTAATAACTTTAAAGAATAGCTTCTGTCGCTACATTGTTGAAACACCCATTGTTACATGTCTATATTAGAAAAATTTATTTCACAAACAATGTCACCATCGGGATACGAACCCCGAATCTTTCCACTATCGCGGCGGACTGAGTTACATTACTCCACGATGAAAGTTGTTTCCTTATATATAAGGAAACAACTTTCATCGTTGATTCACCCACAGCTCTCACTTCTGTGAAGGTTCATATCTGACGTTATCTAAGATAAAAATTAGCTCTCGCATGATGTGAAATATACAGTTACAAATGGCTATATATTGGAATGATGAATTGTCCTTACTGTGTCACTGTGGAGTAATGTAACTCAGTCCGCCGCGATAGTGGAAAGATTCGGGGTTCGTATCCCGATGCTGACATTGTTTGTGAAATAAATTTTTCTAATATAGACATGTAACAATGGGTGTTTCAACAATGTAGCAACAGAAGCTATTCTTTAAAGTTATTAAATAGTAGTACGCACTATACCGTATTAAAATTCACATTTGATAATAATTAATTTTTGAAATTTCGAAACTATCAGTTTATTCTACTGTTATGTAATTCTGTTGCGTATTAACAAATTAAGCATGGCTTTTTATATGTCGCCTTTATAAAATAACGCATAGAGATATGTTAATGAACAATCAAATTCTAATTTAATTAAACTGTGATTTAGATTAGATCAGATACTTGGAAAACAGGGTTCCAAATCCAAAGACGTCTATGCTTCCAAAATAAGTCTTGCATCAAGGGTAGTTAAAGTTGAAAGACAAGTAAGTCCACATCTTCATTTTACAAAAATGTTATCAAGTTAATCAATGATGGCATCTTCCTTCTTATATTTAAGGTGGACGATATCGAAATGAAATTGGATCAACTTATGGAGTTATATATGGAAGATAGAAAACGTTTTGCACCTTCACCAGAACCACAAAGTATTTCAAAATATTCATTCCCGCCAATACCACCGACGCCTTCTTGTAGTCATTCTATGGGTGCAGGATCTTCAGTCCAGGCGCTCAAACCTAAACCTATTTTAGTTGATAAACAATCCTCAGAGCCTAATTCACCTGTCACAAGAAGCTTTGATTCACAAACAACCACGCTTTCTAAACGATCCATGCGCAGAGGTTATTCCGACCTCAGTACTCGCATCAAAAAAAGAGTTACCCTGAGGTAAGATTCTCACTTTGGCACTTAAACGCGGGTCACACTCAGCGTTGCCAGTTTGTTTTTTTCGCCAAGTCGGGATTTTGGAACTCTTTGAGTGAAAACAGCGGGATTCTTTCGTCGAAAGCGGGACATAGTAAAAAAACGTATATAATCAGAAGTTTTTAAATACCTATTTATCTTTTTATTTGAATTAAAATTACGTTTACGTGACAATAGATAGCAAAAATAGCCATAGAAAATGTATTTTATTAAAAATACCATATTTTAAATCAGATTTACCCTATCGTTAAATAGTTGAGTCTTATTCGTCTTCAGAATAAAAAAAAACAAATCAAAATCAAAAAAGTTTTATTCATTAGAAAAATATGGCGTTTCAAACAATAGTCTGTGGAGTGAGTGTTCCAAATTGCAACTTACAATAAAAGAATAATTATTTATAAGAATTACTTTTATTCATATTTCTGTGAAGATTTAACTTCTTTTAAAGTTATCCCTGAGTTATCCCCGAAAAGCGGGACTGAGCCTGTCCCGCGCGGGACATTTAATTTTGATTTAAAAATCGGGGAGTCCCGCCAAAATCGGGACGTCTGGCAACGTTTGTCACACTATAGGCTGGTTGCCAGCCGCGAGTTGTGGAAGCCGCTACTGTCAGCCATCAATCAGCTTGGCGTGAGCATAAAATTCGCCGCTGGCGCCGAGTATTTATCAGTGGCTGGTGAAATTGGACATGTTCTATTTTTGTAGCCAGGCAGCGGCGACTAGCAGGTCACGTGATTCACTCGCACCCGCTACCACCAGCGAGCAGCGCAGTCTGACTGTCATAGGCGAGTAAACCATCACGTACCACGTGGTTTATGTTTGATGATGTAGTGCCCGGATTGGCAGCCACTACTCGCGGTAGACTAGCGAGTAGCAGCCGTAGTGTGACCGGGCTGCCCGCCGCTGCTTGCTACTGTCCGCCGCTGATCAGCAGCGGCTGACAAGCAGCCTAGTGTGACCCGCGCTTTACACAAACCGAATCTGAGACATATTATCTAAAAAATAAACACATACTGAAATTGTTTGTATTTATTTTATTTTTTTGTGTTGGCTTAGTTCGATACCGACTGAATACATATCTCCAAATAGTCCAAGAGATGGTGAAGTTAGAATTGTACTACCATCTGTAACATCTTCGCCATTGTCTGGAAGTGATCACTGTGAAATCCAAGTTGAAGCTACTGACATTCACGAAGATTCGGATAGTGATTCTGGTAAGTTTATAATTCAAGCTGTTACAAGAGGAACCGGATGAAAAAAATATATCAATTGGCATAGTAGGTAATGGTTACAAAAATTTAATAAACAGCAAAGAGCCAATTAATACAAAGAAAAATTAGTCGATTTTTCTAGAAAAATTGGGTAACTAACGTGAAAATAACAATACATTCGTATAAACAAAACCGAAATTTTAAAGCGTGTACAAATACTCTAACCGTCGTTTTTTGTTTGTGTAAGGTATAGTCAGGGCCGGATCTACATATTTTGCGCCTATGGGTCCCCCGAAATTAAAAGTACTCTATACCCCAACCAAAATTGTCTCTAGTTTACATTGGACTTGCAATATTTTTTACCGCCGAATGTGGCCGAGGACGCACGAAGCAGCGGGCGGCGCGCCGGCGCCCCCAGCTCCTTGCACACAATCACTCTGAATGTACCCGAGACTGCGCGAAACGACACACACACTTACAAACACGTCGGCGCTGAGCCGCTATGCTGCAGTTCAGTGTACAGGCGTACATTTAGTTTGAGTCAAACGAATAACTTGGCATTAACTCATTCATGACTGTATCACACGCTCATACACATCTGTTGTAAAACTGGAATGGAGTTTAGTTTCGTTCCAGATAGAACATAATACTGTAATATTGTTTTTCAAATTCCAGTTTTGCCGTTTTGCCGCCCCTAAAAATTTGCTGCTATGGGCACGGCCCCATGCTAAATCCGGCCCTGGGTATAGTAATAAAAAATCATTTTTAAATTGGTATTTAAAGTTTTTAACAAACACTCAACATCATATAAATAATAAACTATCTCAATTTTTTCTTCAACAATTTTTGTTTCTGTTTTTGTTAAGACGTTAAAATTTCCGCCTGAGGCGTTATTTTTATGACGATATAATTTTTTAACAGGTTCATCCTCTTCAACATCTTTGTAAAACGGAACATTGAATAAAAAATAAGTCGTGAGTTTTAAAACTTTGTCCGGTGCGACTTGATTGCATTTTGCCCACTTTTATTTTCCAAACCCCAGTGTCTGTATGTCGTGAAAAAGCATGACCATAATTTTTTTCAGTTTTTTGAGAATTTATCTATGCACACTCTGTTTTTCCTGAATTCCTTTTTACACGTATTTTACATTTTCCTTTAATGTTGTCACTCTTAATTCTGATTAAGACTGTACAATATACACTTCTTAAAAATAACGACAGTCGACAATAGATTAATTAGTGTGGCGTATAGTGCCCGCGGTGAGAGTTGAAGCCAGGCACGTCATCAATAATATGGTAGTGAACGCCTACTTGCTCGCAGACAGTGGCGTGTGAAATAAATTCGACATATCCATTTATAGCGATAGATATAGCGGTAGAATAAATAAACACACTCTTTAAGAATGTCGACAATCGACAACATAGTTTAATTAGAGTGGCTTATAGTGCCCGCGGTGAGAGTTGAAGCCAGGCACGTCATAAATAATATGGTAGTGAACGCCTACTTGCTCGCAGACAGTGGCGTGTGAAATAAATTCGACATATCCATTTAGAATAAAAATAAACACTCGACGCACATGGATCTCCGAAACAGCCAATAGAAAGCTAGAAGGCGGGCGCAATGCGTTCACGTCACTATGACGCGGTGGCTTCATCTTTCGCCGCATATAACAATAGGGTGACAGGGCGGGCAAAATGTCATGGGCCCCCGGCCGGAGAGGGCCCTCGACCCGAGAAGGCCGTAAGCATAGGAGGATCCTAACATTTGTTATTACATCATTTAGTATTTAGCACGGGCGTCAAATGGCATAGTTACGCCTTTTATTGCTAAGTATTGACCTTAAAAGATTGGGAACCACTGAGCAATATGCACAGAAAATTTAAATTGAAACCTTACCTTATAATTAAATTTCGATTAGTTTTCAAAATCTTATTTTTTTGTGCATATATAATTATTGAATGATAATGGTTAATTGTGTGTTGCATGGGATATTTTTGTGGTAGAACTGGACAATTAAGATAGTGTTTATAGTTTAAAGTCAAATGATCGAAACTTATTCAAAATCGTATCAATTGTTGTTTTCCATATAAAGTGGCATGCTATAAAAATAAAAATTAACATACGGTATGTAATCAAAATTTGTTATGTCTAAAAAATATGTATATGTTTGCCCCAATCGAATAATGTGATATATTATGTATGTAAGGCCGCTGCACACGAGGCTAGAAACGCTGCTAGATTTGCCTACTAGTTTTCTAGCGCTAGTTTTCTTGATTGCTGTTAAGTGCTCGCTTTACACGAGACTATTTTTCAAGCGTGTTTTGTGGATAGATCTGATGCGCGTGCAGTGACAGTTCGCATATAAACACAGAGCAAAACGTGTCTGTTATCTGAGTCTGAGCAGAATGACGCCATGTTGGTTTGTAGGCGTTTGTTCAAGTCGCCCACGTGACAAAATACTGCTTCCTGATTGGTTCTTGCTCATACCTAGCAGCAAATCTAGCAGGGAAAATAGCTCCTGTTCTAATTTTAAAACCTATCTTGTGAGCTAGCAGGCCAGCCCGCAGTGACGTCATTTCCCAGCCGACCGGCTAACAGAACTCCTAGCGGCGTTTCTAGCCTCGTGTGCAGAGGCTTTTACCTACAAACTAAAAAATGTTGTTTTTCACTTTAGGCGCGGAGTCGAAAATTTGAGAGAAACTATTTCTCGATTTACTAATACAAGATAGTAGGTATGCACTCGCGCATGCAACGAGCTTAGTTTTTATTTATCCAAAATGTATTTTCTAAAACCACGCCTAAATACAATTCAGTAAACATTCACATTTCGGCAAATTACAATTTACAATAGATATACTACAATTTTGAAATGTTAAATTTAATTGTGACGGCTACATTTTTTTTTCAATATATTTTAAAACCGACATAGAATTCAACCATTTTTGGAAATAGATGTAGATTGTTATAAATCAAAAATATGAATTATTGAAATAGAGGAACTGCCGCGGCAAAATCAATTTCTGTAACCACTTTAGTAACTTCGGTGTTCTATATCGAATGTATGTTAAATATAAATGTTTCTGTTGGATGTATTACGTATAAATGTTACTATGTAAGTATATTTTAAAGATGGTAAGAATGAAGATGAGATCGATGATGAGGAAGAAGGTGAAGAAGACGATCTGGAAGAAGATGATGACAATATCTGCGACGATTATATTGAAAGTGCTGCATGTGAAATAGACGAAGATCAGATTGACGAAGAATCTGGGCCACCCTGGTTGGACTACGGCTACGCTGATGACGACGATGAAGAAAACGACAACGATTACGAGAACGATACTGAAAATACTGCTCTACTAAATGCTGCTGCCACAACTGAAATCATCATCACGCCCATTAGTCCTGTAAATTCGACACAAGATCTGCATCTGATTGATAACCAAGATACCTCTACTGTACTCGATATACACAACATGGATCTTCTCAAGCCCTCTGTTAGTGAAGATTATGGTGACAGGTAAAATTTTGTTTTCGATATTAACATTTAGTAATTAATTATTATATTTTGCTCGTGAGGTTGAAAACATGGCCATAACTAACGGTAGACCAAGTGCAACAGTTTCTTTAGAACCAGTGCCGGATTAAGATTCCTTGATGCCCTAAGCATTTCTTGCATATGGGTCTTCATCTCTAAGATCAGTTTAAAAATTGGTTGTCTGTAAAGTCGGTTTACGGACGATAGTTTTACGTGATAACGACATAAAGAAACATTGATGAAAAATTGCATACTTTTATGAGTTACTTTTCGGAAAGTTACACTTTTTCGTGCATGCAGCCGGTGTTTCATCAATTTAAAAGACGTTATCACGTCAAAAATTGTTGACACGGTCTAGTGAAGTACTTTTCATTTCTAAGTTATGATTTTTGGTGCCCCCTGAAACGCGATGGCCTAAGCATACTTTTATGAGTTACTTTTCGGAACGTTACACTTTTTCGTGCATGCAGCCGGTGTTTCATCAATTTAAAAGACGTTATCACGTCAAAAATTGTTGACACGGTCTAGTGAAGTACTTTTCATTTCTAAGTTATGATTTTTGGCGCCCCCTGAAACGCGATGGCCTAAGCATACTTTTATGAGTTACTTTTCGGAACGTTACACTTTTTCGTGCATGCAGCCGGTGTTTCATCAATTTATAAGACGTTATCACGTCAAAAATTGTTGACACGGTCTAGTGAAGTACTTTTCATTTCTAAGTTATGATTTTTGGTGCCCCCTGAAACGCGATGGCCTAAGCAATTGCTTACTTTGCTTATAGGTTAATCCGGCACTGTTTAGAACTCTAGAATTCATATATTTTTTCTGCCCTCTTATATAGAATCTGTCAGACTTTGTGTGGTATTTTGCTGTTGTTGTTTGGGCTACCGTGATTTGTTTTTCATTTTTCAACAGATACCTAACCGATTGTCTAAGTATCGTTTCTCAAACTTTGGGTCGCGATCAGGTATAACAGAGGTCGTAATCTATCAAGGCAACGTATACGATAAATCCTTTTATTAAATAACGAATGTTATGTTATAATCATATGCACCTTCAAAACAAAACAAAAAAACAAAAGAATTTCTCTCTCTCTACTGCTCGTGTGGGGTCGACACCAGCGCCTCGTTTTTTGATGTGAAACTTTGATAAACATTAAAATGACTTTTTACATTATTTATTGACTTTTTAAAGGGTCGCGATACTAAAAATATTGAGAGACGATGGTTTAAGGTATATACTTATGAAAAATGTAAGTTTAATTGATATTTTTAGATATTTATTACCATAAATATTACAGTATTGTTCTAAAACGGTTTAAAAATCTCCAGGGTATGATAGACCCTGGCGTGTAAATTCTAAGATTAAGGATTACTATATTGATCCAAAAGGACCAAACTGTGTAAATTTACCACAGCTTCATATCGGTCTTCTGGCCCTGGCACTTAATAACTAAATGAAAAATTTTAAAATATTTCCAAACTTCGCACTACGGAGATCCATTTTTTTTTCATTTATAACAATTACTTTATTGTTAATTGCGTTTCGTATACGCTCTTGTGAAGTTATTTTTAGCGACATGCATTGAATTTATAAATAACACTCTTTTTTTCTCTTCTCGCTTCTATTGCAACGATTCGATTATTCTATTCATAGACTGACATATTAACAAAACGAACTTCAACCTACAAAGCGATACTTTGTATCGTTCTCAATTTGCAACAGACTTAACTTGCATTTAGTCAGTAAATAGGTTCTCCTTTTATTTTTAATTATTTTTTTCTGTGGATAATATAAGTTGTTAATTTGAAATACAGTGTAACCTCTTTATAACGTCCTTCTTTATAACGAAAAACTCCCTATAACGTAGAAATTTTTGCAATTTGGTTGGTTTACCTTAAAACCCATACATTAATACCCTCTTTATAGCGCAACAGCCATTCTCTATTACGAAGAAATATGTTCATATTTAGGCGTCGGCAAATATTTACAGACGTAAAGAGGACGATTCTAAACCATCACCAACTATTCAACAAGCACTTGATGCCGCCAAACTTATCGAAAAATTACTATTGTTTAATGAAGATGATTCCACCACACCCAAGTAACCATAAGATACTTAATAAAATACAAAACATCCCTCCATATAACGAAAACTCTTTATAACGAAAAAAATGCTTGGTCCCTTGAGATTCGTTATAAAGAGGTTACACTGTAGTTCCATTTCTTAAATTACTTGGGTTGATTGACACGCCACATTGCCAGTGGGAGTGTGCTATATAGGTAATCAATTCAAATTGTAGCTCTTTAAAAAGGGGAGATTATGTTCTATAAAATGGAACCATTTTAAGGATGATGCGAGTTCATAACAGGTAAGTCTTAAAATTTTAAATGAAAAGCAGCGGTTGTCAGTTCGTTTGTACATACGTACGTACGTCCAAACTGTACAGGTCGCAAACATTAGCTGGACATACACACACAGTTCGATCTGCCGGTTTGGAACGGCGCGGTTCAAACGTGTGTATTTATCTGTCCGTTTGTGGGGTATGCACGCGCCAGATGTAACCGGCCCAGACTAGTCTGCCAGTTTGCACTGCCATGGAGAAAACCGTCGCCACCCACAAACGGTCAGTTTTCGTGCAGTTTTGTTTTGAAGTTCTAACTGCGACAATCAACATGTGTTCTGAAGGTGTTGTTGGAATTATAGAGATTTATAAACAGCATCCGACTTTATGGAAAATCAAAAGTACCTTCATGTAATCTGTCTTTAATTAAATATTACGGCACATGTTACTGGTATTAAATATCCCAGCGCCTGTGCGGAAATTCCCACTGAATATTTTAAATACGACCTTCCCGTCGCCAAAAAACGAAGGGTATTAAGCGTTCCTCTGGATCAATTGCTTCTCTCATTACAGTTTTTTTTTCGTGAGGGCACCTCTTACTAAATTTAATAAAAATGTGTTTATATCCATCCTCAAATAATTCTTAAAATCGTCCGGGTCATTTTCTCTTAGCTCCTTTAATAGAACACTATGGCTGAGTTGTTTTTTCTTTAGCAAATAACTTTTAACCCATTTAGAACGTCGCTTTCTTACACCCGTATTGTCCATTATTTCCATATTAATTATTGCACAACACAAAGCTAGTTTTTTTTAATCACTTAACATTTCAGCAGTTAACTAAGTTTAACTTTTATAAAAACGGTGCACTTTTTATACGTCAAATAAATTATTTACCTGCAGTTCACTTTACTAACATATAAAACCGTGCCGTTCCAAACTTTCGTCAAGACGAAATTCCATCCATACGGTTGAATCTGTGGATAAATCTGCCAGTTTCTCCCACTAACGTGCAGTTTGGCATGTGACAGACCGCCCGGTGCCAGGTTGATGCGTGGATTTTTGTTTTGCGTTAGTGGGTGGCAACCATGGACATAGGTCCATGGTGGCAACGGTTAAAACCGACATGCCGGCGTGACGCATCAAACCGGCAGACTTAACTGTGCCGGTTGAAACTGCCGGTTCGATCTCTCTGTGTGTGGCCAGCTATTGACGAATCGCCTTCTTTTATTTTTTATTTGTTTTGTTTATCTACTGTCAGAATAGAACCCTATTCAATTACATTGAAATGTGTTCATATACAATTTTATTTTATTATTTTTGACAGCTAATAATGTTTCAATCCACATAACAGTTTAGTAGGACAACTATATGCTTTGCGATTAAAATAACCGAACGACTATGAAATTGCATAGTGCAATGGTCAACGCTCTTGCTTTAAAGGTCGCCGGTTCGATCCCGGCCGACATATTAACATTTTTTTACATCTATTTCATATTATTCCACCTGATATTTATTTTTTTTTATCATACAGTACAAAACTTAGTTGGGTGTGCACTTTTGGTTTTTCCAACTATTTATGTATAGATGTAACACCACGTCTTAAAAAGCCACGCTGCCACTGGTGGTCATGTAGAGAAACAGAGGCAAGATGACAACGGAGCGTATGAACTAGGAAGTAGTGTTCATGTTAAAAAACTTAAATTAATAAATGTGTTGGGTAAGAGTACGATAACTTGCTATGCAAAATATCCACTGGAAATTCACAATTATTGTTTTATATAACATATAACAGCGTTATTGGTCGTTTTAAGTGCGGAAAATTAATTTTTATAAATTAATTTTAAAAAATTAAATATGGTATAGTAAGTATATTATTTACTATAGCGATCGCTATCTTGTCTTATATAGTGATAAGAAAAGAGAAAGTTATATATACCTGTACCTATGATAAACAAAGATGAAAATATCAATTGGTTGGAATGAAATACAATTGAACGTTCAGGGCAGAGTCGTATTTGGAAATTTTAATTTATAAAACAAATTTTAAATTTAAAACTCACATTTTCATGAAGATTGAAAACTACCGCTTTTTTTGATAAAGGGGTATGCGAATTGTCTCGCAGTGAAACGGGAAGGGGCAAATGTGGAGTTTTTAAAAAAACAATTCCGGGGTGAACGATAAACGGGTATGCGAATTGTAATTCTGGGGTGAACGATAAAGGGGTATGCGAATTGTCTCGCAGTGAAACGGGAAGGGGCAAATGTGGAGTTTTTAAAAAAACAATTCCGGGGTGAACGATAAACGGGTATGCGAATTGTAATTCTGGGGTGAACGATAAAGGGGTATGCGAATTGTCTCGCAGTGAAACGGGAAGGGGCAAATGTTGAGTTTTTAAAAAAACAATTCCGGGGTGAACGATAAACGGGTATGCGAATCTAAATACGACCCTGCTTCCATAACACAATCGAAAGCTGCATTCAAAGTGAGATAGTTATACAATAATTCTACACCAGTTGCTATGACGTGTATTTGTGATTTTTGATTGGTTAGATTCAAAAAATGACAGTAAAAGACGAAAAGTAGTTCCATTTTTTTCACGTATTTTTGAGGAAATTTGTGAATAATCCGCAAAGTTTTTTTTTTTGAACGTCAAAATTTAGCGTTTTCTATGACTTAAAAAAAAAAATTTCAAAATTTGGGTGCATAGTGTTATCGTACTGGACCCAATGTGTTGAATAAAATAATATTCATGTTACAAACTTACGTCAATAAATATGTTGAATAAAATAATAATAATTGTTATTTTATTCAACATATTTATTAACGTAAGTTTGTAACATGAACATTATTTAATTCAACATATTTATTAATTTAAGTTTTTTAACATGAACACTACTTCCTAGTTCATACGCTCCGCTGCCATCTTGCCTCTGTTTCTCTACATGACCACCAGGATACACCAGTGGTGGCGTGGTGTTACTTAGTTATATAACATTTTCTTATTTTTAAAATATATGCATCGACATAAATTACAAATAAAAAGCGCGGTTTTAAAGATTGAAATCTCAGGAAAACAAACATACTTTTTTTTAGTTAGACGCAAAAATTTCCTTAGGTATTATACAAAAGATAACTTTTCATCGTTTTTTTAGCTTTAATATTTTGAACTTATTTTATTAGAACGTGTCTTCCCGTTGGTATTATTACGATTTTGTTTATTATACACTGTGTAGGTACCTTTTTAAATGTACACAAATTAATTTACCATTTTGCAATTTGGTATATATATTCTGTAATTATTTATTTATAAAAGGTTGCATTTGGGTGAGATTTTCGAAGAATCAAAATTAATCAAAATATTTAAAAATAACGAAAGACAATATTTATAATCTCAATCGGTTTTAATAAGTTAGCTTTCTTTTTTTCTGTAGTAATAAAAACAAATGGTGAAAAACACCAAAATTTAAAAAAAAGTGTCATGACTGGAAAATTATGTAGTGAGAATTGGGAATTAAGTGATAAAATTTAACTAAGTACTATTATAAATATTAAATTTATTAAGACTAAATATAGAAAAGTTCAGTAGCATTGTAAATCAGTAAGATTTATATTTAGTAAAATCAGGGACCGAAACCGAAATTCATTTCGGTTTGATTGTGAAAAAGATCTAAATTCGGTTTTCGATTACGGTTTTTATTTTTGTTAATGTTACAACTTCGGAGTCTAATGTGAAACTAAATTCATTGATAAATAAATTAGGTATAGATAGATAGATAGAGATCTTTATTTTGTTGGTACAATTAATGTACATAAATAGCGTCAACACAAAAACAATTAATTATAAAAACTCGTTCAATTTGTAGTGAGCCTTACTTAATAAATATTTTTTTAAATTCTTCCTAAACTTTTGTTTAGGTATAATACGTGCCACGAATCTAAAAGGCTCGGAAGCTAGATGCGAATGCGGGCTTGCGCTTGTACACTCTGACAATAGCGTTCTCGACTGTACTTTAAAGCAGGAAAGCGACAAGTGACAAAGGCAACGAGCGATCACGGCCAATCACCAACGAGCGCACGTTCCGTGCAGGTAGCTGGGAGGTGGTGGGGGTCTCAACGACTCTAAAATGTGCCTTTGCGACGCTATTTGTGAATAACTTCCGAGCCTTTTAAATCCGTGGCGCGTATTATATATGAATTTATAGAGTACCTATCGTCATGTTCACGAATTTTGCATTTATTGCAAATTTTGATCGACGAATTTATTTTTGTGTCAACGTAACAAAACTTCGGTTTTGATTTTTCGAAAATTATATCTTTCGGTTTCTGTGAGATTTCATATTTTCCGGTCCCGTTACCTAAATACGGTGCGGTTTACGGTTTCGATCCCTGAATAAAATACCTAAACATAAATTTAAAAAGAAATATCTCATTGCTTTATAATACATACAATATGTATCATAATATTAGGTATATTGAAAAACATCGTAATAAAAATACATATTTTATTACAATTTAAGGAGAAAAAATCCATTGTGATACTCTCTTGATTAAGTAAATTTTGAAAAGGCTATCTAGGGAAAATTATATATTTCTTATCACATATTATTATAAATTTTTCGAATTGATTTAATACTAAAATTATTGTAGTAATGATAGAATCAAGTTACCTAGAAGGGCACAATAATGACGCTTACAATAATTATAATTATTATAATATTATACATATAAAACGTACCTTCTAAAAACTGTTCACGAACAAAGGCGCTATTCTGTACGGTCAATGTTAAAATTAACAGCGCTGTTAAGTTTCGATCTCACTTGACTTACGTGATGTTAAATTTGTTAGAAAGTGACAAAAAGATAACGCCAGTGTATAATTCTTACAGTGACCATACATAATATCACCACAAGTGTTCTGAAATCTGAACAATAGAACACAATAGAAGATTTATATATCTATGGCGTAATGAAACATATTATTATAAAACGATCAGCGAATTTAATCAGTCACACTCGGAGTCTAAAGGTTGTTGCACGCGAGCCTGGTTTTACTAGAATCCTTACTAAATTTAACTGTTCAGGTTTTAAGCGAAGGTTTCGTGACGACTTATGTGTTCGCTTCACACGATGCGTGTATTTAAGTGAACGTTTATTGTCTCTGAACAGAACATACACTATGACGCCATGTTTGTTTGTGGGCGTTTGTCCGTGTCGGCCACGTGACAAGACAACTGTTTCCTAATTGATTCTTGCTCAAAACAAGCAGACAAACAAACACGAAAAATAGCCACGGTTCTAATTTTGAAATCCATCTTGTGACGTCATTTCTGTGTTCGCAGCCGGCAACGATTCCAGCGGCCGGCCTTAAATATCATTGCGCTCTAGATATTATATTTACACTGCATTCTTTGTCCTACCGCCTATAAAATGGCTGCTTTGTCTTTATTTTCAAAATTTTTATTATATCTTCACTAGTTTTCCAAACTTTATTAATTATTATAGTACAGTTCGCTCGGCTAAAGAAGACCGGTCGGAAAAGAGCGAGAAAACACTGATGTGTACCATTGTGTCCCTTATTGCATAGAAGCGGATCCAGGATCATTACCTTTTACTAATATAAAATACATGTGCGCTCTTCTGCAATAAGGTCATAAGTACAATCCATAGACCAGTCTTCTTTTAAATTTCGTATAGTACGCGCCACGAATCTTAAAGGCTCGGAAGTTAGATGCGAATTCAGGCTTGCGCTTGTGCAGTCTGTTGAAAAACTACAAACTCGCAACTCTACAAAACTAACATAGCAATAACAACTTGACAATAGCGTACTCGACTGTACTTTAAAGCAGGAAAGCGACAAGTGACAAAGGCAACGAGCGATCACGGCCAATCACCGACGAGCGCACGTTCCGTGCATGTAGCTGGGAGGTGGTGGGAGTATCAACGGCTCTAAAATGTGCCTTCGCGACGCTGTTTGTGACTAACTTCAGAACCTTTTAGATCCGTGGCACGTACTATACCTAAGGTTAGGTAGTCTTAGCAAGCGATGGCACACAACGAGCAAAGTGTCCAAGATTTATTGAATTTTTCCTTATTTATTATTAGTGTATTTGCCATAAGGCACTTACACTATTGGCGTCGGTCGGATGGCGGGACCTAGGGGTCGGACCAAAATTTCTCGACGTTTCATAAGTTTCTAAGAAGTTTGGCACCATTTTTGGAAATGTTTATATATATATGTATATATATATATATATATATATATATGTGTGACCACGATAACTCTCGACAGACTTAATCGATTTAAACGAAATTTGGTCCACATGTTGGAATCCATCATCGCAAGAAGCCTATTTAAAATGGGCCCGATCGGGCCATTTTAAGGGGGGTATTTAGGGGTTGAAAAATGTTTTTGGGCCCAAAAATACGGAAAAAATTTTCAGAATCACTTCAAATTTGAAATTTAACCCTTTAGTAATTATTGAAATGTGCTGCTAAAATTTAAATAAAATCGGCCCGACAGGACCGGACTTACAAATTTTATGAAAACGCAAGTTTACTGATATAGATTTACATACTGAAGGGTGTATATAATTTGGTACAGATGTTGAATTGGTATGTAGTATTGAAATTAAGTAAAAAAATGTTGTTTTAAGGGGTGTATTAGAGGGTAATTTTTTTTATTTTGTCCAAAAACAAAGTTAAGTTCATACAATAGAGCCACACTGCTTATAAAAGCAAATACACTATATTGTCGGCAGGGTTTCGCACTGCGACCCGAGTTTTTTAAAAGTTGTAAATTGAGAAATATTAAAATACTATTGCATTTTATTTTACCGCATTAGTGTGCGGGAAAGTAAAAAAAGGCCTGCTTCTCGTTACCTGCCTGAAATGGGACACTTTACGACTGGTATTCATGCATGAAAATAGTTATTTTATAGGGGGTAGGAAAAAAATATTATTTGAAGTTAGTTTTCACAATTGTAATCACAATTTTTTATATTGTCAAAGAGTAACAAGCCACAGAGAATATTTTCAGTAAAAACTGTTTTAAAATTGAACAGATATATATTTTATTTAGAGTTTATTAAAATAAAAAAATATCTCGATTCGTTGTGCTGATTCTTAAAGCAGAGAAACCGTGATCTATGATTTTATGATTGCCTTAATTTTCAATTATTGAGCTTAACACAGGATTTGTAAGACAATCATAAAATTTACTATTGCAATCGTGCAATTATATTTTTACTGAGAGTGAAAATTGTTCACAGTTTAATAAAATCTACGTACTTATAATTAATATAGTATATCAATATCTACCCATATTAGAAACAATTATTTATCTTTCTGCAGACAATAAAAACATTAGACGATGCATTTTGAAATTGTGGGACTATACATCTATCAAATCAGGTGCGGATCATGTTTAAGAAAGGAATATAAAAGATACAAATAAGATGTTATTGTTAAACAATCTGATGCTATATCATTTGAGAAATAAAAAAGAAGTATTATAAAATATACTTTTTAATATTTCACAGTTTGAAATAAAAAGTGATTGCAAATTTAATATATAAATGTTTATCTGCTTTTCAGCGTTATATTATAGTCAGCTTTATAATATTTAAACATAGAGGAACAGTATTAAAGCCCTTTTGGCAGCTAATATACCTACTTTTTTAAAATAATATTTTATTCGTTATTGGGTATTCAAAACAAACAATCTAATAGTCGATTATTATTACATGATAATCTATATCAGTAGCATTCTATTTTAATCAAAATGTCAGACTTTGAACATTTTTTTTAACAGTGGCGGCAACCGAATCGGGGCACCACCTCTTTGGATAAAATAAATAAGACCTTAAAAATGGCCGTCTATACGCCGTAAAGTGGGAGACCTAACGCGACAATACATAACGAGGAGGGGAAGGGGTCAAAGAAAACGTGACGTCACATGAATACGATCATATATTTAATAACTTCTATATTGCTCCATTCATGGACATGAGCATGAGGCTCAGAGTATAATAAGTGAGACAGACGTATATATATGTCTGCACCGTAGTGTTTAAGTCTTTCTCCCGATCTTTGCTAGCAATATAGAGGATAGTAAATATATGAATACGATGTATAATGTGAAACCATATGAACCAGCTCAATTTATGAAAATTATCGTTAATTTTCCGGGGTTTTTTTGGGGAAAACTGAGGGGTCTAGCTATCGTATTTTTGGGGGGAGGAGGGCTTACAAAAATATGTTGAAAATGACAAAAGAGGTGTCGAAAATGCCTGGATTTTGCGTGATGTATTTTATGTACGCCTGTGGCCTACAATTTTATTATAAAAACTTAAAAGATATAAAAAACAAAAACATTTATAACACTTTTGATGTAGCCAATACAATAATGAATATAATGTAGTCAGTTCAACATGTAATCAATACAATAATTGGCTTCTTTATTGTTAGAGATTGGGTATAGTAAATAAATATAATATATTAATATTTTTATGTTAGCTACTTAATTACTTACCTAGTTTACCTGTTGTTGTACGAAACCTTCCGTATAGCTTACAAAAAAAGTGTTTTTCCCTTTAATATCTGTTCTTTGTAATAATCTGTTAAAATTGTCGAGCGTCTATAATCAACAATATAATAATCCCTTAACTAGCTTAGCACGAGCCGCCACTGAATTAAAACACAGTTATGGATATCTACATACAATAATAAATAATTCAAAATGTCCAAAGAGAAAAGTATTTTTTATTCACTGAAACTTTTTTTTCAACGCATTTTTATGTTCACGTTATTTATAAAAATAAACATTAATATTTCCAGAAAATGTTTAGAGCTATAATATAATAGAGAATGTATAATTATTAAAATATCTGAAAATAATATTGCTGTTTAGTACTGAATACTGAATAAAGTATTTTTATAACTTAATGGAAATGATGACACATGCATTCTAAAGCAAATAGAACATGGGGGTACGAATGTAGGAGCGAGGAAGGCAACTGACTCCTCCCCCGCTTCTCCTCAGGATCTGGAATAATGGAATAAAATGGGAAAACTCTTGAAGCTTACTTAAAACTAACGACAGATAAGTTTCATCAAAATCGGTCCAGTCAAACTAAACGCCTCAGAAAGTCGTGAGAAATATCACCTGTAAATATGAAACCGGAATTGATACTTGACCGATTTTTTTCATTAATTAAACACGGCTTATTATTTTTTCAAAAATTCTTACTTGCATAACATGTGCCAATATAATGTGAAAGATAATAAAGACGAATGAATTCAATACCCACTTTTGAAATTATTGTTTGAAAATTGTTCATAATATTAATAAAAGTTTTAGGAATGCATGTGTTTATAAATAAGTAAACATTTATTTATTTATAATCGGGATCATGCGAGCTTTAAATTGACGCCCAGTTTATTCTGCATTCATATTTCCTAAGAGAACTTAATTAATAATAACGTTATAATATATATATACATATATATTATATAATAGTTGAATTATAGTAAATATACCTACGCATATCTAAGTGGATTTATATTATGTACGTTGCTTCAAAATCGATTCATTGTAAGCATTTAGATATATTAAATTCAAAAATTTAGTATCGTTGTATTTCAAATAGATAATAGAAATATGATATTTTCATTATAAAATATCTTCATTGTAACCTAGAAAAAGGCCTGAACACAGTTTCTACAACGATTATTTTATCTTCAAATTCTCTGTATTATTAGCGTATGTTTTAATTTTATTTATTTATATATACATATATTTTTTATTGTAGACATTTATTAGTAGGTGTATATATTAGTTAAAAAAATTATTCTTATTTTATGCAAACTATTCTGTGATACAGAGTAAGTAAATATAATGTTATAATATATGTATATCTTTGTTTCAATTTTGGAACTTTGTCTCCTATTGCAAACTGCAAGTTCAAATATTTTATTGTGATTTAATTTTTTGCCGCGTCTTTCTCATGACCTTCAAACTCATTTGCAAATTTTATCGTAGTTTACATGTCACCAATCAGTTTTAGTAACGAAAACTGTACAGTTTTAACATCACTGGCATAAGGCGTGACATTGAAGTAGGTAGCTGATTACATAAATACTTTATAAAGATGATAATTATCATAATGTATCCTAGATCAGTCTGACCGAACGCGCATGCCACCGCGTTTTAACCAAAGAAAAAACATGACGCCATCAAAAATAGACTGTCTTACAAAAAAAATATTAATTGAATATCGATGGATTTTTGTTTGTTTATTTCTGTTACCTATTTCATTGTTATTTGATATCTGGTTTTATGTTAGAAATTGGATTGTTTTTAAATTAAAGAGTGCGCCAAACAAACACGAATCAAAAGTTAAATATGTCCAAAAACAGGTGAGTAACATTCAAAACACTTAATTTATTAATGGTTTCAATAAATCTGACTGAAATGTACTCCCATATTGAATATTGAATGAACTTAGAATAAGGTTTGTTCCAACTGTCTCGACTTGACGGGCATGCGCAATTTTATTATTTGAATTAAAAAAAAAAAACAATTCTTGAAAATTCTGACTGTTGTTTTAATAGAAAATTAAACTTAGTATAATGATTTTGCTCTTTAAACAATTAATTAAAAGTAAAACACAATAAAATTGATTTAATCAAGATGTGAGATCACAACGAGAATGAAAATTTTAATTAAACTTGATTGTTTTCTGAAGCATAGCTAATAAAAATTGAAAACAAAACAAATGTTGTGATCGAAAATGCAGAGTATTAATGTTGTCTCAAAAAAAAAAAACAGTAGGTACTGAAAAATATTGATAAGAATAAAAACATACGAACATTTCTTTTAGGTTCGTGAATGGAAAAAAAGCGGGTCGCAAACTAAACTTTGTACAGCCAGACCTGGTTGGCAAATGATGTCTTTTCGTTTTCCCCGTTATAAAAAAAATATGTATAACATAAATATCAGTAATTTGTTGGATATACTTCAAATAGATACTACAAAAATGGTAACGTGAAAATATCTGCTATTTATTCAAAGAGACGCTCAAAACCCGTTAAAATGCAATTGTTACACTGCAGTTCCGCGTGCTGTTAGCAAAATTCAAATTTGGTACAGAAGGGATGTGCAACCACATTGGCGCATAATGAATCGGTGCTAAAGTCCTACCCGATACATTACCTAATATTTATTTGCGTTGTATAAAATATTTTCAACATTTATGGCTAGTTTACACAGTGCGAGCTACTGACCAGACAGTAGACAGCTACTCGGCTTGTCTACTCGTACGCCAGTAGCTCGGCTCGCCTTTGCTGTCTACACGATACGAGTAGCTGCTGTCCAGTCTTGCGAGTTGCCACGATGTCGAGTGAACGCGTTATAAAAAAAACGCAGCACAAAACACGGGTTCCGCTCAGTAGACTATCCCGCTCGCACTGGCGAGCTACTGTCGAACGCGTCCAAACGATGCGAGCGGCGGCCGAGCTGCTGTCATGTACGAGTTGCTGGCCGGCGAGCATGCGAGTGAAAACAAAAAAATGTTGGAGTAACTCGGATGCGAGCTACTGTCTAACTCGCACGTGCGAGTTACTCGTAAGTGACGTCCAAACAGTGCGAGTTACTGCAGTGCAGCTACTCGGCAGGCTGACCTCGTACGCTAGCTCGCACTGTGTAAACTAGCCATGATAGATGCCAGTCGTGATGGGTTATAACCTATCACGGCTAGATTGGGGGGCTAAAAGGAGTAATTACCCCCCAGGATCATAATAATAAAAAAATAAAACTGAAAATATTACGAAATAAAAAATAGAAATACTTCTTGAAAAAAATTTGTAATATTAGTTTGGGAATTAATATTTTGCTTGACACCTTCCTTCGTGAGTATTTTTGTGTGATATTAATAAAAGTAAAAATATATTTTTTTGCTTCACCCCCCCACCCCCCAGAATAAAAATATCTACGCCCTTGATCACGACTGGTAGATTGAATGATATTTTTCCACCCAATTTCTGATTACTTAAACATTTAATTAATTCGGTCGTTTTTTTAAGTATCGCCGACGATTTATAAATAAGACTTTTTTTAAGACGGTACGCGTTGAGCCTTTGGTTAACATGAGTCAGTTAACAGCGACATTATTACCGTTAGGATGGACCTTACCCATCGTTCCGGAATTAGATGATTTAACTGTTGGTGGTTTAGTTATGGGCACAGGAATTGAATCGAGTTCTCATATTTATGGATTATTCCAACATATTTGCGTATCCTTTGAGGTTATTCTTGCCGACGGAAGCTTAATTACCTGTTCCGAAGTACGTATAAAACAAGGGTCACCAATTTTTTTAAAGTGAAACTTTTATTCTATCGCCCCGAATTTTTCTGGCCGTCTGTTGCATGTCGCATTACAGGCGGCCGCGGAGTAGGGGTAAAATGAAAGGCGTTCGGAGTAGGCGCTCGGTAGAGCAGCCAAGGCCAATATGGCGGCGCCCATGGTTAGCATCAGCTGACCGTGTAGTATGTATAACACATAGTCAGTCTGTCATGCGGGCAAGTGCTGTACAGTGTTTACATGTTTCGTGTATTCATGTGAATATTGTTGTTTATAATTAATCGTGATGGATAAGTGTCGACAATCCAATAAAAGTTTCACTTGCGTCGTGGTTTCTTAAAACCACACAACTGTTTTTTAATTAAGGCTCCTTTTAAAAAATTAATTATTCGAAACAATCACAGTCTTGTGAAAATTTAAGGTTGAAAATTCTGATGTGTTTTATTCTGTGCCGTGGTCCTACGGAACAATAGGGCTGTTAACGGCTGTTGAACTAAAAATCATTCCTGCAAAAAAATTTGTTGAATTGCAATATATACCCTGTAAATCCTTGGACGAGATGATATCAATTTTTCAACAAAAATCATCGCAGAAAAACTCAGATGAATTCGTTGAAGGAATTGTTTACAGTAAAACTGAAGGAGTTGTAATGATCGGAAATTTAACAGATCATTATATCGCTGGAAAGGTAAATGAAAATAGTATTTTCATTATCGAAAAATGCAATATAGTCAGTGGTTATATTATATTCTAAAATGAATTCACTATTAGGTCAACTCCATAGGATGTTGGTATAAACCCTGGTTTTTTCTACACGTTAAAAGCTTTTTAAATGAGTCATCCAACAAAAAAACCGAATATATACCTTTACGAGATTATTACCACAGACATACCAAGTCTATATTTTGGGAACTTCAAGTAAGTATTGTGTTTTCAAAAGTTTTTGATCTTGATTTATTTAAAACTGGTTTTTCTATTTAGGATATTATTCATTTCGGAAACAATATCCTATTTAGATATCTTTTTGGATGGCTGGTCCCTCCTAAAGTATCATTATTGAAATTAACACAAACTCAGGCAATCAAGGAATTGTATGAAAACAATCATATCATTCAAGACATGTTAGTACCAATAAATAAATTAAAAGAGAGCCTTTTATTGTTTGATGAATTGGTTCAAGTGTATCCCATCTGGCTTTGCCCTTTTAAACTTATCAATAATCCTGGAATGGTACATCCACATACGGGCAAAACGGAAATGTTTGTAGATATCGGAATTTATGGAGTGCCGAAGCGAACAAACTTTAACCCAGTTACAACAACAAGAAAAATTGAAGAATTTGTTGTAAAAAATAAAGGGTAAAAATAACGAATTCATTAACTAATAATGATAATTTAACACTGTTTAGGGCTGTCACCTTTGACAAACTTTAATGTCAAAATCCGGAGGTCAAGGAGAAAAAACCCATCAAGGAATTTGTGTATGCTTTTCGGCTGAGTTAATCCGGATTTCGGACATACATTCGTCAAACCCGAAAATATGGCAGCCCTAATTGCGTTCTTTTTAAGATTATCCTTCCGTTGAACAAATTTAACGAATGTTATTTTATTTATTTAGATATCAGATGCTATATGCCGACACATACACAACCAGAGATGAGTTTAAAAAGATGTTTGACCATTCTCTTTATGATCAAATACGAAGAAAGTTAAATTGTAGTTCAGCGTTTGTTGAAATTTACGATAAAGTAAATCGCAAAGCCAGACTGTAATTTTTTTTCTCATCGATATTTTTGAGCTTGGTAACAGTAGACTCCAAAATAAATACTTTTTAAACATCTAACTTCCAAACAGTAATATAGAAATACAGATATGACTTTTGGAAATCGGCATGTCGTTTTTCTGTCAGTGTGGACTTGAAAAAGATGTTAAAAGTTTTATTTGAAGAAAAAGTTTACATGTATTAATATAATATTAATAAAATATCAATTGCCTACAGTATCTTTTTTTTACTTATCAAAACAATTTGACAAAAACTTTTGTACACCACTGTATATGCGGGGGCGTATTGAAACATGTGGATGGAATGTTCATAGTAAAACAGGTGCACGTAGTATTTGTAGTCCAAATTTAGGTCAGCAGATGACAATTTTATGAATGAAACCAGTTGCTATTATTAACAAGGATGTCAAAGTTACGTATTAATTTTAATTAAAATTCATTTCAAAGTACTTTTTAACTAAATCAAATAGATATCCATTATGTTCGAAGATGTAATATAACAGTTTTCGTATATTTACATTATGTTGATGTTATATTTGCGAGAATTCAAACTTTATGCTTTTTTACATTTTTATTATGTACTTTTGGCTACCCTGGTTTTATTGATACCGTACCTAGAATGGGTTTGCATAATGATGGCGGCTGTTTCTAATTCATAGGCCACCCGTTACCAAATAATATCATAATTAATATCTGACAACATGAATAAACGTAGCTGAATTTAATTCAGTGTGATTTTTATAAATTTCTAATGATTTTCAATCAACATTCTCTTGTTTGACGAGATTAAAGATTGATTAACAGCGACACCAAAACTCACGAACTATTAAGTTGCACGGAAATCTGTACGATGTCGCTAGCAGTAAATTACGAAACGGATTATTGAGTTCTGTTTCTAAGAGGAAATATTTCTACTTTCTGGCAGACAGCACACGTTCCAAGTAGAGAATTTGATATGAAAAAATGTTCCAATTCTCCTTGGAACATTTTCCTGCACGTTATCAATCAATTTCATAACCCCGAATTTAGGTTGGAGAGTTCGCATTTGTTATTTAGACAAGGCTTAATATGTAAGTATTGTAGCATTACTGAAACAATAAACATATTGTCCCCTGCATTATCCCTAAGTTGAAACGCCTAAAATTTCGTTCAATACTTGTTAACAAACGCGCGCATACCTTGTCAAATATTTTACAAACACGGATTGAAGTGGTTCGAAACTGGAGTGTGCTGATGTTTTAGTAAAGTGACCTTCGGTTAATCATTAGCAGATGTAGTGACTTGACACTATCATGATCCAGAAATATCCTAAATGCCTCCATCGTTAAATTAGTGGTCGATCCCTGTCATCCCAGGAAAATAGTCATTTGTTATACTTATTTGCTGCGTTGAAGTTAATATTCTATTTTTTATTGTATTTTTGAATTTGTTCTTATAAAAATCGTGAACAAAATGTGTTGTTATGTCATGCACAGCTGTAAATAAGTTGTGGGCATTGTGTAAAATCCCGCTTTTAGTTTTTGTAATTTAATCATTATCCCATCTAGATTTTTTGTAGCTATAGATTACTCAGCATCTCAGTGTCATTTACTGTATTTTAAATATCTGTGAATACTTTAATGTTAATTTTTTGAAATTTTTTTGTTATACGTTTTAGTTATTTAGATTTTAAGTGTAAGTTTTTTTTGTTCAGTGAATTTGTTAACCTATATTCAGCATGAAACTTCTGAGTGTATTTTTTTCTGAAACAACGAAGAAAAAGGGCTAAACATAATTGACCATTAATTTGAAGAGACGAATTGAAAACATGGCAGGATCATTCGATCATCATGATAAAACAAGGTATGTTGTATTTTATAGACTACCTATTGTAAATTATACTGTCAAGTGTCATATTTGGACACTCGTATTGTAAAATAATAAAATGTTTGTTGGCCTGTTATATGGAAATCCCATTACTTTTCCAGTTGGTATTTTGGTCCTATGTCACGGCAAGATGCGACAGACTTACTAATGAGTGAACGGGAAGGTGGTGTTTTTTTAGTAAGGGACAGTACAACAATACACGGCGACTATGTTTTGTGTGTTAGGTAAGCAAAAATATAACATTTGAAAATAATTATATTTGCTTTGATTTGTTTTAGTCTAAAGAAAGGTATTATTATCAATTTTATTTTTCAGGGAGGATTCTAAAGTTAGTCATTATATAATAAACAAAGTTCAACACAGCGATCAGGTTCGGTATCGTATCGGAGATCAAATGTTTCCTGATTTGCCAAATTTGCTTGCCTTCTACAAACTGCACTACCTCGATACAACGCCTTTAATTCGACCCGCACCTCATCGTGTTGAAAAAGTCGTTGCCAAGTTCGACTTCGACGGAGTGGTAAGAAAATAGTGTTTTGGCATAATAAATGTAATTCATTTTTCATCGTATCATATGATATTACATATAAAATCAAATTTTATGTAACTGATTTTAACCAAAAACTGGTAATGTTATATTACTTTGTATATGAATTCAAATTTAATTAATAATTCTAATACAACAGTTCAATAATAGTATATTGTGCGACTAGTGAGAGAAGGAGAAGAATCCATGAGCGTAAAACGCACGCGAGTGGAATATTCTCCTTTGATCAATGGTCGCACATAATACTTTATTCAACTAGCAGGAGTAATATGTAATCGGGGCCCTGATAAAAGAGGGAAAAATAATAAATCACTTCATTGATTGACGTACCCACCGTCAGTGTATATGCACACAAGATTGCCATGACTTTGCGATGCTGTTTTCATATATACAATACCGCCTACCACGTTCCTATTGGTCCAGAAGCTGCGTGCAGTTTTTTTTCATTATTTCACGCTTGAGCTTGCTACTGAGTTTCTATTGGTCCAGAAAATTCATTATCACACTGTACGGCTTATTATTAGCACTCTACGCGTCAACATGAAGTAATTAATTATTTCTCCCGAGTTTAGCAGGGCCCCGAAATTACATATTACTCACGCGTGTTGAATAAATAACATTATCGACCAATTTTTCAGACAATATATTAACAAAAAATATAATTAATACATTAACGTTTCAATCTGGATTTGGATCTTCTTCAGAACGGATATAAAAAATAATTAATATTTAATTTCTAATTCGCTTTATATAAAGTAATTAAATATTAATTATTTTTTAGATCCGTTCTGAAGAAGATCCAAATCCGGATCGAAACGTTAATGTATTAATTATATTTTTTGTTAATATATTGTCTGAAAAATTGGTCGATAATTTTATTTATTGAAGAGTTCTAATCAGACGTTAATCAAAGATTCTAATACAACAGGATGAAGATGATTTGCCATTTAGAAAGGGTGATATTTTGACCATCGTAACTAAAGACGAAGATCAATGGTGGACAGCAAAAAATTGTGAGGGCAGAACTGGCTCGATACCCGTTCCTTATGTACAGAAGGTACCTATTACGCAAGACATTCATAAAACAATTTATGAAATGTTTTTTTCTTATTTCATAACTCTCAACAACTGTTTTCTGTTCTAGTATGATGAATATCCACATTCAACTACAGAGTGCTCACGGCCGGGATCTGGAGGATCTGCTCCGATCACTTCTGCAGCTCAACAGGTCGAAGCGCAAATCAGACGTAGTCAGATGCATGTGAGTATATTTTAAATACACTCAGTTACATAAAAAGTGGATCACCTAAAAGTATATGTAATTTCGATTCGTTGTATTTTCAAAATTAATGAGCCGATTTTGAAAATTATTTTTTTGTTTGATAGAGCTGAGTTTTAGGAACATTTTTATGTATGAATTTTGAATTTCAATCGAGGCTTGATTACAGTGGGGACGGAAGAATAAGACAATGTTTTTTTTAGTCAAGTTTGAAGAATCCTATGGAAAGTAGCAGCAGCATTAGAATTGTTTCCTTAATTGCATCTTAGTCCTTGGCCTTTTTTTGTATCGGTTCGTTTTTGTTTTCAGTAATTATCTCAAATAACACCTGAGTTATAAAGAAAAATTTGAAAAACTGCATTTATTCTTTATTAATGTCGTGACCATAAGTAGGCTGGGAATAGATCAGTGTTTAGGAACAAAACAAATAATTTATCGACATAAATGAAAAACTTAACAATAAACAATAATAACCATCAATAAATTCGGACTGTCAAAGAAATTATTCATTTGTTTTGTACCTAAATACCGATACATTCCCAGCCTACTTGTGGTCACTACATTAATAAAGAATAAATGCAGTTTTTTAAATTTTTCTTTATAACTCAGGTGTTATTTGAGATAATAACTGAAAACAAAAACGAACCGATACAAAAAAGGCCAAGGAATAAGATGCAATTAAAGAAAAAATTCTACTGCTGCTGCTACTTTCCGTAGGATTCTTCAAACTTGACTAAAAAAAACATTGTCTTATTCTTCCGTCTACACTGTAATTAAGCCTTGATTGAAATTCAAAATTTATACATAAAAATGTTCCTAAAACTCTGCTCTATCAAACAAAAAAAGAATTTTTAAAATCAGCTCATTAATTTTGAAAATACAACGAATCGAAATTACATATACTTTTAGGTGATCCACTTTTTATGTAACTGAGTGTAGTTACAAAAAAAAAGGTGGAAAATGTAAAAAAAAAAAATGTTTTTACAGAGAAAACTACCGGCTTTAGCACGAGTTAAGCAGGCTCGGGTACCAAATGCTTACGATAAAACTGCATTGAAATTAGAAGTAGATGATGTCATTAAAGTCACTAAAATGAATATAAACGGGCAGTGGGAAGGTGAATTAAATGGTAAGATAGGTCATTTTCCGTTTACACATGTTGAATTTATTGACAATGAAGATAATGGTGCTGAAGAAAGTTAGTTATAAAACAGCTTGGAAATTACAGTATTGGAAAGATATTTTTTATTTAAATTACATTAATTCCAAATTCATTCCAAAAGAATTAATGCAAAAGATTTTATTGTTTATATCATTCAACAATTAATGGTATACAGAAAATTAAGTCATTAATATTAAGTTTAATTGAAAAGTAAGGCATTGAGACAAATTTTTACGTTTTTTTTCTGTATGCTTACTGTGATAAAAGAGCATGATTTTTGTTTTTACTAATGAAACACAATCTATTAAACCACCAGAATATGCTGCAGCGTAAAAAGTTAGGTACTAATTAAATATAGGTTATAAATAAAATAATTATTTAAGATTTTGTGGTTTGATACTATTTTTGAGAAAACATTTCAGATGGCCTTTTAATTCTGTAGTGTTGAATAATTTTGCGTAGTGTCTTAGCTAAAAAAAAATGTACATTTTGAATCGCGAATATTGTGATTATTTATTAGTAGTACCTTGCAATTACCTAAGATTGAAACACAAAGATTGGAGTAATGTAAGTATTTGAAATATTCTAAATTAATGAAAAAAGGTTTAATATACCTATTGGCTGTTTGAAATTGAATATATAATGCTGAAATTCGCTAATTTTTAATTTAAGATACTCAGTTTCATTAGATTATTTTTATTAAATAATAAAAACAGTCTATTTTCGGAAAGTTTTAAGAAAATATAGGTTGGTATCCAATTGGAACTATAAAAAAATGTGTATTTATAGTTGTAAGTTTGTTTTGGTAGTATTTTTTTTCTTTCGAGCAATATAACAAGGCGGTAATAATAACCAATGATTACAAAAGGCGTATTTGGAGTGATACTATCAGCAGTGCATGTTTCTGTAATATATTTAATTTAATAAAATCAGCTGTACATAAATAATTACGTAAGTGTTTTAAATATACATCTTGACAAAATAATTGTTAACGATAGATAGGTATATTAATTTTATTTATAATTAAACAAAAAGTATTATTATGATTGATTTGTTCAGAAATGTATGAAATTATCTAATTGATAATATTGCTGTCCTTATCGAAAAACTGTATATAATAATTCGATTCACCTTTAGTCATGTGTTTTTTCCATGATTACATAATGAAGGACACCAATTATATGACAAGATTTTTATGCGTGGCTTATCCAAATTTTATAATTAGATCAGTCAGAAATTACAGAAAAAATAGCGTCTAAGAAGTAATATTTAATTTTTCCGTTTATCATAAAGTTTACATTGAATTTAAAATAAAAGCTCCCGGAACATAGATTAAGTTATAGTACATTTTATAGTGTTGTGAATTTTTAATTCAAAAAGTAAGTTATCATAAATGTTTCTATAATATATAAATTTATTGTATGCATGAAAATAACGTTCGTCGACAATGAGATCAGTATACTGTTCCGACAAAAATAAACGCTTCAATATTTATGCCATTTTTAGACCAGAATGTAAAATATATTTTATTGATTTTAATAGCCATTATTAATTTGCATATCAAATATAACAGTTAAATTTGTTCCAATTATGTATATACATTGGCCCCTTTTCTAGTATCTCACGTATTATGATGGGTTCCTAGTAAATAAAGAAATTGAACTTAGTAAGTCAATTTTATAATAGTCTCTTGCTAAACGATTTGAAAATGTAATGGAATGTCCCTCAACAACGTAACGCTTTTTGACGTGATAATGTCTTATAAATTGATGAAACACCAGCTGCACGCACGAAAAAGTGTAACGTTCCGCATGACCCTGTGCGTGCAAGCGAGAGCGCAGTAGGCTTCGGCCCAAGTTTGACAGCTACTAAAATTTAGGTTATGTATTACGGAATACGTTATCACGTAAAACCGTAAACCGACTGTACAGACAACCAATTTTTTTCTGGAACTTTTGAACCACACGTAAATCCGTGTAGACAGTAACCCCCTAAAAGAGATCCGTGGTTTAGAGACATTCCCTAAAACATCGTGCAAAAAGTGACTATTCCATCATATTTATATAAAATAGTTTTAGACTGTAGAAATGAATATAATGTGTAAACTAAATAATAATCATAAAAGAAATAAACCTACATAAATTATTTCTGAATGAATAGGCATTTTAGAACTGCACAATATTTAAACTAAATTTTAATTTAAATTAGTCATTTTTAATGAAATGAAACGAAAATAAAGGCTTGCATCGATGCTTTTGGAATGAAAATAATTCTTGGCAATGTTTCTTTAAATAAAGATTTAAAGTATATCCTACTTGAGATTCGTGTGCCATAGAATGAATATTTTATGTAAAAATTTTCTCTTATTTTAAAACATGTATGATTAAAAATCGCCGACCAAATAAAATATTTCATTAAAACATTGTTTACAAATCTGTTGAGTAGTGAAAACATGATTTCCACATTATTGAGTTGTTGTTTCTTTTTCTTTCTGTGATGCTTTTGAAACACCAGGTAATGTTTCAGAATTTCCGCGTATTTTTTTACAAATGTACATTCAAATGTATACTTATTTCAAATTCTTATATGCAACATTTAAGTTGTTAAGACAATTCTGAAAGAATATATTTGAAGTTAAACCTTTTTGTGTAATTTAATGGAAATTATAAAATCTAGAAGACTCGACTCCTAAATAACAAAAATGCATTTATTTTATTTTAGTAAAATTTAAAATTTGTTAGCTGATGTAAGGTTTTTATGGAATCATGTACAATATAAAGTACATATCATATCTATTTTCTTGTATTTCATATCCCAATTTGAGAATTCCCTAGTTTAGCATTTTCAGTGTAGACAAGTCTGTTTCATCTAAAATTTTCGTAAGTATCCACTTACAGGGCAGCTGAATATTGGAATAATCATTTTTTTATCCATTATGCATTAGACACACAAGTTACATAAATAGGTATTGAAAATAAAAAGGTGCTTTTATGTTCAGGAATGTTACCCTAACCAATTAATTAAGTACAAAACTGATAACAATTATATATAGTTAGATTTTCTATTAAGATAAGGCAAATAAAATATCTTTTATTTCATCATTACTATTAGTTTATTATCAGAAAGCAAAATTGCATTTCAAAATACATTACAGGAAAAAAAATACAATCAGTCCCATAATGTATCTCATTATATATAGCCGATTCTTTAGTTTCAATTCACTTTTTAGCTGAAGTAAAAAAAACGTCACTGCGCAGGGACATAACTCGTAACGTTATCCTTCATTAATGCATCACGTGATGTGAATTGAGTTTCCTATTGGTCAGTAATGATTTAATATGGCTGCTGCCTTCTATACAGGAGCGTATTCTCTTTCGAATTGCAATCAGTGTTAATTTCTCCGTTTGTTATAAAGTCGGTAACGGTTCATAAGAAACGTATTTTCGTCTTTTAAAATGTGAGCATTTAATTGTTTTGGTAAAGTGTCATAATCGCTTTTTATTAAGCATGTAAACACACTTGGCTGTGACATGAAAGCAGATACGAATACTCGTGACAAATGGAGGATAGCCACCAAAAATCTTTTAAATCCAACTATTAACTTAAAGATTTATATTATTATTTTCAAATTTATTGCATTGACAGACTAAATTTCAATAATTCATTACACCTTTTCTATCAACTTAATATATATCAATTGTGTATAAAATATTTTAGAATGTGTTTAAAATTTAAAATGTTGGCATTAAAGTCTTGGCACCGCCACCTCTGTGTATATCGAAGGCCGACGCGATGCATGTAGTTTGTTTGTGGCTTGAGTCATTGTGTTAAATTTTAGTAATTTCATGTACATAACTCGGTATTAAAATCTCAAATCTACAAATTTTACGGTATATATTTTATTCGTGTTTGGTTTTGTTACTGTATTTGTGTAATTTGAGTATTTTATCAGTAAATCTGACGGCTGTATTAGCCCGCTCGTGTAGCAGAACACACTATAGAATAGGTCGTAATCTTTCTGTTATTTAAGCGCGTCTTTTCGTACTATTTGTGCCGGCAGCCGGTGTACTAAATGCGCGCTAATAAATTTTAAATTGTTTTTTATATCTCATCAAAACAAATTTTTAATTAATTGTGGTTTGTTTTGAACTTGTTTTGATTTCGTTTATTTATTTTTTTGTGTACAGTCTTGAGCAAAAACATGTTTCATAAAATATGTGCTAATACTTCACTGTTACTTTCAAATTGTATGTTATAATAAAGTCGCTCAGTTTTGTTGCGTTTTCAGAGTGATGTGATATTCATTAACTGGTTAAGCCCATCAATTTTATCCCGAAAAAAGTGATAAATACGTGATGGATGCGAGTGATCCTGCGACTGAATCAACAGGAACCCAGGACCTACCTGAAGGCTTAGAACCGGTTAGTTCTCCCGAAGAAGAACAGATTAGTAAAAACAAAAGCGAAAGCAAAGACAATGAAAAAGGTAACGATGTATCTCAAAATACAGTATCTGATTTAAGTCATGAAGCGAGTTTTGCAAGTCAGACTAACAGTGAAGACAGTAATAAAGAGAAACGACGATCTCCCAGTATATCACTTGAAGACGCAGAGCGTATTCTTTCTCAGTATACTCCTTTTCCCCCAGAAGAATTAGGGCCATTAACGGCCGAAGAAATAGCAATGCTAGACTCGTCTGGAGAAGCAAGCAACAGTGCTGCAGTCGATGTAAATAAAACAAATCAGAAAGATGCTAACGCAGAAGTGAATAATAGTGCTGAAGGCGATGCGCCAGAAAATAGTGCAAACAATACCAGTGAACAATCCGAGTCAAGTACAAATACTGCTCAACAGAGTTCAGATGCATTAGAAGCACCAGAATCGGATGTAGTAGATACGGAGACAGAGAAATCACCAACAGAAATTCCAAACGATTCAAGCAAGAGAAAAGAACCTGACACAGACAATATGAGTGATGCTGAGAAATCAACACCGACTGAAAATGTGGGTAAGACACCAATTGAAAATAACAAAGTAAATAATACACCGGCTGAGAAAGATACTAATAAAAAGCAGTCTAAAAATAATTTTACCGAAGTAGAAGAATTTGCTAACGATGAAGAAAAAACCGAATTTGTACACGTTAATAGTAAATCGGATAAGCCGAGCGTTGACTCGGAAAATCAAGATGAAACTATTGAAACAGAAGATAGGAATAACGATGAAGATCCAATTGGCACCGAGACAGAAGCAATGGACTTTGAAACAACTGAAGCTCCTCGTAATGAAACGGAAACAAACGACGCCCAGATCGAAGACAGTGAAATGATAACGGGCGATAAGGCACCAGATAGCTCTTCGAAAGGCGAAGATGCAGACATGTGTATTATCCCCGATACCGAACGTGTTATTTCTCAAGAGGAGAAAGACGCGGCCAAAGCGATGGCGCCATTAAATAAGGAGACGGAGAAAGCAAAAGAATCGACAAAAGAAACGCTTTCGAAAGAATCTTCTAACGAAAAAGAAGATAGTCCTGACAAAGAATCGGTGAAAGAAAATGCTGACGAGAACATTGAACCAAAAAAATCCAGTGTTAATTTAGCTGAAAAAGAAGGGACGGAAATAAGAGCTTCTCTAAAAGCAAAAGAAGAAGCTGTCAAAACGATTCAAGATACGATGGATGTAGATACTGAACGAACAGATGATTCACCCGCTTTATCAACAGAAGAGGACTCGGTTGAAAAAGACAACTTGATTGTGATGTCGGACTCTTCAGAACAAACATGCCATCAGTGTTGTTTGGTAAGAAGCCATTTTTTTAAAGATAATTGTTATAGAATTTATATAAACATTCGACATAATTTAACTTGATAAATATAATCTCTTTTGAATAAATAAAATTATCGACCAATTTTTCAGACAATATATTAACAAACAATATAAAATTAATACATTAACGTTTCAATCCGGATTTGGACCTTCTTCAGAATTGATCTAAAAAATATAAAAATAATTAATATTTAAATATAATTCGCTTTTTATAGAATTTTTCAAAATTAATTATGATTTTCAAAATAATGAAAAAATAATAACAAACAATTTTTTATTAAGTAGTCATGGAAATAATAATTTGTGAGTACCTAAAATGAAAGAAAAATTATTAAAAACAAAAATTATTTCAAAATAATATTATATATGTTACGGTTAATACGAGAAAGTAGTTAATTCGCGAATTAATCGGCTAATTACCCGAATTAACCAATCCTTGACGCTGGTTAATTCGGGTATTAGCCGGTTAATTCGCGAATAAACTACTTTCTTGTATTAACCGTAACATATATATTACTTAAATTTTCTGTATCTAATTTAGCATTGAGAGAATTTTTATTTGATTTTATATGTAACATTTCCGAAATATTTCTTTTAAAAAAAATAATGAAACTAATTTTTTTTAAAGAAATATTTCGGAAATGTTACATATAAAATCAAATAAAAATTCTCTCAATGCTCAGCTCAATTAGATACAGAAAATTTAAGTAATATATATAATATTATTTTGAAATAATTTTTGTTTTTAATAATTTTTCTTTCTTTTTAGGTACTCACAAATTATTATTTCCATGACTACTTAATAAAAAATTGTTTGTTATTATTTTTTCATTATTTTGAAAATCATAATTAATTTTGAAAAATTCTATAAAAAGCGAATTATATTTAAATATTAATTATTTTATATTTTTTAGATCAATTCTGAAGAAGGTCCAAATCCGGATTGAAACGTTAATGTATTAATTTTATATTGTTTGTTAATATATTGTCTGAAAAATTGGTCGAAAATTTTATTTATTGAAGAGTTCTAATCAGACGTTAATCAAAGATTTGAATAATCTCTTTTGCATTGATTTCTTATTTATCGGTTTCTTTTTTTTTCTTTACTTATAGATTAAACCTTGCAAGTACTCCGTAAGCTTAGATGGAAAACAACGCTACATTTGTCAAGATGCTTGTCTTAAAAACTTTCGGAATGAACATCCCGATAAATACATGTTAGCCGCCAAGTCAAGTGGTTTGAAATTCAAAGTATTCCGAAGCAAAAAGAAAGAAGTCGAACCACTGGTGTTTGTTAGAAAATGTTCAGAATGTCGAAAAGTTATCGTAGGCGACGAACGAAATTTGAGTTGGGAATGTATGGAGTTCTGTAATGAAGACTGCCTGTGTAAGTCAATAAAATATTTATCTATTATATTAGTTCCTTTTCCTGTCTATGACTGTACGTTTGTGATACGTTTACATTCGCGAGTCATTTGTTGATAATATAAAACTTAGACTTACCCACCGTCTAAGATTTCACTTCTTTTTTTTTTTGACAAAACCAGAAAACGCATTTGAGGAGCAACTATGCAAAACCCGATAAATTCAGTTTTACTAGTTTCGAGTAAATCGCGAAAATCTATCACACAGAATCCTTTAGATAATTAACAAATTTTATTTTACAAATCAGTGGCATATAGGTCATAAATTTTTGAAAAAAATATAGATTATATTAAAAAAACAAACACACATTTATGTTTGGATTTATCGGATTTTGCACGAAACCAGAATTTTATCTGGGTTTTTTGCGCAAAGTATTTCAGAAAGCGTTTATTTATATGATAATACCCAATAAAAAAAAGAAAAAGTACATTTTTCAAAATAAAAACAGTATATAAAAAATTCTTAAATTTTTTTTAAAAGTTTTTTAAGACGCAAAATTAAAAAAAAATCAAACAAAATACAAACATAATATTACAACATAACTGTACCTACGTAGTAAAAACAAAACGATTTTTTTCTTTTAACTTGCATGCTTCTTGGATTTATCGGGTTTTGCTTGAGTCTCCACTTTAACACCCGTTTTTTTTATGGGATCTATCAGATTTAACTTCATTATGAATACACAGATCGATAAAGCTCACCAAAATTAACTGGAATTAATAATATAACTCACAAACGAAAAAAATGGATTTATTGGGTTTTGCATGGTTGCTCTTCATTTGTTCTTTGTATTGAACGTGGCCCTTGGTTCACATTTATGTTTTTGGTAGAATTTCAATATTTCTGTCAAATTGTTTTCTTCCTTATTCTTAAATTAAATATTATCTAGACGCATAAAATTGTAGTTATATGATCATACTTCATATAAATCCCAGCACTAACTAAACGCAAGTAGTTTTTGAAATAACATACATTTGGATCAATGCTTTCAGCACCGGCTAGACGCTTATGAATTTTGATGATCTATCAGTCAGTCAGTGAGTTGTTATTTTTTTATACTTCTTCGTGGAAGTAAACATCGAATAATATATATATTTTTTACATTTTTTCTAAATGATTATTGCATTCAGTATGTTTTTTCTAATGCAACAACTTAAGTACTATATCTCCTTAACTGGGAATAGAAATTTCGATAATTAAAGGTTTCGTTTAATTATTATTTCAGTTATTTGAAACATACTCATTTGCATGAAAACGGAGGGCGGTTCTGCCATCACACATCCAACGAATACGATCTGCCACTTTTAATTGTGACTTGTCGGTACTTAAAATTGTGGCCATATTTTCTTTATGGCTCGTTGCTTTATCGTACAGTTCATAGACGAATATCTCACCATATATGGCATATAATAATCACTATTATAAGAATAAGCCCTTCATTTGTATTTATTATTTCAAATAAATACATGTTTGCTGTAGTATTAATGATAATGATTTATTTCTTTATTATTTTTTTCAGCGAAATTTCAAAATACAATCGGAAGTCATTGTGCAAACTGTAAAGAGTCAGTCCCTTTGCCAAGTCTTGGGAAATATTGTGTTCGATTCGGTTATGACATAAGACAGTTCTGTAGTAGTAGTTGTTTGGAAGAATTCAAAAAAGGTTTAAAAGTGTGCAGCTATTGCCAGAAAGACATTTCTGGCGGTTATGAAGGATTCTTGGCTCCTGTTGGCGATAAGGGGCAATTTAAAGTATGTTTTCCTATACTATTTAAATTAATAAACACAGACTCGACAAACAATGACCAACCATTTATTATATCGTTCTTCTACTAGGGATACGCACGATACATTGATAATCGAAAAACATTAATTTTCTGCTTTCGATTTTCGACTTTTACATTGGTGTTGTTTTTTTTTTCCCCGATACATCAGCCAACGTCGATGTATTACTATTTTGCATATTTAAAAAAAAATTCTCAATTCGGAAACCAAAAAATATTATTTACGCCTGATTCATACGATTCCAGTCTTGGCTTATTTACAATCCGATCAAATATTCTTCTTTGAGAGCTACCACACTTTTTTTTACCACTTGCTGGCGTCTCTGGTGATTGAATTGTTTTCTGTCATTCAAATATCAATACCTGTTTATTGAAAGAGATTTATTTGGTTAAGGAACAATTAATTGAAATTATTGTAATACACATGATCATTTAAATTATGAATTTTAACGGTTCTTAAATTGAAAAATATCATAAAACAGTTTTTGACGTGATAACGTCTTATAAATTGATGAATCACCAATCTTATAAATTGATAAAACACCGGCTGCATGCACGAAAAAGTGTAACGTTCCTAAATCCTAACGTTCGTAACGCGTAATGTTCCGCCTGACCCTGTGCGTGCTTTTTGCTAATTTCTCGCTCAATTTAAATCAGATCGGTTTGAAACCAGTCTTAAACGAAAGAGGAGAACATTTTACATAGATTTCGTATAACAGAATTTGCCTAAACAGTTTTTTTATACAAATTTATATAGGAAAATAGCTGTATAAATGCAATGTTGTCTAATGCATGGCGCGACGCGGTCGGTCGTCTTTGTTTGCCGTACATGGAAATTAGAAAATAACGTATGTCTTGTCTAAACATGAAAACGGCTGCATTTCTAATGTTTAATTCAATTTTTTGACATTAGTAGTTTGTGAAATGCAACGCCTTCTAAGTTAAGTATTGGAATAACTAATTATTATTAGAACATAATACTTTGACAGTTGCAAACGTCACTTTTGACATTTCTTATCATTCCGACACCAAGGATAAGCGGATTGAAACCAAATTTTGGGAGGTTTAGGTTATGTATTACGGAATGCGTTATCACGTAAAACTATCGTCCGTAAACCGACTTTACAGACAACCAATTTTTTTAGATAAAATTGCTCTGTCCAATGTCAAAATAAATATTGTACAATATTTATTTTCACATTGGACAGAACAGTTTTATCTAAAAAACTGTTTTATGATATTTTTCAATTTAAAAACCGTTGAAATTCATAATTTAAATGATCATATTACAACAATTTGCACAATTTACCATCTCAACTTGCATTGAGGCCCTGAAGATGAAATTATATTTTTCGAAATGTTGGCCACAAGCGAAACTCTGGTAAAGTTTATTTTTCAATTGTTCTTCAACCAAATAAATCTCCTTCAGTACATATTTTTAGTACAGAACTTCTAACAATACCTGTTTATTTATATTATTTAAAGGCTAAATCGCAGTTTTGTGCCCGTTTTGTGATCAAAAAGAAAGAGATATCAATATAGGAGGTCGTCGCATATTATATTGTGCATCAAATGCCAATTGTAAAACTCAAATATCAATTCTAGAATTATAACCAAAGATAAGAGTTTTATGGCCTTATTTTTTTTAAGGGATTGTGGGAGTAAAATAAAAAAACGATTGTTGTGAAGCGAAAAATGTGTCAAAAGCATGATTACGTCTGTAAGGTGTTAAAGTAAATTGTTTAAAATAAAAATTAAGAAGTTTCACTTTTTTTCCTGTATCCTATGACAGTGTATTTTTTACAATTTTTAAAATGCCAAAAAAATATCGCTATCGTCTTCATCATTCATATTTTAAAATTTTTTTAAACTATACAAATAAATAAAATTGAAGTGTCAAAATAACAGCTTTTTACTAAATGCATACGAAGGTATAGGTAAATACCAGGCCTTGGCAAATGGCGGCCCGCGAAGCATCATAGAAAATTTTAGAAAAATAGTAAAATGCGGAAATAGAATGTGGGGACCTTTTTTTTTTTTTTTTTGCTCTCCGAATGCGGAAATAGAATGTGGCCCGCTGATCAAAAGATTTGCCCACCCCTGGCATATACTGTATTTATAACAAAAAAAAACAAACTATTTTTTAAGTTTTTGTCTGTCTGTTTGTTCCGACTAATCTCTGAAACGACTGGACCGATTTTGACGGGGCTTTCACTGGTTGATAGCTAATGTTATAAGGAGTAACTTAGGCTTTAAAAAATCGGGAATTCTTTTCGTTAACTTTGCAAACTGAACAAACATTTTGTCGTGTTTCATCTCATGCGCGGGCGGAGCCGCGGGGAGCAGCTAGTAATTAATAATTTTGCACAGTAACAAAGACAAACGTAATAAAATGCATAATTCATAGTTTCATTTTGGTTTCGTGTTTAGGCCATGTACTGAAATGATAATTTAGAAATCGTCCGCAATCAAATTTTAAGGATCGTTGGACAGTCATCTATCTCTGTTAGAGCGCGTTTATCTTCTGCGCACGAGCAGAACTAATATTACAATTTTCGGAAAGGTGGAGACCAAAATTAGACAGTCGAGAAAACAACTAAAGTTAATTTAGAACCTTGTTTGAAAAGATTTACGATTTCGTAAATTTAACAGTGAAACAGAGTATGCTTCAGTTAGGTTGGCTAATTTTTGTTTGTTTGTTCATAAGCCGCGACCCTAAGATTCCGTATATACTTGAATTATAGAAATTAATACCTTTCAAGGTATTTCAAAATATATTTTTTTTAGAATTTGTTTTATGTATTTTGAAAAAAAAAATGAATTTTCGAAAAGCGACAATTTTTAAGGTTAAACTTTTTATGCGCACTCTTAGAAACTTATTGCAAAGAAACAGCGCAGTGTCGATTAACCCTAAGTCTCTTTCCAAAATTATGATTTGTTAAAATCTATATACAATTTTTTTTTTTATTTATTTTATTTCCTCAAAACATGTTACAATAAGTTCCAAATAGGAAAGGGAAAAGAGTGTGGTATCAATTTTTGAGTATAGTGGAGTTTATAAAAATGACAGACTTATTAAATATATTTAAATAACAATATCTACCAAAAAATTAATACTTACCTGAAAATTAATACATGTAACTGATATTTACCATACCATACATATTATATTTATTGTATTATCTATATGTTAATAACCCAGTTATTGTACAATATGCTTATTGCATAATATTCTTTACGGCAGAAGTGCTAATGACCTCAGAAGTCGAAGCACATCTTTGTTTTTTGTTTTCCTAAATAAAAAAAAAAAAATTGAGTAGGTCAATTTTGATCGTTTGATCGTTCTCTTCATTTTAATAAGAGAAAGTACACAATACATGTTTTATCACAATGTATACGAATTAACACCCGATAAAATCGATTCAGGAGAAATTCATCTAAGAATCTCAATAACGTTCAAACTTAAAATTTTAATGAATTACGGTCGAGTTTCGACCACTGGTAAATTTAAATATAATAATAATAAATATAGCATTTATTTATAAAATTCGAAAGAATATAAATTGCGTCATATAAATGGTTTTAAAAATCTTCTACATTATAAAAATTGAAATTTAATAAAATATTTTTTAGCGCTTTTTTTAAATGAATGATGCAGGTTGACCTTTTAATGTTTTCTGGCACTTTATTGTAAATCCGAATCATGGCATTGCGAACGCCAGAGTGAGCAACGCTAAAGTTTGTTTTACAGACTTTTAATTCGTTATGATTCCTTGTTTGGTGATGATGTGTTTGCATATTATCCTTAAACATATGTATTAGAGCTGTAAAAGTAGCGAGAAATTGTGTACCCGTATGTATTCGTTACTTAAAGAACCAGTACCCGTTACTTTCGTATCGTTACCTTACTCGGTACTTTTCATACGACATACAATAGTGTACTTAACAGCATCAAGCAATAAGCATGTAGCTTCGCACCAAAGCGCGTCGCATATGTGATACGACATGAGTCATGACTTCGTACTTTATGAATACTTATAAGTATAACACATTGTGTTCGTATAACCGTATCAAACGAACCGAACTGACATGGATACGAAACATGCGAGTAACGAAATGAATTTGTAAGTAACGATTCGTTACTTCGAGTCAGACGATGTACCCGTTACTCAGTAACAAATACATACGGTTTGTTACAGCTCTAATATGTATATTGGTTTTTACAAAGCACACGCGGTCTAAGATATATTGATCTTTTAACGTAAGAATTTTAATTTTTTTAAATAGCGGTTTACAGTGCTCGCAACAGCTCGCACCTGCCATAATTTGGATACATCTTTTTTGCAATTTGAAGGCTTTAATTGCAATTGTGCTATTTTCACAGAATATTATCCCATATTGCGATATTGTGTGGAAAATGGAGTGGTAGATATTTTTGTCTATGATTATTCCTAGAAATTTTACCGTGTTTGTAAGAATAATATTGTTATTTAAAATATTTATGTGTGTAGGCATTTCGTAGGTATTAAAAACAAATATTTTCTACTTGTTAGAAAACATCGATAATTTTGTCTCGATATTTATACATCGATTTTGTTAACTTGTTGTATTGTTCGATGTTAACATAAATATTTCAATAATTGTGCGCATCACTATCTTGTACCCAATAGTTCGGTTTTAAGATAAGTTAACATGGCTGCTTACATTGGCCCAATTTTCGATTGTTTTGCCCAATTATTATGACATTCGAAGAAAAGGGTACTGTTTGACTGGAATCGGAGGAATAAAATTCAAGACTTGCAAAAGAGTTTGGGATAGACTGACTGTTTGATATAGTTTCTGATTATGTCGTCCGTTTAGCATGACTTAATTGTCATTTCCTTCGAACCGTCCCGATTGTCTAATGTTTATAAATGTATATATTAGTTATATTATGAGTATAATAACCATGGAAACGAGAAATATATAATTTAATGATGAAGGAAGGTTTTGGTTGAGGATCATAAATAAGTTTGTTTTTTTTTAGATGAGTTTAGTTACAGTTAGTAATTATTATAATATATTACAGAGTAGCTACTGTTTAATGAAAGGAAACAATTTCACCTTTGATTCACTCATAGCTCTCACTACTGTGATGGTTCATATCTAGCGTTAACTAATATAATTGGCTCTCGCATGATGTGAAAAAATCTGTTACCAATGCTATAAATATTAGAATGATAGTTTGATAGTTGTGTCACGGTGGTGTAATGTAACTCAGTCCGCCGCGAGAGTGGAAAGATTCGGGGTTCGTATCCCGACGGTGACATTGTTTGAAAAAAAGAAACTAATTTTTCTATGTTGATAGCGTTGTAACAATAGGTGTTTCTTAAGAATTGTAGCAACCAGTAGCTACTCTGTAATAGATCATAAATAAGCTTTACCAATGTTACGCTAGTGGCCCTGAAGATGAAAATAAATTTTTCGAAACGTTAGCCCCTAGCGTCACATTGGTAAAGCTTATTTATGATCCTCAACCAAAACCTTCCTTCATTGTAACATTCTATTGGATCAACACTACTTTATGCTGAAGATATAATTTAATACAATTTCTTTTAGGATTTTTGCACACAATCGTGCATGGAGAAGTACGATTTGATGAGCAATAATCAATCTCCTAAAAAAGAACTAGGAGAATGTGCAGTATGTAATAAAGAAAAACCAATCAGTCTTGAAATTGATTTTGGAGATAAAACTCAAAAATTATGTAGTGAGCCGTGTTTTGTCGCATTTAAATTCGTAAATAATGTTACTCCGGGTATGTAAAATTCTAATCGATTTACTGCTTTCGGAGTTTGTTGGTGATTTTTAATATTTTAATTCTTTTTTAGAACAATGTTCAATGTGTCTAAAGTATTTTGAAAGAAAAACATTAGACTATACAATTTTCTACGATGATGCGCAACATAACTTTTGTTGTAAAACATGTCAAAATGTTTACATTATTGCAAATAGAAAAATCGTGCCATGTCAGTGGTGTAAAGTATGTAATAAATTTTGTTACAATGGAAAAATAAAATTTCAGTTTAAATTTTATAACTGGTATATTATCGTTACATTTTAGGTGAAAAAGTACAATTTCGATATGATTAAGAAGAACTGTGCTTCAGGGCAAGTAATAATGATGTGCTCTATAAATTGCTTTGCCCTTTACCAAGTTTCTGTGAATGCAGTATCGTCTCGCAAGTACGTTGATTATTTTTTATTAAAAAAGAAACTAAATTTGAAATAGTGCACAGAAAGAAACAATTTCAGTCGCGTTAGTAAAGAGAAATACATACGAACTAAATAACTCGGGAGCATGCAACCGCCATGTTCTTAGCAGGCACATTCTATCTCAAATTTCAGTTGTGTCATTAGTTGTCGGCGATTCGGTGACAAACATCATAACATGTTTTTGTTTTTTTATAAAGAATCAGATGTGACAACTGTGGATCAATGAGTCAGGCACAATACCATCTTACGATGTCTGATGCAACTATTCGCAACTTCTGTAGTTACCAGTGCGTGATGACGTTCCAAAGTCAGTTTGCAAAAAGCCCTATTACAATTACTAAAGCTGATAAAGTGGCACCGGCTAGCAAAGTGGTACCGACAAGTGCGCCGAAACGGAATTATGGCTCGCGGCAGACACGAAGTTCTATGGCAGATCCAAGTAAGTGCTTTAATTGTTTTGGAATGTAAAAATATTAATACCGTATTTGCTATACCTATTTATTCTACTGTTTTGAGAAATGTAAATATAATAGTCCAGGAGTCAGTGAAGGTTTTCGGTACTTATTTTCCCAGTCAGATTATTCAATTTGTTATTCTAAGCAAAATTGTTATATACAGGCTGTCCCATTAAGAATGGGACATAGAACAACCGCAGATTCTTCAATTCAAAATAAAACGATTAAGCGAAATATGCTTAGATAAAATGTTACTCGCTCTACCAGTGGCGTACGGCAGGAGTAAGTAATACTTGTACCCCTTCTAAATGTTACGCCGCTGTCTAAATTTTAATTTTGACTATAATTTTATTTTTTTTGATATTTTCTAAATCAATAATGTACACTTGTTAGTTTGTTGTAAAGTCATTGGTTTTCGAGATATTCACAGTTAAAGATAGAGAGACATGTACTTTTTATTTGTATTATTATTAATAATATTCATTTTTACAATTTTGTCTTAAAAAAACTGCGAGTATCTCGAAAACCAATGACTTTACAACAAACTAACAAGTGTACATTATTGACTTAGAAAATATCAAAAAAATTAAAATTATAGTCAAAATTAAAATTTAGACAGCGGCGTAACATTTAGAAGAGGTACAAGCATTACTTACTCCTGCCGTACCCCACTGGTAGAGCGTACTGAACTAATTTTTTTATTGTTAGGTGCATTTTATGATATTTAACAAGTGTGCCGATTTGAGTAAAATTATATGGTGTATTAAAAAAATTATGGACATTAATAATTTTTCAGTTTTCAACTTCAACACCCCGTATTTCGGAAACGAGTAACATTTTATCTAAGCATATTTCGCTTAAATGTTTTATTTTGAATTGGAGAATCTGCGGTTGTTCTATGTCCCATTCTTAATGGGACACCCTGTATAGCCTACGTCCTGAGGAAAATGCGTTAGAAAGTACAAATATACTGCACTTTTTTTCCAGTGATAAAAATAGTTCTATTAGTGAGAGATATAGTGAAGTTAAGAAAAAAAATAATCTTGCTAATCTGTGAGTATGGGTAATATGTCTGGCAGGTAAAAAATTGGAAAAAAATAATCAAAACCATTGCCTTTATTTTCGCAGTCCTAAAAATTTGTCAGATGATAGTTTATATTATAATTACAGCTGCAAATATAGTCTGGCTAATGTGGAACACCCTGAATGCCTTACCAGACTCGTCCAACGCTCTTCAGGCGCGCTCATTTAACTATCTGACTTGTGAGTCTGGCGGGGCTTTCGTGATTGTAAATATGACAGCCAGACGTGTATTTTCTATGAAATTATAGTATTTTTTATCATGTGACAAATTTTCAAATCCGGGAAAATAGCAAAAGTTTTGTAATTTTACGATTTTCAAGATGCCGCCACACTAATTTTCCAATTTCGTAAATCAGGCAGACTTACTTTTGATTATAGTTTATGATAGTATCAAATTATACGTTAAATTACAAGCATGGGAAAATAAAGGTTATGGATTTCAAATATCTGTCAAATTTTTGCATCCGCAAATTTTCAGCCAGACTGACTTTCCTCCACTTGGGATGTGCCAGACTGTTATTTCCATTAATAAAACAATTCACTTTAATGTCAAATATTTATGACTGCGAAAATAAGTGGACTTGTCTTTTTTTTTATCTAGTGAACCCATTCGAAAATTTTAGCCACTCACAAATTGTCGTTTTGTGTCACCATCCGAACAAACTATTTCATATTCACTGACTGGGAAAATAAGTACAAAAAAAAATTCACTGCCTCTGGACTACAAGAATCATAAAACTGTGTACACCAGTGGCTCCCAAACTTATTTGGCCTAAATAAAAAATATTACTCAGCGCCCCCCGGATTTTTTTTTTTTTTTTTTAATTTTAATAGAAATTAAACAGAAAGATATATTATGTATTGATGTTTCTACCTTTTTTGTAAAATATAGTAAAGAAAGGTGTAAATTAGAAACATTGAAGTTTGAAATTATGAAACTATTTATTGAATTCAGAATTCATTGCTCCCAAATACACCTGTGGCCATCACCGCCCCCCTGAATCGCTGCAGCACCCATCGGGGGGGTTAAATGTTTCCACCGTGTACAAAGTGAGCGTTTAACAATCTCTATTCCCCGCTACAAAAATTCTAGCTTACGGTTGTGAGAGCTATAAAAATAAAATCATTCTAGTAATCGAAAGTATGTCTCCCCGAGCTTCAAACTCTCCATTTTCATCACAATCGGTTCAGCGGTTTGGCCGTGAAAGCGTAACAGACAGACAGAGTTACTTTCGCATTTATAATATTCAATATGGATTATTAATTTCTAACAATATTGCATACCTACATCCCAATCAAATTGAAAACTTTTTTTAGTCTGTTCAATATGTGACTAATAGTGATGTGCCGGATCGTTAAAAATGTATATCCGCGGATACGGATCTGAATACGGACTTTTGGTTTCAAGATCCGCGGATACGGATACGGATTATAACGTTCTTAGAGTACGCGGCAGTAAATATTGCACATCGACCTTTAGAAAGAGACTATCTGTTATGGGAAAAAGTTATTGACCTCTTTAAGAGTTAACTCTCAAAACAGATTGTCTCTTTCCAAAGATCGATGTGCAGTATCTCATTATAAAGATAGTTGATTTAGTACCTTTAAGTTATCTACTATTAGTATGGTACTCACTACGATAAATGTTTGCAATATAAAGGTGCCAAATACGATTGAAAAAAATAAAAAATATCTTAATGGAATTTAACAGGTTTTCATTATTACCTAATCATCTATATATATAAAATTTCATCTATGAATTGAAAATTAATAAGGTAAAAGATCCATAAAATATCCGCCAAAAACTAACGGATACGGATCTGTCTTCTCCCTCGAATATCCGCGTATACGGATACGGATATTCGGCACATCACTAGTGACTAACACCATCTGAAGTGAGCGTCTTATGAAGCTGATTTTTTAAAGGGCTATTGACTTCATTGATAAAGAAATAAAAAAAATGGTCGAGGAGGGGCACCACATTTTTTATTAACACGCTTATATTAGCTTGACTTGTATAAATGTATGTATGTAAAGAAATCTTCTAGCGTAATTTTCACCAATTTCAAGAAGTCTGATTAACTTGATAATTTGCACACGTGTCAGGGGCCTATGACAATACAATTATTTCATAAAACTAAATTTGAATTTAAAAATTAAAAAAAAAAATAATTTGCAAATTTTGAAAAAAATTTCTTTAGATATCGTTTTGACACTAAAAATTAAGAAAATAAATTATAGTTTAAAAAAACTAAAAAATAACACACGCTTTAATAGCAAACCGAACTAAAATGTAGAAAACAATTTTGCTTTGTACTTAAGAGTATTCGTCCCTGCAAATACCCCCTGCACCCTTCATCAAAATCTTTTCCCCTCGCCTAAAAACGGTTCGCGCTCTCCCGACGCTATTTTTAAAGCTAGAGGGTTCTGGTAAACGCCAAATGAAAGACAAAGAATCAGACTACAGATCCTTCAGGCGAATTTTTTGAAAAAAAAATTCCTGAAGAAACTTACAATCTTTTGAAAAAAATAATAAGTTACGTAATATTTCACACGTAGGCGAAACTGTTTTTCAAAAAATTCGCCTGAAGGATCTGTAGTCTGATTCTTTGTCTTTCATTTGGCGTTTACCAGAACCCTCTAGCTTTAAAAATAGCGTCGGGAGAGCGCGAACCGTTTTTAGGCGAGGGGAAAAGATTTGTGATGAAGGGTGCAGGGGGTATTTGCAGGGACGAATACTCTTAACACGACAAGAATATAATATGTATTGTGTTGTTTCACGTTGTATTTGAAAAATTCGTAAATAAAGACGGATAGATTGCAAGTTATCTTAAAAAAAGTTTTTACTTTGCGTCTTCCGTGTGTTTGTGTAGTCTAACATTCATTTTTCAGTCCGCCATTTATGAATACAGTACTATAACTTTATTATAACCTTATAGGATTTAAAAATAATGTGTTAAAATGTTTGTAAAATGTTATCTGTCGCCAAAAATTAAGTTTATGGACTATTTGAAGCTACAGCAACGTGAGTACATAATGGCAAGTTAGTTAATAACAAATCTTTTCTAAGTGAGTTGATCAAACATATCCCCTTTGAACATTAAATTAAAAATTAAGTAAAACTTCATATAAAACTTGTTCTAGTTTAGAGTCATTTCAACTCGGGGATTTCGGTTTTTGCGATCATTCATGGCCTAGAATTTCCTTTGGGCCTTTGTTTCAATTTAATTCAGAACGACAAGATTGTTTTGTTTTTTGTAACATTGTTTCAAAAGCAATTTTTTATATACAATCAAATCCCTTATTCGCGGCAGATACGCAGAAAAGGCCTTTTAATTCGTGATGCATGCGGCTTTTATCAAAAGCCATAGCGGCGCGTGTAAGCAAGCGGCAACAGCGGCGGCTTTGACTTTTGTCAAAAGACTTTCGGCTTTAGTACACTAAGATTTGTTTGTGTAGAAATATTTTGATACCTATTGTTTATTCCGACAAATAAATACGCATTATTCTAAAAATACAATGTGTATCGTTAGTTTTGGATCCGCGAATACGGGAACCGTGAATAAGGAACTTTGAATGTACCTTTGAAAGAGAAAATCGTAAAAAAAATGTCAATTACAGCATTTTGATGAAAAAATTCTAAGCTTTCAAGTCCGGATATTGTTTTTTTTTTGCAATTTTCACCTAAAGAAAGCTGAGTAACCGTTTTTTTACTCGGGAGATACGACGATTTGAAAAAAGCAGGCATCCACTCGAATTGTTGAATGTAACATTCTTGAAGAAAAATGACAATTAATTGTCAATGGTTTAAATGTTGGATTTTAAGTGAAACGATTTTCTCTAATGCATTACTTCCAGGGAAACTCACTGTACCTAGAAAGCTTCTAATTTTGCGTAACCCAAAATGTTTCAGTTTGTGATTTTGTCGTATTTTTGAACACACCCCAAAACTGTCAGTTATCAACATAACCTGATACTCAGATACAATGGCGACCGATAACAACAATTGTTTTGTAAATATTTCGTTAAAAATCTCTTTATATGAGTATTTTTCATGAACTTGATATAATTCGACACCAGCAAAATGAGTGACATGCTTATAATACCCGATACTGAAAGTAGAAAGATTCGTTGGAGTTAGTAAACATAACCTAGAAATAATGTTTCGCTTTCATTTTGAATTGCATTGTTACTGATAAAAAACTAAGTGTGAAAATTGCCTTGTATATTTAATTAATGCAAGTTAATTTAAAGCGTAAAGTATACCAAATAAACAAAATCACGCATAAAAAAACTTGCCAGTTATTATAATTTCAAATATTTTGAGATTGTTAAAATTTAAAAAAATGCAGTATTCTTAAAGATGGATTGTTAGCATTGCAATGTCATAGTGCATTAATGGTGATTAACGTACAATTTTTCGTCGGGGGGGGGGGGGGATTGGACAATTTTTTATTCATCTTAATAGCAAAATATGGATTCAACCATTCAAATTAGTGGAATTTGATAGCGATCTTTTTGAATTGAATTTTTAATTACCAGAATTTACTATTTAGAAAAAAAATATATAAATATTAAAACCGTCAACAACTTCGAACTCATATAGGATTCGAATTTCCCGCCAGTTGTGAACATCTCCAGTTAATTATGGCTTTTGTAATTTAAGAATATTTTGTTATTTTCAATAGCTTCATGATATAATGAAATTAAAAAATACAAAGAGCAAATGTGTGTCTGTTTTTAAAAACCAACTACTAAAATAAGCATACTTAAAGAAAGCAATCTACAAAAAAAGGAATAAGTAATATTTTAGGAATTATTTCAAGAAAAAAGAGACCGGTGATACATTTATAAAAATTAAGATAATAATTGAAATGCAGATATAAACTATAAGAATTTAAATTTTAGAATTGATTTAAAAAATATCATACTTATTTTTGTTTTATTATTAATTTTTTTATATGTAACTTGATTTAATATTATAATTTTTTTTATGTATAGAACCGCTCCCAGTTCTACCTGCGGGTCAGATGCCTATTATATCCAATGTTCATTCATTGGCACAGACAAATGGACCGTCAACGCGTTCTTCAAAGGCACAGTCTCCAGCACCGGTGCCACAAGTCGCGCCGCCCCCGCCGCCGCCGCCACCTCAAATTAAAACGCAGGTCAAACATTACATTGTTACGAAGCCTCAGCCACTGCCTGAGCAAAAAAACAAGTCAACCATGTGTCGACCTAACACCCACACTAAAGGAGTATCATGTAGACCTCATCCGTGTCAGAAAGAGACTCAAACAGGTACATATCTTCTTATTTTAATTTTGTTGTACGATACAATTGCGATTATTGATCTAGAATCATATTATGTTTTTTGATAATGCTTTCTTAAAATTGTTGTACTTAATTGTTACTGTTCTTTTTTCTTTTAGTTGTTATTTATTGTTCTCTGACGTCTATAATCTAACTGAATATTCGACCATCTTTGTTTATTTTGTTAGTTGAGATTAGAGCTGTAAAAGTAACGAGAAATTGTGTACCCGTATGTATTCGTTACTTAAAGAACCAGTACCCGTTACTTTCGTATCGTTACGTTACTCGTTACTTTTCATACGACATACAATCATGTATAACAGCATCAAGAAGTGTATGTTCTCTGGCATCAAGCATGTACCATCCCATCTAGGCGCGTCGCATCGTGATACGGTATGACTTCGTTCGTATAACGTATAACCGCATCAAACGAGTCAAACTGACTTGGATGCGAAATATGCGAGTAACGAAATGAATTTGTAAGTAACGATTCGGTACTTCGAGTCAGACGATGTACCCGTTACTCAGTAACGAATGCATACGGTTTGTTACAGCTCTAGTTGAGATTGATTTTTAAGAAGGTCGTAGCTATAACGTCTGGTTTTGTTAATTTCAGATGAAAGTCTCGCTAAAACAGTCATTGTACCCGTGCCGGTGCCTATTTATGTTCCAACGCCCGTTGCAATGTATAGCATGCCTTTTCCGGTGCCTGTACCTATTCCATTGCCCGTCCCCATACCAATATTCATTCCAACAACGCGTAATTCAGCCAATGGCATCATGAAAGAAATAAAGGTAAGAATTGAAAGAAACTTTTAAGATTTCCACTATGACAGTTATGATTTCAATTAACAATGTCTTTATTTCCAGAAAATCCAAGTGAAAATCCCTACCGATCCGTTCGAAGCGGAATTATTGATGATGGCCGAAATGGTAGCCGGTGAGAAAAAAGTCGAAAATACAGACTCGGAGAGTGACGAAGACGACAATGGAGGTAATTATTTGTTCGATGCAGTTTTCTTTTTTCAATTTACTGCCTCCGTTCGAAATCCGTTTAATGTTCTTTGTTTGGCCCTTTTAGGAAGCCCCGGCGGCGATGGTTTTAGTCCGGTACCCGTCGATACAAGTAATACATTCGGCGACGATGACATGCTACAAATGGCTCTCAACATGGCAACAGAACTCGACGAGCCGGCAGTTGACTTGGAAGGCGCACTCACTGCAAATACTATAACGGCGTCTCAGACACACGAACAGACCGGCACAGACGAGGGCGTGGACGAAAGTCAACAAATGCAGCACCATGCGATGATGGAAGGACGAGGCGGAGCAGCTCGAGGCGGTCGTAAGCGACAATCACGGCAGACTGGCGGACGTGCTAGTAGTAACAAACGCAGTCGTCGCATGAGTGGCCATCAAGATATGCCTATGATGCCGCCACCTCAAGCGACGGCTCCTGCACCACCGCCTGAACCTGTTGAGAAACCTGACGCCAACATGTGTTTGAAGGTATGTGTATATATAACTAGCGGTCCCGCCCGGTTTCACCCGGGTGCAAAAAAACGAATGGGGGGAGGTACATGAGTACGCACATTCATTTTAGCTTACCAAGATGAATGTTGTGTCCAAAATTCATCATGATCGGAGTTACTGTTCAAAAGTTTTTGTCAGACGGACACATTTTGAGTTACATTATGCAACATTTTTCATTGATGCTCCGCTCTTATTGGTCGTAGTGTGATATTATATAGCCTTCCTCGATAAATGGGTTATCCAACAAAAAAATTTCAATTCGAACCAGTAGAGATTAGCGCGTTCAACCAAACAAACAAACTCTTCAGCTTTTTATATTAGTATAGAATCAATAAACGGGCAACAAGTAAAGATTTAATTTTTACTGTCATGAGATGTGCGTGCCAATGGATATACAATAACTTACCTTCCGATATATGACAGATTGTAGTTCATAATACTGTCTCGATAAATTCTTCGGGAATCCCAGTTAGTTATATTGTCTTTGACACTATTTGTTATTTCTAGATATAACTAATAAAGAGAAATATTATTATTTGCAGTATACTTTTGGCGTCAATGCATGGAAACAGTGGGTGACGACTAAAAACGCTGAGCTGGAAAAATCGTCACGACGTGTGAAATTATTTAAACCAGAAATTTTACAACTCACATCTGACGAATTAAATTATTCTTTATGTTTATTCGTCAAAGAAGTTCGGAAACCTAATGGATCTGAATATGCTCCCGATACTATTTATTATCTCTGCCTAGGTATGTATACGTGTTTTATTAAATTAACATACTTTTAAATTGTATAAGAAATAGCATTTTTTATCTACTTTATATTTTAGGCATACAACAGTATCTTTTTGAAAACGGAAGAATTGATAATATTTTTACTGATCCGTATTACGAAAAGTTTACTGAATGTTTGGACGAAGTCGCTCGAAAATTTTCGGTCTTATACAATGATTCGCGTAAGTATTAAAAAAAATAATATCATCGATCATACAATATCTCTCAACGTTAATCTACAATTCAAATCTTTCATTAACGTCTGATTAGAACTCTTTAATAAATAAAATTGTCGACCAATTTTTCAGACAATATATTAACAAAAAATATAATTAATACATTAACGTTTCGATCCGGATTTGGATCTTCTTCAGAACTGGTCTAAAAAATATAAAAAATAATTAATATTTAAATTTTAATTCGCTTTATATAAAGAAATTAAATATTATAATTATTTTTTATATTTTTTAGATCAATTCTGAAGAAGATCCAAATCCGGATCGAAACGTTAATGTATTAATTATATTTTTTGAATACTTTGAATACTTTTTAGTGATGTGAAAAATTTTACGCGGCATTGCAGGGTAGCGTTCACTGATTTTGCGACGATATGTTGTTTTTAATTAAGGACGTAAAAATATAACATTTTTCTATTCCAGATTACATTGTAACAAGAGTTGAAGAGGAACACTTATGGGAAAGTAAACAGTTGGGAGCGCATTCACCTCATGTTCTTTTGAGCACCCTGATGTTCTTCAATACAAAACACTTTAATCTCACAGTGAGTATTTATTGCCGCTGATTTTCTTTTTTTTTTGTCTGGTCGTTCCCTAATAACATACACTTAATTCGTTTAAATAGACAGTGGACGAGCACATGCAATTGTCATTTTCACACATAATGAAACATTGGAAACGGAATCCAAATCAACCGGGGGCAGCTAAAACACCCGGTTCCCGTAATGTGCTTCTACGTTTTTATCCTCCGCAGTCTTCGCTTGGTAAGTTTAACATTGCCTCGGATATACAGTATGTAAACGCGTAAGGTGCACATAGGGAAATTAACATTGGGAAAAAATACTTGGATCAGAGTTAGCCATGACTGCATTAATTGTTATTTCTATTGAATTATCGTGGTAATCTTGAGGATTTCTATTTTATTTTGATTTATTTTTATTTTACTTGGCTTTTTAACAATAAAAAGCTCTTATAAATCATTATTTTAATTTTTTTGTACAAAAATAAACAAAAAAAACAACTCCATCTGTTTGGAAACATTTCATTCAAAAATTGTCTGACTGGTATGACGTATGCGCGTTGGTAAGTCAGGGACCCAATGTCTTTAGGTTAAACACGAATAGGCGGAGATATTTGATCTCGCACCATATTTAAGTATTTTTGGGAATTTAATGTCCCATTAATAAAAAAAGTCTGATTATGTTGTAATCATTTGAATATTTTCTTCGGTAGTATACACATTCATTTTGCAAAAGAATATTAACTGTCAAATTGAAAAACAAGATTTCAAGGCTCACTCTGATCCAGTCATTTTTTCGCAATGTTAATTTCCCTATGTGCACCTTACGTGTTTACATACTGTATATTAATTATGCGTGCTTGTTTCTAAACGAATTATTATTTTCAATAAATAGAGGGCAATGCTCGAAAGAAAAAAGTTTACGAACAGCAAGAAAATGAGGAGAACCCACTAAGATGTCCGGTGAAGCTGTACGAATTCTACTTATCAAAATGGTAATTATGTTTTTATTTTTAATATGATAACACGTTCGCGTGCGATAATATTAACTTTGAGTTTGCGTTAAAGAGCTAAAAATTTGTATACAGGCTGTTTCGAAAGTCCCAGAACCATTTAATATTTCTTATTGGGTAAGCCGGACTAAAAATGTCAAAATTTTTTTGTCATGATAACGTCTTATAAATTGATGAAACACCGGCTGCATGCACGAAAAAGTGTAACGTTCCGCCTGACCCTGTGCGTGCAAGCGAGAGCGCAGTAATGTATTATTAAATATGATATTCGAGCGGAATACGTTATCACGTAAAACTATCGTCCGTAAACCGACTTTACAGACAACCAATTTTTTTTGATAGCTTTTTCCTATCTATCGAATGTCAAAATTAGATTTTGGGCCCAAGGACTCTTAAGAGGGTCTCTTTGAAATTTTAAATGGGAACCATATTTTCTTTATCCGAATATGAAATAAGAAATTATGGTTTCTTTTTAAAATTCCAAAATTGGGCCCTACGGAACCCTTTTAGGATCCTCGGGTCCAAAACATCATTTTGACATTTGAAGTATTAAGCCGCTCCGGGACTTTTGAAACACCCAGTATATATTTGGGATGTAGTTCCGAATAGAAACAGTATTGTATTACGTCAGTGGGATGACAATAGAAGTGTTCTAGTATCATAACACTATAGATTTCACTGCTGTTATCATACTGATTTTATAAACATTATAGTAAATACGACTAACGCCGTACTGTCATTATAGCGTTCTCATTTTTACGGTATAGAAGCTACCGCGCGCGAGCGTGTTAGTCGCGAAATGAATTATAGTTTCCGTCGATCATAACTTATGAAACATTTTTATTACAGTCCGGAAAGTGTAAAAACGCGCAACGATGTCTTTTATTTACTTCCCGAGCGTTCGTGCGTGCCCGACAGTCCCGTATGGTATTCAACTATGGCGCTCGGTCGTGAAGCGTTAGAAAAAATGCTTCATAGAGTCAAAATGGTTAAAGAGATCAATGTCGCTCTGTTAACAAGTTAAAGTGTTGTTTTAATAAAAACTCGTTCAACATGCAGACTGGAATTTGATCATGTGATGTGAAAATTGAACATGTTGGTATGATGCAATATTGTCTGCACTAAATTGTATAGAAGTAAAATTGGGTATGAATTTATATTGAACATGTAATATTTCGATTTAAAACTTTTTTTTATCCAGTCGATAACCCTCAATATATTTTATATATGTATATATATTATATATACATACATATATTGTTAATGATTGACATCAATGAAAAAAAAAAATTTAAAAAAGCTGCAGATATTTTTCTGTTCAAGATGAAGCGTTTTTATTCAGTTCGATTCTGATTCAGGTTACACACATTGAAACTTATAAATATATATAATGTATATGCATAGATATTTTGTTGTTTTTAATTTACGTCTTTTGTATCAAAATTGATTAGAAAAAAGTTTTGAATATAACTGATAATTTATATTAAATTTATATTTGAAAAAAATTCAATGTAAATTTCAGAATGACAAAAGTATTAATTTTTTTGATGTAATTGCCTTTGTTTGAAATGTGTCATTATAATGTATAAGAATTTATAATTTTATTAGTAAAAATGTTAATTTTTTATATTTACACATAACAGACAACTGACAGTCTATATATTACATTTATTACTGCTATGTTTCATTAATGAATCTGATAATTGTATAAAAACAAATGAAATTAATCATTTAACATTTTTAAGAAAATGTTTTAACTAATAAGTGAACATACTTATAAGATAGGTTTTTAGCATCGTAGATGAATGGAAGCATCAATACTTTTAAAAGAAAGAGTTCAAAAAATCCTTTTTTTTTTACCTCCAAAACTTTTTTTGGGACTAAAGAAATTATTTGATGATCGTTAAGTAATCGTTGCAGGGTTTTATTATGTTGTCTTTCGAAATATAGACGCACGAAAACTATGTATGAATATACCAGTAATGAATAAGTAATTTAGAATTGAAATAATTGCTAAATATTTAATGTATGGAAAAAATAATTTTGTATTTAAAAAAAATTAAACTAACACTTCTGTTCGAATGATTAGCACGAAATGTTTATACTGTAGTTGTCTGATACTGTCCGTTTAATAGTTTCGTATTATATTTAGAATATCTGTCAGAGCTCTTGGGATTATTCTATTATACTTACCTTCTGATTATTAAAATATTAAGCCCCATTGCAATGATGTCACTTATGTTTGAAAATCAATAACTCGTTTGTTTTGTAATTTTTTACTAAAAAAACTTCATAAAACATTTTCAAAATGTCAAAGTACGTTCATTGCCTACCATATATTAATTCATAGACGGCGCTCTGATGTTTGCCAGCTACAAGTTAATATGTAAGTTGTGAATATTATCTTATCTAATTATTGGGTTGTCCGATAAGTTCTTGCCGTTTTTTTAAATTAATACACACAACATTGTCTTCCGTGGATGAAGATCTTGCTTCGCTCGCGGGGTCGCTTGTTTTTCTTTCAGCTATGGCACCCTCTCCGTATACGGCACAAATCTCTCTAGCAGCTTCCGTGGCTTTGGCACCTCGGTTAAACGCAAAAAGAAGGTGGTGTTGAAAATGCTCGTTTTTGTCGACTTGACACTCCATTTAAATGCTCTAAAAATTAACAAAAATGAATCCAAACAAAAAAACTAAATAGACTTTCTTGTAGAGCGAAAAATTCTCTTTCGAATAACACAAAACATTATACTAAAAAATTTCATTTCGATCGCTAATTTTTTAATTTAAAAAAACGGCAAGAACTTATCGGACAACCCATTATATTCCAATCTCTCTGCAAATGGTAATATTATCGCCACAGTCACGTGCAGTAGCTAAAACGTGTTCCAACCGAGATATGAACGGTTCTCAAACTGTCCTTTATGCGTTCCGACCGAATTTGTGACAGTTTGGTGATGGTTTTGAAACTATCACTTCTGTACATGATCTTAACATTAAACTAGCAACTGAAACTAGATAGTTTCTTGTTTATAAACAAAACACGTGCTTTCTTCGGAGTCTATGTAAGTTGGAAACAGTTTCGTTTTAACTATCTGTCCACGACATACAATTCTACCTGTTCTCACAGCGGGGTTTTCACTTGGTAAATCTACGGAAAAGTTCTGTGGACAGTAGTTTTTTTTTCTGTTGAAATGCATTGTAAGTAACAGAACTTTTTACGATTAATTTTGGGTAATAAATTTAACAAACAAGCTATGATTCTTTCCCTGAATTATATATTATTAAAACAACGCTCTTATAATTGTAAAATAACAAATATGTATTAAGAAATACGTTTTCAGTATAAAAAAAAAACAGTTGTGTGGTTTTAAGAAACCACGACGCAAGTGAAACTTTTATTGGATTGTAGGCGTTGGATTGTAGACACTTATCCATCACGATTAATTATAAACAACAATATTCACATGAATACACGAATAAAAACATGTAAACACTGTACAGCACTTGCCCGCATGACAGACTGACTATGTGTTATACATACTACACGGTCAGCTGATGCTAACCATGGACGCCGCCATATTGGCCTTGGCTGCTCTACCGAGCGCCTACTCCGAGCGCCTTTCACTTTACCCCTACTCCGCGGCCGCCTGTAATGCGACATGCAACAGACGGCCAGAAAAATTCGGGGCGATAGAATAAAAGTTTCACTTTAAAAAAATCTTCCAGTCTCTTTGACGTATCAAAATGAAAGCACATTAAAAAATGATGGTCGTCAACGTGTTAACTGATTTCATGTCTGAATACCAAAATGAAGTGACTTCTGAACTCTTAAAACACATTTCTAAATGCGTTGAAATAAAATTTTAGCTACAAACCAACTGAACTGACCCCAAACTAAAAGAATTATGTAACAAATGTCAAGTTCAATTCTGCAACATTTTTCCTGTCAAATGATTTAAAGGCACGTTTTTTTCATATTCATTACACGTGTTAATAGTGGAAAAAGTGTATCTAGTAAAGTATATTTTCAACGAGGTGTGACGTGTTTAAAACGAGTGCTAGTGAATTTAAGTCTTGTCAAAATCGCATTGAGCCCTAAATACACTGTATTTTTGTCTTACACTTTATAAAATAGTGGATATTGGTATTTTCAACATTTCACTTGTATAAATCAAATTTAATTAGGTACTGTACACATTATCCTCTTTAAAGGCTTTTTCACACGATGTTCCCATGAATGGTATCGTGCTTGGTGGTTACTAAGGAGCGCTGCTAGTTTCGCTTCACACGCTGCTTACTTGTTTGCTCGCTGTTTTGCTAGATTGGCGGTTATATTTAAAATTATAGATGTATCGACGAATTGCTACTATGACTTTAATAATCATTGAAAAGCTTCGGGAGAAAAAAAAATCCATTTACATTTTGATTTTACAATTTTTGACCCCATCGCTGCTCACTTGAAACTTTTTTCAAACAACGCCATATGTAACAAATGCCAGACGATATCACGTGATAAAATACGACTCCATAATTGGTCAAATTCTCAAACTAGCAGTCAGCGCTGCATGAAAAATAGCCCTGAACCTATCACCCAAATATAGCAAGATAGCGACCAGCGGACCAATCAGTGACGTCACAATCCAGCTGTGTAGCGTGCAAAGCTGCCTGCAAGACGACAAGCAAGCGAGCGAGCTCGAAATCCAGCATCATGTGAAGGGGCCTTAAGTTGTCACTCATAATCTGTGGCATCACGCAAGGTAGCATGTCCTGTTATCTGTATGGTATGTACCTCTTCACAAAATCGCATGTTTGCCTCCAACTGGAGTAATATGGAATATTATAATTATTAAATTTAAATATATTGAATGGAGATAACATAAATCCATTATAAGCAATTACTGTCATAGGTTCGGGGTCTTATAGCTACGGCACCGCGCGTAAAACTTTTATGAACCCTTTACAGTCATCTTTTCGGAACACTGACTTCTTATTGCAGTCTGTCGAAATCGGTCTCCTTTTTTTCTATCATCCATGAACGTCTTTTACTGAGTATATATCTTTATATACAAACGTACATACCTTTTTAAATTTTTAATTGGTTTGTTACTGGTTTAAGTATTTGCTTTTGTACTTTTTTTTCCATGAAGTGCATACCTATCATAATTTTATAGTTACCGCCCGGCTTTCGTAACAGGCTTCAAAAAAGTAATTTTACGACATACATAAAAAGCAGCTATTTTGTAAGGGATAGGACAAAACACTATTTAAAATTTAATTGCTCTTTTTTATTTTGATTTATATACGGCTGGTGAGAAAAAAATTGTGTTCAATATATATTTACATAATATATATGTATATCTAGGTATGTATCTGTACATATTATATAATTACACTTTTATGTAATTGATACAGTGCTGTCGATTTATTTTTCAGTCGTAATAGGCAAAATATTACATTTTACAGTATTGTAAATAACGTAATAAATATTAGTGGTGAACTGGTCTTTTGTCTGCGTTTAGTAGTGTTTGCCATTCCTCACTAATATACATATGGTGTGTATAATTATTAAAAATATCTTAGGAATTCTTTATTGCCCGTAAATTTTATAAGTATTGATGGCTAAAATTAATATAACATTTAATTAAAACAAATTCGGTGTAGTTTTATGATCAGTACTATCAGTTTTAAATATGATAAGTTATTTTCAGAAGAAGAGGAAACTGACAAATACAAAATAGGCTGTATATTTGAATAATCCACAATTTTATATGTAGACAAAATAACTTTTTCATAAATATAATCGAAACAAAATAAATTTCACATTTTTATTTTGAAAAGTGTTCGAAATGAAATATGTTTTGTTTGATGAGATTCTTTCTTATTGGTGTCGGCCAAGTAGCAAGATCTAGAGGTCGGACCAAAATTTCCTGAACATTTTAGCACCATTTTTTAAAATGTTTATATATGTGTTTGCACGATAACTCGAAGAACTTATTCGATTTAAATGAAATTTTGTCCGCCTGTTGGAATCCATCACTGCACAAAGCTTATTTAAAATGGGCTTAATTGGACCATTTTTAGGGATTGAAAAAAGTTTCTGGGCCCAAAAATACTGAAAAAATTCTCAGAATCGTTTCAAAGATAGATATATTGTAGACGCTCAACAACTGAGTTCATCAGCGTCTGTGTATGTATTGTATTAAAGAACTGCCTGTCGATATGAGATCAGGTTCCTCAGAGTGCAAACTGCAATCCAGTTCCCTTGAGGGAAAAATTGTCTCAAATTTGAAATTTAACCGTTTAATAAAAATTAAAATATGGTACCAAAATTTCAAATATAATCGGCGTGACAGGACCGGACTTACAAATTTTATGAAAACACTAGTTTATGGATGTGGATTTATCTACTGAAGGGTGTATTTAAGGGATGTGTTATTGAGTGATTTTTTTTATTTTGTCCAAAAACAAACAATTCACACAACAAAACCATAATGCCTGTATTAGCAAATACACTTTATTTTCGGCAGGGTTTGGCACTGCGACCTGAGTTTATTTTATTTTTGTATACAAAATATTGAAGTTATTTTGTCTACTGCTTAAATAGACATTTAAAATTTGAATTATGAAAATTGAAAACAATTTTTGTGTGATTGTTTGTATATTATAAAATTTATAAGAATGAATGATCAAGAATGATTGATGGTAATTTTTAAATAAATAAAAATCTCTTCATGATAATTTTCTGTTATTGTAGAATTACATTAAAAGTTTCCCAATAATGCTTAATTAATAACCAAATAGTCATAGATTGTTGAAATAAATAAATAGTTTCATTCTTTCCAATTTCATAAGGAGATAGAAGTGATAGAGTCAAATTCTGACTGTTTTTCTTCAGTAAAATAACTTCGTACCAATCAAATTGTGATTTTGTGTGTATAATAATATCGCAGAAGAGTTTTCTTGTAAATTCCACAGATTCTCCAATTAAAAATTGTCTTGGAACAGATCTCAGGATAAAAAACTAATTATTGATACTAGTGTTCGGAAATTTGCAGATTACCAAAATATAAATAAATTCTCCAGATTCAAAAATGTAATTATTTATAAACTATTTTATTTATTCATAATATTTATACAAAAGTAAACAATATAAGAGTTCATGACTCTTTAAGTAAGCTTTCCGTTGAAGTATTTACTTTTTAGTCTTCCTTCCAAATATCTGAATTGTTTATATTATTGTTAAGTAATACAGTCCAATAAATTAGCCTTGAAATTGTAGCGTTAAATTGTCATCAATATTAACGTGAAAATTTAAAAAAATAATACCTATATCTACAAAAATAATTACATTTCTACGATAGAGTCAAAAATTGCACTTTCAGCAAAATAATCAACTTCGACTAAAATCAAAAGTTCCGCGAGGCCCACATCAAACTTGTAATCGAATCAAACTGCATGTTTAAACGATTTGCTTATTTTTTCGCATACGCTTCGTGTTGTGAACGTTTGAAGAATTATCGTACGGATGTACCACTCCCAAAATTTTAACTGTTCGTAAATTATTTGAAGCTGACAGATTTAAACAAACATTGGGACGTACAAAAATGAACCTGAAGGAAGCTCGGATTACTCTGAAAGTGCCGAAGAAGCAATGGGTATGTATATAATTTTTATAGTTAATTAACACGTTCGCTGCCAACGAGTTATCTCATAGGTCGAAGTTTGTGCTACGAGCTAATTCGTAGAACGTTTTTGTTTTACCTACGCCGCATACTCGAAATTGTCGCTGTCATAAAATACTTTATCGCAAAAACCGACCACGATGTAACTCGTATAATTAATAAAGCAATTAAAAATTATCTTATTTGAATATCTTGTTTTGTTTTTTATTTTACAATTAATTAAAATTTGTTGGCGTGGTGGAAACGTTTTGGAAAATGTCGCTCAGCAGCGAACGTATTAAAAGTAATTCGATACTCAATTTATAATAAAGAATTGTGTATCGTGTAGTATTTAAATCAGGCCTGGGCAAATGGCGGCCCGCGGGCCGGATTCGGCCCACAGTAGACTTTTGTCCGGCTCGCGAAGCATTTTATAAATGATTATTAAAAGCGAAAATAGCTTGCCCATATAATTCGGCGTAAAAAAAAAATTTAGAAAAATAGTAAATGGCAAGGGCCACAACAGACGAAAAAAGACCTTTTTGTTGCAGATATGAAAGGACCTTTTTTTTTTGCTCTCCAAATTTTTGTTGCGAAAATGAAAGGACTTTTTTTTCTTAAATTTTTGGCCCATGGACAAATTTTCATCAGCAGTGGCCCGGCGATCAAAATATTTACCCGCCCCTGATTTAAATATACCTGAACATATATTTTTAAAATGGATATGTCAAAAATGAAAATTTAGTTAACGGAAAACTCACTCTAGAGATTGTTTTTATAAATATGAAAGTTAAAAAATACAGTACAAATTAAACATATTTTATATCACAAATTAATAATAATACTGATAATAAATCGAGAGATTTTTTTGTTGAGATATGAAGGATATGACACGTACAAAAATATTTTCTTTTAACTGGCAGTGTTAAATAAATTTCATCGTAAGAGAATTTTGACTGCGCTAACAGAAATTGGGCTAATAAAAAACATGTTTGTACTAAATTACTTGATACAGATATATTAGCGAGTTAAAAACAGTATTAAGTATCCCACAAAAGCAATAATGTGGCCTAAAAAATTTAATTCGTTCCAAATTGAAATCGTATCGGTAAATGGATTTTTGATTTCGGGATCTGATAAGTAGTCTGTAATTATTCCTAGATATGCTAATTCAATAATTGCAATAAATGAAAAGAATAAATTTAAACAAATTGTTAACGGACTGTTACTTTTATGTAAATGTTTGCATTTATCTGGACATCTGTTAGCCTCAACACAACAGCTAAATGCTACCGAGACTTGTTTCCTAAGATGAAATTCAATGTAAGTGAAAAATCCCAGCGAAAGCAAAATTGTTGCTAACGGAGCGTTAAAACCATGCAATGCTGCAGAGGCGGTGTATGTCATAATTATTGCTAAAAACGAACCGTACAATTTGCATGGACGAAAAACATCTGAAACAGAAATACCGATCAATAATAAAGCTGAAGAGTTTGTTTATTTGTTTAGTTGAACGCGCTAATCTCAGGAACTACTGGTTCGAATTGAAAAAAAAATTTTTTGTTGGATAGTCCATTTGTCGAGGAAGGCTATAGGCTATATAATATCACGCTACGACCGATAGGAGCGGAGCATCTTAGAAAAATGTTGCAAAATGTAACTCAAAATTTGTCCGTCCGACAAAAACTTTTGAACGGTAACTCCGATCATCATGAAATTTGGACACAACATTGATCTCGGTAAGCTAAGATGAATGTACGTAATCATGTCCCTCCCCCCATTCGTTCTATTGCGCCCAGGTCAAACCGGGCGGGACCGCTAGTTCAAAATAACTGCGTTATAGAAATTCGCGCAATAAAAGTAACAGAGATTAGGGAGAGACGGCTTAAATTCCGTACTGTTATACTAAAAGAGACTTTGATTATTGAAATAATTGCTCACAGCTTTTTAACCAGTGATGAACTGGCATATTCCAATATACCACAATATGTACTAGTGACCGTGGAAATTCTATTTCTCTTATTTTGACAATATCTAAATTCCATTTGTGTTTTTTCCGGTTATAACCATATCCAGACAGATACAATAGTGAAGTTGTCATTTTTGCCATAAAGTAATGGCTTGCCCGAAAAGATACCGCATGTTGATAAACAATTATCCATCTACAATAACAAATGAATGTGAAATTAATTTAAAAATAATGAGTGTATATACGGAGACATAAAAAAAGACGGGTTGCACTCCGGGAGTGCCGGCAGAAGTGAAAACTTGAATATTAACGTCTTACGAATTTTCGATCAGGTCACGTGTCCTGACGCAAGTTTAACATTTTTTACCCATTACAAAAAAAGTGTACAAAAGTTTTCGTCTTACGAATTTTCGATCAGGTCTTACGCATTTTCGATCAGGTCTTACGAATTTTCGATCTGACGCGAGTTTAACATTTTTTACCCATTACAAAAAATTGTACAAAAGTTTTCGTCTTACGAATTTTCGATCAGGTCACGTGTCCTGACGCGAGTATAACATTTTTTACCCATTACAAAAAAAGTGTACAAAAGTTTTCGTCTTACGAATTTTCGATCTGACGCGAGTTTAACATTTTTTACCCATTACAAAAAAAGTGTACAACGCCGCTAAAGAAGTTTTCACTTCAAAAATTTACAGTATACCCGCCGCATACACAAGAACTATACAGCTTAATATGTTACATTGTGAAATCTGCTTAAATTTTGAATTTGCAGTATTGTAAACATAATACTTACGTAAAATTTAAATTGTCTAAAAACCATTTGCTACAGCAATTTGAAATGATAAGCCAAAACACGCCTTGAAATATTGATTCGAAGACATGATAAAACCAAGCTAAATTCTAAAATATTAAAAAAGTTTTAAAAAAAATAAAATAAACAAAAAACAATGTCAAAATGTGTTGTATTACCATTGGTAAATTTTCATTAAATATTTGCTTGTATTCACTAAATGGTACCCAAAAACTAAGTACACAATTCCCAACTCCCATTGTGTAGTCGACATATTCTAGTAAATTAGGCGTATTTACTTTTTCGTTTTTTATATCAAATGCTAAGCTTATGGTTTTCATTGTTATAACCATTTGAATACCTCTCATTTGAAACCAAACTGCAGTATTTAAAAGTTCCCTACAATTCAAATTATGTAGTGCGTGATTTTTAACAATAAATACTTGTACATCGATTTATACATACATTATAATTAAGTAACTCAAACATGTGAGCAGCATTAAAAGCCCTGAATAGTTACGACCTTTCAATAAAAATAACATTACATATGTGAAAATGACAAATGCTATGAGAAATATCATTTTTAGTTCGAGGTTTAGATATAATGTTATTAATCCTAATATAACAGAATATATTTGTTTTGAATAGATTTTAATTTTTACTAGAAACAAAAAAAGAGAAATTAACATTATAAAAACAAAATTTTGATCTTTCTTTTAAATACGTTAATAATGAAAACTTACATTTCAAAATAAACCTAAAAATAGAAGTGAAAATAAACACGACGTACAAATAGTTGAATGCATCGTCTAAAGAAGGTATTATGCAAAAACTAACTAAATCATAAAAATCGCGATAGGTATCCATGTTGAACTACGAAATTAGGTTTCCATTTACAACAATTTCATTTTGTATATACCGCCAAATCCTACTGTCATTTGTGGCTAGTACAAATTACCGCCAAAATATTGTATTGAGTACAATTAATAGAATACAATTAAGTAATTCTTTTTCTTTTAACAACTGTTACTAATATATTACACTTGACATTTTTAAACACGGGAAAAAAATTATATCAAGGAACTTGCATTATTTACTAAGCACTTGCAGACCTCCATTTTCAAATGCTGAAATTCTGAAATTTTGACATATGAATAACCTCATCTAAGATGATAATCTATTGACTATTCTACTCTATCTATGATCTCTATTCGTCGAAACTATGGAGGGGTCCTCCATAGTCGAAACCATTGACAAAGTGAAATAATGATGTGGAATAAATACTTTAAAAATTTACCAAAGTGGACATTCCATGTGTGTTCTTAAGTGTAAACTGGATAAAATTTTCGAAACTTGAAAGTGTTTTTACTGTATAATCGATTGTTTCAAGCTAAATAATTTTACAGATTTATTTAACGTGAGTGAGATATTAAAACTCAGTAATAGCATCACAATTTCTTGAACATTCGGGAATTTTTATATTTCAAATTTATAACTTTAAAACTTGCGTCAAACAACCTATCAATTAAAATAATATTTGGCTGTATTGTGGTAAGTAATTTAAAAAAGTTATACTGTCGCGTTGTTGGTCTTCTACAGTTCTATCATAATTTAACACAACGATATGTTTCCTAATTTTTTTATTATTTTATTCGCTTATTACTAATCATTTCTGAAAGTAGAGATTCATTCGTTCATTATATTTGTTGTTCTGTCCAACAATATACTCATTGAAAACGACAGACATTAAGAAAATCTGTAATATTATATTTTAAACTTGATATCATTGTTTACATTTATCGCTGCTGTTATGTCTAGCACAGTGAGATTACGTATTATTAACGGACACCTACGTTAATAGTTAACACGAGAAAATTATTTCAATAGTTTAGTAATAGGTATTATTATTGTGTTATCGCGTATTTATTTAAGAAAACTTGATTTATTTTTTTTTTAAATAAATGTAAAAGTCAAGACAAAGCACTTGACCAGAATATTTATATTTTTCTTTGAAAGAATACTGACTGAAAATATTTTTTGGTTGTTAATTTTTGTGATCCGACCTTTTTTTAACTATAACAATTAAACAAGCGATAGTTAACATAATTAAAATATTTATTTTTTGTGGAAATACTAGTTATAATATTTGACTTTCCATAATATAGGTCTATGGTAATTTACTTTTGCGACTTTGTCGTTGGTATACCTGACAGTCAGAGTCAGACACTAATGTCCGGTATGATGAAATGTCATTGTGGAAATGTCCGTTGCGCCAAGATGAAATTAAAATTGTTTTGTGAATTATTTTCGGTTTGTTTGGTTACAGAATGAGTACAACAATGAAGGGTAGTGGTTCGGCGTCGGCTAGAAGTAAATTGGAAACTTCTTCAGTATCAAAAAGCGCCGTTTTAAGTCATGTGAAACTAACACATTTGATAGCAGGAATTTCAGGAGGAGTTACATCAACGCTTATACTACATCCATTAGATTTAATTAAGATACGTTTTGCAGGTATGAACTAAAAACATATTTTCCATTACCCCGTGACTTATTTTTAATTTTTGTTTTTTTTTTATATTCATATAGTAAACGATGGTCGGACTCTATCCGCTCCACAATACAGGGGGTTGAGCGGTGCTTTCACAACAATTTTCAAAGAAGAGGGCGTTAAAGGACTGTACAGAGGCGTAACGCCAAATGTTTGGGGATCCGGAAGTGCGTGGGGCTTTTACTTCTTATTGTAAGTCTTTAAAATTATTTATGAAGTGACAATTTTATAGACAAATCATTAACGGTGTAAACATTGTAGCTACAACTCGATTAAAACATGGATCCAAGGAGGGAACGCCCGTAAACCTTTGGGCCCAACAATGCACATGGTGGCTGCAGCAGAAGCTGGAGTATTGACATTAATGATGACAAATCCTATCTGGGTTGTTAAAACTAGACTTTGTTTACAATATAAAAACACTCCGGGAGCCAAGAGGTACACAGGAATGGTGGACGCACTAACTAAAATATATCGATACGAAGGAATTCGAGGCCTGTATAAGGTAAGACTGATAATTTATAATCAAATCATCTAATTTATTTCGTCATTTGATCTGCCATTGCAAATTTTTAATTAGCCATTTTTAGAAGTTATGTCCGTAATTACTAGTATTTTAAAAAAAATTATATGCCGTTATTTTCAAGACAGATCTTTTTTGGAGGTAGTATGCATAAAAACTCAAGCATTGCTTATAACTAGTGATGTGCCGGATATCCGTATCCGCGGATATCCGAGGAAGAAGACAGATCCGTATCCGTTAGTTTTTGGCGGATCTTTTACCTTATTAATTTTCAATTCATAGATGAAATTTTATATATATAGGTGATTAGGTAATAATGAAAAACTGTTATTCAGATTATTTTTTAAAATCGTATTTGGCACCTTTATATTGCAAACATTTATCGTAGTGAGTACCATACCAATAGTACATAACTCAAAGTTACTAAAAAACTATCTTTATAATGAGATATTACACATCGATCTTTGGAAAGAGACAATCTGTTATGAGAGTTAACTCTTAAAGAGGTCAATAACTTTTTCCCATAACAGATAGTCTCTTTCCAAAGGTCGATGTACAATATTTATCGCCGCGTACTCTAAGAAAGTTAAGATCCGTATCCGCAGATCTTGAAACCAAATATCCGTATTCAGATCCGTATCCGCGGATATACATTTTTAACGATCCGGCACATCACTACTTATAACGTCTTTTGTATGGTTCCGAAGCCATCATTGTAACCGATATGTACTGTTCTATCATTGTTCTGCGCGACCGAAACTGCGGATAAAAGCGACCCTGTTACAACAGAGACAAATTGTTTTAGGGTTTTGTGCCAGGCATGTTTGGTGTATCACACGGTGCTCTTCAATTCATGACTTACGAAGAAATGAAGAACTTCTATAATCAGTATCGTAAAGTTCCGATCGATACAAAATTAGGAACGTTGGAATATTTAGGCTTCGCGGCTGCGTCGAAACTTATAGCGGCTGCCGTAACATATCCTTACCAAGTAATAAGGGCTCGATTACAGGATCAACATCATGATTACAAGGGCTCTTGGGACTGTATTAAGAAAACTTGGCGGTATGAAAGAATGGGCGGTTTCTACAAAGGTTTAGCACCATACTTAATGCATGTGACGCCCAATATATGTTTAGTTATGATTATTTATGAAAAATTTACCAACAATTGACTGTAATTGTCGCCCAGTTTTTCTGTAATGAAATGCATCTGTTGATAAGATTTATAATTCATATGGTCATAACAGGATCTGATAATATATATGTTTTGTTTTTTTTTTTATAATGTATAATTTAATACATATGAAATATAACTTGTCAATAATGCATATAGCAGTTAAATATATATGATATTCACTGATTATTTAAATCTTTGCATATTAAATTAATATTTTATGAAATGTTCTTAATACAATTAACTCATCTGTGAATTGCAGTAAGCATTTATATTGGATTGTACCTACTTCAGTCACGTTGTACTTTGTTTTTTTGTTTAATATGTGCCAAAGTACCTATGAAAAATGGTAAATTTTATTTTTTTTATTCCTGTTTTAACGTCTTCAAGATATGCACTAGCTTCATCGTTAAAAAAAAAAAATTGGTTGTCTGTAAAGTCGGTTTACGGACTATAGTTTTACGTGATAACGTCATAGAGAAACATTGATGAACTCTCTGACGTCACGCGAGAAGAGAGAGAAATGCGTACAAGCCAACGCTTGGGCCGATCGTGCCTCTCTATCGCTTATGCCGCGCTCTCGCTTGCACGCTCAGGCTCAGGCGGAACGTGACACTTTTTCGTGCGTGCAGCCGGTGTTTCATCAATTTATAAGACGTTATCACGTCAAAAAAGAAAAATTGTTTTAATATTTTCCACAGAAACATTAATCAGAGTGTCTTTAACTAAACTCTTAGGTTGGTACAACATCGTAACTTAATATTCATTTGTTTTCGAAAAAGGTTTTTGTTTTGACTGATTAAATTATATTGTCAAGGTGAGTTAAGATATAGCTGGTATTTTTTTTTTGTTGTTTTAAAAATCGTTACTTAAAGATGAAGTATGTGTGATCTATCCAAAATATTTGCATAGTTTCTTGTTTTTATATGCTAGTTAAGTAATTTTACGGGTGTTTTTTTAAAGATTCCTTTTATTTTTCAAAGTTAAACTGGGTTCATAATAATATAAAACCAATAACTTTTTAGCATAGAACATAGAACCATGAAATATTTCATAGTAAATCAATTTATAGACATTTTAGTTGCAAAATAAATTTTCGTCGTGATATATTATAGCTTCCAGAAATTGCTATTTTTTTTAAATGCTCTCTTAAAAGCACATATCAAAATAGGCTTTGACGTCTCCCTTTATTTAAATTTAAAAAAATCGTTTTTACATATTGATATTCTCAACGTATTTTGTCATACGTAAGCAATATACCGAAATAATAATAAATGATATATCTAGCGCGTAATGAAGTATATTTCCGATGAGTTATGGTATTATGTTAAACGAGCATAGTCACCAACCTGTAATGGGTCATTTACGACCAACAAACATGCGTGTAGGAGGTAAGGCAAAAAATAAATTTTATAGAATATAAACAATCTGCGTAATCTTTAAAAAAATGTTCGACAGTGTACTTAAAATTCAACTATTTTTGACCTTTTCACTGATTGTTCAGTAGATTTCAATAAAGAATTTAAACTAAAAAAGAAACTATTAGTTTTACCACTTGTTTTAATCTAATGATACATGGAATTTAACGAATCTAGTGTTTTTTTTGATTTTGTTAAAATTGATATATATTTTCGTTTTCTGGAATAAAAATACAATCAAAATTTCATACGAGTACCCTGTAATACTAATTTTCAAGCGTGGGTAATATACATAATAAAAATCAATCTATTTTTTTGCCGCACATGTTTCCTTATTTTATTTTTTTAGCTTAGCTCTGTCCTTTTTTTGTAAAGTAAAAGTTCATATGTTTTATAAAGTTGTTAATGTTGGAACAAATAATAGGTACGGGCGTAAGGCCGCTGCACACGAGGCTAGAAACGCTGCTAGGAGCTCTGCTAGGCTGGGTACGAAGCTAGAAATGACGTCACTGCGAGCTGACCTGCTAGCTCACAAGATAAGTTTTAAAATTAGAACAAGAGCTACTTTCCCTGCGAGATTTGCTGCTAGGTATGAGCAAGAAACAATCAGGAAGCAGTATCTTGTCACGTGGGCACTTGAACAAACGCCCACAAACCAACGTGGCTTCATTCTGCTCAGAGTCTGACAACAGACACGTTTTGCTCTGTGTTTATGTTCGAACTGTCGCTACGCGCGCACCAGATCTATCCACAAATCAAGCTTGAAAAATAGTCTCGTGTGAAGCGAGCACTTAACAGCAATAAAAAAAACAGCGCTAGAAAACTAGTAGGCAAATCTAGCAAAGAATCAAGCAGTGTTTCTAGACTCGTGTACAGCGGCCTTTAGATTATAATTTTCTATATCAGTTTTAAGTTACTTTAGAGTTATTTCATTTGCTTTTTGTTTATTTATTTATTTTTTTACTTTTCTTTTTTTTTAATTCAGTAAATTTCGTTTTGAATCTTTATACAGTGTGGACCAGTAATAACAAAACAGTAGTCTGTAAAAAGGGTACCAAGTTATACATCTAATAAACGGAAATATGTGAGCATATGAACTGTTTTTGTGATATGATTTTAATGGTCACATGTGTCCTGTTTTGTTTTTGATGACTTTAATGTATAATATTTATTAAATTAGACTTTAGGATAATAAATAGGATTGTGTGTGATACAAGTGCATCGATGTATATTAACATATTATACAGTATAGCCTCTGTAAGTCGAAAAATTCGAGTTATAGAGTTTTCGACTTTGGCGGATTTTGTAAGGAAATATTCGACTTGTAGAGATTAAGATTCATTCTAACTAATTTGCAATGTTCGAGATACCGAGGTCCAATTTATTTTTTCGAGGGAAAATATGCACCAAATTGGCTTGTAGGGACTCACTGATTATTTCGACCTATAGAGGGTTGAAATTTCAAGTAATGGAGGTTTTAGGGCTTGAAAGGAAGGGAATAAGTTTTGGGTGTTTTCAACTTATTGAGGTTCTACTGTTATATTATGTAACTTTTCAACCATACATTAAAATTTAAAAATATTATTTTGCGATATAAAACGTATAAGTTGATCATAAAAAGATACGAAAAGTTAAGTAGAGAAACTTGATTTATTATAGGGAATTGTAAATATTTTTCCATGAGAAATCAAAGTCAAGCGATTTCTCAATAACAATTTTGAAAAAAAATATATATTAACCAGCTTTTTTACAATTGATACTAAAAATATTATAAATTGTAAAAAAAAACATCCGATGGATTATCTGGCTATAGTTGTAAAGTACTTAAAAAATGATTTTTTGAAGTGAAAACTTCTTTAGCGGCGTTGTACACTTTTTTTGTAATGGGTAAAAAATGTTAAACTCGCGTCAGATCGTCAGACCTGATCGTACCCAGTTCTCACTCACTAAGGTTTGACTGTATATTTTTATACAACGTTAGACATCTAGCGTTGAAATATCATACTTAAAAATGCAATCGATGATACAAACCATTTTGATCGAAAATTCGTAAGACGTTAATATTCAAGTTTTCACTTCTGCCGGAACTCCCGGATTGCAAAAGGGTTTTTTTTTACAAATTCAAGTTGCCGGATAGTGAATGCTGATTTTAATGAAAATCTTTTTTCCATTTTGTAAAATCGGTTTAGTAGAACTCATGATTACTCATACAGAGTCAGCTTGGGTTCCGTATCATTATTTTTGATTCCGTGGCGACCAAACAAACCATTCATAGTTTGAAGTGTTTCGAGATTATTATAAACCTCTAAATTCCATTCCATTGCATTATAACTAGTGATGTGCCAGATATCCGTATCCGCGGATATCTGAGGGAGAAGAAAGATCCGTATCCGTTAGTTTTTGTGCGGATCTTTTACTTTATTAATTTTCAATTCATAGATGAAATTTTATATATACAGGCGATTATAGGTAATAATGAAAAACTGTTAAATTCCATTCAAATTATTTTTTATTTTTTAAAATCGTATTTGGCACCTTTATATTGCAAACATTTTTCGTAGTGAGTACCATACCAATAGTACATAATTACTCAAACGTACTAAAAAACTATCTTTATAATGAGATATTACACATAGATCTTTGGAAAGAGACAATCTGTTATGAGAGTTAACTCTTAAAGAGATCAATAACTTTTTCCCATAACAGATAGTCTCTTTCCAAAGGTCGATGTGCAATATTTCCCGCCGCGTACTCTAAGAAAGTTAAGATCCGTATCCGCGGATATACATTTTTAACAATCCGGCACATCACTAATTATAACTAATCTCTCTGAGAAAATTTAAACTAAATACTTATTTGCAACACGCAATTTTTTTTTTCAAATATAGGTTCTGAAAATCTTTCGCCCAATCTAGGGGTTTCATGGGTACTAAAATTGGAGAAACTCTTCAGTAGATAAATTATTGTATTTGATGAAATTGCCGGTCAATTTATAATGTTGTATATAACATGCTGGTTGTGTTATTTGCAAGAAGTTGGTAGAATAATACATAAAAAAATTACCACACAGCTTCTTATTCTACCAATATAGTAGAGCACAAAAATGAATAATGTAGCATAAAAACCAGTTAGTGTCACCACAATATGACTAATTTTTTGGTCCGATGTGTGCTGTGCATGATGCATCATTGTTTCAGTGGAATTCGCCACAATATTGTAAAGACACTAAATGGGGCTCCAAGGTAATCCGTGTAAAGCAACGTTTTAACTGATAAATAAAATAAATTCTGATATTTCTACTGGAATCAAAAATGTAGCGTACAAAGAATGTACACAATTTAAACGTATGTACCAGTTTTTATATGTTGTAACAAAATTATCCGACTACTGTATAAGATGACTTAAGAAGATGAAAATGGAAAAGATGCTGCTCCTTTGTTTCTTTAAAAAAGAAAGCATTTTTGGACGTCTAGTAAAAAACGTGTGCTTGATCTTCTGTAACCATCCTATATAGTATATGTGTTATATTTCATTACTGTTACAATTTGTATAATATAGTATTTACCCGTACCTAACCGTTATCCTGACTTTCTTTGAAATGTTCAATAAAATAAAATTTATTTTAAAGATCACCTTAGTTTTATTTTTCAATCATTTTGTGCAGACATTGTTGAACCACACCCTGAATTCAATGAGCGCACCCGGAGCTCTGTATCTATAACCGTTTCGGAGATAGAGGCGTTTGAACGTCTCTTCGGTGTTTAAAAATACTTTAAATGCCCACCGAACCAAAAGTTGAGCTTATTTTTTGATTCGGAGTGTTATTCCCTGTAAGTATAAGCCGTCTGGTACTGAAAAGCGAGTTATTGGAAAATCTTGAAAATCGACTAAAAACGCGATTTTTCCCATAGTATAGCCTTAGTTTTTTTGTGATTTTTTTAAGACAATTTTGGACAATCTCTCGGATCCGATTCAAATTCGGTAGGCTTATGTAAAATGACACGCTGAAGTCAGTAAGCCCCTCCGTTGCTTTGTATCACTTACCGTTTCGAAGATAGACCCGTTCGAAGTGCTTCTCTGGAAAGTCTGGAATACGCATCGGATACATTTCAAATTCGGTATACAGATAGAAAACGACACGCTGAATTCAATAAGCGCACCCGGAGTTCTGTATCTATAACCGTTTCGGAGATAGAGGCGTTTGAACGTCTCTTCGGTGTTTAAAAATACTTCAAATGCCCACCGAACCAAAAGTTGAGCTTATTTTTTGATTCGGAGTGTCATTTCCTGTTAGTATGAACCGTCTGGACCTGAAAAGCGAGTTATTGGAAAATCTTGAAAATCGACTAAAAACGCGATTTTTCCCATATATAGCCTTAGTTTTTTTGTGATTTTTTTAAGACAATTTTGGACAATGTCTCCAATCCAATTCAAATTTGGTAGGCTTATGTAAAATGACACGCTGAAGTCAGTAAGCCCCTCCAATGCTTTGTATCACTTACCGTTTCGAAGATAGACCCGTTCGAAGTGCTTCTCTGGAAAGTCTGGAATACGCATCGGATACATTTCAAATTCGGTATACAGATAGAAAACGACACGCTAAATTCAATGAGCATACTTCTGTGCAAAATTTCATGCTTCTAGAGCCAACCCGCCTTAGGCTGTACGGGTTAGTCAATGTTAGTTTTAACTAAGTAGATTAATCCCCTTAGGGGATGAATTTAAAAAAAAACATTTTTTTGTGTACATCCACCTTATATTATAGGGAACTCGTGTACCAAATTTCATTGCTCTAGACCTTCCGGCTTAGGCAGTGCGTTGTCTGTCAGCCTTTAGAGGGATTTTTTTTATTAAGAAAAAGTGCAAAAAGTGCAATAAATTCGATAAAACGTAAATATCAAAAATTTGCTATCCAGCTCCCAGAAACAGCAAGAGGTATTTATAGCGAATAAAGCGAGACGTCAGACTGTTATCTAATTAATTATATTTTTAAAATTTTAACCCCTTCCACATTATACGCAGTATGCGGCAGCCGGCATTACGCAATCTTTGTAATTGGTCAGTCAATAATATAAACACAAAATAATTTTATACATAAACTAGCTGTTACCCGCGACTTCATACGCGTGGAATTTATGTTTGTAAGCTTGGTATATTTGAATGTATACTATTTTCAGTCAGAACTTTCAAGCTTCATATTTCAGAGATAAAGACGTTCAAATATTGCAACGGTGTTTAAACACACTTCAAATGGCCACAGAACCGAAAGTTGAGCTTATTTTTTTATTTGGAGTGTCATTTTCTGTTAGTATAAGCCGTGTGGACCTAAAAAGCTGTTTAGGCTGTGCTTTGTACGGTCAGTCGATCTAGAGTTTTAACTAAGAAGATTACCCCCCTTAGGAGATGTATATTCAAAAATCATTTTTAGTACACTATCCACGTTATATAAGGAACTCATGTACCAAATTTCATTACGCTAGACCTACCAGCTTAGGCAGTGCGCTGTCTGTCAGCCTTTAGAGGGACTTTTTTTATTAAGAAAAAGTGCAATAATCGATAAAATGTAAATATCAGAAATTTGCTATCCAGCTCCCAGAAGCAGTGAGAGGTATTTCTAGCGAATAGAACAAGACAAAACATAGTTGCATAATAGTTTTTTTACTCACACCACAATTTGCCGTCTTTAATGACAAGCAGACTGTTATCTAATAAATTATATTTTTAAAATTTTAACTCCTTCCTTAGACAGGGCTGGACTAATACACTTTGGCCTTTTTGAAATGTGAAAAATTGTAGAAAAAAAGTAAATTCAAATATTTCTTTTTTTGAGTGTATGAAAGGAATTCTAAATTATCGGAAAAAATAGTTTTTAATAAAATGAAACGTAAGGACACATTTTCTTTAGATTTTAGAATAACCATATTAAAAGTAACACATTTTTATTTATTTGTTTATTATACACAGTTGTCCAATAGAAAAGTAAATTATCTTGTTACATATCTGTTCAAAATAGATAGTTTGACCGTGTCCTTCTAAAAACGGGCCCTAGACATTTGTCTTATTTTCTATACAATTCGGCCCTTCCCACAGTATTGCAATATGCATAATAGTTTTAAAATTCGACTTTGACAAAGTATAAACAAACAGGTATAATAATAATTAATTTGGTACCAAAACAGTTTTTTTTTATTTTTGTAGATATTTAAAATTTAAAGTTGAGCTGATAATAACATCAAAATATATCACTTCAGTGTTAAGTCTAGTTAATTTAAATAGATATTATGCATGCATTATAAGCTTGATAAAGAAACAGAAGAGGAATTAATGTTTCAGCTTTTCAAGTCTCAATATTTCAAAACTGTAAAATTACAGACATGACCTTTTGATTCAGGACTGCACGCAGCATTCGACATTACGCAATCTTTAAAAATTCGTCAGTCAATAATATAAACACAAAAGTATCAGGGGCACAGCTAAATAATAATTGTATACATAAACTAGCTGTTACCCGCGACTTCGTCGGCGTGGAATTTATGTTTGTAAGCTTGGTATATTTGAATGTAGGTATATATAATACCTACTATTTGCAGTCAGAACTTTAAAACTTAACATTTCAGAGATAAAGACGTTCAAATGTTGCAACGGTGTTTAAACACACTTCAAATGGCCACAGAATCAAAAGTTGAGCTTATTTTTTTATTTGGAGTGTCATTTCCTGTTGGTATAAGCCGTTTAGACCGAAAAAGCAGTTTAGGCTGTGCGGTGTACGGTCAATCGATGTTAGAGCTTTAACTAAGTAGATTAACCCTCTTATGGGATGAATTTTCAAAAATACTTTCTCAGTCCTTACTTACGCCATATAGGGGACGTCTGTGCAAAATTTCATGCTTCTAGACCCACCGGTTTAGGCTGTGCGCTGTACAGTCAGTCGATGTTAGAGTTTTAACTAAGGAGATTAACCCCCTTAGGGGATGAATTTTCAAAAATCATTTCTTAGTACACTCTCCAAGTTATATAGGGAACTCATGTACCAAATTTCATTGCGCTAGACCTACCGGCTTAGGCAGTGCGCTGTCTGTCAGCCTTTAGAGAGATTTTTTTATTAAGAAAAGTGCAAAAAGTGCAATAAATTCGATAAAACGTAAATATCAAAAATTTGCTATCCAGCTCCCAGAAACAGTAAGAGGTATTTATAGCAAATAAAGCGAGACGTCAGACTGTTATCTAATTAATTATATTTTTAAAATTTTAACTCCTTCCACAGTATACGCAGTATGCGACATTACGCAATATTTGTAATTAGTCAGTCAATAATATAAACACATAATAATTTTATACATAAACTAGCTGTTATCCGCGACTTCGTCCGCGTGGAATTTATGTTTGTAAGCTTGGTATATTTGAATGTATATGTCGCCGGGATATTGTCAAATCCGTGATTTTGTAATTTCACTAGTGAAATTACAATATCACGATTGACAAAGATTCGTGATATTATAATTTCACTAAGTGAAATTATAATATCACGGGTTTGACAATATCCCGGCGACATATACACTATTTGCAGTCAGAACTTTTAAGCTTCACATTTCAAAGAAAAGACGTTCAAATATTGTAACGGTGTTTGAGCACACTTCAAATGGCCACAGAGCCAAAAGTTGAGCTTATTTTTTATTTGGAGTGTTTTTTAAAGATGATATACGTATGCAGTATATTTAAAATTAAACGCTTTATTTAATTTAATTTACTTTGATTTTTGCTGAACTTTTGTTTAATGTATCTTGTTGTATTATCGTACTATTTATTTCATTACTTTATTTGTTTCTTGGGTGTAAGTTCTCTTGAAGATTATCTTTCAGATAATTTGCAAGTTGTATTGTATAGCTTTTTTTTTAATAAACAATTTTAGTTTGTTTTAATAAATTTGCTTCTTCAAGCCGGAAGACTGCGTCAGTTACGTGGTGATACGTGAATAATTAAAAAATTAATAAGTTTCAATAATTATTATTTTATTTGAAATATATTTTATAAATTGGTGAATTTACTGCACAAGAATAATATCGCTGATGTTCGCTCTACGATACTATCTGTCCCTTTACAGGCAGAAGTCACTCCTATCTATCAAAAATGCATTCTTAACACTCTGAGTGCTTTCCCATGGGAAATCGCGGGTTCTTTCAAAAATAGTCACGATTGCAAGAGTGCGTAGTATGATGTCCAACATAATATACATGATGGTACATAACTTCTCCCTCTTTAGGTCAGAAATTTATCGTGGAATGATCAACTTTCTACAAATATCAGAAAAAAAAACTTAAATTTTAACGAACAATTGTAACGAACAATTCTTAAGAATTTGTCGGGAAACTCACATTTGGTGTTTCTGGTGTTACAATTTGTAATAATATGATGGTACATAACTCGCGGTCGAGATGAAGAACTTTTGCTTATAAAATTATTTTGTAAAATCATTTTTCTAAGTACCTAATACGGGCACAATGAAAATTTTGAAAAATCAAAAATTTCGTAAAAAGTCAACATTTTGTTGTACTGTTGGCACGCGGTCTAAATTAAGAACTTTTGCTTATAAAATTGTTTTGAAAAATCATTTTTTTATGTAATACGGGCTCCTAAGGAAAATTTTGAAAAATCAAAAATTTCGTAAAAAATCAATTTTTTTTGTTGTACTGTTGGAACGCGGTCTAAATAAAAAACTTTTGCTTATAAAATTATCTTGTAAAATCTTTTTTTAAAGTAGTATGGGCACTTAAAAGAAATTTTGAAAATTCAATAATGTCGTAAATGTCAAAATTTTATTATTGTACTGTTGGTACGCGGTCTAGATGAAGATCTTTTGCTTATAAAATTATTTTGTCAAATCATTTTTTTTAAGTAATACGGGCACCTACAGAAAATTTTGAAAAATCAAAAATTTCGTGAAAAGTCAAAATTTTGTTATTGTACTGTTGGAATGCGGTCTAAATAAAGAACTTTTGCTCATAAAATTATTTTGCAAAATCATTTTTTTAAGTAATACGGGCACCTAAATAAAATTTTGAAAAATCAAAAATTTCATAAAAAGTGTAAATTTTGTTGTTGTACTGTTGGCACGCGGTCTAAATAAATAACTTCCGCTTATAAAATTATTTTGTAAAATCATATTTTAAAGTAGTACGGGCACCTAAATAAAATTTTGAAAATTCAAAAATGTAAATGTCAAAATTTTGTTGTTGTACTGTTGGCACGCGGTCTAGATGAAGAACTTTTGCTTTTAAAATTATTTTGTAAAATCATTTTTTAATGTAGTACGGGCACTTAAAGAAAGTTTTAAAAATTCAAAACTTTCGTAAAAAGTCAAAATTTTTGTTGTTGTACTGTTAACACGCGGTCTAAATAAATAACTTCCGCTTATAAAATTATTTTGTAAAATCATATTTTAAAGTAGTACGGGCACTTAAAGAACATTTGAGTATTAAAAAATGTTGTAAATATCAAAATTTTGTTGTTGTACTGCTAGCATGCGTTCTGGATCAAGAACTTTTACTTATAAAATTATTTTGTAAAATTTTGTAAAAGTCACAATTAATATAACGACACGTCATATTATATAGTAAGTAAATGTGACGGTCTTTTAATATATATTATGTATATAATTTTTTTTTAATTTCATTTTGACATCTCTATAAAATCGTCCATCTTGTTAAATAATAGTTTATTTACAATATGGAGAGATTAAAAAAAAATCTAGTACGAATCGTTAATTTTATCAGTGCACTGAAAATGAACTGATGCTTTCGAGTTGTAAACATTTATTTAAACTTGAAACACATTTCATGAGCGTACACTTTTTCAAAGATAAATCTTAAGTCAAATCTTAGATTAACGTCTGAATAGAAATCTCCAAATAAATAAAAGTATCAACCAATTTTTTCAGACTGTATATTGACAAAAAATAATAATTTTTTTCAATATACAGTCTGAAAAAACGGGTTGATATTTTTATTTATTTGAATAAATCTCAAGTGTTTCGAAAATTTTGTATCATAAAGCAAACCAATTATTAGTTTCGAGAAATTCGATTTTTATGTTCAAATCTCTTTTAAACTTAAAATAAAATTATATAAAGAGGAGTATTATGCAATTTTCCTCTAAAATGCGAATTGAAAACGTTGTTGAGATAGCGTTTTCATTTTTTAACAGCAAGAAGTCTAAATATTATTGGTCAGTATTTGGCACATCAATTATTTGGTTTTGTTCGCATTTTGGCTACAATTATCACGTACATGAACTTGACAAAATATTATATTATTTTGATTATAGTGCATTTTCCTTCAATTATACTCATTTGACAATTGATTTAATATTATCTACAAAAAAAATTTAATATAAAATGTTTAGATAGACATACCTACTTACGAGATTGCCGTAATAGACTGAGAGTTATTGAACTTTTTGGAAGCTGATTTAGATTTATAATGCACTTTTATCAGTGCAAACAACGAAAATAACATTTTGCATCACCAACTCGTGTCGATTGTAGATAAAATCAACCTCTAAAGTTGTCACAAATCATTAAAAAAAAAGCTGAAAAAAGGGAGGTTCATTCCTTATGTGTGGTTCCTGAACCATTTCAATCCATCTTATGAAAGTCTCTCTCGTTTGTGTCGGTCCTGCATTTAAGAGTCTATTGCTATCCTTGACCCTACTTCTAATTCCATCAATGCATTCAGTATAATACAGGGTGTCCCATTAAGAATGGGACATAGAACAACCGCAGATTCTCCAATTCAAAATAAAACGATTAAGCGAAATATGCTTAGATAAAATGTTACTCGTTTCCGAAATACGGGGTGTTGAAGTTGAAAACTGAAAAATTATTAATGTCCATAATTTTTTTAATACACCGTATAATTTTACTCAAATCGGCACACTTGTTAAATATCATAAAATGCACCTAACAATAAAAAAATTAGTTCAGTACGCTCTACCAGTGGCGTACGGCAGGAGTAAGTAATGCTTGTACCCCTTCTAAATGTTACGCCGCTGTCTAAATTTTAATTTTGACTATAATTTTAATTTTTTTGATATTTTCTAAGTCAATAATGTACACTTGTTAGTTTGTTGTAAAATCATTGGTTTTCGAGATATTCGCAGTTTTTTTAAGACAAAATTGTAAAAATGAATATTATTAATAATAATACAAATAAAAAGTACATGTCTATCTATCTTTAACTGCGAATTTTGTTTCAGGCGAGTCTCTACACCAATATGGTATAGAGGCAGAGAAAAATTTCAGTCGCGAAGGGGTGGTAGTATGATACTACTATGTACTGGTAGGGTTAAGATTTTCACAGTATTTCAAATACGTCCTTTCTAAATAAATTGTATTTAAAAAGGCAGAACAAAATTCGAGTCGAAACACCCTGGCAAACTGCCTTGAACATCCCTTATGTCACCCCTTTCTGGAAAAAATTAAAAAAAAGTTGGTAGTAACAAACGGCAAAGCTATCTGACACATGGTGTATAGATATTCGCCAGAAAAAAAAACACACGGGTTGCACTCCGGGAGTGCCAGCAGAAGTGAAAACTTGAATATTAACGTCTTACGAATTTTCGATCAGGTCACGTGTCCTGACGCGAGTTTAACATTTTTTACCCATTACAAAAAAAGTGTACAACGCCGCTAAAGATGTTTTCACTTCAAAAATTATTTTTTACATTTTAGTTCGATATAAAGCGTGTTTTTTAGTTTTTTTTAAACCATATTTATTTTTCACTTTTTAGTTTGATATAAAGCGTGTTTTTTAGTTTTTTTTAAACTATATTTATTTTCCACTTTTTAGTTCGATTTATTGTCAAAAATTTGCCGAAAAATACAACTTTTTTTTCGGCGTGTACGGGATTAGAACCCACGACCCGTGATGCCGAGAGTTGACGTCAGCGAGGACTAGCGCGTTAGACCGCTCGGCCACCGATTGCTGTTGGTGTAGTGGCATAACATACTAACAGTAATAAACCACACGGTACCTTGCAATTACTCTCACTTAGAGCGTTTTCTCGCTTACCCAGTTCTTACTTTACCTGACGCCAGATGCGAGTTTAACATTTTTTACCCATTACAAAAAAAGTGTACAACGCCGCTAAAGAAGTTTTCACTTCAAAAAAGATTTGCTGAATAATTTTTGACAACTTTAGGGGCTGATTACCCCTAAAAACGACTAGAGTTGGTGACGCAAACTGTTATTGTCGTTTTCACTGATATAACTGCATTATAAACTGCCACTTCCATGCCTAAATCAGCTTCCAAAAAGTTCAGTAGCTCTTGGACTATAAGGAGCGAATGTATTATGGTGAAAAAAACGGTAAGTAATGCACACTGAATATTTTTGAACATTTTGTTAGTTACTTTTACAGTTAGATACTATTTAAATATTCATATTGTTTTTATAAAAGTACCTTATAGTTTTCTGTTTCTATAAAGTCCGTTCATTACGATTTTTCATTATACGTAAATACATATTTACATAGTTTACATTGAAAAAAGCCTCCAGAATTCGACCTACTATAAAACGTTTCCTCAATCTTCATTAACTAAAATGGCCGTCAATAGGGAACGTTTCATTCGAATTCCATGAAAAGGCTTTTAAATTCCATAAAGTTAAACAAATTTAATAAGTATTCGTTACAATAACGAACAGTTTTAACGATCAATAAAAATTGTGCTTCATATTTATTTTTATATATATTTTTTACCTGATCATTATTCAATTTAATTTTTACCTATCGACTTGTTCAGAATTGTCTACCCTGTTAAATGCCAAGCCACCAAGTCAACTGTAAAATGTTTTGATTTTTGATACGAATCATTGCAAAAATTAGTTGTTTTAAAAGTTATCAAATACTTATATAGTGGTCCGTATATAATTGGTTACAATAAAATTATTTTAATATAAATACCTATCTAAAAGAGAGAAAAAACACAAGTGTTAAGTTACTGTTTTTCACCATGTAGGCAGCCATATTCTTACGAGATATCGAGCAATTCGATCAATATTCTGCCAGTATACTTTACAAGGTTGTTTCAAGACGCGCGAAACGCGCAAGCTACACTAGTAGCAACAAATTGAAATTTTCTTCATGCCTCGGTCGAAAATACGTACTCCCGGCATCAATCGTAAGGCAGAAAGTCTAGCATTTACTCATTGGTGGGATTACACGCACTGATGCGGGAAGTACGTACGTTCGGGCAACAGTAAAGAAAAATAACCTATCAACTGTTGTTTAGATGTCGTTTCCATAGCAACCCTTTTACATTTTAGCTAATAGTCGCGAATAGCTGTCATTAGTGTTTTTACGTATAACCTCCAAGCTGCTTGCTTGGAATTGATCTGTGTTTTTATGTAATTAATAAGTAATTAATTAATGTATTTTATAAGCGTACTTACGACTGAGGTATGAAGAAAGTAGTATACACCACACTGGCCGAAAGTTTGATATCTTGCACTGCGCGCCATGATGCCCGAGGCGAGCCGAGGACATCATGGAACGCAGTGTAAGAATATCAAACTTTCGGCCCTTGTGGTGTAATATACCTACTATTTGTTGCTTTAAAAAGATGACATATGCACATAGGAAAATACAAAGACAAAAATACCCATACGAAATGAGATTGTAATTTTATAAGCGATGAAAATATGTTAGTAGAAGTTTTGTTCCAAAAATATGTATTGAAGGAGATTTATTTGGTTGAGGAACAATTGAAAAGTATCGCTTGTGACCAACGTTTCGAAAAACAATTTACCATCTTAACAGCTTGCATTGAGGCCCTGATGATGAAAATATATTTTTCAAAACGTTGGCCACAAGCGATACTCTGGTAAAGCTTATTTTTCAATTGTTCCTCAATCAAATAAATCTCCTTCGATGAAAATATGGTTTGAAAAATATTATTATCATTTTTCACATAATATTATAATTGTGACAATTAAATTTAATACTTAGTTATTCTTAACATTATCTAGGTACTAACATTTTCATATTGATAACGTTGAAAATAATCCAGTCGGCTAGTTAAATACAGCAAATAGGGTTAATCAGTTTTTATAAAATGAAAGCACACTGCTAAGCGGGCAGACAGCATTTCTTTTTGATTTGGTTTATGGGAACGTCCATTAATTACGCAGGCTTAAAATGGGGAAGCAGCAAAATTTTACTAAATCCCATTTAAAGGGAGCGGGAGTTAATTTAGAGATTTAGGTACATTATTTTAACAGATAACATTTTGTACCAGTTTCTCCTCTTATTTCACAGAAAAAATGTTGTACATAGAAGACATCAGTATTTACGATTAGGTATGTAGCACAATACATGAACATATCTAATTAATTTAATTACTTAAAAATTATCGATCAAATCTTACGCGAGGGGGAGGGGTGGTTCAAATTAAAAAATAAAACACCTGACGTAATTAATGGACGTCCCCTATCAGTATGTACACCGGTTCATGCGGGTTGGCTGACATTTAAATTATTATGTAAATTATCAACAAGAAATACTTTAAGGCCTAGTACACATGAAGAGCGTTCAACGCGCGTTGGGCCAACGCGCGTTTACAATTTCTATACAATTGTATAGAACTGTTTATATGATAACGCGCGTTGGTGGCGCGTTGAACGCATCTCATATAAACTAGGCCTTAATATTCAATCCATTTTAGTAAGAAGTTTGTTAGGTATTTAATTTTTCTGCATTCTAGTTTTATTTTTTGAAAGTTATATGTAAAAAGAAATACAGATTTCAATACTTCTACGTAGATGTACGATGTTGTACTGCGAATGTAAAAAATTGTATGTATAAAAAATCTAACAAACTTCTTATTTTATAATTAATTTTCTATACACATAAATATCAAACAAAAACATGTTTTTGTTACTTTCACGACTGTTCAACATAAATCAGTACATAAATAATATAATTTCACTATTGATTAGTCTACAATCATTTTTTATCAAGACAAATTAATCATTTTTAAAATATTGGTCGTGAATTGTTCAGTTTAATTAGATTGTACACCACAGATATTCTAATAACAATTTAAGCGTATTAAAATGCACATTAGAAACAAGGGTCGCTGCACACAAGGCTGGTTTTGCCGCTAAATTTGGCTGCTAGGTATCAAGCGTGCTGTCGCGCTGGATTTTATGTGCTTGCTTTATACGATGCGTGTTTTGAAGCTTTATAGATGATTTTAATGCGCGCGCAGTGACAGTTCGAATGTTAACAAAAGTGAACGTTTATTGTCTGTGAACAGAAGACATACTATGACGCCATGCTTTTTGTGGGCGTTTACACATGTCGCCCTAGTAACTAGATATTGTTTTTTGATTTTTCTTGAGCCAGCAGAGAAGCAAGCACGAAAAATAGCTCCGGTTCTAATTTTGAAAGCCAGCTTGTAACTTCCATCCTCTCAGCCAGCACAAGTCCTAGCAGTAACTCCAGCGGAAAAATCAGCCTCGTGTGTAGGGACCTTAAGAAAGAAGTGTAAGTTATATAATATCTTTCGCAGCAGCGTTTGGATTATTTACCGATAACATCGATTAACGATAACTATCCATTTTTATCGATTAAACATAATTATACAAGATATATATTCAAACGACATTTTTTTATTGCAAGAGACAGTTAATAAAAGATATTAATTATTTATTATCAGTGTAATAAAATTGGAGTATGTCTGCATCCGTTTGAAATTATTCTACAAATATTTTTGCTAGATTTCAACAAATTATAAAATTTAACTAAATTACTAGATTTTTATGATTGTAAGACAATAAAAAAGTACAGATGGAATTTTACTTAAGAAAACATATGCATTTCTATTTGAATTTTTTCTCGGCCTTCAAGACATAATATCGTATATCTAAGTGAGTAAGTAATTTTTTGATCGTTTATACAGAGTGAGTTTTAAGTTGATGCTTTTTTTTACAGCGTGTAAAAATCAAATATACGAGCAAATATTTCAAATAGTTTTTTTATCAAAACTCAAAAATAAGAGAGAAACAGCCTTTCGAAGTTTAAATAAATTTTATTAAATTTTCTTTAATTTTGAGGTCGGTCCTGGGGTTATATTATGTCACTATGGAAATAAGTTGTTATTATCAAGTATGTGTATTGTTCTGTTTTTGAGAGAATTGTGTGTGCCTCAATTATTTTTGATAATAATAACATATTTCCATAGTGACATAATATAACCCCAGGACCGACCTCAAAATTAAAGAAAATTTAATAAAATTTATTTAAACTTCGAAAGGCTGTTTCTCTCTTATTTTTGAGTTTTGATAAAAAAACTATTTGAAATATTTGCTCGTCTATTTGATTTTTACACGCTGTAAAAAAAAGCATTAACTTAAAACTCACTCTGTATAGGAAATTTTCATAGATTGATAGATCGATTTTTATAATTGCTTACATTAAAAACCATGAATTCCTCATAATTTCTGTACTTTTATGTGAATAATAGTTGTGGATTTTAAACTATATTCCTAAAAACATTTCTACGTTCAGAATTATTTCTAAAAATTTCTGTGTCGTTTTCAATGAATTTCACGGATTTTTATAGTTTCACATGACATCTTTAATTACTATTGGTATTGTAATTTTTTTACAACCGATTTTCACGTATATTCCAGTACTATTTTTATTGTCTCACTTTAGGTCCTAGTAGTGCCCCGCGAGTTTTTCACAACGAAAACCGAATCAACGTCTTAGTTAAACATGCTACATTATTTTAAAATTTTACACAAAATTAATTCGTGACTATTACGCGCATGCGCCTACACTCGTAAGATGGCGTTCGAAAACTACTTACTCGCTAAATGCAAAATCAAAATTTTGTTTGAATATTCATATATTTTGGATAATGATCAATAATATCGATATAAATCTATTAGATTAAATTTCGAGTATCTATTTCACTTAAAGCGTTTGATTTAAACGGAAGATTCGCGTTCATCAGATTGGGAATGCAATAATGGTGAACTTGCTGAAATGTTGCTGTTGAAACTAGTTCCATTCCCTGTTTTGGAAGACTCCTTGATATTGTTTTTACTAGTCTGTTTTGATTGAATATGCAGCAACTGTTTCGCTTTATGTTGGGATTCGAAAACTGCTTGTGCTGACGTAGAATTGGCCAACGGAGATTGATCTACTGGTCCGATTTGAATTGTAACCGTAGGATTTTCCGATGATCTCTCTTTTATATTATACTGCGCCATTGTCAGTGGCTCTACTGGTACCGGTTTTTCTCCTTTTAACCAAAAGGTTTCCATTTTACCTTTACCCTGTTAACAGTATTAATAAATAATTATTTAAAAAAAAAACATTTCTGCTTGACCGTTTTTTTAGTTTCAAACGAACATTTTCAGTAATGTCAAAAAACTTAAAAAAATATTATTATGAAATGTGTAAAAAGTACCCTTCCATAAGGCCTAGCACACATGAAGAGCGTTCAACGCGCGTTGGCCCAACGCGCGTTTACAGTTTCTATACAATTGTATATAACTGTTTACATGATAACGCGCGTTGGTGGCGCGTTGAATGTAAACAGTTAGGCCTAGCACACATGAAGAGCGTTCAACGCGCGTTGGCCCAACGCGCGTTTACAATTTCTATACAATTGTATATAACTGTTTACATGATAACGCGCGTTGGTGGCGCGTTGAACGCGCGTTATCATGTAAACAGTTATATACAATTGTTATATACAATTGTTCTTTTGCACCCGGATGAAACCGGGCGGGACCGATATTTTATATACGAGTGATTTAACTAGTGAGTGAATATTTCCAACAAGTGAGAGTGGTAAAAATAAAATAATGAAGTTTTACTTCAACCGTACGTAAAGCTTATACGCACATTTTTTTCTGATTCTGACTTTTGAACTAGGTACGAGTACACAAGTTTTAGAATTTACAAATGCATGTAGTGTTTTAGAAAACCAATTGTGTATTCTGCCATATAGATAGTCGGACAACGAAGTAATGATAAAAAATGGGACCCTTAGGGAGGGGTCCATTTTTTGCCATTTTGGTATGGAACACAGAAGACAAGTATTTTTAAATCAGCAAATATTGAACGTGTAAAAATGTATTGAAACAAAATTATTATCACCTTGATTTCTATTTCTCCACGTCGTTCGAGTAAAAACGTTCCAAATGTGTCTAGAACCACCTTCGTCGATGGACTGACATGAATTTTAAGCGCTTGTCCTGTAGATTCCATTCTTGAAGCAGTGTTAACGGTATCACCGAACAAGCAATATCTATTTAAAAAACGTCACATACATTATTTGTTATAATCCTTGTCATTATATACAAAGAAGTTTCGGACGAGTGCTTCCTAAAATCCAGGGTTACAAGCATTTGTTTTATATAAAGTTCAGCAAACCAAGCCACTTCAATCTTAGATTTAGCAGTTAAATACCCCCCCTCCCCCGTGCCCGACTATAGCGAATTGCGGTTCAGATTTACACCACGAGGCGAAAATTAAAAATTTGTGTCCAGGATTGAAATGTAAGCATAAAAAATAAAACATCTTTCTTCCAGTCGGCCTTAATTTTAGTGATATCAGGATTCAAAGTTTTGAAAGATGTATATGTTACAGCCGAAATCCGTTTTTACTTACTAGTGAGAGATGCGAAGTATCTACGATCACTTTCAATTTCATATTCATACCAGGAAAGACACGAATTAAAATTTTAAATCGGCTATCTACTGGAGCTTTAGGTTATAACCCGTTCTAGCTACACGCATAACAGTAAGTAACCGAAATACACAAGGGCGTAGATATTTTTTTTCGGGGTAGGGGGCAGGTAAAGCAAAAAATCAATATTTTTTTAAGTTTTATTATAATATCACACAAGAATGCTTAAAGTGTGGTTTCGCTGACGCGTCTGGCGACGGCGACTGGTCGTCTCGTCTTAGACGCAGTCGCCGGTCGCGGCGACAAGTGGTTTGGTTGGCGCGTCTGGTTTCGCGTCTCGTTCTCGCACTACGACTAAAATAATCTACTCAGTCGTCTTATAAAGTGAAAAACAAATGTTTATTATTAATATGGATAATGAAAATTTGTTACTACAATTACTTTTATTAGAAGAGGAAGAAGAGTAGGAAGAGCAGATGTTAGTTCTTCAATTTTTTCCGGAAAAGGCGTAAGGTACAACCTATACTTTAAAGAAGACAGAAGAAGGATATTTTGAATTACCTATTAATCATTTAAAAAAAGACGAAAAAATATTTAGAGACTTTTTTCGTTTAAATTTTGACCAAAAATCGTACAGCCGCGCGTCTAGACTGGTCTAGAGAGCAGTCGAGTCGCAGACGCTGCGACTGGCTAAATGCGTCCGCGTCTAAGACGCTCGAGCGGAACCACATGCATGGTTTCGGATTTAAGCAGTCGTGCGCGTCTGGCCGCAGTTGCGAGTCGCCGTCGCCAGACGCGCCAGCGAAACCATACCTTTACGAAGGAAGATGTCAAGCAAAATATTAGTTTCCAAACTAATTTTACAATTTTTTTCAAGAAGTATTTCTAAATTTTATTTTTTAGTTAGGTAGATATTCGTATTATTTTCAATTTTTTTTATTATTATGGTCCGAGGAGATTAATTACCCACCTTTTACCCCCCCTCCCATATCTACGCCCTTTTAAATACATATCTCTTACGTATTTACTCAAAGCTGCTTGCTTGGAATTTATCTTTGTTTGTATGTTATTAATTAATTAATGTATTTAATAACCGTGCTTACGACCGAGGTATGAAGAAAAATAGTGTACATCACACTGGCCGAAAGTTTGATACCTTGCACTGCGCGTCATCCTTGGCTTCGCTTTAGGTATCATGGCGCGCAAGCCAGGAATATTCGGCCCTTGTGGTATAATATACTATCGATTCGTGTCTTTCCTAGTAAGAAAGCAAAATTACAAATGCGCTCGTAGATACTTCGCATTATTACTAGTAATTTATTGTTTGTTTATTTATTTATTATTTACGGTAACATATATGTGTGTAAAATTACCTGGGCATTTTAAGACCAATTACTCCAGCAACAACAGGCCCTGTATGCATCCCAATTCTGACTTTGAGCTGTTCTTTAGGTCTATGAGGTATAATAAAATTGTGCACTTCCGATAATAATTTAAGCGCCATTCGAGCAATCTCTTGAGCGTGACGGGTACCATTAGTGCAAGGAAGACCAGAAACGACCATATATGAGTCACCTATCGTTTCTACCTGAAATACAAATACTTTTCAAGACTACTGTTCTTAAATTTTGAGATTTCGTAGCTCCTGTTTATAGTTCCTATACGATATGCCCAATGCCGCCTTTGAAGTTTGAGTGGCCCTGGACCAATTATAGCGCCCCCTCCCTAAGGAATTCGATTTATAACGATATTCGATTTTTACAAATAAGGTAAATATAATTTTTGATATTTTAACAGTTATTTTTTTTATTCCAATTTAAAAAAAAAAACTCACGTCTGAAATTTATTAAAATGAGTCAATCAAGATTAAATTCCTTTTCTTTATTGAATATCAAGACATCGTTGTTAAAAAATATAAATTTTGATAAATTGATTGCTAATTTTACTGAAAAAATGTAGATTTTAATTAATAAACGGTATAGCTATAAATAAATGCATTCTATTTATTTTTTAAAAAACAGTTCAAACTTCAAAACTAAGGTTATTTGCTCTTGGCTGAAGTCCCTAGACAAGCACTACCCTACATTAAATATATTCAATTTTTACCTTATAAACATCGAAATTTTCAACGATTGAATCGAAACAAGTGTATAGTGAATTTAGTAAATCAACAACTTGTAGTGGAGTACTTTCTGCAGAAAGAGCAGTAAATCCAACAATATCACTGAAGTAAATTGTCACTTGATCATAGGTCTCAGCAATAACTGATTGCCCATTGATCAGTTGTTCTGCTACTGATCTGTAAACCAAGACATGGTATTTAAAAATTAGGACCGAGCGGGGTGGCATAGTGGTGAGAGCACTTGACTCGCATTCGGGAGGTACCGGGTTCGAATCTCGGCGGGGGCTGATGTGGCTGGGACTTTTTCTTGCTGCCTCTCGTCGAGAAACGGTAGGTAATACCTGTACCGGCCATCTTGTTGAGCTTTTCCGTGGTTTCCTCAATAATTCCAGATAAATATCGAGATAGTTCCTTATTCAAGGCCATGGACGATTACCTGTCAAAATCCTATCCTCAAAATTTGCTTATCCTAATCTCCTAAAATTCCTTCATTCGCCCATTGCTATTAATTAAGTGGAAGTTTAAAAATGTAGAAAATAACAGGAAGATGATAGATGAAAAATAGTAATGGTGCGAATGGCGTCTGTTATAACATAAAGTCGAGAAACGGATGTTAAACGCATTATTATTATTATTATTATTATTATTATTATTATTATTATTTAAAAATTAGGATCTCTACACAAACATGTAGGTTGTATTATGAGATTCATAAATAAAGGTCGCTGCATATGAGGCTGGTTTTGCCGCTAGATTCATTACTAGATTTGGCTGCTAGGTTTCAAGTGTTCTGTGGCGTTGGATTTTGCCACGGTTTGGGTATATTGGCTTCATACGATAAGAGCGACAGGGGGGTAAAGGGGGTAGTTACCCCCCCTCAGGATCATAATAATACAAAAATAAAACTGGAAATAATACGAATACCTGGCTAAAAAATAAAATTTAGAAATACCTACTTTCTGACGAAAAATTTGTAAAATTAATTTGGGAATTAGTATTTTGCTTGACACCTTCCTTCGTGAGTATTCCTAAAAAAAAATATTGATTTTTTTTTGCTTTACTCCCCCCCAGGAAAAAAAATATCTACGCCCTTGTCATACGATGTGTGTTTTGAAACTGGATTTGTAGATGGTGTTGACAGTTATTAACAAAAATATAGTTTAAAAAAAACTAAAAAACACGCTTTATATCGGACTAAAAAGTAAAAAATAATTGTTTTAAAATAAGCTTAAAAAGCGTGGGGCGCTTTGTTCCACATTTTCGTACATCGAGCGCCCAACGCTTTTTAAGCTTATTTTAAAACAATTATTTTTTACTTTTTAGTCCGATATAAAGCGTGTTTTTTAGTTTTTTTTAAACTATATTTTATTTTTCACTTTTTAGTTTGAGGATCTATAAAAGAATTTATTAATCCTGGGGGTCCTAATAAGGATAATGGGAAACTGTTATCAAATTATTGCATTGTCATCGGTCCTTGATACGTATGCAAAGTTTCAAATTAATCAGAGGATCTATAAAAGAATTTATTAATCCTGGGGGTCCTAATAAGGATAATGGGAAACTGTTATCAAATTATTGCATTGTCATCGGTCCTTGATACGTATGCAAAGTTTCAAATTAATCAGACTTCGGGAAATTGGTGAAAATAAAGCGTTTACTACAGAGGATCTATAAAAGAATTTATTAATCCTGGGGGTCCTAATAAGGATAATGGGAAACTGTTATCAAATTATTGCATTGTCATCGGTCCTTGATACGTATGCAAAGTTTCAAATTAATCAGACTTCGGGAAATTGGTGAAAATTATGCTCAAAGATTTAAAAGAATTTATTAATCCTGGGGGTCCTAATAAGGATAATGGGAAACTGTTATCAAATTATTGCATTGTCATCGGTCCTTGATACGTATGCAAAGTTTCAAATTAATCAGACTTCGGGAAATTGGTGAAAATTATGCTCAAAGATTCCGTTACGGACATACATACATAGTTAGTTACATACATAGTTACAACCCAAACTAATATAAAGCGTTTAAAAATGAACGTCTATTGTCTCTAAACAAAATACACATTATGACACCATGTGACAAGACATTGTGACACTGAAGCACGAAAAATAGCCCGGTTTTAATTTTAAAATCCAGTTTGTAACTATGCAACGGAGCCCGCAGTGACGTCATTTCCATCCTCGCAGCGATTCTAGCGACAAAATTAGCCTCGTGTGTGGCGACCTTAATAAAAAAAATAGTCGTTTACTTAGGTAACAATTGATATAGAAGCTCTTCACATTTTCTTTTTTCTTCCAAATAATCGGCAGTTCTTTCTTCAACTAATGTTTCTAAGTTATTGGCATAGTTCTCCATGCGAGATAGCAAATTATCTAGAATATTCCCACTTTCATAATCTCTGTGAACATGTAAAAAAAAACGATTTTAGAGTTTCAGTAAAAACATTTATCAAGTGACTGTCGACTTACTGAAAAAATAAAACATTTATTCATTACTCTTGTATGCAAAATGTTTATAGACAATAATTTCTCATTAATTAAATAAAATTATCGACCAATTTTTCAGACAAATTTATTAACAAAAAAAACCAATTCAAAACTTAAAGCGATTTTTTTTCAAATACCAATTAGAAACTAATTATTAATCAATTTTTATATTTTTTAGATCAGTTCTGAAGAAAATCTAAATCCGGACCGAAACGTTAATGTAATAATTATTATTTTTTGTTAATATATTTGTCTGAAAAATTGGTCGATAATTTTATTTATTGAAGAATTTTAATCAGACGTCAATCAAAGATTTGTTTATTGAATTTACTTGTTCAATTTTCGAATTGTTGCTTTGAGACATGAAAAGTCTGGACGATCAGCTGGGTCCTCTGTCCAACACTTCCGCATGATAGCTTCTACTTCTTCGTCACGTGATGCACCACTGTCTTCCACATAAGGTCTCAGCACACCACCGGTTCCAGGTTGAGACGCGGGTGAGTGACCTTGCATCACTGACTCGACAATTTCTGCAACGACACAATTTTCATAGATCATAAAATCTTAGAAGTGCAATGTTAGAATTACAATGTGAATAAGGACAGTGACATGAATAAACTGTTTATTAGAGCTGTAAAAGTAACGAGACATTTTGTACCCGTATGTATTCGTTACTTAAAGAACCAGTACCCGTTACTTTCGTATCGTTACGTTACTCGTTACTTTTCATACGACATACAATCGTGTACTAACAGCATCAAGCATGTACCATCGCATCAAGGCGCGTCGCATACGTGATACGGTATGACTTCGTTCGTATAACGTATAACCGCATTAAACGAGTCGAACTGACATGGATACGACAGATGCGAGTAACGAAATGAATTTGTAAGTAACGATTCGTTACTTCGAGTCAGACGATGTACTCGTTACTCAGTAACGAATACATACGGTTTGTTACAGCTCTACTGTTTATTAACAAATTGAAATAAGACACCTTGGTATTATGGTATGATAAAATTAAACGGGATACAAGGATAAAATATTAAAACAATTTTTATTTACTAGATTTTAGAACATTATTTATTGGTCAACGTTTCGGCAGTATTTCTTGCTTTCTTCAGGATCTATAACAAATAAATAATACCCTACACATCTAAACCATAAACTTAAAATTTTTTTAAGAATATTTGAACCTATATCAAATAATTACTTATTAGGCTTACTATAAAAAAGATTTTTGAAAAGATTTTTATGGTAATCCTAATAAGAAATTATTTGATATACAAATATTAAAAAAAAATAAGTTTATTGTTTAGATGTGTAGGGTATTATTTATTTGTTATAAGTCCTAAAAAAGGCAAAAAATACTGCCGAAACGTTGACCAATAAATAATGTTCTAGTGAATTTGTTTCAGTTTTTAAATCTGTTCAAAATTGTTTTTTTTACACTAAATATGAGAAATTGGGTCATCATAAGAGCTTACGTAAAAAAACAAGCGAATTGACAAAAGGGCTCATCTATCTACATAAATATATACTAAATATTTTACGGCAATGGGAGCGCCATATGTTGAACGTAACAGCAACACACGCAAACCAGACTGAGCCACAGCAACGCGTGGCCGGGTACAGCCAGTTGAGGAATAAAAAGAATGTAATTCAATCATGATTTGGACATGTGACTTTTAAATACAAATCTGGGCTTAAAAATCTTATAATCCCGTTAAAAGTAGGACGCCCTGTAAACTCTCGTAAATATTATTTTGACAATTGACAAACGTATTTCATATTGCGGTTTGTTCCATTTTGATAGTAGAAGAGACGGCATTTATTTTCTAATATGGTGGAGTTAACGGGTCCATAGTTTTGTAATGTGGTGGGAGAAACGGGACTACTTACTTTTCTGAAAAAAGAAAGCCTTTTAAAAACATTACAAATGTATTAAAATAAAATACAACAATTATAAAAACTCATTTACCACCTTAATCATTTATCTCAATTACAAGTCAGCGTAAATATGCTTATGACTATAAATAAATTAATTTGTGCAGAAATCCTTGGGTCGCGATATTTTTTTCTTGAAATCGATTCAAATTTTTAAAAATTATTTTCATTAACGTAGGTATATTAAGCAACGTGAGTAATGCGTTATGATTGCATTGTAGTCATGCTTGAAAGGGTCAAAACAACCTGTTGTCAAGAATTGTTTTATAACTAAGACATTAAAAAGAAAACTGATCATCCATCTCACTTACTCATATGCTTAAAACGATCCTCCAAAATCGTATTACAATGGTCACAGTTCAATGTACAATGGGGTCTTCGAACTTCCAGAAGAGGGCTTATTACTCTGCGAGGGGGTTGAGGCGAACCCTCTTGCCTCATTCCATCGCCAGTCGGAAGTGTTAAGGACATTGCCATTTAAGAAGAAATTTATAAAAAAGCAACTTTACATTTTTTTTAATATTCTTTTCAAAATCGACGTCAATTGAAAATTACACAATTTATATTATTATTAAATAATTGATCATTATAAATATTGTTGTTAACATATTTAGTTAGCACCGTGAATATTATTATGTAAAAAGATAAAATCAATAATGTTAATAAACACTAAATCGGTGTGCTCTAATAGCACGTTTAACATTTCGTAATTTAGCTGGGCGTGTGGTGATCGAAACGTTAAAATCCACTATCACTCAGGCACCATGCGAACAATAACGACCTGGGCTCCAATCAGTCTGTTCATGTTCATAATAATAATAATAATAATAAACACCAGCCTACTCTACTCTACGAGGGATATATTATTATGTACGTGCCAGACCATACGGCCGCGCGTGTCTTCTTAGCCACGAAATCGGAGTACTGTAACACACCAAACGCAAACAGCTTCCCAGATAGCTTAGAGCAAATAATAATAAAGAAGAAGCTTTAAAAGTAAAGGTCACTGCACACGAGGCTACTTTTGTCGCTGGAATCGTTGCTGGAACTTACCCTGGCTGCCGCTAGTTCCGGCACCCGCCCCGGATGGCAGTTTCAGGGGGCGCCAAAATCATAATACATATGGTAATTGATAATAAAGAATGCAAATTTATTAAAGGGTTCTTATTGCCCCGTTCACGAAATATGTCAACTATTATATATTTGTGAGTTTTTTTTAAGTAATTTATCTCAAACGTCGGAAAGAATAGGCACCATTATCAAGTTTCTGCCCCGATTCGAAAAAAAAGTAGATCCGAGACTGGCTGCCGCGCTCGCTGCGAGGATGGAAATGACGTCACTGCGAGCTCTCGTGCCTAGTTACAAGCCGGATTTTAAAATTAGAACCGGAGCTATTTTTCATGCTTTTTTTATTATAATCTTTTGGCTTTTACACTTTTGTGTATTCAGCCACTAACTAAACTACAAAGAATTCTGACTTAATATATTACCACAATCACATAATATATGAAATAGGGACACAAAATGGATGAACCATATAAGGACATTGGAATCAGGACCACGGAAGTGCCGCGAACTCAACTCGACGGGTAAAACTAAAAAGAGGTCAGGAACACGGACGGCCAGGAAAGGCAGGTAAGACACATTTTTCCTTGCTTGTTTGTTTGCTTGTTTTTAGCAAGAACCAATTAATCTTGTCACGTGAGTTACGTGGGCAAACGCCCAAAACACTGCGTTATAGTGTGTGTGTTCTGTAGCTAGCTACAAGCCGGATTTTAAAATTAGAGCAGCGGCTATTTTTCGTGCTTTTTTTCTCAGCTTGTTTTGAGCTAGAACAAATCAAAAACAGTCACTTGTCACGTGGACAACATGGGCAAACGCCCACAAACAAGCAGAGCGTCATAGTACATATATGTTTTCTGTTTGCAGAGACAATAAACGTTCACTTTTCTTAACATTAAAACTGTCACTGCTCGTCAACCAAACTTGTCTACAAATCCAGCTACAAAACACGCAGCGTGTGAATTGAACGCATACAGGCCATCATGAAATCCAGCGACACAACACGCTTGAAACCTAGCAGCCAATTCAAGCAAGCAATCTAGCGACCAAACCAGCCTCGTGCGATGACATCACTGGCAAACAAATCCTGTGCGACAAACACGTACAGACATTGTTTACGCATTATTAGTCTCGTAGTTATTAGCGATTAAGTTTGACGGGTTATCATTATACTTAACGAGGGAATAGATGTTTTCACGTCAAAATGGATGACAAGCTGAAAATTTTATATTCTATTGCAGAGGTGGGGAGTACTATTTTGTGTCTTAGAAAGGTTTTGTAGTCTAGATATTTTTTATTGAAAGTATATGTAGCGGAATATAAAGAGACTTTTCAAAATTATTTCGCAATTAAGATACTTCTCAAGTATCTAAGATACTGTCAAAAGTTTAAGATACTTTTAAAGTGTTATAAGGTATAAGTATCATAGATCATTTGAGAAAATCATATACTTTTATTCTATACTGAGCATAGGAATAAAATCGCAATCGAACCATTAGGGTGCAAACATATACTTCTGTCTTTTTTTACGCCGTAAGCACTGGCGTATCTAGGAGGGTAAAACAAGCACGGAGGACCCGGCTTAAAAAATTTTTTTTGCTCCCTACTGGGCCAAAAGCTGGGCACGCCCATCTTAACGTCATAGAAAAAGACAAAGTTTTTGAAACAAAGATACTTTATTCAGATTGAATGCAAGTTCATTAACCAATCGGAGAAATCAAGGAATTACATCGAAGAAAGAGACGCAAATATATTTTCGATACGCTTTGTTGCCGTCACTCACCGCACATTGAGTAGATAGACAACGATTCATATAGTAAATTATTAAATAATGGGTTGTCCGATAAGTTCTTGCCGTTTTTTTAAATTAAAAAATTAGCGATCGAAATGAAATTTTTTGGTATAATGTTTTGTGTTATTCGAAAGAGAACTTTTCGCTCTACAAGAAAGTCTATTTAGTTTTTTTGTTTGGATTCATTTTTGTTAATTTTTAGAGCATTTAAATGGAGTGTCAAGTCGACAAAAACGAGCATTTTCGACACCACCTTCTTTTTGCGTTTAACCGAGGTGCCAAAGCCACGGAAGCTGCTAGAGAGATTTGTGCCGTATACGGAGAGGGTGCCATAGCTGAAAGAAAAACAAGCGACCCCGCGAGCGAAGCAAGATCTTCATCCACGGAAGACAATGTTGTGTGTATTAATTTAAAAAAACGGCAAGAACTTATCGGAGAATATATGGAGAAAATGAAGCTATCTCCTGAAAGCTCTACTCTCTTCTTTAATTTTATTTTTTCTCAGTACATACTCCAACGTAATGTTTGTTTCTTTACTCTCTTTTGGAGAATTTATCTCTCTCTGCCAAACATACCTTGGTTCGCTTTAACGTATACAGGCTATTTCTTTCTATGTATATAGAAAGCTTTCGGCTCGACCACTGCTGTACTCTATTTTGATCTGAGAAAAACAAACATAGATATTCATTGTAGATAGAAAGGACAAGTCCTACACGTAGTTGTAGACCTACTTCACAATACTTTTACTCGTGTCGAAATTCAATTTGATCAAATTACATTTTCAGTTTGAAAATTACGTATTTCATGAAAAGTTTCAACAACGTAGAAAACTTTGCGTTGTAGGCAATAAAAATGCGTTCTTTGACTTTGATTCCATTTACATTGGCGTTTTTTTAAGTAAAACTTCTTTAGGCGGACTTGAAAGTAACGTTCAGTAAAGTCTAAAGGTACCCATTCATGCACAGTCGGCCGGCAGGCTGGAACTGCAGATTTCCAGATCTGCAGTTAAAGTTTACCCATTCACGCACAGTCGGCCGGCAGTTCGGAGCTGCAGATTTGATCTGCAGTTAAAGTTTCACAATACACACACAGTTTGCCGGCAGGTCTACGTCTGCAGTCTGTTTAGAACAACGTGAAACTGACGTGTATGGTGCGCGGACTGCAGTCCGATCCTTCAGTCCCGAACTTCAAACTAGTTTGAAAATTTCATAGATCGTCAGTTTTGAACATGGCAGATCCAAGCAGCAGAACGTCATTTATAACGGAATTTATTAGTGTATTTGCCATAAGGCACTTACACTATTGGCGTCGGTGGGATGGCGGGACCTGGGGTTCGGACAAAAATTTATCGACGTTTCATAGCCTCCTAAGGAGTTTGGCACCATTTTTGGAAAAGTCTATTTATATAAGTATAGAGTTAATCGATTTAAACGAAATTTGATCCACATATGGGAATTCATCACCGCACGAAGTCTATTTAAAATGTGCCTAATCGGGCTATGTTAAGGGTGGTATTTAGGGATTGAAAAAAGTTTTCAGGCCCAAAAATACCGAAAAAATTCTCGGAATCGTTTGAAGTTTTAAATTTAACCCTTTAGTAATTATTAAAATGTGCTGCTAAAGTTTTAATAAAATCGGCCCGACAGAACCGGACTTACAAATTTTTTGAAAACACTAGTTTACTAAAATGGATTTAAATACATACTGAAGGGCGTATATAATTTGGTACAGATATTGAATTGATATCAATATTGAAATTAAGTAAAAAAATGTTGTTTTAAGGGGTGTATTGAGGGGTAATTTTTGCCCAAAAACAAAGTTAAGTTCATATAATAGAGCCACATTGCCTATAAAAGCAAATAGGAAAATTAAAAGTAAAGCTTATTCAAATTATTGTTCTTTTTTTCCGTTCTTGTAATAAAAGAATTACAAGAACTGCGGCTAACTGTTGGCTTTTAGCGTTGTTATTCAACATGTTTTTGCCACTGTGAACGTCCGGGAACTGACAAACTCTTGTCAGATATGTACGTGAATGGTGAAATTTGCGATCGCCGGCAGTCCAAAACTGTCAGTCCAAGAACTGAAGATCTCATCGTTTAGATAAACTGAATCGTGTATGGCGCACGACAGTTCAGATCTTCAGTTTAGATCGTACAGTCCTGAGACTGCCGGCCGACTGTGCGTGAATGGGTACCTTTAAGTCTGTTTACGCAGTTTTCGCTATTTAAAGGCATCGACTGACAGATGGCGGCATCAAAATGCATGGACGAAAGGTGAAACATAGCTACGGACCACACGGAAGAAGTGAAACTCTTTCACTACTTTGCCTACTCAACCATGGATGGCAGTGCCAAGCAAAAGAGCTATGTAGCTCATAAGTAGTGCATCAGTTGTTTGTTGCGCTCTGTCTTACTCTACGTTTATAATGTAGCTTTTTCTTCTCCCACTTCTCCCACTATTGAATTTCACTTAAAAAAAGCAAGGCTCATCAATGTTTACTAAAGTGAAATAAGAAAAAAAAACTATTGATGCCTTGATAGCCTTCGTTTTATTAAGGAAACGCGAAGTAAATATATACTGTATAAACAAGCAATTCCAGTCATTTGGGCAACAGAACCATTCGAACTTCAAAAAATACTGATATTTGACAAATTGTAACAAATAAAATGCGGGTAACGGCTAGTAATAAATATGTTTATTGTTTGCATGGTTACATATAAGTTTTCACGTGTAATCGATGTTAATCATCATATCAAAATTTGGTTTTGATCCGCTTGGCTGTTTGACCTGTATCGGGATCACAGACTAACAGACTTTTTACAAAAAAATATGTTTTTTGCACTCGAGGGACCCTGAAACGAAAAAATATTGTAAAATTTTGAAAAGTGAATTTTGACCTAAATTAGTATCATTTCCCACTTATAAAAAGTTTTGTTTAAAATTTTCACGCACTCAGCTTTTTAAGAGACAATCAATTTAATGAAACCTAAATAATTGAAAACAAACAAAATGCCTTTGGAATGTTTGAAATAAATGTTGTGAAGATAATAAAATGTACAAATGGCATCATAACAGTTTGCTACGCCACTGAAACGCCTACACGTTTCAAAGTTTGTGTTCGTTTCACAAATCAATTCCTTCCGGAAGCTTTCGGGAACTAATTCTGCACATGCGCAATCTATATTTTGTAAACTCTATTAATAATTAAATTCAGATTCAAACTAGTGGAAAATGATGTCGTTTTTTACGGCCCAATGATTACAAACACATCAAAAGCGATCAAAAATGATCAAAAGCTAGTAAAAGCTCAATATTTTGTATGTGATTTGACTTTAACAAGAGTATGGTTACACTTTAGAATGCATATTATTAAAATTCATTGAATGATAATATAATTAGGTTGCTGCAAAATTACTTCTTTACTATTCACTCGACCTTAAGCTGAACATATTTTGTTTATTTTTGAAGTAAAACTTCTTTAGGCACGACTTGAGAGTAACTCAGATCTTTTTTCGGGCGGAAGTAACGTGTCTATGCAGTTTTTGAGCAGGTATATGCATCTAGCCTGAGAGATTGTTTGTTTGTTTGTTTGTGCACTCGAATGTCGCCATTTATCTGGAAAACGGTTTGATCAATTCAGATGCGGTTTGCTGTAAAGGGTTAGCAATTCATCTTCGATGGTTCTTAGATAGATATTACGATAGTAACGCCCCAGGGGGCGCGGCACTGCACAAAAAATTAATCGCAAAAACCGTAACAAACGTGCTACGCATGGACAGATCTAACAAGCGCTCGTTACTAGTGCTTTTAACGCAGCAATACACTTGAACATTTGTATTAAAACACATTTTATTATGAGCACTCTCGCACATAACGCGATTCGACAGCTAGGCTATCAGATTTAGCTACACTGTGTACGCTTGTTCGGCTACACCATCAACACTTCTAGAAAATCTCTAAAAAGTATAAAGTAAAATATAAAACAAAATTAAAAATTTTGAATAACCCACGACGGATGTAAACGTTGTCATAGAAAAAGGATTTAATAAAATTTTAAAATCTCCCGACTTAAAAGAGGTAAGTAACCAAAGAAAATCCGTCGGGGGCTGCCATTTGCTGCCTTAAAATTTTTAAGAATAGAAAAATATCAATTGAAGACAACAATATTATTATTTACGTACCCAACGTGATTGAATGATAGTGACATCAAAACGCATCTATAGAAACCATCTTGAACGAAATGCGAAACATAGCTACAGACGTAAACCAATACGCATAGCCAACTTTATTTAATTTACGATTGATTTTTGCAAGTGAATATTTTAAAAAAAGTGAGAGTAGTTGAAACAAATTTAAAGAAGTTTTACTTCATTCGCGCGTAAAGGTAACAAGCACTCATGTTTTATTTAAATCACTCAAGTTACGCTCGATTTTTGGTGCTACTTAAAAATAGTTTTATCAATGTGTGTTTTGAAATAATTACGCTTTGAAAGTACGTACCAAAAATTAATTATTATGCTGGTTTATATGTACGGCTTTTAACCTCAAATCTAGATTTAATAACTCTGGAATTTTAAATGACACGATAGGTCGAAAGTGGTATTGTTGAAAAGATGTTTAAAAAATAAGCAAGTTTTGTAGGACATTTTTTTGTGACTGCCACCCCTGTTAAATAATATTCGTTGGAAATTATTAAATTAACATGTCATAATAACGACTTAATTTTAAAAGTCGGCATTAAAAATCTAGTTACCTATTAAACAATGTCACAAATGTTTAAACTGTCTTCCATTCACTTCTAAACACCGCTGAGCTCTTCTAGATATGCTATGAGTACCTCTAAGTATTTTCCGACAAAAAAAAAACAATTTCAATTATTGAAAACTTATTGTGACATTGTTTAATTAGGTAACTAGATTTTAAATGCCAACTTTTAAAATTAAGTTCGTTATTATGACATTTCAATTTAATAATTTCAAACAAATATTACTTAACAGGGGTGGCAGTAATTAAAAAAAATGTCCTACAAAACTAGCTTATTTTTTAAAGATCTTTTCAACAATGCCAAAAAAAAATTATCACCATTCGATTCTTCATTAGGGCTTTTATAATACAGATTTTCGACACAACTCTCTACGATCAATCGTTATCGAAAAAAAAACGACCGGTACGGGTGGTCTGACTCACCCTGTATAGGTATCTTCAGTAATTTCGAAAAAAAAATTAATGAAGTGTTTTACATATTTTGCGATTTACTACCAGTGTGCCATGGGCTTTAAAAAACTCATCACCTTTTGAAGTCATATTTTTTAAAAAGAGGTTTTTCATCTACATAACAATATAATTTTTCATGTTCTGTTTTCACGGAACTCGGTTTGTAACAATATTTTTACATGAAAACAAAACAATGTTTAGTCTATACCAAGAAACGAGGTCTTACACAAACATTAACGTGTATTTTATTCTTTTATATTATAAAAACATAAAAACTCGGGCCGCAGTGCCAAACCCTGCCAACATTATAGCGTATTTGCTAACACAGGCATTATGGCGTTGTTATGTGAACTTAAGTTTGTTTTTAGACAAAATCACCCTTTAAACAATCCCTTAAAACAATATTGAAATTCTTACTAAAGGGTTAAATTTCAATTTTAAAACGATTCTGAGATTTTTTTCAAAATTTGAGAAACATTTCAGAAACATATTTCAATCCTTAAAAATCATCCTTACAATAGTTCGATTGGGTCCATTTTAAATAAGCTTCGTGCGATGGTGGATTCCAACATGTGGATCAAATTTTGTTTAAATCGATTTAGTCTGTCGAGCACTATCGTGCTAACACACATACATCAATTTTTCTGGTCTGCACAACTATAATATGTTGGGTCTTGCCCTAGCACTGGCATGGACAGGAAACACTTCATAATTTGTATATTTGGTATTTTGTATAAATTGTATTTGTATATAAATAAAAAAATTCATATACAAAAAAAACATATAATATTATAGAATAAAATAAGACACCTTGGTATTATGGTATGATGAAATTAACGGGATACAAGGCTAATAATATAAAAACAATTTTTATTCAATAGAACTTAATTTAATAGTCAACGTTTCGGCAAGCAATTATTGGCTTCTTCAGGACCTTAAAAATGTAGATTTCATCATAATATTATAGTATGTATGTTACCAAAAATAGTGCTAAAATGTTTAGGAGACTATATGAAACGTCGAGAAATTTTGGCGCGATCCCTATGTCCCGCCATCCGGCCAACGTCAATAATGTGTGTGTCGTATGGCAAATGCATTAAAAAAACAGTATGTGGAAAGGAAAACGGTTGTATGTAACATCTATTAATTTAATGTGATCCCATAGGCTTTCATTTTGCTTTGAGAATATTAAATAAATGCGTCCTGACTCCATATAGAACCTACCGCTCATCTAAGCAAACCCCTTTGATTAATGTTGTACTTTAGCGTATATAAATATATTTACTTTATTACAGGGTGTAAGTCAGCATACTTGCTCAATTTATTGTCATCATGTTCTATTTAATACTAGTTGACGGCTGTACTCGGCCACGCGTTGTAGTGGCTCAGTCCGGCTTGTGTGCGTTACGTTCAACAGATGGCGCTCCTGTTGCCGTAACACATTCAGTATGACGTGTGTTGCTTTAATGTCCAACAGATGGTGTACTTTTGGAGATTTATAAGTTTGAACAAATGAGCATACACATTTTTATTTATATAGATAGGAACGTCGGTCTTACACGAAGTTATTTCCTACAAGTTTTTTATTACACGCGATTCATATCAATTCATACAATAAAAACAAGCTTAGGAACACTGGACAACCGTTTTGTAACAGGGAAGTTTTTTGTTCACTCCCAATTAAATTTTTTTACGTAAAGCTAAGTCTATAGGCAGGTAACTTTAAAATGCTAGTTTTTTTTTTCAATTGATGAAATGATGAATAATTATTCATTATTTCATCAGCTAGAAAACCAATTAAACACAAATTATAATTTATGTTTAATTGGTTTTCTTCTATAGAAATAAAATAACGTCTTAAATAGTTGAAAAGTTTCAAATAACTTGAAACGAGAATTCAAGATTGCGTAAAATGAGATGATGAGTTTTTCCAACTTTTATTCTTTTTGTCAAAGGTTTAATGTATATTGATTTACAGTAAACTCTATCTGAGAGTCAGGCGCGGTCCGAAGGGGGGGGTCACAGGGGACATGACCCCCCCCAAAATCTAAAGTCAAATTGAAAAATCTCAAAAATTTGCCAAATAATAAAAGAAAATTTTTAGCTACAATACAAAAAGACGAATTTTTTTATTAGTGTAGTGAGTGACCCCCCCCAAAATTTCAGGCTGCGACCGCGCCTGCTGAGAGTGTAAGTTCCAAGAATCTATCCTATCCTGCGTGTATTTATTAGCATTGGAGATGCTTTATGGGTATTAAATTTCACGATATCCATTTTTTTTTTGCTGTGGTTACATTGGGAGAATATTGTTCAATTTCCATTTTCATTTGGTGTAAGGAAGCTCGGTAAAAAATTAAACGAGTTGTTAACTTAAGAAGCCAAGACGAGAGAACCGCTGAAAAAATATGTGTTCTGTTTTAATTTTAGCAGATCATTTAAATATAATTCCAGGCGACCCTGGCAATTTTATATAATCTACAATATATACATCTTCGTATAAACACATTCTCCAGAGAATATTATCAAAAATGGAAATTTATTCCTGAGGGAAAATTCTTATGAAATATTTTCAAAAATAATAATTTTAACACGACTAGTAAATTTACTTCTACTATGATTTGAATCGTCATTTTATTTTCCGCAATTTTATTGAAAAAAGAAAATGTTCGCGTTTCGGCAAAATTAAAAATGAAATTACAGTGCTAGAAGTAACTTTTTAAACAGAGTCTCTATTTATTTAACGGTAGTTTGAAAAATTATAAGTATTTAATTGTTGAGTAATTTTATAATTGAATTAACAAACTTTTTGCATACATATTTAGGATAAGAACCACTCTAATTGTATCAAGCATAACACAGCCAAAACTTTTTCCAGATGGCTAATTGAGGAGGAGTGCGATCAAGCTTGAAAAATGTAATAGGTAGTACGTGAAATTGTATAAAGGTGGCTACACACGTTACGGCAGGCCTGTTAATAAGTTTGAACTGAACAGTCCACCTGAAGGCCAGTCGCCTGAACGTGTAGGCCTGTCAGTTAAGCCTGTTCAAGCGGCCGAAGAAAAATCAAAAATGTGTTCGTCCAACCGGCAGAGCTCACGAAATCGCAGGTAAATCTGAACGCGTATATGGTACGGCCACCTGCCAAGTCACCCATCACTGCTTTTTCTTTCTACCAAATGCGCTTTTAATGATAGAGGCTGCAGATATGTTTCTTTATCCATTCGTAAATAATTGTGCCAGTCTTTAGGAACCAATTTTAATTAATTCAGAAAATTCACATGAGAAATTACAATCAATTTTAACACGCTTTTATTAGCTTGCCTGTATGTACGTATGTATGTATGTAAAGGAATCTTTCAGCGTAATTTTCACCAATTTTAAGAAGTCTGATTTACTTGAAAATTTGTATACGTGTCAAGGGCTGATGACAATACAATTATTTCATAAAAATAAGTTTGAATTTAAAAATGTTGAAAAAAAATTACTTTAATGTCGTTTTGAGACTAAAAATTAATTATAATTTAAAAAAACTAAACAAACACGCTTTAATAGCAAACTAAAAATTAAAAAATGATTATTAACAAAATAATTAAATTATAGTAAAAAGTGTGGGGCCCGTGCCAATTACTATATTTTCATTATAACTAATTTTATAAATAGCTACTAATGAAATAATTGTAACATTTAATATCAAGCACTCCACAGTTTTTTACTATAATTTAATTATTTTTTTAATAAATAATTTCTAATTTTTAGTTCGGTTTGGTATTAAAGCGTGTTTTTTTTTGGTTTTTTTAAACTATAATTTTTTCAGCAAATCTTTACTCCACATTTAACATTTCTTTCTGGTTTTCTTTTTTCCTAGAGCGACTACCAAACCAAACACGGATAGTGCGTCAGTAGAGGTCATGGCTGAAACTGAAGAATCTTTTAGATTCATCTGAACGTTTGTTGGGTCGACGGTTCATCCGGCGACCGGTCTTACCAGGCAGACTGTTTAGTTCAAAGGCCTGCCGGACCGTGTGTAGCCACCTTAAGTGGACCCGTTAATACTGTATATTTTCAAGAGTTTTCTAAAGCTGTCAAAATCTAATTTAACGTATTGATTTTTACAATAAAACTGTTTTGACAGTATTTCAACTTTTTTTATTATTGTTTCTCTGAATATTTTTTTTACACTTAGTGCTAACAGACAATGTGTTTTAATTCTGCGATGACGGGAAGTATATGCAGCAATTCAATTTTTACTGAGGTTAAAAGAAACTACATCTTTGGTATTGTTTTTTTTTAATTTTGATAGGATGTTTGATATACAGAGGGTGTATCACAGGAAACAGTACATAGGGAAAAGTACACAGTACAAATTAGTTAAGATCAGAGATTGCTTTGCTCTCTATTCAGAGGTCGTTACCATGGTGTACGTATACAGTAACAAATGCATATTGCTGTTCAATTGAAAGTAAGTTTAGTAATGTTAGACAAAGTGAGACAAAGTTTTTATAACCGATTAAGCCACTACACTTAATTCAAAATGGATATGTATCTATTTGAACATTTGCTTTAATTTTTTATTTTAACTGTTTTAATATCGAAGAATTTATTTTAACTGACTTTTCTAATTATTCATTATTAGCTACTTATTATTGTTATTAAATAATGGTTAATCAGCGTTACCATGGTACCCATTCTCATATGTGGCCAAAGTAATCGTTGATCCTAACCAATTTGCACAATGGAGTTTTTCCCATGTTAGATTTTCTGTGATACATCCTGTATAAATAGAAATAGCCATATTGTTTTTTGGGAAAAATGCGCTATAGCGTTGTATTTTCTCTTATTAAGATATTATTTTCATAATGCTTAATTATTTTCCCAAGAAAATTTTGTAAAAAATAAATATTTCGAAACTTTATAGTTTCAGAAATATTTTGAAATCAGAAAAAGATCAACTGTGTTGTCAGCTCTTCAACACCTTGTGGGGGTCATGTGTTCAGTTGAGGGTTAAATTAATAACACTTCTATCCATCATCCGACACTTTACTTTGCTTTTGTAAAACGGATTATCAGTGTTGACTTATTAATTTTGAAAATGGAAAATTCATTGTGTAAAACACGTACAAAGGAAATATAACTTTTTCAATATAGGTACGTATAATGTATAAAAGAAGTGTACTCGCTTCTTTTTTCGTATTTTCGCGTTGAGATAATCCGACAGCCTTTCTAACAGAAAAAGACGTGATAAGAGAATTTTACACAACAGCAATATTAAAACGATTTATATTGTTATTTTTAATGAAATTAAAAACTTAGTTACAATTTTTTACCATTCCAACACAACAAGTGCCGAATGGTACTAATTTAGGTCAAAATCCACTTTTTGGCATGTCAGTGGATAGCCTGTGGATGTCGTGTCTCACTATAACAATTATTTTTTTTGTTTATTTATTTCATTCTCTAGAATACCTATTCCTTTTTTGTAGATTATAGACGCCCGACAACTAAGGTTATAGTTAATTTCACTTTGAACTTTGAAAATAAACAGGTCTGGGAAGGGTATGAATTACCGTTAATTGTTTAGGTTTAATCACTTTTTTGTTATTGTATTTAATTTTTGTTTTGTTGTTAATTTGTATTTTACCATTTATTTTCCTTTAGTTACGCACCAGTGTCGACTTGTGTAAAAATTTTAATTGGGTGTTCTGTAGGGTCAATCGGAGGTACCTCCTAACATAGGCTAGGAATGAGGAGGGGGGGGGGGTAATTGAATGACATCCATGTTTGTGATGTTTTAATTACTAACTTTTTTGAAACGCTATTGACAACAAACCACTATATATACCTACTGAAACACTACTGCCATAAGCCGTGTGTCGTGTATTATGTATGCGTATGTACGACATTCGTACCACCGAATCAAATGTGTTGACTGAATGAGATAGATTCAATGAACTTTTTTAGCATATGACAGCAAATGCTTAATTGTAATAATGTGCTGATGATAAATGCAGCTCGAAGCCGATTTAAATAACACGCTATAACTTCTGGGTCGGAAGTTGTACGGTGTACACCGGGGGTAAAAGACGATGATGTTCCATGTGCTGCTACGGAACGCAGAGCAGCGCAAGAACGCAAGAATAGTCTTCCATACAAAACCCACACGAGTTTCGTGGTTTGTCAGTGGCTGTTAAACTTTATTTTCGGACATTAAATATTGGTAAACTATGGAACATATAATTCATTCTTAAATTATGAAGTACCTAAGACTTTGGCTGTTCTGCAGATCTGCAGCGCTTAGAGAGGAACCGTCACTGTTACGAACAAATATGGATCTGTAATTTGTAGAGTCTCTTTTCAAGGCGATTCTTTTTGATGTCTCTGTATTAGTCCTATATATAGAGTGATTCCAAAGTTGACGACATCCTTTAACCAGCGAATAGGGCTTCAACAAATAAGATTTTTTCCCTTTGGCGCTTTTTCGAAATATTAACATCAACGGAGATACAGGGTGTCAAAGTCTTATTTAAAAAATTAAAATTTATTAATAACTGCCAAACCACTTAAGATATTTAAGAAAAAAATTGTACGTGTCAATAGCTACGTGGGAGGGAAATTTTTCAATAAATAAAATATTTTTGGGTTGACCAGTGGCGCGCGTAGAAAAAGTTGTTTAATGCTTTTAAGAAAAAAAATAGTACGCCACTGATTTTTCTAAAAATAAAAATTGTTATTAAATTCCTTGTTCAATTTTAAAAAGAAAAGCTCTTTTATTATTTTTTGATACGGCGCACCGTTTTCGAGTAAAAAAATAAAAACTTTGACACTCTGTATATCTCCGTTGATGTTGATATTTCGAAAAAGCGCCAAAGGAAAAAAAATCTTATTTTTTGAAGCCCTATTTGCTGGTTAAAGGAAAACGTCAACTTTGGAATCAGCATGTATAGATAGTATAAATAGAGGTAACAAACCTTTAGGTGCCATATCAAGATCTACGCCCAAATAGAATGGTCCCTTCTGCATGATGATTTCGTGGACAATAATAGCAAATGAATAGACGTCTCCTTTTTGTGTACCCCGAGCTGGAGGGTTCGGCATCCGTAACAGTTCCGGTGCGGTCCATAACTTTCCTAGCAAAATACAAATTAGATAATTAATTTCAATTAAATTGTTCTATACTAAAGGCCGCTGCACACGAGGCTAGAAAAGCTGCTAGAAATGCTCCTAGGAGTTCTGCTAGCCGGTAGACTGGGTACGAAGCTGGAAATGACGTTACTGCGGGCTGCCTTGCTAGCTCAGAAGATAGGTTATAAAATTAGAACAGGGGCTATTTTCCCTCCTAGATCTGCTGCTAGTTACAAGCAATAACCAATCTGGAAGCAGTATCTTGTCACGTGGGCACTTGAACAAACGCCCACAAACCAACATGGCGTCATTCTGCTCGGTCATACACAACAGACACGTTTATATTCGAACTGTCACTGCGCGCGCACGAGATCTATCCACAAATCACGCTTGAAAAGTAGTCTTTGGTTGAAGCAAGCACATAACAGCAATCAAGAAAACCAGCGCTAGAAAACTAGTAGGCAAATCTAGCAAGGAATCTAGCAGAGTTTCTAGCCTCGTGTCCAGCGGCCTTAAAATTACTTTTTCCGGGATTCGAATCTGGTAGCTTCTGAATAAGAGAGTCCAATATATCTTTGTAATGTAACGTATTACACAAATTCCTTTTGTAAACATTCTTTTCAATCTTAATGAGTTTTGCTGATGAAAATTGCTTTTGTTTGGAAGTATGGTATATAACAGCGAACAACAAAATGTGATATGACTTCCAAATGAACGTCAATAAAACTTTTCCCAGCGGCGGCGTAGGAATATTGATATTTTTAAGGGTAGGTACACTTTAATACCGTGAGAATAAGATAGTAATTATTTATTCCAAATGAAAATGATTTATATATGTTACCGGCCAAACCCGATTTCAGGACAAACTAGTTTGGCCTACTATTCATACTAGGACAAACTAGTTTGGCCTAGGCCAAAGTGGTTTATAGAACTAGTTTGGCCTAGGCCAAACTAGTTTGTCCTGAAATCGGGTTTGGCCGGTAACATATATATATTATATACATAAATGACTACCTTTTAAAATAAAAATTACATTAACTTTTAATGTTAACTACCGGCCGTTGCACACGTGGCTGATTTTGCTGTCGACATAACAAAATGTGCATCAAATAAAAAAAAAATGGACGATGTACAAATAATCTATAGTTTGAGAACCACTGTATAGAGTTCTTAACAATGAATACATCTCATGAGTCAGACTAATAAATTGTTTTAATTTCGTTTACTTACTTCTCCAGTATTCGTAGGTATCTTTTTCATCCAAACTGTCGGTACACCTCTTTTGTCGGAGCTGATGTAGGCCGAAATCTGTTATTTTCAAAACAAATCTACTGTCGATCACACAATTGGACGATTTTAATAAGCCGTGGGACTGAATATCGCTATTATGTAGGCAGCACATACCCTGGAATGTATACAACACAACGCATTGCTTTCTATATTGTACAAAATATCAAAAAATTACGTAATCAAAGAGGCAGATTTACATAGGGACTAATAGAGTTTAACCTCTGGGCCCGCAAGTGTCAGGGGCTTACAAAATTTGGAATATTAAGAATTTTTCATTAACTATGAGCACTTATCGTATGGTAAAAAATAGTTATATTAATGATTTTGATGAGTGATTGTTTGGTCAAGTCCTCAAGTTTATCAACTCTGATTAATACAACTGTGGTTGAAATATTTTAACTCTAATGATTAAAACAAGCGATTTTTGAACCTACCCTTATAAGATCAAGAATCAACGAGATGCGAAACATTTTATCTAAATTGTATTTTTCATCCTCTAAAACATCTTGAAGGCTGCCTTTTGGACAATATTCGGTCAAAATGCAAGGATTCGGGGGGTCCAAGCAAGCCCCATAAAATTTAACGATATGATCATTTTGCATATCTTTCAACTGAAAATATTTATTTATATTAAACAGATAAATGAAACAAATCATCTATATTTTTCAAGAGGATCATCTATAATAAATTATGTACTTTACTATTTTTAACTCAAGCAGCAACGGTCGACTAAGCTCAATTTTTGTTTTGTCAAGGAATTTCACAGACGCCCTAGTATCTTTGAACCATGCGATTTGTCCAAAAATTTGTCGATCGTATCTGTCTCCTGCTATGCTGAAAGTATCTTCTTCGGAATAATATGTCTGCGAAAAACATTTAAAACTGTAATTGAATGCCGTAGTTATCCGCGCACAGGGCAAGATTCTAATTTCGCAACATCAAAAATGTTTTTTGACATCCAGTATCTTGAAAACGATGCGTTTGTGGACCCATGTTAATAGGATTAGAATTACCGAAGGAATTAGTGATGGGGTACTCGAGTACAAGAATCGATTCAGTACTCGATTCTTCAAAGTACTCGCTGTACTCGAGTACTTGTAACTGGTATTCGAATACCGTAGACCGAGTACACATAGCAGTACAGGAATCGAATTCTTCCTACAATTGATGCGTTTTTGGCTTTTGCACGTCCTGCGCAAATACACACTTGTACTCGAATACACACTGCAGTCAGCAGTGCACTGTGCAGGGATTGAATTCTTTTCCAGTATGCGATTCTGTGCCTACACGGCGTATACTCGAATACCGAATACAACCTTATTATAATACCTATTTATAGCTGATATTAGGATCATTCAGTATTCAGTGTTTCCAGCACAAGCTAATGTGCGAGCCGACGGTATTCGGTTAGCATCGATTATAAGCAGCTGACAGACTATCAACTGCATGCAATGAGAAGGTCATTTTAGAGTTTAGACAGTACTCGAGTACTCGGTACTCGGATAAGTATTCGATTCTTAAAAGTATTCGAGTACCGAGTACTCGATTCTCAAAAAAGACGATTCTTCCCAACACTAGAAGGAATAACACCCTTTAATTTCTGGCACATGTTTTGAAACACCCTGTATACAAATAGAATCATCTCCTTCGCGGTTTACGCTCCTGGCATTGGTTCCGATTACCAGACCCTAATCACGGCACTGTATAAACCTACACAATTGATTAAGTCATGAACAAAACTATTAATTTATTATCAATCTTTGCTATATAATAAAAACAAAACAGAGGAGTTTTATTTGGATGGCTGAGATTCGAGTGCTTTTGGATCACAGTGCTTTGCTAAAGAGTTGTTTTTGCGTTTACAGTAGAAGCGTGTCTAACCGAGCAGCAACAACAGAAACTATAAAAAGTCCATAAAAGTGACACTGATATGACAGGACAATAGGATATACATTTTTTGAAACAGTTAATAGTACGGTCCGATAATAAAAACGTTATTTCAACTAAATAAATCAATAGCCTGAAGTAAAAAATATACTATAATGCTAGTTGCATTAGAGACCCTTTTATACGAAACTGGGCACGAAATAGAAACCATTGTCAAGACTCAAATCGTTTCATTTTATTAAAGAGAAATCAAAAGTATTTTTCAGATCTTTTTGGTTTTCGGGTAGAAATATCATCAAACCACGGCTAAAAATATCTTTCTCTCTTTTAGCATTTGATAAAAAGTGGTGGACATATAATATATTGTTCCATTCTTGCATTAAGGAGTGTCTATTTTATTCAGCAAAGCAGTAACACTTAAAAAGTTGACATTTCAATTTTCAAATCATTATCTCTGCTTCCGATTTTCATAATTTTTGACACGTCTAAAAAAAATCATGCAACACGATTTTCACCATTTTCCAGATGTACAATTGCCGCGAAATCTGGCAGTCGTATGTAATTTTGATAAAAATAAAATATTCTAATATCTTGGCTATAATAATATTTATATAACAAGCTCTAAAAAATAGAAACAAAAACATATGGTGACAGTGAAGGTGCTGAAAGTGAGAAAACGTGTCTCCAGCCGTTTAAAATTTAAAATAATATAACATATAATGGCTGAAAATTGAAATAAAAACTTAAAGCCTCAAAAAAATCTAAAAAACACTTATATCAACGCACTAGAAAGTATAAAATAAATTTCTTTCTCTTCTGTAACGTTTAGAGCCGTGAGGCACTCGATGAATTAAATAAAATGTAGCTGCAGTGAGTGTTACATGTTTCTAAACGTTATAGAGTTTTCAAATTTTTTTGAAACTATAAATTTTACATAAAACTGAAGTAGTTTGCTTTGTTAATAGTATGAAAATCATACCAGTATGCTTCCTCTTCTGGATGTTACCGAATAAACGCTTCCACTCCATTTTTTAATTTTCCGCATTTGAATGGAACTTGAGCTAATCTTCCACGTCATCGATGCAATTTCCGCTTCCAATTTATAATGTCTAAATGAAAAACAAAGAACAGGCCGTGTCAGCGAATACATCATTATAGCAGTATTAAAACTGGAAAAGGCGAAAACGTTTCCACAAAAAGCAAATGTTATTTTCTGATTAGCGCTTACCCGTAGTTTCGTTCGCGTTAAAATCGACTTTGACAGGAACTCTATCTTAACCGGGTCATAGTCGAATAAAAAGCTCTTCGGCTTGGCGTTTTTTTATTGCAAAAATAAACACGGAAGTGTGTACCATATGATGTGTATCTTAAGTTAGGGGATCGATTGGATATTGTGGCATGTTTAACCATTCTAGAGTAATTTTTAAGTTTGGGCATCAATTGGTGTCACATTAATTTTTTTCAAAATCGGTTCAGCTGCTCTGAAGTGATGCTCAAAGAGACAGGAAACAATTGGAAACATGTTTTATCTTGTAGGTATCATACAAAATTATTAAAAACCGTCAAAAACTTATATATTATTATTGTGTAATGCAGTAAAACCTCGATAAGTTAAAATTCTCTGTAACTTAAAAATGTTTTGAATTCCCTTCCCCTCAAAGTCTAAAACCTCCATTACTTAAAACACCAAACCTCGGTAACTTAAACAAATATTTTGAGCAATGACCCTCGATAACTTAAAATAATATTTTGGTGTCCTCCATAACTTAAAGTATTAATAATAATAATAATAATAATAATAACCACTTTATTAGAGAGTATTTTTTTAGAACACATTAATGGCGTCAACAATAAAATGTATTACAACATTATTTATTAAAAAATTCATTTAAATTATAAAAGTTGTTTATCGGTGAGTCATCGTGAATAAGTATACAAACAAAAGGTTTTTCCAAGAGCTTTACGCTTTACGTAATGCTGTGTGCATGAAATTTTAATTAATTGAATAAATAAATAGATACTAAATTTATTAAGAATTTATTAGAACAGTTGAACCTTGTTATGTTAAAAATTGAGCTTTCAAAACCTCTCCAACTTCAACTCTAAGTAAAAATAAGTGAAAACCTCGACAACTTAAATTTTTCAACGTTTCCCTTGAACATTAACTTATCAAGGTTCTACTGTAAGGGTACTGATTTTAAAATAAAATTGGATCATTTCGTTGCATATTAATTCTATAAGAGAAATAAAAGTAGCTTTCTCCAAAAAATCATGTTCAGTTTTCATACTAATGTTTCCTCATAAGTCCACATAGTAACAAACGAATAAACATAACCCTCCTTTTGGCGCAGTTGGGAAAAAGTATCTGTGAATCGATGTCAATTAACGATATGAATTGTGTATCGAGCGTCATGATCTCTGTTTCGATCAAACTTTGTTAAGAAAGGTACAATAAAAATAAGGACACTGAAAATTGTTTTTTGTTCCAATTTTTTAGTAAAGCAACTTTTATCTCAACTGTATGCAAAGGCCGCTGCACACGAGGCTAGAAACGCTGCTAGGGGTTCTGCTAGCCGGTAGACTGGGTACGAAGCTAGAAATGACGTCACTGCGGGTTGGCCTGCTAGCTCACAAGATAGGTTTTAAAATTAGAACAAGGGCTATTTTCCCTGCTGGGCATTTGAACAAACACCCACAAACAACACCCAACATGGCGTCATTCTACTCAGAGTCAAACAACAGACACATTTTGCTCTGTGTTTATATTCGAACTGTCACTGCGCGCGCACCAGATCTATCCACAAATCAAGCTTTAAAAATAGTCTCGTGTGAAGCGAGCACTTAACAGCAATCAAGAAAACCAGCGCTAGAAAATTAGTAGGCAAATCTAGCAAGGAATCTAGCAGCGTTTCTGGCCTCGTGTGCAGCGGACTTAAGCTATTCGATGATTACCTGTATATAAATATGAAAGCCAGAAACATTAGGAACACGACTGATCCAAGGATTATGCACAAGACAGCGTAACTAGGAAAAGCTGTCAAAAAACATTTTCATTAATATTAATCATGAATGGATATTGTTCTATGAAGTACACTTTTTTTATTTAAAATTATATTTTTATTCATTGTTTTTTTTTTGTGCTATACAGAGTGTTCCAAGACATTTGTCGTAAATAAAGGATGTATTATTCTTTGGCTCATTCTAAGAAAAAAGTTCCTATTAACATGGGTTCGCAAACGTACCGTTTTCGAGATAGGGTGTGTCAAAAAACGCAATACGATTCGTAATTCTCCAGGCATTTTCGAACGGATACGTCAGTCACTAAGACGTACGTTGGATGTCTGCATTATAGTAGGAGGAGGCCATTTTTAACAATTGTTTTTATTGTTTTTTATGTTATTTGCTTAGTTTTGTAAAATAAAAGTTTTGTGATCATGCTACTTGTTTCATACCGTTTTTCTCTAAAATGATTCATGTTAGAGCTTTGGAACAAGAGTACATTTTTTGCGTAGAAAATATTGGCGGTTCAAATCAATTTCCCCAGAGTCATAAAAATTAGGGGCAACTCACGAAACCCTAAAATCTGTCACTGGCATATGAAAAAATAAATAAATAAGTACTTAAAAAGTAGTATTAATGATAAGATGTGTACAAAAGCTGAGATATTGTCAAAAAACAAAACAAAAATATTTTTTTCGACACCCTGTATCTCGAAAATGATGCATTTTGAAGACTCATGTTAATAGAAACTTTTTTTCTTTGAATTAGCTAAGAAATCATACCTACTCTCTATTTTCCAATACCTGTTTTGACAGATTTTGTATATTTATAAGAACGAAAATGTTTTAATTTAGGAAGTTTTTTATAAATTTAATGTTTTATGAATGACCGCACTTACTACTATCTAGACACTTTGAATTATCGTAGCCGCAGACAGGCTCATCTGCTGGAGGTCGAAGTTTTCTTCCTGGCCAGAATATTTTCCTGACAGTTAATGTGGCGTTGCGGCCGCAACAATATTCTGCTCCGATCTAAAGAAAATATTATTTTATTAAAAACATCCTTAGGAATTTTTACAAGTCTGTGTATTGAAATACTAACGTTAAAAAATGCGATTTTTCGCATATTAAATTTTGAAAATCATGCTTGCAAAAAAAGATTTAAATAAGCAAAAGAAAACGTTTGTTTATAAGCTATGGATCTTTAAAACAAAAGAAAAAAACACAGATTCCAAGAAAAGTTTTACACAAGTTTTGAATGTGTTTCTTTCTAATAATATGATCGATTCAAAAAATATTTAGAAATTGGCAAAAACCATTTTTAAAGTAGGTACATAATAGAATACACAAGTAAAAACTGTTTTTGGAAGACATTACCTGGAATGTGTAGTTCATTGGATTCATATTTAAAAGAATATATTTAGAGGTTCTATCTCCATTTTCATCAATGTGGACATTGCCTGTCAGTCCTAGAAGAAACACAATTTAGATTATATTTTAATTGAACTTCGTTTTTTAAGTAAAACTTCTTTAGGTGCAACTTAGATCCTTTCCGGACAGAAGTAACGAGTTTACGCAGTTTCTGCTATTTAAAGGCATCGACTGACAGATGGAGGTATCAAAATGCATCTGTAGAAACCATCTTGAATGAAAGGTGAAACATAGCTACGGAATCAAACTAATAAGCGAAGCCAACGCAATTTAATTATGAATGTCTTAATTTGTGAGTGAACATTTCTTAAAAAATAGTCGCGTCAATGAAACCTTTTACTTCGAAGTCCTCAGGAGCTGCAGCTTCGATTTTGATGATTTTATTTTTAAATTTTGTTTTTTATATTATTTAAAATCAGAAACTTTTTGAAGAGGGGACAGAATTATTCATATTGTTTGTACAATATTAATAGTATTTAAATAAATAAAATAGTCGATCAATTTTTTTCAGACCATATATTGACAAAAATTATATAAAAATATAAATCAAAATAACAATGGATGACGTTTCGATCCGGATTTGGATCTTCTTTAGAAAAATATAAAAAAATTAGTATTAGTTATTTATTATCTAATAGAATGCACGGTGATTGAATGTTTAAATGAATCAAAAAAATTTAATGAAAAATTAATAACAAACAAATTACAAAAATATTTCTCAGAAATTTAATTCATTTCTTAAAAATTTAAATATAAAAACAGTTTATAATGTTAATAACAAACTAGACAAAATTATTAAAAAGGGAAAGGATAAACTAAACAAATTACAAAAACATAATGTTGTTCACAAAATAAGTTGTGAAGATTGTGATATGAATTATATTGAGCAAACAAAAAGATCGCTTAAAACACGAATTAGAGAACACCAAAGCAATAAAAAATTACTCCCTGAGAAGCATAACGTCGTTACTACGCATAAAACTGAATACGACCATAAAATTAATTGGAATAATGTTAAAATTTTAGACAATGAGTAATTATTTTAAAAGAAGTATTTCGGAAATGTTATATATAAAATCTAATAAAAACTCTCTTAATGCTCAATTAGATACCGAAAATTTAAGTAATATTTATGATATTATTTTGAAATAATTTTTGTAATAACTTTTTCTTTATGGGTACTTTGATATCCATGACTACGTTTTAAAAAATTTGTTTGTTATTAATTTTTCATTCAATTTTTTTGATTCATTCAAACATTCAATCATCGTGCATTCTATTAGATAATAAATAACTAATACTAATTAATTTTTATATTTTTTAGATTTTTCTGAAGAAGATCCAAATCCGAATCGAAACGTCATCCATTGTTATTTTGATTTATATTTTTATATAATTTTTGTCAATATATGGTCTGAAAAAAATTTATCGACTATTTTATGTATTTGAAGAGTTCTATTCAGACGTTAATCAAAGATTTGTAATAGGTACACTTTATGTAAAAAAAATCACTTAGGAATATTGTCTCTTTTACGTTTAATTGACGCGACTTGAATAAGAGTGGTGAAAACAAATTAAAAAAAATATAGTTTAAAAAAAACTAAAAAACACGCTTTATATCGGACTAAAAAGTAAAAAATAATTGTTTTAAAATAAGCTTAAAAAGCGTTGGGCGCTCGATGTACGAAAATGTGGAACAAAGCGCCCAACGCTTTTTAAGCTTATTTTAAAACAATTATTTTTTACTTTTTAGTCCGATATAAAGCGTGTTTTTTAGTTTTTTTTAAACTATATTTTATTTTTCACTTTTTAGTTTGAGGATCTATAAAAGAATTTATTAATCCTGGGGGTCCTAATAAGGATAATGGGAAACTGTTATCAAATTATTGCATTGTCATCGGTCCTTGATACGTATGCAAAGTTTCAAATTAATCAGACTTCGGGAAAAGAATTTATTAATCCTGGGGGTCCTAATAAGGATAATGGGAAACTGTTATCAAATTATTGCATTGTCATCGGTCCTTGATACGTATGCAAAGTTTCAAATTAATCAGACTTCGGGAAATTGGTGAAAATAAAGCGTTTACTACAGAGGATCTATAAAAGAATTTATTAATCCTGGGGGTCCTAATAAGGATAACAAATTATTGCATTGTCATCGGTCCTTGATACGTATGCAAAGTTTCAAATTAATCAGACTTCGGGAAATTGGTGAAAATAAAGCGTTTACTACAGAGGATCTATAAAAGAATTTATTAATCCTGGGGGTCCTAATAAGGATAATGGGAAACTGTTATCAAATTATTGCATTGTCATCGGTCCTTGATACGTATGCAAAGTTTCAAATTAATCAGACTTCGGGAAATTGGTGAAAATAAAGCGTTTACTACAGAGGATCTATAAAAGAATTTATTAATCCTGGGGGTCCTAATAAGGATAATGGGAAACTGTTATCAAATTATTGCATTGTCATCGGTCCTTGATACGTATGCAAAGTTTCAAATTAATCAGACTTCGGGAAATTGGTGAAAATTATGCTCAAAGATTCCGTTACACATAGTTACATACATAGTTAGATACATACAACATACATACAACATACATATTTACAACCCAAACTAATATAAAGCGTTTAAAAAGTTATACTTCAGCCGCGCGTAAAGGTTACACGTACTCATGCTTTTTTTTATAATATGACGTGTATTATGTAGTAGATGTTTTTTTAACACAGCGCCTAAGGGATTGTTGGGGATAACAACCGTTGGCTTAACGGGAGTCCTTTCTTTTTTATTTCTTCTTAGTAGAAGATCGAATTTATTGTACTTTCAGCATGGCGTGCAGGAACGTGGATTCGTAACGGTTGAAAATAGTACGGTGTGGGAGGAGAGCCTAGAAGCGCTGATTTATCGAACAGTGCAGCACTTTCTAAGCTTTTTTCACCGCGAATCCTTCAGAAATAAACAAAATTGTCGGGGAATCCCATGCAAATCAAAGTACTAAAAGTAATATGCCTTATTTTCATATTAAAATGCAGTGATATATAAGAAGCCACTCATTTCTAAATCTACATTTATTTAGTGTATTTTTGGCTACCAAATCAATAGTATTAGCGATGATGTAGGTACCCGTGGTCTACTCGCATCAGTTTCTATATTCATTTCTAGCATACACAAGAGCAGAAAATTATTTTCAATATACACAGGTGTTTAAAAATAACATCGACTAACTTTATTTTCAAAATATTTCCGAAATTATAAAATTTAGAAAAAATCTTTTTTACCAAACTTTCATGGAAAAACAAATAAAATAATAAACCATTTTGAAAATTACTACCAATCAATATAAAAAACAATGTTATATCATATATTATGTCTTCTGCGAATGTTTCGATATTCTCCAAACACAATAGGGCTATTCATATTTGCATTTCAAACATCCTCCCAAAATTTGGTTTCAATCCTCTAACAGAAGATAAACAAAATGGCGGTTGGAAAACGTACTTTCGTCTCTCTTTGAGTACGATACAGGTCAAACGGATGGAGCAGATTGAAACCAAATTTTGGTAGGATATTTAACATACAAACATTGCAACTTTTTATTGATCCATTATCCTCTTAACATAATATTGATTTTAATTACTAGATCTGAAACACTAATATCGTTGTTTTCTATATTATGATGGTACCTATATAGGTATTTCATAACGGTTTATTATTTTATTTATTTTTCCAAAAAAGCTTAATAAAAAGAGTTTTTCCAAGCTTCACAGTTTCGGAAATATTTTGAAAATAAAAAAAAAATCAGATGTATACAAAATGTTAAGTAAAATGTAATCAAATTGCCATATATATATTTTTTGTCAATTTAGAGGAATTTCTACCATCTCCTTTATTGCACCCGCCTGAAAAAATTGATTTTTTTAAACATGAAAAATCAATATTTTCAAGCGGCTGCAATTCCGTATCAAAGCGTTTTCAGATTCCCGTTTGTATAGAAGCTTTTTATCTTAAAAGAAATTAAAGAATTATCTTCTGAATTTTATCGGTGCACATGCATTTTTAAACATCCCTGTATTATAACAGAGATGAGTCGGATCAACTCACGAACCCCAGTCTAGGAAATATCGATTTAAAGTGATGTTAAGGCGGTTGCACACGAGGCTGGTTTCACCACTAGATTCATTGCCAGATTTCGATGCTATAACTTCCAAGCGTGCTGCGGAGCAGGATTTCGTTTTGACATTAATGTGTTCGATTCAGACGATGTATGTTTTGAAGCTGGTTTGGTGCGCGCGCAGTGACCGTTCGAATGTTAACAAATCTGAACAGAACATACACTATATAACACTATACGTGGCAAGGTACCGTTTTCTGATTAGTTCTTGATAAGAACTAGCAGAGAAACAAGCATAGTCCCGGTTCTAATTTTGAAATCCAACTTTGTAATCAGGAACGCGAGCCCGCAGTGACGGCAGCCAGTACAAGTCCTAGCATTCAAACCAGCCTCATATGCAGCGGCCTTTACTGTACCGTTGTCGAACGTCTGGTTCCACATCATTCGAGTGATATTAGATCCACTGATAGTAGTCGAGTGGCGATTGAGAGTAAATGTGCGGTTTAGAGCTAATCCATAAAGCCATACTGCATCATAGAAAGATGCCACGTAAGCAGACATCATCTCGTTAGGTTGGTAGGTATAATTGTACTTAGTACGTGACAACCTCTTAGCGTTTTCTGCCAGTTCTCTGTATCTTCTAGTTTGACGTGGCCAATCGCCGCGTATTGTCATTAATGCTGAATAAGCACGTCGGTTTGTTATTTCTGGCTCATCAGTGCCGTTTACTTTATTGTTCAGGTCCCATGGCCGCGTCTGACTTGCCTTGTAACTGAAATAATTGTTTTTAATGTTGTATGCATTATTGCAGTCATTAACTTTGAGATTTTGCAAAGCCGCCGGTCGCACCTATTCAAATACACTATGCAATAGTAATGCAACGAATGTCAATTTTTAGACATTCGCAAATGCGAATATCTGGCACCGATATCAATTTTCAAATCTGGCGTCATTTGTTCACGGTTAAAATTTGAGAACTGATTAATCGCGCAAGTCGATGGTTGACTTACAAAATGTCTATTTAAAAAAAGACGATTCTTTTATAGACGTACCTGTTGTCCAGTTCAATATTAAGGAAGACATATTCCCCACTCTCGGTCATGTTTAGCTCGTGAGCTGCCATCATTATTTGGCGGACTGTTTCGGTGCTAACACACATTGCTACAACTATAGTACAGTAAGAAAATAATTATCAGTGAGTCATTCATAATTACGAAAAAAAACTTAAGGGAGTTGCAAGACAACGAAACAAAGTTAAGCATATTCGTGCATAAAAACTGTACCGCTTATTTTATATTGTAAACTATAAGTGTATGACTCATTTTCAAACCATTTATAAATATTACGGTTTTGGTAAATAAAGCATTTTTATAGAAATCGGACCTAAACAAACTTTTTTTTTAATTTTTATTTTCTGGAAGTTGTATATGGCGCAACCATTTTATGAAATGTCTAGGCATGCCATTAAATGGCCAGTTACATCTGATGACTGCGACAAATATTATTATTTGTGCCATGTATAATCGTAATATTTCTGAATACTATTTTCCCATCTATCCTTTTTTCGATTTGTGTTGTATTTATTATGACTTGACCAGAGCCGGATTTAAAGTAAAGGCGACAATTAAGCTTTAGGGAGAAGAGTGATATTAATAAGACTGTTGATCATGCAGCGCTTATTGTGATCAAACCTTGATTCCGTCTAAACGGATCTTATGCGACATATGAACTGCTGTAATAATATATTATTTTATGTGAGGCAATAAATGTGATAAAAATAATAATATTAGTCATAAAATTCAGCAATAAAATTATTTTCCTTCGATTTTTATACCTAGAATAAATATAACAGAGAAATCTAAATTGCGTTTCTTTTTTAATATTGAGTTCCCACACACAAAAAATTAATTGTGGATTATTTATGAAACGTTTTCCTCAGCTTTTAGGGCTTATAAACGTCCGATCAAGTTATTGTTGGTTAAAATAAACAAAAAACAATAACACTTAGTTGGACGATGGAACCATACCAACATAATTTCTATTAAAACTCGATTTGCGCTTCCATGAGGACTTAAAAAATTGTCAATAAAACTCATTAATTTGATTTTTCTGAAACTAATACACTTAAAATAATAATAATAATAATAATAATAATGCATTTGACGTCCGTTTCTCGACTTTGTCATAACAGACGCCATTCGCACCATTACTATTTTCCAGCTATCACACTTCCCGTTGTTTTCTACATTTTTAAACTAAATTAATAGCAATGGGCGAGTAAGTAATTTTAGGACATTACGATAAGGTAGGCATATTTTTAACAGAGTTTGTAGGTAATCGGCCATGGCCATGAATAAAGAACCGCATCTCGATATTTATCTGGAATTATTGAGGGAAACCATGGAAAACCTTAACAACTTGGCCGGTACAGGAATTACAGTTTCTCGGCTAGAGACAGCAGGAAAAAGTTCCAGCCACATCTGCTCCTGCCGGGATTCGAACCCGGTAACTCCCGAATGCGAGTCTAGTGCTCTCACAACTACGCTACCCCGCTCGGTTAAACATTTAAAATAACTGAACTAAAAAGAATCGATTATTTTAATTTTATTCTCAATCAAAAAAACAGCTGATTTTCACTTTCGAAATCATAGAATTTAGTTAACAAGCCGGATGTCGAGTGAATGTGTAGGTATTTTTATAAGCTGTAAAAAGAGGGCTATAACATCACAGCAAATAAAAATACCAACACAACTCAACTGTCGGCTACCAGCTAATTTATAAGGCTTTGAAAATAAAAAGTCAGAGATTTTTAATGCTCTGTGCGAAACGGATCACAGTGTCCGTCCGTTTTTGAAACTATTTGACGTAAAAATTTGAATTTGTCAAGCACACAATATGCGAAGTTTGAAAAGCTGAATTTTAATTCTAAGGGGGTCAATTTCAGGGATAAATTGAGGAATGAAAACAAATTTTGTTTTCAGGGCATTATGCTGGGTGTCAAATGAAAACTTATTGAAACATGAGTTCAGCAATATATTGGTGGTTTTTAAAAACATTTTTCCCAAAAAAATGTATATTATCAAATGGATTGCTTAGAAAAATCCAATCGTACTGAATATTTATAATTAATATTATTCATTGCTATAAATATTTTTGGATCGATTATAGAGTTAATATTTATTAATACTTTTGCTCATAGTATTGGCCTCAGTTTACTGGGAGATAATTTTACATTAAAATGTATACAAAAATCGTACTTGCATATTGGACGCCAATTTCTCTACTGAGTATATTTTTAACAGTGTTGTTGTGCAAAGCTGTTTCCAAATCGAGAGGTTTGTAAGACATCTCAGGATGATGCTTTAATTCATTCGCAAAAGTTTTGACCATCAAATAGCAAGTGCGTGACCCAGCCACTTCATTCTGATCATTTGTTTTATAGAGCAACACGAGTTTCTTCCACTTGAATCTGTAATATTATTAAAGAATAGTGCAAGTACTTTAAAAGCTATAGAACTAATCAAAGTACAGAACCTATAAGTGCTTAAAGCCCGGAGCATCAAGCACATTTATAAATTGTTGATTTATCAAGCGACAAGCATTTTCATTCCAAATTTTCTTGGTTTCCGGGTTTGTATGACGCGGTTTATTTGTACTTCTTACGTGACGCTTCGTCTACAATTGCGATAAACATTAAAACGGTGTGGTAGCTGACAAAGTGTCCTTAGCGGCTCACAGGTAAGTGTGTCGACGACCGGTGTTCTCTCTTCTTTTATGCTCGGCGTGTTAGTGTTTTCTGCTCGGCCGTAGTTCGTTCTACTGTGACTGGTCGTTCCGATCGTTTTGTGCATGTTTCAGCGCTGGTGTGTAGGTTTTACTTAGATTTAGGACTTCATCTTTTCGATTAAAACGACCAACGACCGAGCAAAGAAAACTGAAACATAAAAGTAGTCGTCGATACACTTACCTTTCTACCGCAGTTGTAGATGAAATGTCAGATAGAAATACCAACAGACCACGGTCTAAAAGCCCGGAATCCAAGAAGTTTTGGTAAAACACCGGCCATGATACTTGAACATTTTTGTTTTTCAAAAGACATTACCAAAGTGCTTATAAAACATTAGGCGTCAAGCATTAAGCATTTCAAAATATTTTGTTTATAAATTTTGGGCATGAACAATTTTTCTAATTGACAAAAAATTTTGGGCGTAAATAAAATAAAAATTGATCTCTAATATCAAAATATTAAATAAGAATTATAGCAAAAAAGAAGAGGAATATATATTATTATTTTGAAAGTGCTTATTTAAAATGCATAGGGGACGTCCAATAATTACGTGAGGTATTTTTTCCTAAATTTAGAACCCCCTCTCCCTCGGTGAGATTTGGTAAAATTTGATGGAAGCTATTATTTTTAAATGTTATCTGTTATAATAATATACAGATTGTATCAAATCAAAACGATCCATAGAACATTCTGTGTATAAGACAGAGACGATATTATATAAAGCACTAAAGCAGTAAGTAAGAATGAGATTAATAGTTACTGTGGTTATACAATCTGATAGTATCGTCTTTGTTTTCTACAGTAAAAATCACAATTTTATCAAATATCAGTATTCACTAGTGAAATTATTGATAAAATGGCTATTTATACTGTTCGGGAAAATCATTTATCTCATTCTTGCTTACTGCTTTAGTGCTTTATATATCGTCTCTGTCTTACACACAGAATGTTCTATGGACCGTTTTGATTTGATACAATCTGTATATTCTCAGAATTAAAAAGTTGACGTGAGATTTTCATAGACACCCCCTTCCTTTAAATGAGATTTGGTGAGATTTTGGTGGACACGTCCCTATTCTTAGCTCACGTAATTAATGAATGTACCCTTACGTGCAAGTCTTATGCAAGTACTTTATAAGCATTGGACGACGAGCATCTGTGTTACAAAGTGCTTTAAGCATTAATAATATTACAAGCACCAAGTTCTCAGCACTGTCCAGCTGTGGGATATAAAAGTAATAATGTCACAAAATAAGTAAGCAAATGAGTTAGAGCTTACACGCTTGTCTTCTGAATATTTTCAAAATTCTATCGCGCGTCAATATGCGTTACATCTGACCCTAGCCTTAAAACAGCATATCAACTTTAATAAGCGATTGCACTTCATTAATTAAATTTTAAAGTTTTGTTTAAATTGACGTGTATTTGCGTTCTATAAAATAAAAATGGAATGAATATTTCAAGTAGGCAGCACTTTATTTTTGCTTCATCCAATTACATATTATATTTTTCGCTTGAAATACTAAGCCGGTCGGAAAGCTCAAAATAAAATTTGATATTCTCTGTTATACATAACATAATAAGAACGTTAAAAATGAACATAATAAAAACAAAAAGTATCGTATTTCTACAAACGTAAAATCGTATCGCATAAGTTAATTAAAATCTAAAAAGACTGGATGAAAAAAAAGACATGTAGAAAACAAAATGATTACTTATTGCAAAAAAATAACAGAACTTCTGACAGCAAAATTACTTATGAAGTAATTTAGAAATATACCAAAGTAATTATAAAATTTGTGAGATTCTGGTGAGTTGAAAAGCGCTAGTAGCAAATGTAAAAATAAAGACTTGTCTTAAGCAGGTAGGATATCATTTCCTGAAACGTTCGGCTTGCAAATTGCAAACGTACCTCCCCTTCAGTAGGCGTGGAGTTACTCACTAGTCTATTTCCTGTCAAAGAAGTGTCGCGAGTAAAGGGTCGAATGAAATTCATCAAATTCAATTTAAAAAAAACCTTTTTTTTAAACAAATTGAACCTCCTTCAAAAAAAGGTCACTAAAACGCGTGAAATAACAAAGTTAAACCCTCGAAAAGTTATAGTTTCGAATATTGAACCTTCTCTTTTTTGAAGTGGGTTTAAAAACATTAATGTAGAGCAGAGATGGCGAACGTTTTTGAGAAGTGAGTCAAATTTTGTTCATTATTTTTTTTTAGTACTATCTTGCGGGTCACTAAGTCAGTAGCGTCACTTAAAAAGGGAGAGTTCCCCTCTCCCTTTTAAAACTACTTTTTTTGGTTCTCACTTTTAATATCTTTTTTGTCTTACAGCTTTTTTCTTTTGCAGCTGAAGAGTAATAAATAAAGATCGATGTCAAAATATTGATATAAATGAGGTGATACCATGAATTACCGCACCAGATGACTCCATGTCTAGTCGGCAGTCACCTCATGCATTGAATATTTGAGTTAAATATATAATAGAGGGGTGACCGGTAATTGCTCATACTCCTCTCGGGAGAAAAAATATGACTAATTTGGAATGATTTGACCTCTATCAGTAGGAGGTCGGAAATGCGTCATTTTCGAGAAAATCTATTTCGGTGTTATTTTAACAAAAATCCGAATTTTGGAAGTTAAAAATTTAAAAAAAATCTCACTTTTTGGCCTGAATTTTTCTATGATCTGATAGCTTACTAATTGGCCAACCTTCCTAAAGGTAAAAACCACAGATTTTAAGTTGTGTGTTAAAACTTTCAATAAATAAACAAAATAAAATAAAAATTCGTCATAGAAGTGTCATTATCATCGACCCCCAAGTATATAGAGGTTAAATCATTCTAAATTAGTCATAGTTTCTTCTCCCGAGAGGAATACGAGCAATCACCGATTACCCTATATATATATATAATATATATCTCCTACTTCATTTTTTCAAAATTCTTGATTGTCTGTACTCTCTTTTATTACATAAAAAATAAGTTTATAAAAATCAACGCGTGGATCGTTAAAAAAGTCTGCGTGGGTGGGTGTCTGACCCGTGGGTCATAGGTTCGCCATCACTGATGACGAGCAAATAGTTCTACCATAAAGAGTCACTAAAAAGCGTAAAATAACAAAGTAAAACCCTCGAAAAGTTATGGCTTCGAATATTGAATCTTCTCTTTTTTGAAGTCGGTTAAAAAACATTAATGTAGCTGTTAGTCCTACGATATTGAAAAATGTTTGACGAGTCAGTTCATTAAGTCAGTTTAACTAGCTATATTATGTGCAAAAAAGTATATCATATTACGTTGCAGTAGAATGACGCCAGAGTTTCATTAAGCAAAATCAAGTTGATTATATTATGTTTACTTTACCATTTTTAAATTAACATTACTATGTTAATAGGTATTAGTACATGCGATTTTTCAAAATCCTTTCGAAAATGTTGTTTCTTCTAGAGACAAAGTCCAAACATTAATTTCAAAAATATCAAATTTTAAATTGCGCGAAAATAAGAAAGTAAAGATGTAATATACAAATATGATAGTTTGCTATTGTTGTTATGAAACACACATTGTTGCAGTGCAATTATAAGAAAACATTATTTTAAATATTATAACTGTGGCAACCGAATACACGTTTTATTATTTTTTTTTCTGTCTTGATTGAAGTTTTCACTTCATGATGCTTTTAAAAGATTCGATTCTCTATGAAGATACAATTCAAGATTTAAAGCACTGTAGCATACTTTTCTAGGTGAGTTTTTATGTTTTTTCTACGAAAAATGAATTTTTTATCTCGTCTGCTGCTGAAATAAAAAATTCAACAATGTGTTGCAGACTGAAAAGTAAAACAAAACTTTCCAAGTTTTTTCGGCTAACAAAATTTGTGACACTATACTATTGTAGCTTATGTGAATTAAATATGCAAATTTAAAAATAATCCATGGTTTACCAAAACATTTTCAAAAAGTTATAAATACTTACTCAGCCATAATTTGAATGGCGAATTTTGATATATCCCTGTAGCCTACCATTCCGGTTCTTACTAACATGTAAAATTCATCTTTACAACTGGTTTTATTTTCTTGAAAGTCATATGACAATCCTCCCACAGTTAGTAAAGGAGATCCTAAATATTTAACAATTCTTGCAACAGGAGCTGAAATATTAGATAAATTTTACTTTAGGCTTTTCAAAGTATCTACTTACCGGCAAGACTGGAACTTCGAGTTACATAGTAAATATGTATTCACAATATTTCTTGTGGGGAAATCATATTCAGTTAGAGGTAAAGAATTTAAATAATTCGAGTTATTGAGTTGTTTGGACGTCAACGAAAGGGAATGGCTAATCTCTTTTTAACGAGATTCGTGTTATAGAGTTTGTATAATGTCTTGTTAAGTGCTTTGATCTCGCTGAAATGAGATCAAAGCTAGGTGTCAATTTCGCGCTCATCAATCTCTTAATATTATCGTTTCAAACTCAATATAGGAATGTTTCTGTCTCGATAATTTCGTTACGTAAGAGTCGTTCTCGATCTCGCAAGTGCAATATCTCTGCTTAATAGTTATTGGCGTAACTAGTAGTCTAAGTCATTCATGGCGTGTCATCGCGCTGACAGGTCATGACTTAGCCTACAAGTTGCGCCCATAATTTTATTCAACAATTGCGCGTTATTCATGTTTTAATTATAATGAGATGTTGTAAATATCTTTTTATTTCTTTATAAAAAAAAAACTGTCAATACTAACAGCACCAAACAGCACGATTCAATGTTTTGGTTTAAGGTTAGCCGGTTATGAATAAACTCCATGTCGAAAACATTCGGCCTCTCAATTTTAGTCTCAATGGGTAACAACAGGGAGTTGTTGTTACCTACTATTTCGTTACGACTCAGAAAATAGTTACGTTTATTTTCATTACTCCACAATGGCCGAGCTAGTAGGAATCTTCATTGAGTTATGACAAGTAATTGTCACCAGTCGGTAAATGGCTATTTAGGGTTCGGTTTTTAGGCATGATAAAACATGAATAACGCGCATGAGTTGAATAAATAGCATTAATTGTGTGTCTACTATCTTTCGTTAATTTTCCAGATGTTTGAACGATTAAATACTGCCACGCCTTGGTTTAATTCTATTACAGATTGTATATATGCGTACGTACCGAGCGCATATTCACAACTCGGACCGAATATGACATGCATGCAATTTTCAGCATATCCATACATAACAGACAGTTGAGCTAAAGCCTGGTCGCAGTAATCATCATGAGGCGTCCATTTTATCCTCAACCAATCGGGCAGGATCTGTTTCCGTCTAAGATCAATTTCCGCTAATTCCAGCACAGGCATTACCTTAAATATAATACATTATTTGTTATAAATATATTTAAAGATGGCTACAGAAAAATAAAGCTTAAATAAAAATTGATCAATTCTATTATTATAACGATACTTTTATATTTTGGGTCAAAGATTAGAGGTAACAACAAACGCGAGACGGTGCGTCATCATGTGTAGAAGTAGGTACAGTTAATCAAGGGCGCCAACTTTTAGCAACATGGGTGCTCATTTGAAGAATCGTTTACAAAAAAAAAACCAAAAACAATTTTTTTTATAAAAAATACAATTCCAGAAATATTTAAGTATTAAAATTCTTTATTATTAGTGCTTTCGACTGAAAGTCACCGGATAATTGTATTGTATTTCACACAGAATATTATTTTAATTCTTTATTATTGTAATAAGTTATTTTGTTCTACGTTACTAATTTTTTTCTCATGGGGAACAGAATAATCTGAAAGATTAATTAAGTGTTCTCTCGGGACTATTTTCATCGTCATTAGTTAGGTAATAATTTATTACGCAGAGAGATTCTTGTACGATAACACAATCTCTGTTCACAAAAGATAAAATCGTAATTGTTGGCTAAATATTCGCGGATTTATACCTACGTTTGAAAGCTCAACTTAATGTGAAAGAATTCTTTTAATTGGATTCAAGTTATTCTGGTATATTATAGTACCTATTATACTCAATAATAATATAACACGAAAAAAAAATGACTCGAGAAACGCTGAGATTGGTTGAACGGCTAAACGTTTGTTATATTGCGTTAGTAAATAACTTACAGCTTTTATCTTTATTTTGTAATTCACTATATTTATTATTTGTGGTTTACGTACAACTGTCAGGACACGGTTTGTATAAAAGAAAATTTTTGGAGAATCCACTGGAAAAGTCGGAAATTTGGATGGTATTTTTGTATGAAAATCGCAATAAAAAAATGTGACGATCAATTTGATAGTTCTGCTGTGTAGATGGAAAGATCAATATAATATTTCCAGAGTGAGAAAAAGAAACAGGGAGAGAGAGACTGTGTTAATATCTTACAGTTTTGCACCAGGGTGAAACCGGGACGGGACGCTATATATAAATAAAAATTAAATGCTGTTCGTTGATAAACGCATCACTTGATAACGGCTGAACCGATTTTGTTATGTCTTTTAAATGTTCGTGATAGTTCGAAAAAGGTTCTTAGATAAAGAAAAATTGGAAAAGTTACCCGGAATATACTGTTGTCGCTGCCGTTTTTCCTCTAAATCAAGTGCGAAGCCGCGGGTAATGGCTATTATTAATAAATATATGACAATACCCTGCAAATATGGCTATTAGTTCTATAAGAAAGTCCGATGCAGCATAATATGTCTACCTTTTATAGGAAATCTACAAGTTATTAGTTTAATTAATATATTATTTTGTGCTCTGCTAGGAAATATCTTTCCAACGATATCACACAAGCGTAGATATAAATATTTTTAATGACTTTAAATCCGATTTTCCACTTTGGGTCAAAGATTTACATATTATCTGAGAATTTCAAGGTGATGTGTCATTTCGTTAAAGTCGAATCAAAGAATCTAACGAGCTTTTCATCAATAAGATTTATCATGGCGAGTTCACTGCTCAATAAGTACGTATACTGGGTGCGATATGCCATCTTGTGGTCGATAAAATTCGATATTAAAATGCAAGATAATCGATTAATTTCTCGAACGTGTGTTAACTGCCGCAAAAATAAGTTTACTTAAATGTTTTAGATTGTTTCTGAATTAGTATCAACTGTTGAATTGCTAAAGTCGTGGTTTTTTTAATTTCCAATTTTGTGTTTTTTCCATGGATTTTTGACACTTGGTAAGTTTAATAATGAGATTTTAGATGTAATTTTTTTCATTTGACATATGATTTAGATATCAAATTAATAAGTAAATTACTGTCTTTAAATGGTGTATAGTTTATCTGGTTTGAAATTAAAATTTTTTAGTGAAAAGCAAGGTTAGTTTGAGGTTAAAAGGTGACAATGTCGTACAATACAAATTACAGCCGGTGTTTATTAATATACTGCATTATTGATTACACATTTAATAAACTATTGGCATTTTATTATAATTTAATGTTTTTTTTTTATTCTTAACTCTCCAAATTTATAAGCAGGTAAATGTGTATTGTATTTTCCCCAGAAGCTGTTTTTTGACGTGATAACGTCTTATAAATAAATTGATGAAACACCGGCTGCACGCACGAAAAAGTGTCACGTTCCGAAATGTGTCACGTTCCGCCTAGATATTCGAGCGGACTACGTTATCACGTAAAACTATCGTCCGTAAACCGACTTTACAGACAACCAATTTTTTTTTTAATTTTGTGGTCTAAAGTTCAGAAATCTTTTCTTTTTCTTTGAATATTTTCATAATACAGTTAATTAAGTGAATATATAGAATATCCAATTTGCATTGAAATCAAGCACAAGTACAAATCGGACTGAATCCAAATGAAAAAGAAAGAGACTAACCTCGATAATTTAATTTTTTGAATAAGCTTAAGATGAGAATAGCTTATTCAAAAAGTTTTATTATAACGATTTGGGAAGTAAAATCTTTATATTTAAAAATTATTTTTTTATTCATTATTAACGTCCAATTATAGGATTTAACGTGTTAAATTTGTCCACATACCCGTACAAAATCCTATAATTATTTTTTTATTTTTTAATGCACATTGCTATAAAAGCGTTTTTTTAAGTTTTTTTAACTACAATTTTAGTTGCTTCAACTCTCACTAAAAACCACGCTTCAAATGGCTACGAAATGAATTAATTGTAAATTATAAAACATCTGAGATCATCAGCGTCTATAAATGTCTACGGGTATATGCAACGCACTTAAATAAAGATGAAAAAATTACGTTGTAATGTATTTTTCCTGCTTCTCGGTGGAGGGCTGAATTGTAAATTATAGACGTTCAACAGTTGAGGTTATCAGTGAATATAATCCTTTCTTTGTTGCATATTGATCACGTTTTATACTTAACGGTTATGTTTTTGTTACGAGTTGTAACGTTTTGTTTAGTTAGGACGTTGTTTGTGAAGAAATTATAAGTTACTTTATATTATTTCAATGTTTTATTTAAGATGCAAGGTAAGTATTATAAAATATTATTAAAATTATTTAAATATTAAAACGTTTAGTTCTAGATGCCAGAATGCTTTTATTATTGTAATGTATCTTGTGAAGCCATTTATATTGGAAATATACCAGAATAAATTAATACTTTAGTAATGAATTTCTGATATCCAAATAATGGTACAAGTTGTTGTAAGTTTGAAATATGAGAAAGAACTGCCAAAAGCATTTTAGTACAATTAAAAATTTGGAATTTTGTTAAGACCTTGACAAGGTCGCAAATGAAATCAGTTAACTAATAATTAATTATTGAACGTTAAGTAATCACCAACGATGATTCTCGATTTTAATCTATTTTGACAAAAGTTTTATATTGAAATTTTAAATATTATATATGTTAACATAATACAAAATTTGTATATGTTACAGAGTCGTTATTTATTTATAAAATTGAATTTTTGGGGACGAGAAAAAAATATTTTGTAGATGTCAAAAACTGACCGAGACTAACGAACTTTTTCATCATTAAATAGGATTACTAAGTAAACAAAACTGAGAAAATTATTATTAAAACATGATATCAACAACGGTATTAATTTAGTACCTATAGGCAATTGTTATTCCGGTCGTTTGTAATGATTAATGAACAAAACTTAGCGATCTGTAAGTGGTTTGTTAAAGTCAAATAACGGAAATGTTCTGGATAAACAACAGAGAATCACGATCGTGGTAGGTATAATACAGGCAGTTCCACGCTAAACGGAAGATACGCCCGGACGAGTGCGTAGATATTTTGATTTTCTGGAAGAGGAGGGTGAATAAAGCAAAAAAATCATTTTTTTTGGTAAGTTTTATTAATATCACACAAGAATACTCACGAAGGAAGGTGTCAAGCAAAATATTAATTCCCAAACCAATTTTACAAGTTTTTTTTTCAATTTATAAATTTTATTTTTTAGTATTCGTATTATTTTCAGTTTTATTTTTATGACCCTGGGGGTCTCCCGTCCCTATCTACGCTCTTGAGCCCGGATACTTGCTGTTTGCACGAAAGTTGTAGAAAATGTTTGACATTTCTTAAAAATAGCAAAAGTAAGACATACTATAAAGAAAATTGCGTAATTTTCTCTTTGATATTCAGTATACACTATACTTATATAGAAAAAGCACTCTGAATCGATTCCGACCACCCTAACCCTAGGTCTCTCGTTTATGCTCAAAGACTTAACCGTCGAGATTTTTCAATTCGGTTAACCCCTCGAAAATGTATGACTGAACATATATAAAACAAACAACACGCGTCGAATAGAGAACCTCCTTCTTTTTGAAGTCGGTTAAAAATAACTAATGTGTATTTTAACAATTGAAATTACAATTTATTGCTGTTTCCAATTTCCATAGCCTGTACAGTTTGTCTTATGAGATCACCAAGTTAATTATTTGTAAGATTTTTTCAAAGTTAGGACACACTGTACAGTGTACAATGTACATACACATTGAGTGTACGGATTGTAGATGTAATGAAATATTATAATTTAAACTATGTGTTGACTGCGCGATCGAAACTCTGACAAGGTCCCACTCATCGATTAACGTAAGGCTAGGTTCACACTATACGGTTTTTCCTATTCGGAATTCTTATACGATTTTACCGTATACAGTAAAAACGTATTCAGTATTCACATTCATACGTTTTTCTTATACGGTAGAATCGAAATGCTATTGCCACTGAGACTGTTTCGTTTTTTGTGCCGTACGCGGCTCACGGTTTTCAGTGACAAGACACGGCTGCAAAAATAAACGAAACTGTTTTTTTTACCGCATTCGGTTTTACCGTATAGTGTGAATACGTGTATATGTTTGCATTTGCTACTGAAAACCGCATACGAACAACGTTTCGGTAAACCGCAAGGTGTGAACGTAGCCTAACATACAACCTTTTTAATCTTTGCTGATAATCCGATAAAAAAAATAAGTGTGATTCAGTAGTGAGTAAATTGTTGTTATGTAATAATGTTAGTTTATTTTAATCATGTTACATTTATCAGAAACAAAAAGAAAACAAAACTATCGATGTTTCATGTTTTCAATAAATTAGAGAATATCTATTATCTATATTAGTAAAAACTGTAATGTTCGTTTGTTCAAGATCTTAAATCTCCAAAAGTTCTTCACCGATTGCTTTGAAATTTTGACACAACGTTGTATTCGAATACTCGCGTGTTTTTATATAGGGTAAGTGCGTCATATATGGACCGGTTCTATAATATGGACCACTGAAGTTTCTCAAAGAACGTTCGTTGCATCGAGTTGACGAGCAGTGCACACTAGTTTCACCCCACCAACGACTTGCAAGTCACTTAGAATAAGGCAGTTCGCTCGCAAATATTCACGGAAGCCATTTTTCGTTTTCGTCAACTCGCGATATAGTTTTTTTAGGTAACTGAGTAAGCTTATCACTTCAACAAATACTACTCGATGTGAAAGTGGATTAAATCAGGTTAAGATGAGTTATTTTACAATTATTCATATTAAATTGTAACATCCTATAGTTTTTATAATTTTCTGAACAACAATATTGACCAATAAATGTATATTTCAAACTACGTGGTCCATATTATGTTCACTTTTTGCAAGCTCATAAAAATGACTTATTTTAGAAAATTTTAATTATTTCTAAGATGTTGATGCTTTTAAAGAATTTTATTAATTGTTTTTGATACCAAATAATTATCGAACTGTTTAAAATAAATGAGGCTGATTACACTTTAAAATTCAGTGTTTTATTTGAGTACGTTATAGAACCGATCCATATATGGCGCACTTACTATACCTATTATAAAAATTTCACATCTGTGACGTATGTAAACGTGCTTTTTTTGAAAAAACAGCGCCATCTGATGGACATTAAAACAATAAATGCTCTACTAAATATTTTACGGCAATGGGAGCGTTATCTGTTGATTACAGTTCCATATGTTGAACTTAACAGCAACACACGCAAATCAGACTGAGCCACTGCAACGCGTGGCCGGGTACAGCTAGACGGAAATAATTTCGATAAACAATGGTATTAAAAAGGTAGAACTGAAATTTTTAGCGAATTTGTGAAATCAGTGTTTATTTTTTATGGTTTCCAGGTTTGATTCTATAGACAGACACATCTATTAATGGTGGCATTGTGGTACAGGTAAAAAGTTTCGAGTGTGCAGTCAACACACAGAATAAGCAGAATTCAAATTAGCTGTAACTAGGGTTTCCAGCTTTGAAAATCAATCTCTTGGGATTCTATACGTAAAAAGTCGGTATTGTCAATGAATAATAACTGTAAAAATTTGTGATTGGGTGTTTTTATCATAACTTGCTTAGTTTTTGAGCTATCGAGTTTAACAAAAAAACATTGTAGGTTTTTTCCAGAACTATAATCTGATGTAAACTAATTTTTTAAGCTCTTATTTTTTAAAAGGTTTAAGCTGAAAGAGATTGAAAACATTGCGAACATTGCGAACATATGCAAATTCTGAAACGGCCATATCTTACTCAATTTTTATCGTACAGAAAAAGAAAAAAAAACAAAATTTTTGGAAAAAACCTACAATTTATAGCTCTTCAAAATTTTTCATATCTTTCATAGTTTTTCAGTTATATTTAAAGAAATGCAATTTTTTGCAAACTTGCAAAAAAACTCTCTTCACTTCAAGCTCAATTTTTTTTTAAAACTAAGCACTTTAAATTGACGTTTCCACTCTCGAATAAGTCGAAAAGTATTGACTTTAAGTAAAAACTTTATAGAACAAAAGCTGCTTAGAATTAGTCTATCCATTCCCATACTTATTTTCAATAAAACATGTTTCATCCTCGAGAAGGGGTGGCGTCCACCCCCGGGATAAAAGCAACCCTCGACACATTGACAAGTTTGAAGTAGAGGGTAAGTAGAACCTACAGCCAAATTTTGGTGCCATTTGGTAGAATTGCCAGGTTTGGCCGTTTTTTCTGTATATTGACTGGACTATGTGACTGGTTTACATGTTGCGAGCTAGCCTGCGAGTCGGTCTTGCGAGTAGCTGCAGTGCAGTAACTCGCACCATACGGATGTATTTTACGAGTTACCCACACGTGCGAGTTTGATAGTAGCTCTCATGCGAGCTACTTCAACATTTTTTGTTTTCACTCGCCTAGCGCCTGACAGCAGCTCGCGTCCAGCTGTAGCTTGCCAGTGTCGCCAGGCAGTTATTACAATTTTTTTAATCAAAGTACGTTGACTCAACATCGCGACAACTCGCATGAGACTGGGCAGCTCAATGGGGCAGCTACTGGCGTGCGAGTACACAATGCGAGTAGCTGCCTACTGTTAAGTCAGCAGCTCGCAACGTGTAAACCAGCCATAATGTCAAAAAATTGACAATCATTGCCTCACTCTTTTGCATCTATCTATACTAATATATAAAGCTGAAGAGTTTGTTTGTTTGTTTGTATGTTTGTTTGAACGCGCTAATCTCAGAAACTACTGGTTCAAATTGAATAATTTTTTTTTGTTGGATAGCCCATTTACCGAGGAAGGCTATAGGCTATATAATATTACGCTACGACGATTAGGAGCGGAACTTTAATGAAAAATGTTGCAAAAAGTATCTCAAAAATAAGCTTCTATTCATGTGAAATGCACTAACTAGATATACTCATATTATTGATGAAAGAACACAACCTCTGGTAGATCAATCGGTAGCGCATGCGACTGTCAATATCAGGGTCGTGGGTTCGAGCCCCACGTTGGGTGAATATATTTTTATTTTTTTTTTATTTTTTACATTGCTTTCTTCTAAGGCTTACATTTAAATTTATTTTAATTTTATTTAATTCATTTAAAAAAAATTATTCGTTAAAAAAAGTTTAAATACTGCTCTTTATCGACAAAAACTTTTGAACGGTAACTCCGATCATCATGAAATTTGGACAGAACATTCATCTCGGTAAACTAAGATGAATGTGTGTACTCATGTCCCTTCCTTCCCCATTCATTCTTTTGCACCCGGGTGAAACCGGGCGGGACCGCTAGTATTGTATATAAGATTCACAAATAAATTTCAATCTATCTAGCTAAGTAAGTATTTACGCTGAAATTAGAAACAATATCGCCCAAATATTAAAACTTGCTGAATTTTTAAATATGAATTTGATAGATGATTAAAAATCGGAACAAATGGAGTCCCGTTTAGTCTCTTTGGCGAGACACGGGACAAAGAGGTCTGAAATCGGGACATTTGGAAACCCTAGTTATATAACGTCCAGGAATATTCAAACGCAGTGTCTAGAACCCATTTATGTATATTGTAGCTAATTACCATACTAAAATAAATACCGTATTCTATTTAATATGCGGCCATCTAATTAATGGGACACATTTTAATTATTAATATAAGAGGAACCTCACTGACGTTTTTAAGGGACGTCCATTAATTACGTAAGGTGATTTTTTTTTTAATTTGGACCTCCATTGGCGAGATTTGATAAGATGTGGTGGGATCCACCCTTCGCCTCACGTGAGATTTACCCTATAATTTTATAAATATATATTTTATAAATGAATAAAGTTCATGCATGTATTTTGCTCCATATCACTAAATACCCAAGCGTTTATACTAATGTTTTCTATGAACTAGGTACATTTTTTCTATGAAATAAGAGAAAAATATGATACAAAATGTTATCTGTTATAATAATGTATATTCTCCAAATTAAAAATATTGTGTCAAGACACAAGTAATTCAAGAATTACAAGGCGCGAAATTTTACATAATATACCCCGACGTTATGTTCGAAAATTGGTTTATATTTTTAACGACACTTTGAGCTTAATAATATAATTTAATTAACTTAATCTAAGAAAAAAATAACAGTTGAAAATATTGAAACACAGAAAGGAAAAAATCATTTTAATAATTTATTAATTATTAATTTAGGTTCATAAATATAAAAGCGTTAGCTGTAAACTCTATGATCGTTTATTAGTCACAATCAATAATATACTTATGACCCTAAATTATTAAAAATTATATTTCCTTTTTGGTACATTTCAATAAAAACTTTCTTTTTATTAGTATTTTAATTTTCTTGCACAACAGACTGCTTGTATAATGAAGCTACATTGAAGCGTATTGATGAGACCTTCAATACGTATCGATTAATATATCAATATATTGATCAAATTGCATTCATTTTGTAAATTGCATTGATTTTGTAAATTTTGACCCTTTCAAAAAAATGTTTGTTTCTGGACGCTGTGTTTAAGAATACTCTTTTAAGTACCCCCTAGAGTTTTTTTGAAAGGGTCAAAATTTACAAAATCAGTATCAGATAATCATATGATAGCAATATATGAATTGTTGCCATTTTGCGCTCTCATACCTTTTCATAGAAACTAATGACATTAACTGTTTAGCGTTTATAATCTGCAATCTTCTTCTATACCAGGGCTGGGCAAATGGCGGCCCGCGGGCCGGATCCAGCCCGCAGCGCAATTTTATCCGGCCCGCGAAGCATTTTAGAAAATTTTAGAAAAATAGAATCCTTTTTTTCTGCAAATTTTTTGTTCTCCACATGCGGAAATAGAATGTGAGGACCTTTTTTTTCTGCAAAGTTTTGGCCCGCGGTGAAATTTTCGTCAGCCATCCGGCTCGCGGTCAAATTTTCATCAGCTATTTTGCCCGCCGATCAAAAGATTTGCCCGCCCCTGTTCTATACCTACCCTTTTCGACCTTTGTTAAGGTCTGAGAATATTATAAAAGAATCAGTTAAATTTAAATGTAACAATACCTACATAATTTTATTGCTTTTTCGTACCACTAAAATAACATTATCGTTTTCATAGCAAGACTTCGACGTTTGTCTGAAAGTGTACAAAGATAAGTTTTAATTAAATTTATAAAATTTAATTTAGCGAAACGGTTTCACCTTTCAGTCCTGTTGACATCCTCGACAGTAGACAGCTATTTAGGTACCTATGTTAAGGGGAGGGTAAGCTATTACAAAATTTGTTTTTCTTTTCTTTTTTATTCGATCTTCTGAATGAAGAACCTTTCAGAAATATTGTGTAAAAATTTGAGACGGATCGGAACAAAACGAACGAAGATACGGCAGTTTAAGCAACCGTGCCTCAAAAATGACTCAGTGCACCAGAAATTACTTGCCCGGTCCGAGCGCGCTATTGTTACCTGGAAGAAGGCAAAATTCGTCGGAGACAGGAGCAAAAAGATGCTTTAGACATTATAGACGATGGCAACATCCTTTATGGACCTGGCATCGATGATTCAGTGTGTGGTAAGCCAATAAAACTCGCTTATGCGTTTTATTCTAAATTTTTTGGTGTTAAACTTTAAAATGTTTTTCCCACATTCAAGTGCCGAAGGTGGCCGAAGCCGAAGCTTCGGTTGTGTGTTAAAAATAATAAATAAATAAAAAAAATAAATAAAAATTCTCCACATAAGTGTCATCATAAAAAAAATTGGTTGTCTGTAAAGTCGGTTTACGGACGATAGTTTTACGTGATAACGTATTCCGTAATACCTAACCTAAATTTATATAGTAATTATAATAATTCGAATCTATGATATTGCATCTTTCGCTTCAAATTTAGGTTAATTTTATTTATTTAAATTACTCACCACCTATAATATAATTGTTTTTTTTAACTTTCTTTCTTTCGTATTTATTTTAAGTCTCAAAGATTAGCTGTCATAATATTTTGAAAACAATTGTTTCACTGTTTATATAAAATTCCAAAACCTACTTACAATATTTAAGTATTTTCATACGTCAAAAAATTGATTTTTATAATGATAAAATTTGTATGAAAACGATTTTTTCGAGAGATGAGACCTAGCTAAAACGATTTTTTGCCCCCCAAAATCCCTTTTCAGTAAATTTCATCCAAATCGTTAGGGCCGTTTTCGAGAAAAGCACGCACAGGGTCAGGCGGAACGTTAGGAACGTTACGAACGTTAGGAACGTTACACTTTTTCGTGCATGCAGCCGGTGTTTTATCAATTTATAAGATTGGTGATTCATCAATTTATAAGACGTTATCACGTCAAAATGACGCATTTCCGACCCCCAAGTGATAGAGGTTAATCATTCCAAATTAGTCATAGTTTTTTCTCCCGAGAGGAATACGATCAATGACCGATCACGTTATAAGTCGACATTTCCAAAAAATTATGACAATTTAAATGTTTGCGAACAGGTCGCGAACCTCAATTTTCATTTAAACGGGGCCTAAGAGAACCTTTAAATAAATCGCGACCTACGTACGTTCGCGCAGAGGCGAAGCAATAATGAAACAAAGCATACGGAATAACACTCATGGAATCTATTATAAATAAAACAACAAAAGATTCACAAAGAGCAGTTGGCGTTGACAGCTACTGAGATCGTTCAAAAGAAACAGTTTACACAATTCGTCGGATGAAGCATCAGATATGTCGGACATGCTAAATCAGATATCGCTTAATTCATTTGAAGAACTCTTAATTTTCAAGTATTTATGCCAAATTTAGACCATAAATCGTATTGTATCAAAATTATTTCATGCGTACCTACTCTAAAAACGGTTTAGTGGGTGGCGCGTTACTCTTAAGATTGAAAAAAAGAACAGTCGCTTAAAAATTGTGACACTTTTTAGTCAGGTCTACTTCCTCGCTCTAAAAATATTTTTATTATCGCGGTTAAATATCAAATTCGCAAACGATTGACATGAAATACGGCAGCGATAAGATTTGTGAAGCCTTCGGCTCCACCGTATTGCGGTACCACTCTAAAACAATGTTTATACTCTTTGATTTTTTTTTTTCGTTAGATGCCTTTGCGACGCCTGCACAACAACTCATCGAAGTATATTGAATACCTATATCTTATAAATTACATGTGAATTTTAAGATCATGCCATATTAAGGGATGATTTTGCAAAAACGTTGAAACACTTAATTCTTATTTTCATACTAACACACAAACTTTCGTCCCCTATTTCACCCACTTTAGTTTTTTTTCGACAAAAGGTAGCCTATATTTTTCGTCAGGAGGCAATCTATCTCCTTGCCAAATCTCATCAAAATCTGTTCAGCGGTTTAGGCGTGAAAAGGTAACAGACAGACAGAGTTACTTCCGCATTTATAATATTAGTACGAATAATGAGGTCGTTCCACATTTTTTTTAAATCTTCGTTACAAATAAATTAATAAACAATGTTTTACATAATTTTTCGGAAGCTTTCTCCATATAATATTGTGCCTTTTCAATGAAATATCACAATTGTGCCGCTACCGAAATGACGTTGATAATATTATTCAGTTTGTGTATCACGCTCAACGATAACTCAAATAGGTAGATAACTGATAGACATCACTTTAGATAGATAAAGACGTGTGACTCATGGCATATTTGCAAATGCAAATAGGATTTCTTTTAATCAATTATATAATTATTATCCAAGTTGCGTAATAGATTAAGATAGAAGTTTTTTTCATACCTCGATCTAAAGTACATACTTTCGGCATCAATTGTTAGGCAAAAAGTCTAACATTTACGCATTGGTGGGATTACACGCACCGATGCGGAAAGTACGTACGTTCGGCCGTCAGTAAAGAAAAAGTAACCTATCAACTGTTGTTTAGATGTCGTTTCCATAGCAACCCTATTACATTTTAGCTAATAGTCGCGAACAGCTGTCATTCGTGTTTTTACGTGTAACCTCAAAGCTGCTTGCTTGAAACTTATCGGTGTTTTTATGTAATTAATAAGTAATTAATTAATTTATTTATTAAGCTTACTTACGACCGAGGTATGAAGAAAAATAGTATACACCATACTGGTCGAAAGTTTTGATATTCGCCTTGAGTATGATGGCACGCAGTGCAAGAATATCAAACTTTTGACCCTTGTGGTGTAATATACCATTTTGTATTATTGTACATCAAACTGATAACAACTAAAGTTGATTTTACAAAATAAAAATATTATTATGAAATATTTAGCACTGTCCTACGTCATCACAAGGCTGCGCCCACATTGTATCCTTATTTCTCCCGATCCGTGTCGAACGATATCGGAAGAAACGCAAACACGAAGGTGCCTACATTAGAAAGGGAAGCCCGATTTTTTTCCAATGTTTGCACTTACTTGGAGTTTGTTTTTCTTCCGAAATCGGCCGACATTGAATCGGGAGAAATACGATCCAATGTCGGTGCAGCCTATCGTGGTTTGAGCTGAGTGTTTAAAATGTGCATATTTCTTTAATTCTTATTTGCAATTTAGAGGCAAGAACGAAAAAAGCACACTGTATACCTGGCTCCTAATCTTTATTACACGAACTGCGCATAAAAATTCACAGTACACGAACTGCGCACCAGGCAATTATAATAATAATTATGTATGATCAAAGGAAAGAAAAATAAAACTTAACACTTGTGCAAGTTTTAAAAGCACAGTGCCAAAACGACTCGCCATTTTTTAAAACCTTCGAAAAGGAAACTTTACACCTTCCTAAACCAAAACTTCGTTTCCTCTTTCACTATACTCAAAAACGGGATTCATAATGAATATCAGACTCTAGAGTAACTTTAGCAAGATTTCACTACAAGCACCTCATCAAAAAAAATCTGAAGAACAATTGAAAAATGAACATTTCCATCAAAAGCAAATGCACATCTACCTGACAATGCGAAGATAAATCAATTAAGAAAAGGGATTAATAATTTTTTTTGTAAATACCAGCAATTGGACTAGTGCGGAATTCATGTTAAGTATTACAGGTAATAAAACGAACCCTCATTAAAAGACTAAGAAAGTGCGCAGTTCATGCACGTCCATAAAATGATGAAATATTGATACGTGGGACGACCCTATTCCGAACAAAGAACTTTTGTGTTTGTTTGTACCAGCATCATTTTGAGAACGGAGGTTAGACTTTGTTTTAATTAAAATTGGTACACAGTCAATTGAGAGACAAACTTAAAGTAAGAATATATTTTTTATTACGGTCGATTCTTGTCAAAATCGATATTGATGCGAGCGAAGCGCCAATGAACGCAAATTATTATTATTATACATTTTCAAGATGGCCTATTAATTTAGCCTTAATATAGCTACGCAAGAACGCGTACCATATTCTGTTTCCACTCTTCTTAATCTAATAACAATTCTGAATTATATTAACGGCAAACGTTGTTTCATACACAACGTTGTAACTGTTAATAATTATTGTATAACCTACAGAGAACACGGTGGTTCCGTTCCACTACGGTGCCGCATCATACCGCAACGACGCCAGCAGTTTGCATTGTAGCAGCTGGCAAGCTGCATTCAAATTAAGTCATTATATTTAATTATAAAACGGCAGGAGTTTCCAAACTTTTCATGCCGTGACTTATTTTCACATTCACAAGTCGAAAGAGGTTTAAAACACATTCCAAATACTGTCAAAGTACGAATTCTCCTACCATAGTACTAGTCAATATAATGGGTCCAGTACGATAACTCGATGTGCCCAAATTTTTACTTTTTGTAAGTCATAGAAAATGCTAAATTTTAACGTTCCAAAAAAAATTTGCGGATTATTCACAAATTTCCTCAAAAATACGTAAACACTTTTTGTGTTTCACTGTCATTTTTTGAATCTAACAAATCAGACGTCATAACAACTGGTGTAGAATTACTGTATTACTGTCTCACTTTGTAGACACGACCCCGTATTGTTTTTTAAAGAATTCCCCCCAAACGCGCTTCCCCTCTCACTGCGCAAAAAAAACGGATCCGCATCGACACGACTCCGTAATTGTTTTTATACACAACCCCGTAATTGTTTTTTAAAGAACTCCTCTCGTTTTCACTTCGCAAAAAAAATTTTTTTTAAATCAATTTTGCACACTTAAAACGACTAATAATACTGTTTACCTATGTTATTTTAAATAATAATTGTGTATTTCCAATGGACATTTGGCACATCGTTTATCGTACTCTAACCCAATATAATTTATCGATAAAGCACCACGCGCACTGGCTCGGCTCGGACCGGTCGGATCGACTCGACAATGGCAGAGACTGTTAGATGGAGCAAAAATTGCTAAATGCTCTGACACAGTTTAAATGTCTTGTACGCGATACAGTTAATTCACTTGGTAATATTTTTGTCTACAGAAATGCACAGTACGTGCTACTTTTCTAATGGAATAAAAAAAGCCATTTTGTCAAAAATCAAAATTTCGTCTATTCATTCGATTAATACCTATAGATTTATCTATCCACTAATAGAATCTTCTGTTTTTTTTTGATTCAGATAATCGAAACTGGAGATAGCTTGCATATCGCCAGACACCTTTTTTGAAGGACTCCTGGAGGTCCTTCAAAAAAAGGTGTCTGGCGCAGGAGCAGTGTAAATCAATATTCAAATCGATAATTTTATTTATTGAAGTAAATCAATATTTTTAAAAATAAAAAATGCCGAAATAAAGCTAAAAGTTACCACTACATTTTTAATACTTTTTGTCTTTGTCAAAGAAAACCCTTCTTCAGAAAAAAACGTAAAAAACTTGCAACTGCGTATAATCCCTTAATATGAAAGAATTATAAAAAAAATATTTTTCAATGAGATAAGAATTCAATTAATTATGTCATGTATGCCTACATAAATAGTAGACATTGCCTACCGCCGAGTGTTAGACATTAAAAATTATAAATGAGATAAAGCCATATATGAGTTTTTTGTTGATTAGCCAAGGGGACAAGTTATTACTTAGTGTAATCAAAGTGCCAATATTTCCTAGAAGCCATCAAAGTAAAGTAAACATTCCACTTAATAAATCAACTACCACAAAATAAAATTGCTCATGTCGGTTTTTTGATATATTTTTACATAATACTGGGCTGCGAAAGCCTTATCAGAAAATCTTATATTATAGTTTTTGTAAACGTAGTAGCATTCTTATTTCGTTGTTACTTTTTTTATTATACAGAAAATTAAAACTTTACATACAGAAAAACAACTGACTGATCTGCATAGATCAAAAAGGTATGTTTACTATATGATTAGTTATTTTTTAAGCTGCGTCTATGTAAAATTTTGCTGTTCTTTTCTTTTAAGAAAATATGTGAGGGTACAATCCCAAGTCATTGTTACACCAGCATTAGATGTTTTACTACTATTTAATTTGCATTTCGAGACGACTTACCAAAACATTAATTTTGTATGAAAAAAATTGAATTGATTTTGTTATATATTACTAATGACCTCACTTGTCGAGCGCCTATAATCTACAATCTAATAAAAAAATTGAGTGTATTAAAACGAGACAAATATTGAATTAAAATTTGTTGTTAATGAAAATTCCATAAGCATTGTTTTGTTTAAAAAAAGAATCGAATCGTTTTTAATCAGTGAATGTTTTTGTTATTTTAATGAATTATAACTGAATTTAAATTGACCTTTTTTAATTTAAAAAAGAAATAATTAAATATTGTTTACAAAACATTCAAAAAATTCAAAGCTTACGAACGGTCATTGAAAAAAAAATTGAATGGGCAGTTTGGATCTGCGCCACATTTTTTTTTTTTTTTTGTCTGCACATGATCCGTAGACGTTTTAGGCTAGACGGCGAGGAGTTTTGGGTGTATTTTTCGGGCACAGGCAAGATTATTGTTTGAAATCGCTTCGTTTTAGGGTGTAGTTCAACTCCCTAAGTTTGCTTTCAACTTAAGTATCCCGTTGGAATTTTTGGAAAAAATTAATTCTAACCGATTTTATAACGATTAAATATTGGAAAAGTTATATGGTTTTATACGTTTGTCTAAAATTGGTATCGCTAAAAAAATCGTTGTAAAATCGGTTAGAATTATTTATTTCCAAAAATTCCAACGGGATACTAAAGTTGAATGGATTTGTGATTTTTCTGGCTTGGTCCGATCAGCTAAACCCATTTGTGAAAAAATGGCGCAATTTGCAATTAAGGAAACAAAAAAAAAAGTGATCGTTAATAATTACTCGAGAAGTAATTGACCGATGACGCAAAAATTATTCATGCATATCTGAGTCAACATAGACATCATTTTTGAGAATTTTCATCCATCTATGTGCGGTCATTTTTTAGTGAAAAAATAGTGAAAAAAACGTGTTTTTTAATTTTCGGGGCTATTTGCAAGTTAAAAATTGCACTTAGCGACCTCTGTCAGTGCTCATTTTTTAGGAAATTTCATAAGGAACAACTTTCTCAATGCATATGCTATACTAAAAGTCAAGAGGAACGGAGATATTAAAGGAAATAGAGAAAAAAACACTATTTTCGTCACTAATTGTTAATTATAAAATCAAGCACACTAACAATTTGTAAGCAAACTTACGGGGTTGAACTACACCCTAAAACGAAGCGATTCCAACAATAATCTCGCCTGTGCCCAAATAATACACTTTTTAATGTTTTTACCTCCTCGCCATCTAGCCTAAATGGGTTTTAGTCGTTTCCTTTTCGACGCTGCCGAGTATTTTTACGAGTCATATAAGACAACATCTTTAATTATTTTATAATTTTCAATTTAATACCGATTTTTACTTATATTCGAACTACTATTTTTATTCTCTCAACGTAGGTCCTATAGTAGTGCTCCACGAGCTCTTGACAACGACATCGGAATCAACGCTCTAGCTAAGCGCGTTTCCGCGCTACAATTTACAACTTTACACGAAGCTAATTCCTGACTATCTCGCGCATGTGCCTACACTCGTGCGATGACGTCACATGCAAAACAAATCCTACGCGACAAACACATACAGATATGATCTATCCGTTTTGAGCTCAACCGATGATCACGCATTATTATGAGTGTCGCAGTTATCGATTCAAATCTGAGGGTGTTTTGTCACAGAAGAAATTTCGATGTTTTCACGTCAAAATTCATTGTATTTATAACAAATTGACGAAAAAAAAACAAATTTCATTTTTATAAAAATACACTTCATTAATATACAAAAAATAGGTTTTTCTTTGCTACAGCTACGTACATTTTTGGGTATTTGCTTGGTACCACAGGAATTCCTTCTGCTAGAAAAACAACATTAAACAATGAGATAGTAATTATTAATAAATGAATGTTTCCTTACGAAGCTCCAAAAGAGAATAGCTTCTGGTAGCATTTTAACTATGTAGAAAGCGATCCTCGGTACACATAATATATAATTCAATTAAGCTGCAACACTTCAACAAAATGCGCTAGTACTTAAACTATCCCAGAAAAACGTTTCTTTTTTGGTAAACAAAAGTTTACATGAAAGAAAAAAGTTAATAAAATGAAACGCCGTCGAGAAAATATGAACTTATAATTATTTTTGGTATCTTTAAAGCATCACTGTGCTTCCTCAAATGGCGGTGGTTTATAACTGAATAATTCAGTCTCCAATTTTAAAATGTATGGAACATTTCATGCATAATTAGTAAAATTTCAATCGGAATGAACGAACTTAATAAAAGTAATTCTTTCACAGCTATATTTGAATACTGGAATTGATTGAAGTCGACAATTTTTCGTACTCTATTTCAATTTTAGGTTTTCTTAGAGAAATTAAAAAAAATATCTGCAAAATCCCTTAGCCCGGAGAAATTTGCGTTTGACCGGAGACTCAGAGATCGTCTCCGAGGCCCGTAAGCCTCGGGCGGGGGCCGGAGAGGTGGCAATTCTATCTATTATCAAAGTTACGTTATCATAAACATTTTAAATCATTTATTTAAAACATAGGTATTGCGAAAGACGATTACAATAGATTTTAATAAGATGTATGTTGACTGTAATTTTTAACGGTTATAAAAGGTTATTTGTAAAAAAAGAACACTAACACCTATTAATTATAACAAACGTAACATGTGCGTTAGAATCAGATGGTTAAGTGAAATTTTTGGCTACTTTGCCTAACCAAGCGTATGGCAATGCCAACCAAACGCGCTATGTAGTTCAAAACTAATTTTGAGTTTCATAGCATCACGAACTTTTCCTCTCTATAGATCAGGGGCGGGCAAATCTTTTGATCGTTGGGCCACATTGCTGATGAAAATTTGACCGTGGGCTAAAAATTTGGAGAGCAAAAAGAGCAGAAAGAAAAGGTCTTTCTTTCATTTCCGCAACAAAAAGGTCTTTTTTCGTCTGTTGTGGCTTTTGCTATTTACTATTTTTCTAAAAAAAAATTTATGCACCAAATTATATTGGCAAACTATTTCATTTATAAAATGCTTCGCGGGATAGACAAAAATCTACCGCGGGCCGCCATTTGCCTAGGCCTGCTATTGATGTTTCGCAACTCTATATCAGGCTTTAAAAAGTCAGTCGATACTGATGATGAAGAAAAAGTCGAATAAAATGACGCATGGAAAAGTGTACATGTATTTTTATATGAAGACTCGAGTGCCTCTGTAATCACGAGATGTAATTTTAAACCTACTAATGAATAATGAATTAATGACAAAGCTATAGAAGCTTTCATAATGGATATAGTATACATTATATATTTTTTTAGGCGCGAACAGCGTAAGCTAAAGCGCCCACATACACTCGTTTTGTCTGTGAATTAGTTTCTATCTTCAAACTCAATTCGTGATTTATTCGAGCAGTTTTCTTTTAAATTATTCCACATATTTTTCTCATAAAAAATGCTTCAATTCTTTCCCGTGCTCAGTTCGGTTTTTATTTTCAAATTCATTAAAGTCTGCACTCAAGGCCGAATTTTACACTAGATCTGCTGTTGGCTTCAACCTGCAATTTTTTCAAATTAATTAGGAGAAATCCGTGACTGTTTTAATTCTGAGTTCGAAGTTATGAAGTTATCTATACTAATATACAGTAGAACCTCGATAAGTTTGAATTTCCTTCCCCTTAAAGCCTAAAACCTTCATTACTTAAAGCACAAAATCTCGGTAACGTAAACAAATATTTTGAGCGTTGGCCCTCGATAACTTAAAATAATATTTTGATGACCTCCATAACTTAAAGTATTGTCGGTGAATCATCGTGAATAAGTTATAAGGGGTTGAAAATCGTCGTAAAAGCAAGCCTCTACAGCCATATTCGCCATATTCCAATTAATTTAAACACCACTTTCGACATCCCTAATAATTTTACATTTTGTACACCCCTGTTTTCAATTTTGAAATCGTTTTTGAAATAACCTGTCTATTCGCGAGTGATATAATGCGGTTGGTAAATGATTTTTTGATTGAGAGATGAGAAGGACTAACGTTCCGACCTCATATTAAGTTTCGAACTGAGAAGTTGTCTGGAAATAAGGATAAATCTGTGAATAACGGGATAAATTTGAAACAGGAGAATTACGGATAATAACGTGAATCCTGGAATATACTTCGGTTAATATTTTGTGGCTGTTAATACAAGTTTTAAGTATCGGTTTATCGTTCGTTTTTTCGTGAGTATCGCAATGTCATTTGGAGGACAAAGAAGTTCTAGAAAGAATTTTTTTGTTTTTCGTTTTCGAAAAGTTTGTCGTTAACGCTTTCGAGTTGTGAAGTCCTGAGTTCCGTCAAGTCACGACAATAGGGATCTACGTCATTAGTTTTCGTCACGGGCAAATTTTTGCTGTAGTGGACCTGTTCTAAAATTAGCCTGGATCCACGTGCATCGCCGTAAGTTGAAAGATTCCATTAAATAGGGACATAATACATACATATGTATGCCCCTAGTTATATATGTATGTATCTAAGTATGTATGTAGTATGTACGTATGCTCCTATCTAATGGAATTTTTCAATTTAAAATTTTTAGATTTAATTTTTCATTTCACATTTGTGATTAAAGAAGTATTATCGACAAATAATTTATAAAACACATTGTTAGCTCCAATCTGGTAAACGACGCTTACTTTGGATCATTCCTGTCTTTGTCAGGTATGGTTTACCGTTCTGGGGTGTCACTGACATCTCGAATATACATATTTATAATACAAAAACAAATGGTAAGAATTCTAGCTGAGGTTCCTCCGCGTTCGTCTTGTAGAGGTCTTTTTAAAAAACTAAATATTCTTACTACACCATCTTTGTACATATATTATATGTCTGTTTCTGCTTTCAAATAGGGCTAAAAAAACGCTAAATTTTGACATTCCAAAAAAAAATTTTACACGACCCCGTAATTGTTTTTTAAAGAACTGCCCCAAACGCCTTCCCCTTTTCATTGCACAAAAAAATAATTTTTAAAAATAAATTTTCCGCACTTAAAACGGCTAATAATACCTACTGTTAAATGTTGTTAAAAATAATAATTGTGTATTTCCAATGGATATTTTGCACATCGAGTTGTCGTACTCTAACCATTAATAAATTGTTACATATTATTCTATTCATCCCGAAACAATGGAAGGTTTTTGGAAGATTTTTTTATTCAAATTTCAGGGATCCTTATGTTGCCGATACTATTTCGGATACCTGCGTTCATATTAGTTGTAACTACCAGATATAAATATAAACGATATCATTTAAACATAACAGTTTACATAATATAACTAAAAACAAAATAGACATAATAAACATTTCCAATTTTAAAACTACATAAAACTTTTTTACTACTCCACTGAAACTTCTTGCATTTTATAAATTTGCAACAATTTTATGTATATTGAAAACATAATTTTGATTTTTTTTTATTTACGATGTTTATTCTGTCGAACTCCAATGTTGTATCTACAAAGGACCCCGCACAGACCTTATGGGATTTGGTTCTCGTTCAAATTGATCAAAAATGGTTTTATTTTATAGTTTTTTTTTTCTTTTATTATAAACTTATGGCTTTTACAAATAATAACTGATTAAAGACGAAGTTACGGTAAATTTAATTAAAAAAGCAGCCCATATTCTATGTCAACCTCTAAGTAAAATTATTAATAAATGTTTTAATGAAGGCATTTTCCCGGAAGCTTTAAAAAAGGCAATTGTGGTTCCGATACACAAAAAAGGGGACGAAAAATGTATAACGAACTACAGACCCATTTCTTTATTATCCAATTTCGCAAAAGTTTTCGAAATTGCAATAAATACACGCTTAATGAACTACTTGCATAAATACAAAATAATAGCAGAGGAACAACATGGCTTCAAAAAAGGAGGATCCACTATGAAGTCTGTTTTCAATGCAGTAGACGCTATAATTAAAGCTTGGGATCAAAAAGTTCCTATCGTTTTAGTGCTTTTGGATTTGCAAAAAGCTTTTGATTGTGTGGACAAAAAACTCTTACTGTGTAAACTTGAAAAATACGGTATACGAGGAACAGCATTGAATCTTTTCGATTCATATATGACAGGCAGACAGCAAAGCGTCAGAATAGATGAATCTTATTCAGAATGGAAACCGATCCTAAAAGGTGTACCGCAAGGTAGTGTCCTTGCTCCAAGTCTCTTTTTACTATTTATAAACGACCTTCCTAAGGTAATAAAAGAAAAAATGTTCCTTTTCGCTGATGACACTGCCGTCATATGTGAATCGAGGGATTCAACATTGATGGCGCAGTGTTCAACATGTGGTTTCCAGCCTCAATATCTGGATTAAAGAAAATGGCTTAAAACTAAACGAAACAAAAACAGAAATTATAAAATTCGGAAACTATTACGAAATGCCTACACACATAAATATTTTAAATAACAATATTATTCTTACTAACACTGTAAAATTCTTAGGAATAATTATAGACAAAAATATAAACTGGAAAGCACATATTGAACACATTGTTCCCAAACTATGTGGGGCAATTTACACAATAAGAGTTTTAAAAAGTAACCATCTGAGCACTGAAACGATTATAAATATCTATCATTCCATTTTCCACACAATATTGCAATATGGGATAATATTCTGGGGAAATAGCACAATTTCAAATAAAGTCCTCAAATTGCAAAAAAGATGTATCCGAATTATGGCAGGTGCGAGCCGTCGCGAGCACTGTAAGCCGCTTTTTAAAAAATTTAAAATACTTACGCTTAGAGACCAATACATCTTAGACTGCGCGTGCTTCGTTAAAAATAATATACATATGTTTAATGACAATATGAAAACACACCATCATGAAACAAGAAATCACAGCGAATTAAAAGTCTACAAATCAAACCTCAGCGTTGCTCACGCCGGCGTTCGCAATGCCATGATTCGGATATACAATAAAGTGCCGGATTACATTAAAAGGTCAACCTGCCTCATTAATTTTAAAAAAGCGCTAAAACATCTTTTATTAGAGTCAAATTTTTATAGCGTAGAAGATTTTTTAAATTTTTAAATTTTTTTATATGACGCAATTTACATTCTTTGGAATTTTATAAATAAAGGTTATATTATTATTATTATTATTATTATACCTATTACTATACATACACATATTATATGAAACGGGGACACAAGATGGATGAACCATAAGGATATTGGAATCAGGACCACGGAAGTGCCTTGGACCCAACTCATTTTATAGTTTAAAGGTCAGTAAGAAAAAGTCTCCATGGGCGCATAGCCTAAAAACCAATAGATTTTTAGCTGCAGATATGTTTAGCGAGATTTTAAATACTTATAGGGATATCCATTAAATTCACAAACATGTTCCATGTTCAACTTTTTTTCAGAAATAGAAAAATTGTCGAAAGCTAGGTAATGTTGGAAGGTGTTACTCTGTATAAAATAATGTCATATTCGGATTTAACGCACTCAAAAACATATTTTTAGAGCATAGGATTTTTTAAGATTGTGAATTCAATGAATATTCCTACATCTAAAATCTCGCTAAACATATCTGTAGCTAAAAATCTATGGGTTTTCAGACCATGGACACTTTTCTTAGTGATCTTTAAACTATAAAATAAAACAATTTTCGATCAATTCAACCGAGAACCAAATTCCACTTTCGGTGAACACACTGTATATGTATTAAAAACTTCAAAAATATGTATTAATTATAAATTACAAATTATACAATAATAATATACATAATTCTCATTGCATAAATAGCTTCATATAAATAGCTTTATATATTTTTGAAAAATATTCATAATTCATCTAACTTCATTATCTAACATAGTAGGCTAGGCTTTGACTATAGACGGCTGACGCACAGCTACTGCAGCAGACAAGACAGAGCAAGTTTTTGATTTACGACGCTTCGCTTTTTTCGAAGCCACAAAATACAAAATTAAGCAGTAAAATTTTCGAAATAATGTTAAAGATTATGAAAATCAGTTTCTAGAAGTGTTTTAGATTATTTTGATATAAATATTTTATGTGAAATCATATTTTTCCACGTTTTATAAGCAAATGATTTTGCTAAAAATATGACAGTTTGCCTGCAGCCTGGTGAGTTACTTTAAACCACGTTTGTTTTATTATTTCGTTTAAATGAAAAATGCTACTACTTATATCGAATTTGAATAAATAATAAAAAATCAATTCAAACATTTTGTTGCTGTCAAAAGTGTTGTTGCGTTATATTTCATTAAAAAATTATAGTTACATAAAATACTTGTCAATGAATGTGCCTTCCTGCATCACAGTCTGATAAAAAACACGACACAATATTTCTTGAGTTGCTGTTAATATAATAATACGATAATTATATGCGATTTTCAATAATGAATGATTTACCTTTCTCCTTTAAAATAGCATGTATACTGTTCAACGAAATAATTTATTGGCTATTATGATACTGCTGATTTTTATGATTTTTTATCTATACTAATTTTACAAAGATGTAAAGTTTGTAAGTTTGGATGTAGGAGGTAACCTCCAAAACTGCTCATCCGATTTTAAAATTTTTTGACCAATATTTAGAATGGACCTTTAGAATGGACATAGGTTGTACATTATCGCGTTAAAATAAAAGCGCTATTCGTGGAAACCAACTTTGCAACGTAAGTCGACGAAAACAGTGTGGAAAATACAAATTCGGGCGAAGCCAGTTCGGACTCCTATTTGTTTATATTTTTAGTGAACTGAAAAACAGTTTCAACAGTTCAAATTAGAATAATTTGAATTCACTTTAGATATATAAAATCATTTTGGAACTAGATGTTCAAAAGTTTTAAGGAATCATTCCAATGGCATAATACATTTTTTTTGTTGATTATAGCCATTTCCATTGTATTATATACTAGCCTGCACCCGCGTCGTTGTTCTCATTAACGTCAGTTTTATATGAATAATCTTATCTAACCATGAGAATCACACCCTCTGTATTTATGTTTCGGGTCAAGCAAGTAGTATATCAAGTTTCCCCAAAATCATTTCAGCTATTATTATAGACTTATAGAGTAATTGCTGGTACAGACAAAAAATCTAAAACCGCTTGTTCCTGTCTGTTATCTCAAAAAATCCCGTAAAAAAACGAAATTACAGACAAGAAATCCATTACCATTTTATATATTTTGTATTGTGAATTGATTTTTCTATTATTTTTTTTTCAGATATCATGGAGGCTTACAGGGTTCAAGCCTGACTAAGTAGGATTAGGAACGGCCGGCCCGCACTGTGAAAAGCTATATCAACTAAAAGATGAACATGGAGGACAGGCCAAAGATCCAGCCCTAGTGATCTGCTATAGCAATGCGGGACCCGCAGGAATATGATGTTTGGTGATTCAAATGCTCTGCTAATGAGTCGTACGAGGTTGTCATTTGCTGCTAGTAAGGTAGGAAATATTAGCTTTTTGATTGTAATCTAAATTTTTTAGCTAATTATTACATACATAAATACTTTATATAATTGCACAGAAAATATTTTTTTTATATTAAATTTTTTCGAATTTAATTCAGTTCACTATCGATTTTTAATAATTTAAATAGTGAATTTTACACAAAATATTTTACATTTATTTTTTTTTATCTCGAAAACTTAGGAATTCAGAAATTTTTTACTTGTTTTGTTAATATAAATCTATAGAAGCTTCAGTTTTTGAATTTCAATTTTTTCCAAGGGGAGGCTTAAGAACGAAATAATTACTAACAAATTTATCAACAATCTTTTTAAATTAACTTTAAAAAAATCTTCTAGCTTTTTTAGTTTCTTTTAGCATAAGGGAATTATAAAATTCTTATAATATTGCACGTTCTTTGAGCTAAAGCTTTCAAATATGTATGCCACGTGTCCATGTGCTATCAAAATAACAAAACATTACTCCGAGTTACAAAATCCCACGGTTTTCTAGATATGCTCATAGTCTCTTTTCATCCAAATTTCAAAATATCAGATTCCTAAATTATATTCAAGAATAAAAAGATAAAAAAGATATTGTCATTTCAGTTGAACACTGACATTTTTCAGTAATTCGAATCTTTCTCAATTTTTTGGCACGCATTTATAAAATTAAAACAATCGTTTGGATCGACGGACGGACGAATACCAAAGTGATTGTACATATTGTGAAAATACTACGCTTAAGGCCTTAAGGCCTAGTTGGGCCAACGCGCGTTGAACGCTCTTCATGTGTGCTAGACCTTAAGCGTAAAACTATAACATTCTTTTAATACATCGGACGAATGAAATTTCCGATTGCTTTTTCATAGAATAAAATCTTATACACACTTAGGATTTTCAGAAACACCCCCAGTAATACTTAACAAACTTAGACTGGCGCCATTTAAACTTAACACAGCGTTTGATAATAATTTATGGTTATTTTCTTTTTGAAATTTTGGATTTCAAATTACATTGTTTTGTTTCCGTTTTCATCTTTAATTTATATCGGGTGAAATTTTTTTAGCGAAAATGAAAGCAACTTTTAAATATTATGGTCATCATAAATTGTCTTTATTATATACAGAGTGTCCCACAATTACCCTGCACTACAAAAAGCTCGTATATGTATATAGATACGTCTCAAAACAATGCTCCTCGTAATTTTTTTATCAAAATATAATTTAAATCTTTGATAAACGTCTGAATAGAACTCTTCAAATAAATAAAATTGTCGACCAATTTTTTTCAGACAATATATTGACAAAATAAAATATTATCTATAAATCAATAAAACAATATATGACGGTTCGAAATTCGACGTTGCGAAATTGGTCTCCACGAAAAGCGCTTTTATTTTAACGCGATAATATATAGCCTATGTACATCCTGAAGGTCCATTCTAAATATTGGTGAAACAATTTTTGAAATCGGATGAGTAGTTTCGGAGATTACACCGTACATCCAAACTTACACGATTAGTATAGATAGCATTATAACCTTATAACGATTATAGTAAACTATAGCTAATCTTATTGTTATTAAATGAAAATAAATTAATTAATTAGATAAATTAATTCGATGTATTGCGACACGCTTCTAAATTCAAATTTGAGGTGTCGTATTTTTGCAGTGCGTTGGGCTGCAAACTGCCTCAATGATAACGTATAGATAGTAGCGTCATTTCTGGGCACAAACGAGTTTCGAGAACGGTTCTATTTTTTCTAAAGATATTTTGTTTCCTTTACAAAACTTAACATAAAAATTGTCGGAAATTAAATAATACATACAACATTCATTGTAGAAATTTGAATTAAACTAGCTTCATTAATTGATCTATGATTACATAATATGATAATATACAAGTATCATAATAGTATTGTTATGTTAATGTGTTGACTGCACGCCCTAAATGCGACTGTTTCTAATGTTTTTAATTTCTCTGCTAAAGATCTCAACCAAATGTATGTAAATACACATTGCGTAATAGGAACTACGTAGGCCTTGATTTTGTATGACATTAGTGCATAAACAATCGATAGGAAGCGTCCATTGTACGGTTTCAATAAAATTCGATATTAAAATGCAAAATTAACCGTTTAAATTTTCGAAACATAGTTAACTATTACAACAATTCGTTTACTTAAGTGTTTTAAATTACTTTTATAATAATATTAACCGCTGCATTGAAAAGTTTTCATAAATATATTGATTTCAAATATTCGTATATTGTGTTATAAAAACTTAAGTGGATTTTGACATTTGGTAAGATTCATTTTGAAATTTTGGTTTTAATTTTTTTTATTTGACTTATAATTTATATTAAATGACGAAGAAACGATGCCTTTTAAAATTATGTATACGTGATCGAGTTTGAAAACTAAAATTGGGAAAATTAATTAATTAATTAATGATTGCTGCATCATAATAATTCATAGCCTCTCTTATCTTATAATGAAGGTATAATACCATACCATACAGTATTCAGTATTTTTGATCCCGTTGGGTCGTCTATATGACTAATTTTCTTTTTTTTTTAATGCTTTATCCGTTTAATAAACATTTGATTCAAATCTCGAGATATTTTCTTACATATTTAACATACCTATTTCTGTCATTAATACTTCTACGTGCAATCAGTACATTATTATTGGTGCTAAAATAACTCATGTTTTTTTTCTTTAACAAAAACAGTGAGTAGGTAGCAGCTAAGTATTTTCACTGTGCTAATATGTGATGTGTTATCAGAATATAAGGTAAGGTAATATAAGGTGCATGCGGTAAAGTAAGTATATATAATTGAATAAATAATTTGAAGTATTAAGTTTGTGAATAGTTTGCGAATTTAAATTATAATTTATTTTTCAGGTCGAAAGAACTCGCGTTTTCTTTATTTAATATACAGTGGAGAAGAATATGACAAATATTATTGTGTGTAACAACAACATAAACATTTTTCGGTTAATATCGATCTATATATTTTATGTATAAAACAAAGTCTTAAAAAACTTAAAAAACTACCGAACGGATCTTCATACGGTTTTCACTAATACAATTCTGTATATAATTAGTAAATATTTTGTATAAAATGTCTGAACTATAATATAATATTTCCAGAGCAGTCTTGCACCCGGGCGAAACCGGGACGGGCCGCTAGTATATAATAATAAATGAAAATACTTTGTTTTTTATATTTATATTTCAATAAACCTTCTGTACGACTTTAACCGGTGATACTGATAGGCCTGACTAGAGACTAATCGACTTTTTTCATTTCACTTGTAATGACGAAAACCAAAAATAAGTCATTGTTATGCGTTCATTGAATGAAAGGTAAGTAGACAAATTATTAAACAAAATATTATTAATAAATAAGAGAAAGCTATGTATTTTGATATCGGATTTCAATTATTTTGGAACGTTATTTAAAAATTGTGCTTTCTTATTACTAACAACGGATCGCTATGAAAATGCATGTCCAATTTTCAAACATAATGCAACATTTTAAAAATATTTGGTTTCTTTGTTAGTTTAAAATACACACTTTTCGTGCTTTGTGTAACGATATGAAGTGCTACTAAAGCGACGTGAAAACTTAATATTATTAACACGCCTTTCTTATATTTGCTATCATTTATTAATAAACATATTATTGCAACTATATTTGAACATACCGTACTTTTTAACTTCGAATATAACCCAATTTTAAGTCTTCGTTAACGGGATTTAATCTTTTGCAGCGCTAATAGTTCTCAAATTATAACATTATTAATATCCCGATATCAAAAAAATGAATCTGAAATACACTTGGTAAAATTTCAATGTACCTAACTCCGCCTAAGCCGGTCCCAAGCCCAGGTTAACACTAAAGGAGGAGGGGGAAGGCTGGTAAAGATCCTAGAGGGAATTTATTGTTGTCTATTATAGACATGCCCTACAAATCCTAGGTAATGTCTACTGATAATTAGTCAGCTCTGCCAGCAAATCCTTTTAAAGTAAAAAAGGGTGAGGGCGAATTTTCAGCGCCTTAAAACTGAAAACGCGGCATTGTGAGGAGGAAAGTGTGACTTAGGCCCAAGTTACATTTCTTTTCTTGCGATGCCGTTTTAGCATTGTTGTGATTGGTATTTTAATGTTTTTTGCTTTTTGTTTCAGGCATCGTGGGACTGGACGACGCTAGCTACTTCGACCTCAAGTACGCACAATGGACCGAAATGAGAGGAGAGACAGATTATAGACACTCGACAGCTGAAATTATTAGCACCTATGGCATCCGTGTGATTGAATTACGATTTGGTACTGCGAACCTAAATTGCAGAGGTTAGAGTGAAATGACCTGCAAATATTTTTATTTTTTTGGCATTAAAAGCAGGTCTTGTACGTTTGTTTATAAGCGGGACGGGCAGAATTTTTTTTAGGGGTACTAATATTTTTCAAAATTTAGTGTGGACTAACATTAAAGATAACGTCTCGAGGTTCTTTTCTAAATTCATTAGGCATTCATTTTACGAATGAATAGCTGCGTATTGTAACTGCAATTGGAACTACGAACATCGGTTGTTAGCTTAAGTAATGGTAACAATGAAGTGATCTGCGATTTTTTTAAATTGGTTTATATAAAAATTAGAGTAATAACGTAATGTAAAACTACACTATACATTTTACACATGAATAGCCGAGCTGGTAAAATAAAAAAGTGTCGACATGCAATTCAAAATAAAATTAAAACGAAGTGTGATCCAACTCCAAATAATTCGTTTTTCATTGACTATTTATGGTGCAAACGGTTTAGGGAGACACTAGATCGCTGGATCATTCTATACTTCAACCTCCGGCGACACCCATATATTGCTAAAGCTCCCCTGTATCCTGTTCGGGCGAGACTGGCTGTGATGGTAGGCGTAATAATATGGAGGCAACGGTCAATAGAATGTCGCTTTAAAGTGTTCTTTCCTTTTCACTGTTTTGATAATTTTCTAATGAAAGTCAAAATTGAAAATTAAAACTGCTGTTTGACACTATTTAAAACAAAAATACCGCTGGCAGCTCTTTGTCGAACATCCTTGCAGTAAAATTACAATGACATGAAAAATGCAGATGAAGGCAGTATTAAAACTACAATTGGAACTACGATCATCGGTTGTTAGGTTAAGTAAATGGTAACAATGAAGTGATCTGCGATTTTTTTAAATTGGTTTATATAAAAATTAGAGTAATAACGTAATGTAAAACTACACTATACATTTTACACATGAATAGCCGAGCTGGTAAAATAAAAAAGTGTCGACATGCAATTCAAAATAAAATTAAAACGAAGTGTGATCCAACTCCAAATAATTCGTTTTTCATTGACTATTTATGGTGCAAACGGTTTAGGGAGACACTAGATCGCTGGATCATTCTATACTTCAACCTCCGGCGACACCCATATATTGCTAAAGCTCCCCTGTATCCTGTTCGGGCGAGACTGGCTGTGATGGTAGGCGTAATAATATGGAGGCAACGGTCAATAGAATGTCGCTTTAAAGTGTTCTTTTCTTTTCACTGTTTTGATAATTTTCTAATAAAAGTCAAAATTGAAAATTAAAACTGCTGTTTGACACTATTTAAAACAAAAATACCGCTGGCAGCTCTTTGTCGAACATCCTTGCAGTAAAATTACAATGACATGAAAAATGCAGATGACAGGCAGTATTAAAACTACAATTGGAACTACGATCATCGGTTGTTAGGTTAAGTAAATGGTAACAATGAAGTGATCTGCGATTTTTTTAAATTGGTTTATATAAAAATTAGAGTAATAACGTAATGTAAAACTACACTATACATTTTACACATGAATAGCCGAGCTGGTAAAATAAAAAAGTGTCGGCATGCAATACAAAATAAAATTAAAACGAAGTGTGATCCAACTCCAAATAATTCGTTTTTCATTGACTATTTATGGTGCAAACGGTTTAGGGAGACACTAGATCGCTGGATCATTCTATACTTCAACCTCCGGCGACACCCATATATTGCTAAAGCTCCCCTGTATCCTGTTCGGGCGAGACTGGCTGTGATGGTAGGCGTAATAATATGGAGGCAACGGTCAATAGAATGTCGCTTTAAAGTGTTCTTTCCTTTTCACTGTTTTGATATTTTTCTAATGAAAGTCAAAATTGAAAATTAAAACTGCTGTTTGACACTATTTAAAACAAAAATACCGCTGGCAGCTCTTTGTCGAACACCCTTGCAGTAAAATTACAATGACATGAAAAATGCAGATGACAGGCAGTATTAAAACTACAATTGGAACTACGATCATCGGTTGTTAGGTTAAGTAAATGGTAACAATGAAGTGATCTGCGATTTTTTTAAATTGGTTTATATAAAAATTAGAGTAATAACGTAATGTAAAACTACACTATACATTTTACACATGAATAGCCGAGCTGGTAAAATAAAAAAGTGTCGACATGCAATTCAAAATAAAATTAAAACGAAGTGTGATCCAACTCCAAATAATTCGTTTTTCATTGACTATTTATGGTGCAAACGGTTTAGGGAGACACTAGATCGCTGGATCATTCTATACTTCAACCTCCGGCGACACCCATATATTGCTAAAGCTCCCCTGTATCCTGTTCGGGCGAGACTGGCTGTGATGGTAGGCGTAATAATATGGAGGCAACGGTCAATAGAATGTCGCTTTAAAGTGTTCTTTCCTTTTCACTGTTTTGATAATTTTCTAATGAAAGTCAAAATTGAAAATTAAAACTGCTGTTTGACACTATTTAAAACAAAAATACCGCTGGCAGCTCTTTGTCGAACATCCTTGCAGTAAAATTACAATGACATGAAAAATGCAGATGACAGGCAGTATTAAAACTACAATTGGAACTACGATCATCGGTTGTTAGGTTAAGTAAATGGTAACAATGAAGTGATCTGCGATTTTTTTAAATTGGTTTATATAAAAATTAGAGTAATAACGTAATGTAAAACTACACTATACATTTTACACATGAATAGCCGAGCTGGTAAAATAAAAAAGTGTCGACATGCAATTCAAAATAAAATTAAAACGAAGTGTGATCCAACTCCAAATAATTCGTTTTTCATTGACTATTTATGGTGCAAACGGTTTAGGGAGACACTAGATCGCTGGATCATTCTATACTTCAACCTCCGGCGACACCCATATATTGCTAAAGCTCCCCTGTATCCTGTTCGGGCGAGACTGGCTGTGATGGTAGGCGTAATAATATGGAGGCAACGGTCAATAGAATGTCGCTTTAAAGTGTTCTTTCCTTTTCACTGTTTTGATAATTTTCTAATGAAAGTCAAAATTGAAAATTAAAACTGCTGTTTGACACTATTTAAAACAAAAATACCGCTGGCAGCTCTTTGTCGAACATCCTTGCAGTAAAATTACAATGACATGAAAAATGCAGATGACAGGCAGTATTAAAACTACAATTGGAACTACGATCATCGGTTGTTAGGTTAAGTAAATGGTAACAATGAAGTGATCTGCGATTTTTTTAAATTGGTTTATATAGAAATTAGAGTAATAACGTAATGTAAAACTACACTATACATTTTACACATGAATAGCCGAGCTGGTAAAATAAAAAAGTGTCGACATGCAATTCAAAATAAAATTAAAACGAAGTGTGATCCAACTCCAAATAATTCGTTTTTCATTGACTATTTATGGTGCAAACGGTTTAGGGAGACACTAGATCGCTGGATCATTCTATACTTCAACCTCCGGCGACACCCATATATTGCTAAAGCTCCCCTGTATCCTGTTCGGGCGAGACTGGCTGTGATGGTAGGCGTAATAATATGGAGGCAACGGTCAATAGAATGTCGCTTTAAAGTGTTCTTTCCTTTTCACTGTTTTGATAATTTTCTAATGAAAGTCAAAATTGAAAATTAAAACTGCTGTTTGACACTATTTAAAACAAAAATGCCGCCCTGGCAGTTCTTTGTAGAATGTAACCCTCAAATGTTCAGTATTTTGACGAAATTAATTTGTTTTTGTATAGACACTCGTTTGAGGGTATTCTTTCAATGTTTGTTAGTTTTACACTTTTGGTGAGGTCAGGCTGATACAGAGGGGTGGTCCCTCCAATCGATAGAGTCACAATGGGGTTAATCCTCCTTGCGACATTATCAGAATGGGGGTCAACCAGAACGGAGGTTGGTATCAGACGTTCCCTTTCCTCTGAAGGGAACCTACATTAAATTCAGTAAAAATGAAAGTGTCTCGAAAGTCGAAAAGGTAAAATCTGTCGAAAACCTTTTTTTAACATTAAAATTACAATAACATGAAAAATATTTTGTGTACTAATAAAATATTTCCGTTTTTCGCTTTTTGAGTCGGTAGTGCGTGGCGTCGGTTACTGGCTCTCGTGTTTCAGAATGTGCGGGAGTGCCTACGTTTTCGGTTGAGTCGAGACAGTGTTGTCTTAAGGTAGAATGCTTTTATTAAATTTAAACAGTGCACAACATTTTACATCGTGTAAACACGAATAATTTTGGTATTGACCTGTAGCACTCACATTTTTCTTCCAAGACGACGCTGCGGGTTGATTCGTCCCCCGGCTCCGTGTTCGCGCGAGTAAGTGTTTAAATAAAAATTCAAATCATTAAACCGAATGCTCTTTCTGCTGCCACTAGAATCTACAGGACAACGACACGGCCAACCAGATTGAAGGGATCACCATCGACCAGTCGAGTGACAGTGTTAAAAATAAAACTTTAATAAGAATTCGCGACTTTTAACTCGTTATGTATTTAAATAAATTGATATATTAAAACAGAGACTCCAGTGCAGTGTCTAAATAATCAATAAAGTAACAGTATAGTCAGTGCGCGACTTTCAACTCGTGTGCAAAACAGGATCCAGGGCCCTACAGAGACTCGTCATTCTTCACAAGTTGGTATGTATTACAATATTTTCTTGATTTGTATTGCTTTCCTTTAACAAGGCATTTGATAAATCTGCAAATGTCGAAGCAATACTTCATTGTTTTTTATCCACAAATTTTTTTAAAAGATTAAATTTTGTATACAATTGATGCTATTATCATTATTGATTGATAAGAAATGCATTTTATTTTTTTTTAAACAAATAATTTCAAAATTGCACATTTAAAAGTACCAGCGCAGCATATTCTACTATTTTTTTGAAAAAAAACATTAATATAATATAAAACTACGTAATCTTTTTTTAAAGGGAAAGAGGTTAATTTTTTATTATTTCGGGTAATACATTCGTTAATAAAATTTTATAGTAGCCTACGCCCGCTGATGAGAATGATAGCTGTGTTGGTGTGGGAGAGGGGTCGTGTATAATTTTGTGGATTTAGGCTTGCCACGAATAAATGGCTTGACTTGTCATTTTGCTTTGGTGAATTATATGTACTTATCTGTCTTTTTTTCAGTGCTAACACGTTGATTAATTATCGATAATTTTTGTTACCATTTCTTCAAAAAAAAAAAGAAGCGGGAAATTGGCATTTTTTCAATTTTTAAAAAATTAATACCATTAAAAGTATTAACTTTACGAAAAAAGTTTTGGTCATTTCCCTTTGAAAAAACGCCAAAAAATTAAAAAAATATTGTTGATTGAAATTTTTCTTCTTATTGTTATAAATAATTGTTTTAGACAATATCAGACCAGATTTCCGCCTGGTAACATATGTTTTCATAATCAGTACGCTCTCCTGAACTGATTCCCGAAAAAGAAATTGAATTCGGTCCCACCTGGTGTAAAACGCCTTTACTATTTTTTTATGTAAATAATGGAATGCAAATTAACAGAAAATGTGTCTTTTGTTTCAGATATCAACTTGTAATGAATCTGCTTTGGTGAGTTTTTTAAAATTTTTCTGTGATCTTGAGCTTCTAGCCAATAGAAATTCTTTAATAAATAAACGTCGATTAACTTGAAAGGATGTTTTCTATTGACTGGAACAACTCAGACTGCAGATTTTTTGGTTGTGGTAATTATATTGGGATCCATCGTTCCTCTTCTATCTTTCGCGACGCGTTAAATTTCAGATAGGGTCTCCGTGACATTTTTTTTTCAGGTATTTTGCTGTATAATTTTAACGCAATGCAAACTTCGACATTTCTTAATCACGTGAAACATTCACAACTACCATCAGTATTGTCTTTCAATGTTGAAATTTGCATTGTTTTAGTATAGACCTTTTTGCGTCCGAACATATTTTCAATATTTCTGTGTTTGAGATATTAAAAATACGTTCCCTTTGAAATATTTAGTATCACCAAAAATTACACTGGGGCGCGTCTAGGGGTTTTGGGAAGCAGTCAGTGTGCGTTGCGGGCTGCTCTGTAGGGTTCGGTATCCGGTCTCGTTAGCATAGTTCCCCATTCTTGTGAGACCATCGCAGCTTTCGCGTTAGCTTAGCTGGTTTTTTGAACGCACAAGGTCCTTGCGCGGTTTGTAGGTATCTCTAGGACAGGACCTAGGGTTGGACCACTGGCTCGCGTAAGTAGGAGGCCTTGGGTCATGTAAGCAACAGCCATAATTGATCCAGGGGCGGAGGTGGTCCGAGTAGAGCTCGATCATTAAAGTGAACACTATACACACACTACAACAAACCGATTCCTCCGTGAGACCGTGACGGACCCCTTCAGTACGGGGGTTCCAACAAAGGTGGAGCGACAGTTCAAGTCCTCTGCCCAACTATACCAGCGGTGATAGACAACAAGGTGTGCTCTATCCAACCATATTCAGTGATAAAAAATTCCTAACCCGGCCATCCTCTGTTTTAGGGGCCCGACAAGTGTGAATGTTCCTACTTATGGGCTCGGTGGGATACCTTTATCCTTTACCTTTTATCCTTTCTATCCGTGTGTTCCATATGTTCGTTTGTATGAATGTTTTGGTGTTAAAGCAAAATCGCCAGGGAATTATGATTTCTTGAAGAACTCTCTCACTACGGGAGTTCCAACGGTGGCAGGTGGACAAATTGTTGCCTGACCCAACTGAAGGAGAAATAAAATTTTTATCAGTGGTTCTCTTATTAAGAAAACTTTCGTTCGGCTTTGTTGTAATATTTCAATGAGAATCATTTTTTTTCACTAATTGACAATACGATGTAGTAGCTTATTGATGGGCCTATAAATATGCTACTAAGTCATCAGTAAATAGTAGATAAGAACTAGTTTCCAAATTATTTATGATCGATTACGATATCTCAATTTCTCCTTCAGCCTTTTTTTCAGCCGAACGGAGGGACAAGCCATCGTCCTCTGTTCCAACGACCTTTTTAAAGATTTTGATTTTTTATATCCCGATTTTTTTTATTATAGAATGAATTTCATTATTATTTTTTGCATACATTTTTAAAAGTTAGTTTATTGCTTTTTTTAACTTCTGTTTTGATAAATTTTGTTAATTTTATATGTAGCTACATGTTCATTTTTTAATTCTGATATTGTTTAAGGTTGGAAGTCAAGTCAATTTTTAAATTCGTAAGCTCGTTTTGGCACGTCGTTTATTATAACTAAAGCGGTCGTCGAATTTTTCCGCATTTTAATCACGTGCGTCAGTTCCTTATAGACCCTCCAATGGGCCTGAAAAATATCCCGATCCCACACTGTGCATGATTTTTGATATTGTATTTTGTAAAATCTCCTTCGGGTACAACTCGCAGTTGTAGTTTAAAACACTGTGAGACTGCCTCCCGGGGGCGCAGGGCACAAAATTGACTACAATATTTACTAATTACTAAACATTTTATCGTAATATTATATGGCTCTATTATTTGCAAATCATTCGACTTCTGACTCCACACGACATGCAGTGTAGGTAGGTACTTTTTTTCGACACGAATACTGAGAGAAAATATGGGAGACAATTTTAGACTATAATATCTCAATATGCTTTCACAACAGGAAGCTGTTATTCCCAGACAACGCCGGGTCAATACGGCTATATTCCATTAAAAAAATCTACGACAGGTATCTGTCTTTAATTGTTCCTCCTAAGACCTACATAACGCTGGGAGGGAGGCTGTGGAATGACGACGTAACTGTATAATATGTTTCCTTTTATTATAGTCAGAAACTTTGAACTGTAAATTCTATAAGCAACGGTTATATAGGTACACAAATCTTGGCACACTGTGTAGTCAGTAGTTTGTATCCTACCAAAAATATAAATGTGAAAAAAGGGCCAAGTTCGATACAAAGAACAAGTGGCTTTGCCGGCTTTTGCCGATCAGAAATGAGATCGAAGAAGATGTTAAGTTTTCACTTGACAAGTTTAGATTCACGAGTCATTTCTTTGTAATATAAAATATAAAAAAACATTCCAAATGAAAACTTCACACCTTCTCAGATCTCACTTCTTTTTTCGGCAAAGCCGCTAAACCCACTTGTTCTTTGTATCGAACTTGGCCCTTTTTTCACATTTATATTTTGGAGGAATTTCAGTAATTTTTGTAAAGTTACATTCTTACTTATTCTACTTAAATGTTATCTATAGACATATAATTTTACGGTTATATATTATCATACTTCATGTATATAATATGATCTAGAACACTTCGTGTATAATCCGTCAATCGCGTCAACTAGCGCGAGTAGTCTTCCGACGACCGGTTGGTGCATTCGGGTTTCGATGGTAGATGCTTGTGAATTATGATGTTTTATGAGTCAGTCAGTGAGTCAATGAATGCTCAAATTCGTGATTTTTAAGACACGCGTATTTTGTAAATTATTCCACCTAGACGTATGAAACTCAGAATACTGCTTCTTTAACTTAACCCCCCGTGAAAAACTTCGGTCCCGTAACGTAAATAGCTTCGGTGATAGAGGGGGGTCGAAAAGGGCTCGAAATGATGCGTATAAACATAGTGCATAGTGCTTTGTGAGAACTTGGCCGTCGCAATACGTGCACTATGATTAAATATACCAGAAGTAAACTTTAGTTTTCAACTATAACACAATTTCAAAGCTATTTCCATTATTTAAGTCTTTAGATGTAATTAAATAAAGATAAATTCCTAAATTTAACTTTAGCTCTAAGAAAACTATGCCTACTTTTCAATAAGAAAACACAAAACCAAGGAAAAAATAAAAGTTGAAATGAATAAAAGTAGTGTTGTTGTGTAATAGATAATGGTATAATATTACTATTTTGCTTTAATACATCTTTTAACTCTAAATCTACTTTGAAAGTTTTACAATTTATAGGTATCTCAAAAGAGTTGATGCTAAAACCAAATTTACTTAATAGTCAAATTTATACATTAATAAATAAACAGAAATAAATCAATTTACATATTTTATCTCATTTTATCACATTTTGTATATAAATTGAATGCCATATTGGCTCTTCATCGGCTCGTCAATATCTGATAATTCAATATAAATGGTTAGCATAATGAAGTTTCGGAGTTCTGCTTGTAAATTATTTAGTTGAAATTAAATTTGGTTAAAGGTTTATCGATGCTTGTGGCAACAGAAAGGCGCTCTACACACATCTACCACAAATATTCAATAAAATATATTTTCGCTATAATTTTGCAATGTTTTTGGTGTAATAAATACGAAACAAAATGCTAAGACAGTGATTACTTCAAGGAAATCGATCAAAGACTAAAACGAACCATTTTCAATTAATTATTAAAACATATTACAATTTTTATGACGGCATCTTAAAATCGCTCCATTATATTTAAAACCTAAAAGGTTTAAATGTCAAAAATGCATCTTTTACTGTCATCACATGTTCGTCATACTATGATATAGAACTTTGGAAAAAATGATAAAAGATACGGAGTAAATAAATTATTTCATAACTTTTTGAAGTAAAACTTCTTTAGGCGCGACTTGAGAGTAACTCAGATCTTTTTTCGGACGGAAATAACTTTCAACAGAGTCTATAGTCTATTTACGCAGTTTCCGCTATTTAAAGGCATGGATTAATAGATGGCGGCATAAAAACGCATCTTCAGAAACCATCTTGAACGAAAGGTGAAACATAGCTACGGACGCAATCCAAAGCGCTAGCTGCGATCGACGAAACACATTTTAAGCACAGCCAACGTGCTTATAATGTGCTATCAACCGTCAAAAAAGTTTTACTTCAACCGCGCGTAGAGGTTACAGGCAGTCATATTTTTTTTAGTAAAAATATAGATCAGTAATACATACCCTTGGTAACGATGCGATGATAGACGTATTGTTTGGCAAAATGACCACAGCTTTGACTGTTCTGTTTGGTGAGTTGCAATCATCACAAAGCTTTTCGCAGTCACGAATTAGTTTTCGCTTACATGTATAGTCGGTTTCCACGGGAACTGCCCGATGATTCTTGATTAGAGCACTGTCATCTTTTTTATTGTTATAAGTATCATTATAACTAAACGCTATGTCGGTTCGACAGATAGTTAAATTATTGAACACTATTAATAAATTCAAAACAAATGCCAATACCTCCAATAATTTATTCTGTTTGAACATTTTTGAAAAGCAACTCAACCCCAACAATAGATTTAATTTTATAATCACTCACTTTATTAGCTGTTTTATTTTCTGTTTCATGTTTATTAAACAATCATATTGCGTTTGTTTTTTTAATAATATAATTTGGTGCCTGGTTATCGATTATTCATTTTAATTGTTCTTGTTTTGTTTTTTTTTTGTTTTTTTAACGTTATAGTAAAATGCCTTTGTTCAAAGCAAATGTATTAACGTATTTTTGTTTAACTGAATTCTATACATTTTTCACTGCGTTCTTTTTTGAAAACTGCAATATTTATTTTAAATAAATATTTATACACACGCATGGAGATTTGTTATTATAACAAATATTGCAATAATAATTATTATTATATTGTGAAAGTGAAAGAAAATTACGACGGTGTGGTATTTTCTAAACATATACCGGTATAGTTTAACAATATCTATAATATAACCTACGAGGTTGATAATTTGACAAATCAATTAAAAGACGATTTAATCCTTCACCGAGTGCTTGGTTTTTCATTTCTCACTGCAACAATGGAAAGAGTCAGCACTAATATACCTACTAGTGATGTAATGAATGTCAATTTTTTATGCGAATATCTGCAAGTCGTACGCACACATTTGTTGTGGTTCTGGGTATTAGGTTGATTATTAATACTATATACAAAGCTTTATTACCTAATGTTAAAGTAAATGTTAATAAAATATATATATAATTGAAAGGTACCTTAGCGAAAAACTTAGGGTTATTTTTTAAAATGAAGTAAAAACAAAACTTTTCTAATAAAAGTGCTAAGAAATTAATATTTTTTGTTTTATTTTATATAATTGTCACATTGAAAAAAAATATGTTTTTATGTGATAATATTGTTCGCCAAATATTCGTATGAATTTTTCGAATGAGAATTCGGTTGCAAATGTTAAAAATATTCGTTACATCACTAATACCAACTTTCATGTACTGTTCTGCTACAAGAACGTCGTACCAAATTCAGCCATTATATTATGTAAAATTGAAATACTTACATATGGAGCGATACGTTGTTGAATTAAGTTAGCTTTTCGTGGCACGTTAAGTTATGGTCCACCGTATAAAATGTCATACTGTTGTTATGTACACCAACTTTAAGAAGATACAAAGTGATATGATAACATTAACTAGCATAATGTCACATATGACAGCTATATTATTTTCATATTACACTTCCTGGAGTTATATTATTTATAATAAGATTTGAAAACATACTTTAGATTCAGTTTTATTTCAAACTGCTAAAAGTTAAAGAAAATATATTCGTCGTATATAATACCTATACAGGATGATCCAGGAGGAAATGTCAATATTTTAGATACGTATTCGGGAACCCAAAATAAACATAAAAAGTCCTATAAACAAGGATTCTATTCTCAGCCGTTACATCTAAATCTCGTAAAAAAATTGCATGTACATATAGCACAAAAATTTAAAGAAATTTACACGTTTCGCGAAAAAGTTAATTGTCTTTTAATACCTATTCATCTTCACGAATAAATACGTTATCGAAACGTTGAATATTATTAAAACAATTATAGACATTGTCGACCTTAGCATCTATAATAATTAACAAAGTATGACACTCCATCTTTAAACAATTAACCTGAACTTTGTCCACGAAAACTGTTATCTCGATATTTATTTATACAAATAAATGTAAATGTTCGTTCGTTCAAAATCTTAAATTTCCAAAAGTTCTTCACCGATTGCTTTGAAATTTTGACACAACTTTCTGTTCGAAAACGCGCTTGTTTTATATAGATGTCCCACCTGTGACAGGTGAAAAACAGCGCCATCTGTTGAACGTTAAAGCGACACACTCTATACTAAATATGTTAAAGCAATGGAAGCGCCACCCGTGGAACGTTGAAGCAACACACGTTGTACTAAATATTTTACGGCAATGGAAACGTCATCTGTTGGACGTTAAAGCAACACGCGCGGTACTAAATATTTTACGGCAATGGGATCGCCATCTGTTGGACTTTAACGCAACTAAATATTTTACCGCAGCGGGAGGGCCATCTGTTGAAAGTAACAGCAACACACGCAAATCAGACTGAACCACAACAACGCGTAGCCGGGTACAGCTAATATTATGATAAAAATTTAAAGTATAAACTATGTTCTTATTATTTTAATAAAGCACAGTGCACACGATATGCCAAAAAATACTAGGATAATAATATACATCGTGTATATAAGAACAAGAAAAAATACAAAAATAGACAACCGAGATAAAATTCAACTCTTGCTTACAATAGTAAATTATTTCATAAATTCAATGTTTTTAAAATATCTACTCAACACAGGTACATAAATGTTTCGCTGAAAGAAGTAAATTTTATCTTAGCTTGAATAATTTATACATCAGCTGGATTCGTGCTTTACGATGAATAAAAAGGAGGAATAATTCATGAGTCAAGTCTAGTGGGTATAAAATGTTAAATATTCTATATAAATATTGCACATTATTTCCATACATGTGTACATCTAGATCTTCATTATCCTTTGACGAATGGCGGCAGCAAAATAAGACAATACACCTACGAATTTGACTAGGGACTTGAAAAAAAATAGCGCACCCGTTTTGTATAGGGATACTAGCCGGTTTGAAAAAAATTTAATCGGTTTTTAAATATATTTTCTTCTAATTACAACGGTGAAAAATACTTTTTTTGGCCCCCTCTCTTTTTTGATTTGCTGACACCATATTACGTCATATGTCACTCCCAAAATTATGATGAAGCTAACGACAACTCGTATGTTAAAATAAAAAAAATATTTAGCCTACAGCGCGTGCTAAAGAAATAGACATACCATACATACACTCTGAAAAACATTACCCTCCTTCTGACGCACTCGGGTAACAAAAGATAAACAGATGTGTATATATAGTTTCGGCTCTGTTTGTAATTAAAAAAAGAAATATAATAAACTAATAACTTTATGCCAGCCGATCGCAAGCTTTGGTGTAAAATTGATCTCTTAATATTCTTTCTTTTTTGTCTACTTAAAAAGTTATTTCGGAAACTTTACTGTTGAAATGCCCCCCCCCCCCCCCAAAATCTCTACAAACTTCTAAATCAACGATACACTGGAAATAAAAATCGGTTCATGCGTTTTTACATAAAAATTACAATTCTATTCATAGAACGTTCAGTTAAAATTGTCTTTAAAATAAATTATAGTTTAAAAAAAACTAAAAAAAACACACTTGAATAGCAAACCGAACTAAAAAGTAGAAAATAATTATTAACAAAATAATTCAATTATAGTAAAAAAGTTTGGGGTACTTGATATTAAATGTTACAACCATTTCATTGGTAGCTATTTATAAAATTAGAGTTAATTTATAAAATTAGAGTTATAATGAAAATATAGTAATTGACACCCCACGCTTTTTTACTATAATTGAATTATTTTGTTAATAATTAATTATTTTCTACTTTTTGGTTCGGTTTGCTATTAAAGCGTGTTTTTTTTAATTTTTTTAAACTATAATTTATTTTTTTAATCTTTCTTTCAAAATTTTTAAATTCAAATTTATTTTTATGAAATAATTGTATTGTCATCGGCCCTTGACACGTGTGCAAATTTTCAAGTTAATCAGACTTTTTGAAATTGGTGAAAATTACGCTGAAAAATTCCTTTACATACATACAGGTCAAGCTAATACAAGCGTGTTAAAAAAACCGTAATTAACCTAACAGTTCTATTGTTTCGCGATAACGTTTGCCACTACCGGAAACACAAAAAGACCAGATAACTTTTTTAATTTAACAGACACTTTGTTAATTTAAAAACAATATTTTTAATTTTAACAGCACGATTTGTTGTATTGGCTTAGTTTTAACGATACTATCACTAACTGAATGATGCGGTAACGGTAAAATAACGCGGACTATTTCGAACACGTAAAGTGCGAATCATGAATGACTGACAGATGCTGCTTGGCGTCTGGAACAGAGACGTCTATATGCCTCCAGAACATGTACTGATACTAACGTCGGTAGGCGAACGATACGCGAATACCGTGTTTAGCCGTTTATGCCTTGAGTGAACAGAAAATCGCGGACGCCTGCTCAGTGGAAAATAGTCCACGCTTCGTGTTTTGTTCAACTGCGCGTTCTAATTTCTCTTTACTTTTTCTATATTGTTCGACTTAGACTCAAACTTTGTACACTGTGCGTCAGCATTGTTGCAATGCTCAAAATATGCCGTAGACGAAGGCGACATCGGAACCTATCGTAGTTCCATCAACTGATTTCTTGTCATTGCATCGATAATAATAATAATAATCATGTATTATTATGTTTAATATACAGTAAACCGTATCGTTTATTTTTATCATCAATTAATATATTTTTAACAAAATTGATAAAACACTCAACTCTTATCTAAATATGTACATACATGTTTTTATACTGGGTGAAATTGGTAATTTATTTGAAGTGAAAACTTCTTTTGATCAAAGTAAAGTGATATTGTTTCATTGGGTTGAATGGCTAAATGGGCCAGGGAGTGGATCCCCATCGCGCTTGTCTCGAAAATCAGCAAGCTACTTAGGGGACTCTGCCTACTATAGTCGCAGAACAACTGTTAGTAACCGATATTCTATGTGTGGTTATACCTAGAAGTTTCATTTCTGTAGTGTAAAGCAATTATTTAAATATTTTTTTGTGTGCAAGAAATGGTTTTTGAAAAACAGCGCCATCTCTTGGACGTTAAAGCAACACAGACTATACTAAACATTTTACGGCAATGGGAGCGTCATCTGTTGAATGTAACAGCAACACACGTGATACTAAGCATTGCTCATGTCGGACGACGTTTTCTAGCATTTACAATATTATAAATGAATTTTTTAGATATAGACACCGATTGCTTCTCACATGGATAATTATATGTTGCGTGTTCTAGAGTGGGCAAACCAGACAATCTCTATATCTGCACATACAATAGAAAAACAACAAATATTGTGACATTTAACATATTAGAAACGTGTGCTTTCTCTCTTCTTTCTTTTCCATTAAACCACACTGGACCACAGCAACGGTGTCCGGGTACAGCTAATTATTGACATAAATTCATTTTGGAATAGCTTCTAGAAACATGAAATGTCCTTAAAAATGCAATACATTTGAAATTAATGATTAAACGTTCGGTAAAAGTACTTCCTTCCAGATTCCGTTTTAATTCTAAAACCAACATACAAAAATTATATTTCTATTTGTATTGCCTACTAGTTTACTGGGGTATCAGATTATGTGTAGTGTAGATCCCTGTAGGTACCTATTTCTTTTGATTTAAAAGCTTCCGATTACAAAACGTAAAACAATTCGAACTCCTCGCTATACTAAAACAAAAGAGATACAGAAATACGTGGATGTTTATCGATTCCAATATGCCATCTTCTATCAGCTACTTTTTTTTATCGATAGGGGAAAATCTTTTAAAGACACCATAATGGTAGTGTGGGATTTCCACCCACTAAAAACCACCTATCTATTCACCACCATTCCGGAACTGCGTGAGGCATAACGTCAGAATGGCCGCTGTCAATATGTATAACATTCCATATGTATTACTTTTTCATCATTCTCCTTCCTTATCATAATATTTTTTATCATTTCTTTCGTTATGTCCCACGCTTGTCTTCGTTCCGTGATTGTTTTCACTGAATTTTCGACTTTTAGTGTTATTCCCATCCGTACATTGGCTTTCTGCCTCTCCTGTTCCCACCTTGGGCAGTAAAAGATAGTGTGTTCGGTTGTGTCTGCTACTAAAATCAGCTACTAAAATTGAAAAATATTTATTAATTTTATTTGTAAGCGACACCTGCTTTTCAACGTATGCAGATATTTCAGTCACAAATTGTTTTTTTTTTTATATAATGAAATTTCCAATTTGTTTTTGTTTTATTTTAATAAGTCCTTCGACACAACCCATTAGCATAAAAAAATATACATTTATGTATTTTGTTTCTATTAATAACTAGCCTGAACCCCAACAAAACTCGGCGGAGTGACAATATTCGGAAATAATTTAATTGTTTATAGAGTAGTATCATTTAGAAAATATAGTAACGCGGTGGGAAACCTGTGTATTAGGAAGAGTGGAAAAACCGACCAGTAGCGGCGTGATTTGTAATTTCAGAGGCAATCAAAGGCGTTATCTGTGCTGTAATTTCTTTACAAAAAGTAATTAGCAGAAACTCTAATAAAAAATGATATCAAACATGTACTAGCTTAAAAATTCTCGAGGTTATTTCCGTTTTTCGTAGAATCACTCAAATATAGATAAATTTGATCCAGATTTGTGTTACACACTATATAATAATTTTATAAGCGTACAAATGATAGAGATACTACACCCATAATCGAAGAAAGAAATTTAATTGATTTGGTTAATTAATATAGTTTCAAATACAACAAATTGTTTATCATATAGTAAATAACTGATACCACAAAATGTCCAAAATAACACGGTAGAAAGAAATTGTCTAATATTGAATATAAAAAAACTCGGGTCGCAGTGCCAAACAACATATTGTATTTGCTTAAACAGGCATTGTGGCTTTATTATGTTAATTTCAATTTGTTTTTAGACAAAATAAAAATTTAACCCCTTAATACATCGTTTAAAATAACTTTAATATTATTATCAATCCAACATCTGCACCAAATTAAATACACCCTTCAGTAAGTAATTCCGTATCCGTAAAATTTGTAAATCTGATTCTGTCTTCCCGATTTTATTTTAAATTTTAGCAGCACATTTCTATCTCTACTGAAGTCTTAAATTTCAAATTTGAAACGATTCTGAGCATTTGTTCGATATTTTTGGGCCCAAAAACGTTTTCTAACTCCTAAATATCATCCTTAAAATGGGCCAATTAGTGCTGTCTATACTAATTTATATAAAGCTGAAGAGTTTGTTTGTTTGTTTCTTTGTTTGGTTGAACGCGCTAATCTCAGGAACTACTGGTTCAAATTGAAAAAAAAATTTTTTGTTGGCTAGCCCATTTATCGAGGAAGGCTATAGGCTATATAAAATCAGGCTACGACAATTAGGAGCGGAGCATTAATGAAAAATGTTGCAAAATGTATCTCAAAAATAAGCTTCTATTCAGGTGAAATGCACTAACTAAATATACTCATATTAGCGTTGTCAGAATACAACGCCGGCTAGCTCAATCAGTAGGCGAATATATTTTTATTTTTTTTTTTTTTATTTTCTACATTGCTTTCTTCTAAGGCTTACATTTAAATTTATTTTAATTTTATTTAATTGATTAAAAAAAATATTAGTTAAAAAAAGTATAAATACTGCTTTTTATCGACAAAACCTTTTGAACGGTAACTCCGATCATCATGAAATTTGGACACAACATTCATCTCGGTAAACTAAGATGAATGTGTGTACTCGTGTTCCTCCCCTTCCCCATTCGTTCTTTTACACCCGGGTGAAACGGGACGGGACCGCTAGTTTTAAATAAGTTTCGTGCCGTGATGGATTCTAACATGCAGATTAAATTTCATTTAAATCGATAACTCTCGATAGACTTAATCGATTTAAACGAAATTTAATCCGCATGTTAGAATCCATCACGGCACGATAGTATATGTGCCATGGCAATTAAAATTGACTAAAAATCTTTACACTGAATATCCCACCATTATATATTAATTATAACATTCAGGAGAACAATTCAATAGGTAAACAAGAACATAACCGTACTTTTATTCGGGTTCGGACGTTGATTGAATGAAACAAGCAGAACTAGTATTGCAGTCCGTTCAGAAATAGACTAGTTTTGTTCAACTGAAAATGCGCAAAACTAGTTTTGCTCATTTTATAACACTCAATACCCGTTTAAATGTAATATTTCGGATTTGGGTAATATTCGTTGGTCAAAACTAGTTTTGCACATTTATTTCGGTCATTGACCGAATTCGGGTATAAACCGTAACATATAGGTATATTAATTATCTGAATTAAAAAGTTAACATAATATTTTAATTGCCCCCCCCCCCCCCCCCTTTAAATAAGATTTGTTGAGATTTTGCCAGACCCCTACACCCTATTTTGAGCTCACATAATTCAGGGACGTCTCCAAAGATTCCACTATTACGATAAAATGTAAGCGACTTTCCTTCTGGGTATAAAAGTAAAATTAATAGCAAAACTAATCAAGGACGTAATGGAGATAATTTTTGACGAGTGTTGACATTTATTAAACGAGCGCAGCGATTTTAAGTCACAGTTAATAACATACTGCACTTTTTGTCTTGTAAAATAGCGGCTTTTGTCTTCATTTTCAGTGCTCATTTATTAATTTTTCGCGACATTTTGACGTTTCACTTTATCCTCTTTGTGGCCGTGGTTTTCTTACACCACTAAAACAACAGAACTGGCAACCGTGCCTGCTAAGAACATGGCGGTCGCTTGCAATATGCGCGAATTATGTTGAATTGTTATCCCTTTATAGTCGGTCCTATAAATTCATAGATATATATTAATAGATAGCGGATGCCTATCCTTGAGCATTGTGCGGAATGGTTCCAATTAGTAGCCATATGGAAGCCATTTTGTACGTGGAAAACGCCGTAAAAAGCGCGCGGGATTCAAAAAGATTAAATATTCTATAATATGATGTTAATGGAAAAACAATAAAACTCGCAGTAAACAGTGATATTTCGCTCCAAAACCTATTTTTATATTGAAACGTTTCAAAAATTACAAAACTGAGACTAAATATAATATAAAAGCTTAGAACATTTTACATTGTCAGATTGGCAGCAATGCTTGTCAACCTTGATGCCAAATTGACAATGTAAAATTTTCTAAGCTTTTACATTATATTTATGCTCAATTTTGTAATTTTTGAAACGTTTCAGTATAAAAATAGGTTTTGGAGCGAAATATCACTGTTTACTGTGAGTTTTGTCGTTTTTCTCAATAAAATCATATTATAAAATAATTAATATTTTCGAATATCGCGCGTTTTTTACGGCGTTTTCCACGTACAAAATGGCTTCTAAAAGGTACAGGAGGTGCTAGTGTATCCGCAATCTATTAAATATATATCTATGTATAAATTACATAAACGCTCAAATCCATACGATGTTAGGCAAATAACTTATGAGCTGCCAGCTCACAACACTTCAAATTTTAAAAAAGCATTTGCTTATCTGGCGCATAAATTGCTAAATGAGCTTGATAGCACAATTTTAAACCAGGCCATTTCACATAGCAATCAAATGAAAACTTTTATTAAGATTATTATTAATACGAAGCTCGTAAATCGGCAAAATATATTGACCTTTACTTAAGACAATATTGAATCTTTTTTAATTTTTTATTGTTTTTCTGTTACTTTTATGTAATTATAAGGACAGATGGAAGACCAATCCGTAAGGAATGAATCTAATCCCATAGCAATAAATTATTATTCTATTCTATTCCTATATGATCGTGACGATCGACAATTTTTTTTTGCCGGGAAACATTAGTTTTTGTGAACGCAAACGGCTTCGCACGATTATTTCGTGCGGGTTATTTTCACAGTTACGGGGGCTGTTCAAGTATTACGTAAGCACTAAAGGGGGAGGGCGTCTTTGCTTAGCTTATTTTTGATGACATGGGGAACGAGGGGTCTAGATGGTGATTACGTCAGCAATATTTATTTATTTACTTTTATGATTTTTCTGCAAAATTTAATGGATTATGATATGGCAACCCTATGCTCAAAAGCGAAAAGTATGTGTGGGGATTCCCTAATAAAAAATCTTTAAAAAAAAATTAACCTCCTTCAATTTAATTCGTATCACGTTTTATGTACATCCCTTTGTTATTTTATCCTATTTAGTGATCCTTTTTGAAAGAGGTCACATTTTTTATAAAGATTTTTATTTTTAAGTTTTTAGTGTCTAATGAAGCCGAAGAGCAACGTCGACAACAATTACTTGAAAACTTAGACAGAATTAAAATAAATATATATCAATGTTTACGTAAGCATTGGAGGGGGGTAAGAGCTTTGCTTACTTTTGCTGACAAGGGGGAGGCGAGCCAAAAGTTACTAAAATTCTGCTTACGTAATACTTGAAGCAGGGTACAAAAAAATGTTTTAATAATTTTTCTAGCTTCTTCGGCCTCTGAATAATTAGAATATACAATTCATATAACAAAAAGTTATGCGTGGTCATACATAAATAAAAAAAAAAACAAAAAAAAATATATACGTGTTGAATTGAGAACCTCCTCCGTTTTTGTTTTTCGTCGGTTAAAAATCAAAGGAAGTTTTGCCGGTTGTAAAGGGTTATGCTTCATTAATCTGAATTGAAAATTGAAAAAGGACAACACAAAAATAAAGCGCTTTTAAATTTTTTGAATTCTTTTCTGACATTCTATGTATATCACTGTGCTATTTCAAATCAACTCTATCTACTACAATTTCTCAAAGTTTTGTGCTCATAAATATAACGTTATAATCTTAGTTTCAAAATGAATGGGAACATTTTCAGTTAATCCGATATAACAATTCAGAGAAACGCTCAACTTGTCATACATACATACTTACAAAATACTAATCTATTCTTATAGAGTACGTATAATGTAGAGATGGATTTAGCAATCAATTCAGTGAATTAAAAATAAACAAGAAGCTCGATGGCACAAAAATGAAACTAATTATTGAAAAGAGGAAAACAAATCTGAAATTCTCAACAGATCCTCACCCCCTGCATAATGAGATTTTCCGACTTGTTTTCCTCTTTTTAGTTATTAGTTTCATTTTTGTGTAGGTTTCGTGTTTTTTTAAATAAATAGTTTTTATTTTCTTCCTTTTAATTAGTCACATTTAGGCATTAGACTTGTTTATTTTTTACTTTTATTGTAGCTTGTATCAAAATGGTGGTATAAAAGGTTATAATATATTTTTTTATTCCCGTTCTCTTTCTTGATTCGTCGACACCATATGTAAATATTATGTCACTCCCACAATTATGACGAAGCTTAGACGTATTTATAGACAAAATTCTCACTTGGAAATGCCATATTGATCATGTCATAAAAAAAATTAATAAATTCACCTTCCTGCTAAGATCCTTAAGTAATATTGTTCCAGTTTCAGTGCTTAAGAAAAACCTTTGTAGTTTCTGACTGTAGGATGCGCTGGCTCTAAACGGCCAATTTTAGGTTCACGTAAAATAATTGACAAGTCCATTTCACCCCGATACGTACTCTAGTCGTATAGCAGCTGAGGATACTGCACACCTTACTAACACAATTTTAGAAACAGCTACTTATCGTATTTTTGAAACTAGAGAAATTTATACCATATTGAAGTTAAAACTTCTTTAGGCGCGACTTGAGAGTAACTCAGATTTTTTTTGGACGAAAAACGTGTATTGACAGATGCTGGCATCAAAACGCTTCTGTAAAAACCATCTTGAATTAAAAGTGAAACATAGCTACGGACACATACCAATAAGCATAGCCCACGTAAGGCGAAGTGGGGTAAGATCGGACCGGTTTTTGTAAAGTTCCACGTTTAACACATTTATATTTATGTCCTTTTTTAAATATTCAACATATATTTGTATCAACACAAAATAGAGTTAATACTCTATAATTTGTCTACAAAATGTGTTATTAACTTTTTTATAATGTTTTTGAAAACACCTTGTATATTAATTAAGCTCTTCTCAGATATATAAAGAAGGAGATTCACTTTTTGTATCTGTGTCATTAAGCTTTAGAAGAAAAAGTAACAAGATGATGGCAAAAGTTTAAGGAATTTCAGGACTTCAAATTTTAATTTGAATTTTATAAAAACGAGAAAACGCAGTTAACTTACGTAAAAATTTTTGCGTGGCATTAAAATTGAAAACATTAATGATGTTAGTGTGTGCCCTATTGAAAAAAATTAAATTAAAACAAAACTACCTACAAAAAACAACAATCGTTGTTTTGATTTATGTATCTCGAAACCAAACACTGCATTTCAGCGCTTGATTTTGACCAGCCGTACTGCAGAATGTCAATTATATCATTCTATCCGGCGGCTTTGGTTCTGCCTCTTTGTAAAGAGACTGAACTATTTTTTTTAAAGAGCTGTTGACGTGATAACGTCTTATAAATTGATAAAACACCGGCTGCACGCACGAAAAAGTGTCACGTTCCGCCTGAGCCTGAGCGTGCAAGCGAGAGCGCGGTATAAGCGATAGAGCGGCACTATCGGCCCAAGCGTCGGCTTGTACGCATTTCTCTCTCTTCTCGCGTGACGTCAGAGAGTTCATCAATGTTTCTTTATGACGTAATCACGTAAAACTATCGTCCGTAAACCGACTTTACAGACAACCAATTTTTTTTTCATGCCTGTATAGCGGTTCTAAAATGACCCTTTTTAACGTAAAACAAAAGAAATTAAATTCTACCAATCTAATAATAATATTTCTGTCAGTTTCCATTTAAATCTATGCGAGCAACAGAGACAAGCATAGTAGACGTTGCAATCGGAAACAATCCACATATGAATTCGATAATGCTGAACTGAACTCTCAAGAATATTACAAATATATAGTAGAACCTCTGTAAGTCGAACTACAAGGGACACGCCAAAAATTCGAGTATTCGATTAATGAAGGATTTCGATTTTGTAAGGAAATATTCGACTTGTAGATATTAAGATTCATTCTAACTAATTTTGAGTTGCTATGTTCGAGATACAGAGGTTCAATTTATTTTTTCGAGTTATGGAGAGAAAATATCTACCGAAATGGCTGGTAGGGACTCACTGATTATTTCGACCTATTTAGGGTTCGAGTAATGAAGGTATGGGGGCTTTTTGAATTTTGGAGGTGTTCGACTTATTGAGGTTCGACTTAAAGAGGTTCTACTGTACTTATTATGATGTGAAAATCAGCTATTTTATAGAAGGTACGTGAAAAAATGTAGTATGTATCTTGTTCGTAATGATATGTTAAAGTTAGTCGCTCGTTTTAATATAATGTCTAGTTCTAGTATAATGCCTTCATTTACGAACGAGATCCTATTAGCTCTAAGGAGCTAAATTTGCAATTTGGCTGCAAGATATATACAGAATATCGATGTTGTAGTTTCAAAAGTATGTCTCTAGAAAGGGTTTAGTTAATTTGATTCATGTGATACAACAATTCTGCGGTTCAAAGCGTTTGAAATCTACGGTTGAAGTGAAATGTATACACACATTCACAATTCATCTGAGACGTATCTAGTAACCCATTGACAGTATCCCAGAATAGGCAGTAATATTGTAGTATCTTATTAGTGATGTAACAAATATTCGCATATTTTTGACATTCGCATTTGCAGAGTTCATGCGAATATTAATAACGATAAAAGATCATGTGTTTTTTTAAATGTGAAAATAAATATTAAATATGACAAAAATTCCAGCTAATTGGACGACGGGACCATTCCAAAAATGTTGATGTTTGATTATAATAAAGAAAATAAAACTTCTGAGATCGTGTGAGGTGACGCGGGTAAAGACTAGTATTCAATATTTGATATTCGTTGCCATGGTTATCTACATAATATGTTCCACGCCATGTAAAAATTAATCAAAGCATGCCGAACTAGTTTTATTCTGACAGATCCATAAAACAAAAGAGCGGCTGATTTTTTTTATTCACAAAATATTTCCGAAACTATAAAGTATAGAAATTTTTTTTGACGAAACTTTCTTGAAAAAATAAATAGAATAATAAGCCGTTATGAAAAGTATACCATTATTATATAAAAAACACCTTTATAGCATATGTCTTCTGCGCATCCGCCGATTTTCCCCAAAAACAATAGGGCTCTTCATATTTGCATACCAAACATTCTCCTAAAATTTGGTTTCAATCCGCACGTCCGTTTGACCTGTATGGTGTTCACAGACTAACAGACGCACAGAGGGATTTCAAAAATATGTTTTTTGAATTCGGGGGACCTCGAAACGGAAAGATATTGTAAAATTATTGAGAAATGATTTTTGACCTAAACTAGTACCATTCCCACTTGCGGGTTGGAATGGTAAAAGGGTCCAGTACGATAGCTCGATGTGCCGAAATTTTGACTTTTTTTAAGTCATAGAAAACGCTAAATTGTGACATTCCAAAAAAAAACTGCAGATTATTTACAAATTTTTCTCAAAAATACGTAAAAACTTTTCATCTTTCATTGTCATTTTTTGTATCTGACCATTCAGAACTCACATATACACGTCATAACAACTGATGCAGAATTACTGTATTACTACCTCATTTATATTACCCCGTAATTGTTTTTTAAAGAACTCCCCCAAAACGCCCACCCCCTTTCACTCCGCAAAAAAACGCCATCGCATCGACACGAGTCCGTAATTGTTTTTTAAAGAGCTCTTCCCAAACACGCTTCCATTTTCACTGCACAAAAAAACGCCATCGCATCGACACGACCCCGTAATTGTTTTTTAAAAAACTCCCTCCAGACGCTTTCCCCTTTTCACTGCGCAAAAAAAACGCCATCGCATCGACACGACCTCGTAATTGTTTTTTAAAGAACTCCCCCCAAACGCCTTCCCTTTTTTGCTTCGCAAACATTTTTTTTTTATAAAATCAATTTTCCGCACTTAAAACGACTACTAATTGTATGTTATTTAAAATAATAATTGTGTATTTCCAATGGATATTTTGCACATCGAGTTATCGTACTCTAGCCGACAAAAAATATTAATTTCTTAGTATTTTTGTTGGAAAAGTTTTTTCTTCCCTTTTATAAAAAAATAGCGGTCCGTCCCGGTTTCACAAAAGTCCCGGTGCAAAAGAACGAATGCGGGAGGAGGGACATGAGTACACACGTTCATCTTATAGTTTACCGAGATGAATATTGTGTCCTTTCATGATGATCGGAGTTACCATTCAAAAGTTTTTATCAGACGGATAAATTTTGAGTTTTATATTACTTAGGTATATATTTTTTACACCTTGGGTTACATTTTTGGAGTTTTCGTGGGGATCCCTAATTTAACTCGATTAACAATATAGCATATGTTACTCGGTGATAATGTAGCATTCTATTAGTGAAAGAATTTTTAAAATCGGTCCAGTAGTTTTTGAGTTTATTTATTACAAAAAGATATACAAATCTCTTCTCTTTATAATATTAATATAGATAATTTAAGTTTTTTCATTGAGGTAATCTCGCAATATTTTATTAACATTTACCTTAGCATTACATAATAAAGCTTTAGACATTAATTATCAACCTAGTACCCAGAACTACTACAAATGGGTGCGTGCGACTTGCGCGGCCAATCAGCTGTCAAATTTTAACATTGGACAAATGACGCCAGATTTGAATATACGGCGACAGATATTCGTTACATCACTAGTGTCTATGTTGAAAACCATTTTTGATAGTAAATAACCCGCGGACAAATATAGCACACGCACTGTATGTGTGTGTCGGTGTGTGTGTGTACACCACGTTTGAATATATTTCAGTTTCATTTAGCTCGCGCTATTTTAAATATTAACCGAGCGGGGTGGCGTAGCGGTGAGAGCACTAGACTCGCATTCGGGAGGTACCAGGTTCGAATCCCGGCGGGGGCAGATGTGACTGGAACTTTTTCCTGCTGCCCCTCGCCGAGAAACGGTAATTTCTGTACAGGCCATCTTCTTGAGGTTTTCCATGGTTTCCCTCAATAATTCCAGATAAATATCGAGATGGTTTCTTATTCAAGGCCATGGCCGATTACCTGTCAAACTCCTATGCTCAAAATTTTCCTACCTTATCGTAAAATACCTCCATTCGCCTATTGCTATTAATTGTGGAAGTTTAAAAAATGTAGAAAATACCGGGAAGTGTGATAAATGGAAAATAGTAATGGTGCGAATGACAAAAACGGACGTTAAACGCATTATTATTATTATTATTATTAAAATATTTTAAATTTTAAATTAAAAACAAAATGGAAATGGTACGTTGAATATAATGAGCAGTGCATATTTTTTTTCACTTTTTTTTTGATAAATATTAAAAAGAGTTTAAAAAGATCTGATAGAATTTTTATCGAAAATTGGAATTTCTCGGTTATTTATCGAGTGGAATATACGCATGTAAAAAAAGACAGACTTATTCGAATTTTTATAGTATAATTTTTATTTATTTACAAACGGAATCAGACGTATTAAAAAACAAGAAATGTTTCTTTTTTTGCTTAGAACAGAGCTTTCCAAACTTTTTAAGCCAAGGAACATCTTGTCTACTTTAGAAAGGTGGCAGACACTCAGGTATTTCTTTGTTTTTTTTTTTAAGAAACTAAACACGTTTTTTAAAAGAAAATGAGCACATGTTTATTATCTACATAAATTTAACATTGACTTGCGGCTTTTAATTTTGTGTAGAATAGTTTTCACATTCATTAAAACAATTCTCATAGATTACAGAGATTGCTTCGTTTCATCTAATCAATTATCGCGAGTGCAGCGGGACCGTTTTTTCATCGACTTGTAATGACAAAATATCACTTATTTAACAAGATCTATGTAAATCTCTTAGCTTAAAAATTCAATTTATTGCAAATAATATCAACATTCCGTCTTTCGATTTCTTGACGGGTCCGACGGATGACGTCACTCCCTCCCATTACCATCCACCGGGACGAGGCACCCTCTGTAATCTACCAACGTTGCATTATTACATAATTTGGAAATTTTCAGACACTCTGTATTCGTATTTTAAAGCACGGAAAGTGACTATATAAATTGAGATTCGATAGCGAAGCGTTCATGTAAATAATCCAAACAGCTGAGCATAGTTTGAAATAAAAAATTATGTAAATTTTTTACAACATCATGTTATGTTTGTTTGGAACTATTTATTGCGAAAAATAGTAATTTTACTTTGGGAATCACACTTAAATACTTACTGCATCCTACCTATATTTGTAATACAATAGTCTTTATTGGTACACTGAACTTGCAAAAAAGTAAAAACATGTCGCCATGGGAGACAGACTACTTTCAGAACACTTTATATAACTTACTATTAAATGCTATCAATGATGGGCAATTACTCATTTTTGCAATCACTACAGCAGCAAATAGTATATTACACCACAAGGGCCGAAAGTTTGATATTCTTACACTGCGCGCCATGAAGCCTGCAGCGAACCGAGGACCAGCGTGGTGTATACTATTTTTCTTCATGCCTTGATCGTAAGTACGCTTATTAAATACATTAATTAATTAATTACGTATTAATTACATAAAAACACAGATAGATTCCAAGCAAGTAGCTTTGAGGCTATACGCCAAAAACACGAATGTTCGCGACTATTAGCTGAAATGTAATAGGGTTGCTATGGAAACGACGTCTAAACAACAGTCGATACGTGATTTTATCTTTACTGCCGCCCGAACGTACGTACTTCCCGCATCAGTGCGTAAATGTTAGACTTTCTGTCGAAAATATATACTTTCGTTCGAGATATGAAGAAAAATATGTTAATTTCTGTCCTAGCACGGGGCTGAACTATTATAGGTTTCTGTCAAGCTATATATTAAACGCTTTATATTAGTTTGGGTTGTAACTAACTATGTATGTATGTAACTAACTATGTATGTATGTCCGTAACGGAATCTTTGAGCATAATTTTCACCAATTTCCCGAAGTCTGATTAATTTGAAACTTTGCATACGTATCAAGGACCGATGACAATGCAATAATTTGATAACAGTTTCCCATTATCCTTATTAGGACCCCCAGGATTAATAAATTCTTTTATAGATCCTCTGTAGTAAACGCTTTATTTTCACCAATTTCCCGAAGTCTGATTAATTTGAAACTTTGCATACGTATCAAGGACCGATGACAATGCAATAATTTGATAACAGTTTCCCATTATCCTTATTATTAAACGCTTTATATTAGTTTGGGTTGTAACTATGTATGTATGTCCGTAACGGAATCTTTGAGCATAATTTTCACCAATTTCCCGAAGTCTGATTAATTTGAAACTTTGCATACGTATCAAGGACCGATGACAATGCAATAATTTGATAACAGTTTCCCATTATCCTTATTAGGACCCCCAGGATTAATAAATTCTTTTATAGATCCTCAAACTAAAAAGTGAAAAATAAAATATAGTTTAAAAAAAACTAAAAAACACGCTTTATATCGGACTAAAAAGTAAAAAATAATTGTTTTAAAATAAGCTTAAAAAGCGTTGGGCGCTCGATGTACGAAAATGTGGAACAAAGCGCCCCACGCTTTTTAAGCTTATTTTAAAACAATTATTTTTTACTTTTTAGTCCGATATAAAGCGTGTTTTTTAGTTTTTTTTAAACTATATTTTATTTTTTTTTTATATTCTTTGCAAAGTTATATTGGTTGTGTTTCTGTTGTATTTAAAAACAAAAAACTAGACAAAAGTAATATCAATTTACTGGATACCTACTTTTTTTTCTAATTTTAAGCAGAAAGCAGAGAGGGAAAAAATAAAAGCGCAGTTCATGTCTGCGCTGTAGATTTTTCATGGAAACGTCAGGTATCTGTTTCCTGTGTAGCCTTCCAGCGACGCGGTCTGCATATGATTGTTAGACGTTTGGGTTTTTTATTTTCATTTTCGACGTTGCCGTAGCTCTCGCTCTCATTGCAAGCTTTCTGCTGACTTGCGTTTTCTATAGATAATTGCGAACATATTTGCGAGTGATATGAATTAATTAATTTTTAATTTTCAATTTAATACCGATTTTCACTTATATCCCGGCAAATATTTTTATTGCCTCAATTTATCTAAGTCCTAGTAGTATTTCGCGGACTCTTGCCAACGACGCTCGAATCAGCGTCCTAGCTAAACGCGTCTCTACGCTACATTGATTCAAAACTAATTCGTGACTATCCCGCGCATGCGCCTACACTTGTGACGTCACAGGTATACTACGCGCGGCGAAAGATGAAGCCACCGCGTCATAGTGACGTGAATGCATTGCGTCCGCTCTGTAGCTTGCTATTGGCTGCTTCGGAGATCCATGTGCGTCGAGTGTTTATTTTTATTCTACCGCTATCAGGGCTGCCAGATGAACGGATTTTTCCGTTCCAAACGGATTTTTCGAGTAGAAATAAATTTGAACGGATAATGGAACGGATTTCATGATCTGAACGGATTTAACGGATTTTCTAACTTTTCAGAATTTTTTACCTTTTTTACTACATATAATTCAAACTTCACTCGATAATCGATAATTTGGGGACATTCGGGTATTTTTAGCACATTCGAGCATATCTGAGCACGTTTCTTTCACTACCTCTGTCCTACTCCTCTCTCTATTTGGGTAGAAAAAGATAAGAGAGTGTATGAAACAATGTGTTCGCGAAACACACACCTATATCGATGAATATCGACTCGCTATCTTTGTCTGATGCGTTTTTTTCACACAACTGGAGTCAAGTGTTTCGAGTTACACGGATTTACGGAACACATTGAGGATTTAACAGATTGTACTGCCGCGTTTGTTACTATCGCAACATTCTAACAGTCAATATAATATTTTTATTTCATAAAAATGTGAAAAATCTACGAAATAATCGATTCATTGCATGTAAAAAAATGAATCATTTCTATTCAATTTAAAGTCTGTAAGTAAAAGTAAATTCAACGTCTTATACGAAATAATAAAGCCATAACGAAGGTGGAAACACGTCGATGTGTCGTTTATGGTACCGCATACTTCACTTTACTCTCTATCTCTCTCACACTCATTGCATTAATGGGTGAACCGGGCGAACGGATGGAAACGGATTTTTCAGACCACTTCCCCCACCACTTACCGACGGATTTCTGAAGAAGGAAATCTGGCAGCCCTGACCGCTATATGGATATGTCGAATTTATTCCACACGCCACTGTCTGCGGGCAAGTAGGCGTTCACTAGCAGATTATATTGATGACATGACAAATCCTGCGTGACAAACATATAAATACATACATGATCTATCAGTTGTGGGCTGAACCGTTGTTTATGCATTATTGGTCTCGTAGTTATTAGCTAGTCAAATCCGATGGCATTTTGTCATACAAGAAAGTTCGAACGACTGACACTGTAACGAGCGAATAGACGTTTTCACGTGAAAAAATGTTTTTAGAAATCTGAGAGCAGTTGCGTTGAACAGTTTGAAAATCACACAAATATTAGATTTTATGCAACCCTGGAATTGTTAGTCGATTACTCCTTATTTTATTTATTTTTTTTTTGCAATCAATTTCAATAGCACTTCTCCTCGGGGAAAAATAAACATGTATGACGTCATTTGCAGCGCTTTCAATTCAAAATTTATCTGTATTGAAAAAAATGTATGATTTCAAGAGATTTGATTAAGAAATTAAAATGTTTACCTTCAAAAAGATCTAACCAGAAAAAACGTTTTTCGGTTACAGTATGATAACTTATATTTAAATAATATATAAAATACATTTATGATTGAAAACTATAAAAATATAATACTATATTTTATTTATACATTTACTTAGGTAGCTTCGTTTTCGTCCGCTTTTTGTCTTGCTTTGGCTAACATTGCTTGCAATTCAGATGATCGCACGGTTTTATACTGCAAAGCACAATCAAAATTAGTAGTTTTAATTAAAAATAAATAAGCGGCAGTAACAATTGTGTAAAATTGGAAGAGGTCTGGGTGTGGCTCCTTCTGCTTTAAAAATACCGAACAGTTGTATTAGGAAAATATTTTTCTTACTCCTGTTTAAAAAAATAACTTATGCTTTTTTGCTAAGGTAACCTGGCAATTATGACTTTATCAGCCTTTACGTTAACGTTAGGTATAATAAAGCTTTAGACTTAGAATTAATAATCAACCTGGTACCCAGAACCACTGCAAATGTGTGCGTGCGACTTGCGCTGTAAAATTTTAACCTTGGCCAAATGACGCCAAAACATTAATTAAATAATTAGTAGGTACCTATAGAACACATTCACTAGTTTTCGCAAACGATACGGCGACCAGACATCTTAACCCCTTTCCAATGTTAATATCAATAATATTCAATTGCTACTTACTCCGGAAACGTTTTTCTGAATTGTAATTTGTGAGGCTAAACGTTTTCCTTCTGAAGCACCGCAATACAGTTCAAGAGTAGACTTTTCTAAAGAAAACAAATCATATCCTGTAAGATTTTTTAATTTGTTGCATATCTGGTCTGAAAAACCTTTGGCTTTGAGCCATTGTTGAACTTCTTCAGGACTGGACGTTTGTCTGATGTACACTTCAGGTGTTTTAACAATTGCTAGATCGCGTCTGTTTTGACGTAAGAACGACAGTACCGCTTTTAGTTCGTCGTTGACATCGTCTTGAGGATTGTTAGATTTCACCGTCGCTGTTGACGTTGTTGATTTCGTACTTCGTAACGTATCCGACTTTGTTTCATTTGATGGGATTAGAAGAGGTGGCGGTGGCGGAGGAGGAGGAACAGTTGAGTTACCTCCATCGACTAAAAACAATTTGTTTATCCAAGAAAATATGGTTAAATAAAATTTTCTTTTGACCATTTTATTCGCTCAGATTGCGCAAATCAGAAACATTTTGGAACCATTAAAATAAACAGTTATCGCAAAATAGTAACATTTTTTGAAGCACGTTTTCTTAAAAATCATAATCGAAATGTAGCAGACGATCAATTTGAAAATTGTTTTGACGATCGATGTTCAGCTTGCAAACGACGCATTGGAGTATTGATGTTTGGGATAATATGATGTTTATATTTGAATTAATTTAAATCATAATTAGTAGGTAAGACAACCAAATTCTAATTTGTAAATAATTTATTTTAATTAAGTCGAAGTTCGCTTACATTGAAAACATTTTCAAGTTTTGAATTATTACAGCCCCGGATCTAGATGAGGAGGGCAAACCGGGGCGAGTGCCCCGGTTTGCAGTTTCAAAAGGCGCCAAAAATCATAATATAATATGGTTGAAAAATGTCAACCATTATATATTTGTGAGTTTTTTTTAAGTAATTTATCTCAAACGCTGGAGAATGGGGCGCTATTATCAAGTTTCTGTCCCGGTTCGAAAAATCGTAGATCCGGGGCAGCCCAGTTCAACTTCGCCCGAATGCAAACCGCTGTTACTCACTGCCCATTCCCCTTTTGTAGTTGCTCATATTTCTCCCCGAAAAGTGAGCTTTCAAACAGTGAAATTATTTTTGAAATTCACGGTTCAATTAGAACTTTTTCTTTTATATATTGGGAAAGGTAATTACATAAAACATTGTTTTATCTCAGTTGCTTGCGGAGTCGCGGATAGAGGCTAGTAATTTATAAATTCGTATATGGTAATCCTACTCACTATTAAAATTAAAATATTTTTTTCATTGGAATTTTTGTAGCAATGCAAATTTAAATGTCTTAAGCATATTTTTCAGTATCTTCCTCTTTCGAAAAAAATCTAGTAGGTATGTGCTGAACACCAAACAGTAGAAGTGAAACTTTTTAACTACTTTGCCTATTCAATCATAGATGCCAGTGTCAACCGAAAGCGTTGTGTAATTCATAAATAGTGCGTCAGTTGTTGATTGTGCTATGTCGCTTTTTCGTTCCATCTCATGAACTTATACACATTTCATTTTAACAATCACAATACAAATAAAGCCATGATAACGTTTAATGATGTTTGGTGTGGACTGTTTACAAAACAAAATGAAGCAATTTTTGAATAAAAATATTATTTAAAAAATATTAAAAAAATAACTTTACAAGACTTAATATAAGTAATCATTTGTATATAATATGTAATTCTTAAATATATTAAATTGGACGGTATGTTTAATACATTTGAAATGTTTATATATTGTTAAATGCAACAAAATTCAGTGAAAACATTCACAAATTAAATAAAGAAAATTGAATGAATTGACTTCGTCATGAAATCGCGTAATTTGGTTATATTTACATTTGCTATCAGTTTATAATAATTTACTATGAAATTATTATCATATTTGTGATGCATAAATTACAAAAATAACAAAATCACAATAACGTTTTCTTACAATAATGACCATTTTCTTGTAGCATAGGTCTGTCTTGCACCTGCACATTATGTCATTACATAATGGGTATGTTCCGAAATATAACCCAGTATAATAACCAGTGCTAATGACGTCATGAATCTGACGCCATAATTTATTGTACTGGTGTGCCAGATCTGACGTAGTGTGCATCAGACTTTGTGGATTTTTTTTATTTTATTATTTGTTATTTGCAATAATGTCTGCTTAACAAAGTAAACAATTACTTTTGGTGGACGAGGGAAATAAATAACATGTCAACGCGCTGACATATATTTCGAAACGAATCAACGATATGGCGTCGATTCATGACGTCATTAGCCCTGACCAATATACTGGATTATATTTCAGAACACACCCATTATAGCGCCACGTTAAATTCAATAGAGAAAAAATATATGTTATAGGGATTTTTGTATTTTTTAATGTGCCATTTTCCTCAACGAACGCTGCAGAGCTTCAGAACAACCTCAATAAGTAAGGAAATAATTTAATAGTTATACAATCAACACTAAAGTTTAACAGCCACTGGCAGATCGCACAACTCGTGTGTGCTCTGTGTGGCAGACTTTCTTGCGTTCAGGCTCTGTTCTGCATCCCGAAGCACCACATGAAACGTCATCATCAGATACCCCCGATGTACACCGTGCAACTTCCGACCCAGGACTTATAATGTGTTATTTAGATAGGCTTTGAGCTGCATTTATTGTCAGCACATTAGTACAAATAGGCATTTATCTGCTAGAAGTGTTCACTGAATCTGTCTGATTCAGTTAACACCTTTGAATCGATATCAATTTTCGGTAATTTGATAAATTTACAAAAAATTAATTCCGGTTAACTTGTATTTATGACAGTAAACTTGCAGCTATATCTAACACACAGGTATCTAAGCTACAAAAAAATGATCATTAGGCTTAAAATGCAATGGACAGTAATATTAACGTTTACAGACAAACATTATAAGTGCCGTTAGATAAATCCGTCAAAAAATTTTGGAATGATTAATGACTTTTTGTCGTGTGCTGCTTATTATTGGAAAAATTGGTTTGACCTCTCATAAATCATAAAAAAAAATTTTTCGCGTCGAATAATTGATACCTTCTTTTTTTGAAGTCGATTAAAAACATGAATTGTAACCAGTCGTGTCATTAAAACACCCTTAAAAAAATCGACAACTTCAACTCAACTGTGTATATTTAGCATTAATGTAGAGATGGGTTGATATCAACCCATTTGTATTTAACGCAGTAAATTCGAGCATGATTTAAAAATTATTTCAAACCTTTTTTGATGGATTTATAAACACTGGAAGCAGATACTAAAATAAACATGATCAAAAAAATACATACGTATCGTTAAAACGCAAATATTATGGTGAATTTAAAATAATTTAATTATTGCAATTCAATTGTTTTTCCTCAGAATGTGCTTCGATTTCCCAAATAACTCGTCAGTATTTATATATTTGGTATCCAATTCCATTGTTGATATTTACAATTAACCAGTCGGAACAATTATATTAGACAATGAGATTTTATTAAATAAAAGATCCGACAAAACTCGAATTAACTTTCCCATATAAGGAGTTGGCAGTACATACATCGTCAAATTTTCGTTACTTCTCAACCGATCTTGATGAAATTTGAAACGTAACTTCGTTTGTGCATTTTCTTTTTACACGCTTTATATTAACTTCACTTGTAAGTTTGTATGTATGTATGTATGTATGCTTGTTTGTAACCTTCCTTTGAACTACAGCAAGTGGTTTATTACAGTAGTATAATATGCCAGCACTGTAACTACAGTGTTTAGCCGTGCGGTCTAAAGCACGGGTCTTCGCTGACGTCAACTCTCGGAATCACGGGTCGTGGGTTCTAATCCCGTCCACGCCGAAAAAAAAAATTGTTTTTTTTCGGCAAATTTTTGACAATAAATCGAACTAAAAAGTGGAAAATAAATATAGTTTAAAAAAAAATAAAAAACACGCTTTATTCGAACTAAAAAGAAAAAAATATTTTTTTTTAAAATAAGCTTAAAACAATAATGAATAAAAAATACTAGTATTATTGTGAAAAAAGCGTGGGGCTTTTTTTTATTCATTATTGTTTTAAGCTTATTTTAAAAAAAATATTTTTTACTTTTTAGTTCGATATAAAGCGTGTTTTTTAGTTTTTTTTAAACTATATTTATTGAAGTAAAACTTCCTTAGGTAACTAAGATCTTTTTTCGAGCATCAGTGACGCGATTACGCAGTTGCCGCTATTTAAAGGCTTTGATTGACAGATGCCGACATCAAAATGCATCTTTAGAAAACATAGCTACGCACGCAAACCAATAAGCATAGCCAACGTAATTTAATTTACGAGTGATTCAATTTGAGATTGAATATTTCTCAGAGTGTGAGAATGGTAAAAATGAATTAAAAGAAATTTTACTTCAACCACGCGGATAAAGGTTACACCCACTCATTTTTTTAACTTTAATGTTTGGTAGTTATTTTTACTGTAATTATTTATTTTATAACCTCATTCCTAACAACCTCCATATCGTGCATCGCTACCATCTCATACTGATAGTAGTGTCCATGCGTAAAATTTCATCAAAATCGCTAGCCCTTTTCGTAAAATCAGTGTTTTTTAGTTTTTGGACCTGTTTTTTTTCTATATTTGAAGACTGATTCTGCTATTTCGCAATAAAAATTTGAATTCGACGTACGACTACAGACAGACAGATGGACATTTTTTAAACCACTTTTTTGAAACTATCAAAAACTCAATATTGGATCTTTGCACGAACACAAAACATCTCCTGTATCCTCCGATCTCAACATTCTCAACTTATGGGAAAGTAAAAAATGAGATTAGGAAATTTATTAGCTTACACGACGTTATTAATAAATTGTTTCCACGATGTTTTCGAGGGCTAAAGATTACATAATATTTGTTTAAATTTTAATTAGCAAAGTTATCTATTTAAACAGTACTTTTTAAATGAATTTATTATGTTGTAAAATGTAATGTTCGGTTATCATCGATTATGTTAGATATACACAAAAATTTATAAAATAAATAAAATACATAGGTTTGTAAGTTTTCTCATAATATAGGTATTTGGTTTTTTTGTAACTTCTATGGTTAGTTAGAAAACTAAATAAATTACCACGGGTTATACGTACATAAACAGATCCTATACTTTAAATACAGCATTTATATAGAAAAAAAGTTAATACAGGATATATATTTATGAATTAAGAGTTCTTTTAGAATGTCTCTTTTTCTTATTATAACAAACTCAATAATAAAAAATTTCAAAAAATTATTATTTTGACGAATTTATAATTACTGAAAGGTGTGCGTACAAAACAGAAAAAAAAAACAAAATCCCGTGTGAGTATTTAAACAATTGAAGTGAAACACACTAAAATACAACAAACTGAATTAATCATTTTTTTTATTTTACTTGACAATTTCACTTCTAGCAACCTTAGATTTTGGTGTGTTGTACTTCAGAGTATAATGACAACTCGTGTGATCATTTATTTTACAAAAACAAAACAAAAAAAATGATCCAAAACAGCAAATTTAATTGGAAAAGCGTGTCAAAATTGGGTAGCAAATGAACTGAAAGCGGGTTGGACATCGATATAACAAAAACATAAGCCAACACCCCAACCAACGGTGAATTGTGATTGGTGGATCACACAGAACACTCAGATGCACTCAGAAATATCTGAATTCACCTTTTTTTCCTAAATGTTCCTTACGGACCCAATCTGCCGGAGCTGTCGAAGGCTGGTGCTCACTGCTGTTACCTGCACTGTATCTGCCACTTCCTGAATCCTGCAAAAAAAATTTTAATTTGACAAAATAATGTTGAAAAGGATTTGCTGAAAAATTGGAAAATTATATTTCTTTAGAGTTCGCAAATTTTCTGATTTCTTTTTTACGTCTTTATTAATGAAAGATCATTCCTATACAATTTAATACTTTGAACTGCGCGTGTTGCGATAAGAAAAGCTCAAACAAAAAATACAAATAATTCACCTGTCTATGAACATTTCTATTAACGTTTCGAGTGTAGAGGGGGTTGTTGAAAATTTCACTTGGATCGTTGTTACTAGAATTGTTACCAAAAACGTGTGGGGTAACTATGGTGTGCGGGACGTGAGCTATTTTTCCATCGATGTTTCGCGCTTTCCACCACTTGCGACTGTTATCTAAAACCTGTAAACAAAATCAATTTGATCAGTATATTTGTTCCATTACACTCAACAAAGTCATTCGTGCCTTATTGTTCAGGCACAGGTTTAATAATTACGGCGTTTCTACGACCTAGATAGAGATAGACTGCTAATTCCGATAGAAAAAGACAGGGACAAATAGCGTAATAGTATCGTCATGCTCATTGGACCCTGCAAAGTGTGCCATGTACAGTTTGAAAAAAGAAGAAATTTCAAAATTTGTAGTCAAGAATTTATTTGTTTAAAATGCTTTGTAGGTAAAAACATATTATTTATGTTATTTGATTTAAGTTTAATCAAAATTAATATTGCAGACTATTTTGTTTTTTGATGAATTATTTCAAAATAATTTGGTTATGACAGTTTTTTCGCGCTTTAGTTGCGAAGAGAAACAGATAGACGCCAGCCAATTTATTCTTTTTCTTAAAAGCAAATTTGCATGCGCGGTTGAACACTAGCACTCCATATCTTGTGGATATTTACCTCTAAATATTCCCCTCTTACAACGGTCAATTCCTTATCATTATTAGCCGTTCTTGGATAAGTAACTTGAACAACGTTGGCACCTCTGGATTGCAATTCCTCTAGCCACGCTTCCTGAGAGTGTTCTGGAGGGCCTCTATCTTCACCGCCATTCCGTTCAATGGAATCGAGCGAAATGTCACTTCTAGCACTTAAATCTTGCATTCCTACAATAATTGTAGTTAAATATTCCATTTGAAGACAAAACAAACCATTCTCAGGATTTAAACTTACTCAGTTCATTCAACGGTTGTTCATAACCAAAATAATCGCTGCTGTAATTAGTGTCGCCGTGAGAGTCTCTTCCGGTTTTTCCCGAAAACAGCATAGGATCTTGTTCGTCGATAATCGGGAAATCTGGGGACCATCCATCCATAAATACTGGATGGTAAGACGGAACATGGCCTTTCCATTGGTCTCTAGAATGAAATAATCACCTTTAACTTAACTCCAACGCTTCAGCCGCCAAACGGTGGAACTATTTTATTACCTTGGCACCAACCAAGCATTACCAAGCGAATGCCACAGTTCGGTTTCCTTGCTTGTCACACAGTTAATAAGTAAATTAACCGCTTCTCTGGTTAATAATGGTGACACAACTTTAGATGGTAAATTTGGATCATAGTATGTTTCGTGCGAAGCATCAACTATCAATGCCAATGGAGTAAACAAAAAATGTACCAATTCTGGAGCATTTGGATCGTGAATATGAGCTTTCAGTTTGGCCAAAAGATTGAAAGATAATTTAAATTTTTGAAAAATATCAATGAAATCGCGTTCCGGCGGTGGTTTTGTTCTCATTGTTAAAATACCATCACCTAAATCACGTTTTTTAGATTTCCGATTCCTGAAAAGAAAAATATTATTTAATCTCAACGTACTTAAAAAAATACAAGCATCGTTTCTTCTTTTGTGTGAATCAATTAATTGTGTTATGTGATATCGAAAATAATTGCCGTCATGGAATGATAATTTTAGATAACTTTTATAAATAGATAATAAAAAAATACCGTAGATATAAACAACAAATTACCACGGATAAAATATTTATGGTACCTTTTATACATGTACTAATTTTACAAAATTATTTTGAAATGACGTAATCACACCAGTATCAATTAAATAAATATGTTATCAACATTAACGAATATAATTTTTTGTTCTTAGATTTTTTTATGAGAGCAGAATTTCAATAAAATAGTGAATCGGTATATTTATAATAATTACCTGCGGCGCCTTTCAAGCTCTCTAGAAGCTGCAGCCACGTGCTGAAGCCTCGCTATGAATTTTTCAATATCGTCGAAACAATGATTTAGAATGGTTACGTCACGTTCATATTTTTCGCTGGTAGTCGAACTGGCATCGTCGTTGATAGCACTCAATTCAAGATCTGATTCCCTATAATTTGCAAAATTTCCAGTTTGACGTTCATGACTCGGACTGGGTGATTGGTGAGACCTTTTCACAGGTGTTGGAACCCTTGAACTATTTCTATGTCTAGTTATCATTTTTCCAGCACTCAATTCTTTTAAATCTTCAACTAAATCCTGAGCCGAAATGCTTTGGCACTATAAATAGAACATAATAATATATACTTAGAAATAATGTCGTTAGCCCATTTTTTTGATGATGAACTAACCTGAAATATGTGCATTTCAGAACGTAGATTATAGCCAGTGCCAGACCCGTTACCACCAACAATAAAAACTAATATATTATTATAGATTTCCATTGGGTCATGACTTGTAAATGCTGTTGGCTCTTGAATCATTGATGCCGGGAATCTTTCCATAACCGTCTAGAAATTTACAAATTTTTCATTAACACTCCTTTATTAACTTCACCTGTTCGTATGTATGTAGGTATGTATCTATCTAATAGAATTTTTCAATTAAGAACCCATGACAATACAAAAATTTATATAAATAGTTATAAATACACAAATAATTTATATAAACATAGTCATTTGAGTGTTGGCTTTTAGGGTTGTAACTAAATTTATAATAAGTTTAAAAAAACTCAGAAAAAAACTCTCTTATAATAATTTACACTGAAAAGTAAAAAATAAATTTTAAATATAAATATTTTGCTCGACAGCGATAAGAAGTCCCCCAACTCGATATTATTTTAATTTTTTAATAAACTTAAAATGAAAACAGCTTATTCAAAAAATTAAATTATCGAGTCAGTCGTGTGGATAATTTTTTTCTTCTTCAGTTGGATTCAATCCAATTTGTACCTACGCGAAGCCAAAGTTGGGAGACTTCCGATAGCTGTTGAACAAAGTCTTCATATTAAAAAAATATTTTTTTACTTTTTATACCACATTCCCTAAGTGCTGAGATACTTATCACCTAACTAAATCTTTAATTGGAAATTTCTGCCAATATTATTGACGTTCGTGGCTATGATTTATATTCTTTTTCTATAAACAAACAGCGTTGAAAGAAGTTTGTTCAAAAGAAACAAGATGAATGGATAAATAAGTGTACACACCCCGGTTTCGAAGTCCATTATAAGTACCAAAGATCGATCTAGACATAATTGCATTTTCTGTGACCAAATGCCATTAGTCTTTTCTAATTGAAGCAATCGACGCATTCCATCGGCCGGATAAACAATTCCAGTTTCTTTGGCGACAGTAAAAGTCGCCAAATGTTCCATTAAATACGTTGGTTTATCATTATCCTCCCCGATAATGCTGTTCTCCCGTTCGCCTTGAGGTTCTCTGCTATCTCCATCATCGCTGGGATAATCACCGTTCGAACGATATGCCATTTTTTTGTTATTATGTAAGTCGAGTCATTTAAATTGACGCTACAAATACAAATATGCATTCTAAGGCCTAGTTTATATGAGAGGCGTTCAACGCGCGTTGGCCCAACGCGCGTTTACAGTTTCTATACAATTGTATAGAACTGTTTATATGATAACGCGTGTTCAACGCGCCGCCAACACGCGTAATCATATAAACAGTTATATACAATTGTATAGAAATTGTAAACGCGCGTTGGGCCAACGCGCGTTGAACGCTCTTCATGTGTGCTAGGCCTAAGGCCTAGTTTATATGAGAGGCATTCAACGCGCGTTTGCTCAACGCGCGTTTACAATTTCTATACAATTGTATATAACTGTTTACATGATAATGCGCGTTGGTGGCGCGTTGAACGCGCGTTATCATGTAAACAGTTATATACAATTTCTACCTGTAATTAGCAAATAAACTAATTGTCAGCAGGGTTTAGTCATAGATATATAATCTATGGGTTTAGTACTGCGATCCGAGTTTTTTCTATCTATTGCATATTAATAGTTATCAATTACTCATGATACGTTTGATACTAATTCTTAGTCTTTAGTCGTAATGATGTAACGAACATTCACATTTGCAAAATTCATGCGAATATTAATATCAGAAAAAAATCCTACTTTTTATTGAAAAAAATGTGAAATAATATTAAATAAGACAAAAAATATTAATTTCTTAGCATTTTTATCAGTAAAGTTTTTTTTTTGTTACTTCTTTTTTCAAAAGTAACTTACGTTTGTTCGCCAAAGTAACCTTGTAATTATACTTTTATCGTTTTTTCTTTAACGTTTAGACTTAGTATTAGTAATCAACCTAGTACCCAGAACGACTACAAATGTGTGCGTGCGACTTGCGCGGCCAATAGGCTGTCAAATTGTAACCTTGGATAAATAACGTCAGATTTGAATACTGAATATTCGCATTTACAATCGCGAATATCGGCAACAGAGATATTCATATTTGCGAATGTCTAAAAATTGACATTCCTTGCATTACTCCTCCTTACTTCAATCAATCGCAGCGTTGCCAAAATTAAAAAAAAAATCCTTAATGATCTCTTTTTTCATTGCCGAACATTTTTTTTTTTTTTGGTACCTACTAAACTATAAATATTTGAACGCAATAATAGCAATTTACATAAAATGTTCTCTTTTTTCATTGCCGAACATTTTTTTTTTGTACTAAACTATAAATATTTGAACGCAATAATAGCAATTTACATAAAATATTCAGAAAATTACGAAAATAATATAACAACTTATCAGTAAGGCCTAGTTTATATGAGAGGCGTTCAACGCGCGTTGGCCCAACGCGCGTTTACAGTTTCTATACAATTGTATAGAACTGTTTATATGATAACGCGCGTTCAACGCGCCACCAACGCGCGTTATCATATAAACAGTTCTATACAATTGTATAGAAACTGTAAACGCGCGTTGGGCCAACGCGCGTTGAACGCCTCTCATATAAACTAGGCCTTAAGGTCCAAAAATTGAAAACGATAATAAATCACACATTGATCAATTATCTAATCCCTACATATTGTCTATAAGAATCATATAATAATACAAAAACTTTAACTACTTTATACCGAATTTGGTTCTTTGGTCCGGGCAAAACCATGCCGGGCACCTAGATCGTATCTATTTAAATAAAAATGTAAATGTTCGTTTTTCAAAATCTTAAATCTTCGAAAGTTCGTTACCGATTGCTTTGAAATTTTGACACAACGTTGCTTTCGAATACGCGGGTGTTTTTCACGCACCTATTATATAGATGTCACACCTGTGACAGGTGAAAACATGCTTTTTATGAAAAAAAAAACAGCGCCATCTGTTGGACGTTAAAGCAACACACGGTATACTATTTTACGGCAACGGGAGCGATACCTGTCGACCAACACACGGAAACTAGTCTGAGCCACAGCCACGTGTGTTTTAAAATGATGTATATTTGGTGAAAATTTTTTTTAGGATGAAATTTTCTTATGGTGAATTTATTTTTACGAACTGGCAGCACTCCTGTTATTATTAAGGCAGTGTCGCTATGTTAATTGTTTAGCCTGGTGCGGTAGTCACAACAACTCATAAATTATAAAGGCTTATTCAAAACTGTGTTACTATAAAACGAGAAAATCACGTTTAACCGCTTTAAATGTGATTATACAGGCTGTTCCATAAGTATCGCGAAAAATTTCATGGAATGATTCTCTAGATCAGGAATAGCGATCCTATGGCACGCGTGTCACAGGTGGCACGCGACAGATTATTATTGGCACGGCATTGATTGAGGTGCAAAATCGAAATAATTAAAAATGCGCTATTTTCCGGACCATGCTAATCTGAACTAAAACACCTTCCACGCAAATAGCCTTAGCTCCTGAGCGCAAGGGCGTAGATATTTTTTTCTGATGGGGGTAACGCAAAAAAACAATTTTTTTTTAAGTTTTATTAATGCGAATAAAAAATATAGCTTTCGCCAAAAAAATGCCCTTTTTAGTAGCCTAATAATTTAAAAGACTTTGTCACCTTCATTAAACAATAGGAATGTTTCGATAAGTTTAGCGGCATCAAGTGCTTGTTGAATAGTTGTTGATGGTTAAAAATCATCCTCTTTATCATCTTCATTTTGTTGTATAAAAACAATTACACTGTTAAATACGCCTAAATATGAACATATTTCATCGTAATAGAGAATGGTTCTTACGCTATAAAGAGGGTATTAATGTATAGGTTTTAAGGTAAGCCAACCAAACTGTAAAATTTTCCACGTTATAGGGAGTTTTTCGTTATAACGAAGGACGTTATAAAGAGGTTACACTGTATTATAATCACACGGTCTCGAAAAGTTCATGTAATAATGCGGGGAAATTTTCTCTAATATGGGACACGGGACTCTAATGCACAATTGGCTTGGAAAATCCGGGACGGTTGGTCACCCTAATTATTATAGTCCTGGGGGAGGGGTAATTACCCCTTGTACCCCCCCCCATCTACATCCTTGGCTGAACGTGTTATATAAAAAAAGTATGCTAGATGGGGAAAAATTACGAATAACAAATACGAAAAAGGTTTATAGCGCTCAATGTAGGTATTATCAAAATTATTGTTTTCATTTATTTTTAATTCAATTTTTTGACAACTGAATTTCTTTTGCTGCTTGTCGACACGTAGATATGGAAAGGTTCGCCTAAATCATCCTAGAAAGCAAAAAGTTCCCATAAACATGGGAAAATGCTTATCTGCTGAGTCCATACATCTACAAAAACGGGCTACCGAGCGTTTTTACTTCAAAGAGTTCAATTTTCAACAAATACAAAAAAAAAATGAATAATATTCACAAATCAAAATAATTTTTGAAAATCTTCACCTCTCATATTTATACACGCTTCTGTTCTTCTTAGCATGGATTATGGGCACTGTTGCCAGACGTCCCGATTTTGGCGGGACGTCCCGATTTTTAAATCAAAATTAAATGTCCCGCGCGGGACAGACTCAGTCCCGCTTTTCGGGGATAACTCGGGGATAACTTTAAAAGAAGTGAAATCTTCACAGAAATATCATGAATAAGTAATTCTTATAAATAATTATTCTCTTATTGTAAGTTGCAATTTGTAACACTCACTCCACAGACTATTGTTTGAAACGCCATATTTTTCTAATGAATAAAACTTTTTTGATTTTGATTTGTTTTTTTTTTTTTATTCTGAAGACGAATAAGACTCAACTATTTAACGGTAGGGTAAATCTGATTTAAAATATTATATTTTTATTAAAAAATACATTTCACGTAAACGTAATTTTAATTCAAATAAAAAGATAAATAGGTATTTGAAAACTTCTGATTATATACGTTTTTTTACTATGTCCCGCTTTCGACGAAAGAATCCCGCTGTTTTCACTCAAAGAGTTCCAAAATCCCGACTTGGCAAAAAAAAAACTAGCAACGCTGATTATGGGTGATCACAGACGCGATTGAAAGCAGCCCCGGATCTACGATTTTTTCGAACCGGAGCAGAAACTTGATAATGGCGCCCCCTCTCTCCAGCGTTACAAATATGATGGTTGGCATTTTTCAACCATATTTTATTATGATTTTGGCACCGCCTGACACTGCCACCCGGGGCAGGTGCCACGGTTGTCCCCCCCCCCCGATCCGAGGCTGATTGAAAAAGTTCAGAAAACTCACAGGGCAGCGCCGTGCTTAGTACTTACGTAGGACCTGTGTTAAGAAAGATACTGAATATAGTTGGACATTTTCAAACCCGCGTTTATGAGAACTTTTTTTCTAAAAATCAGTGTCGTCTTTGACTTTTGAATGGCCCTGGGTCAATAATAACGCCCCCCCCCCTCCCGCCAAAGAATTCGATGATTATCTTTACTGAAAAATATAAATTGATAAACCGCGATTGCTGAGTTTGCTGAAAAAATGTAGACATTTTTTTTATAAATTCTATTTAATAATCGGCATCCATAAATAAATGTTGCATTCTATTTATTTTAAATCATCATAAAAAAATAGTTATTTGCGCTGGGCTGGGACCTCTGGACTAGTGCGGGACCCTAGGCCTAGGCCCGCCCTTAAAGACGGTACTGTTTAGAATGATCTAAGCCCTAAAGAATCACTTCCCGAAATCTTTTGCAATATTAACTACTAAATAATTATGAATGTAGTGCGAGTGTTCAATAAGCGCTATCGTTTCGAGAAATGAAAATCCAAATCGTTGTAGATATACAGGGTGAGTTTTAAGTTGATGCTTTTCTTTTTACAGCGTGTAAAAATCAAATAGACGAGCAAATATTTCAAATAGTTTTTTTATCAAAACTCAAAAATAAGAGAGAAACAGCCTTTCGAAGTTTAAATAAATTTTATTAAATTTTCTTTAATTTTGAGGTCGGTCCTGGGGTTATATTATGTCACTATGGAAATAAGTTGTTATTATCAAGTATGTGTATTGTTCTGTTTTTGAGAGAATTGTGTGTGCCTCAATTATTTTTGATAATAATAACATATTTCCATAGTGACATAATATAACCCCAGGACCGACCTCAAAATTAAAGAAAATTTAATAAAATTTATTTAAACTTCGAAAGGCTGTTTCTCTCTTATTTTTGAGTTTTGATAAAAAAACTATTTGAAAATTTGCTCGTCTATTTGATTTTTACACGCTGTAAAAAAGAAAGCATCAACTTAAAACTCACCTGTATAGTGAAACCCGACTGATACAAAAATGTTATTAGAATTTTAAAAGTTTATTTAGAAAACAGTGCCAATAGAAAAAATAAGAACAATTATGTATGTCATTTTGAGTCGAAATTTTTCTAGTTAGAATGTATTTTTAGTGACAAATGTATTGAGTATAAGAATTAAAATCTGTTTAAAAAGTTGCGAATCGCATTTTAATGACAATAAATCTTAAATAGACATATGGAAATGAAAAATAATAAATAAGTACCTAGTAAATATGCGATTAAAAACCACGCAAACAATTCATGTAAATATTTAAAATATTCGGGTGTGTATTTCGCATAAATCTGCACAACTAGAGGCATGCACATAACAAGTAATTAGTTACTTGCAATGAAAGTTAGAATTAATCTACTAGACATACATAATTATCATTTTTGAAGGACACCAGATTTTTCCAATTATAAAAATAATTAATGCAATTTATAAAATCGTCAATTCATTCAAAATATCAAATATAAACAATTGTACGATTAAAAAACAAGACCAGTTTCTGTTTTTAGAACAATATTGTTTTATTACGTACCTGTTTAGTACAGCCACGACTACAAAAATAATATTTGAATATTGATTACAAACGCAAACACAGATTTGTCTAGCAGTGAATGTTTACAATTGTTGTCACTTTTTAATTGTTCAACAGATTTATTGTAACACAAATTAAACGCAAAGGGCGTAAACTAAAAAAGCAAAACATCTCGTAATGTTATGCTTCCATCAAGCATGCCTCATTGCAAAGGTATGCCAGACTAACCTAAACTGAGCAACAGGTAGTAGGCTCTTCTGATTACACTTTTGAACACCTGTAATTTACCTGTAGAGTTTATCTCACCTTATTTTTACTACTGTGTCGCCATCTCGTATCATTTATTTGTGGGTCGAAAAAAGCGCGCATTTCACATGACACTTTCAAACATTCGAAATCATATTAAAAATTTAATGGAGTGAAACTTGTACAATTTGTGGGTACTGCTGGATTGTAGAAAGTATTGTCATGAAATCAAGTTTGACAATTTTTCCATAAAAAAATGAGCAAGTCTTGCAGAGTCGCCAACGATGTGTAACAACCAACTAACTTTAGTAAATGAATTCGAATAACGCACTGAAATATAGTTATTTAATTGATATTATAAATTTTTATTCCATACCCTCTCTCTCTAATACGCTGCAGTACGTACGCCAACTGGAGGCCGCACCAACGCGTAGTTCTCTCGCTGCATTCACAAAATTACTACCCACACTTTTTTTAAATTTTTACTTTTCTCAATAGAGCAGCACAGACATGTGAGATACTGGATAATATTATTATCCTGGTCATTATAAGAATTAGGGAACATAATTTATTAGTTTATGTCTAACTGGAAACACTTGAAAAATGGTTTCTTCTTTTCCTTAAGTGATTTGTAAAAGATCCTATGATTAGATGACCAATTTTCTCACATTAAATCGAGAAAAGTTCGTTTGTAAAATTTGTGTTTTAATTTGTTATCATAGAAAACCTAGGGGGACTCTCTTGGTAATGTTTGCTGGCTTAATGCGATACTTCATATTAGTCGTTTGTTTTCCTGTGAGTACAATCTGATGTTTTACATAACAAAGAAGTTGTCAACGACATTAGACTGTTCCTGCTAAATATAAAATGTGAATATGTCATCACGATCTAAGGTCCTTGATCCCAAAAAAATTTTGATCTGCGTTCTGCAACCCAGTATAAGGCCTGGCTCACATGAAGAGCGTTCAACGCGCGTTGGTTCAACGCGCGTTTACAATTTCTATACAATTGTATATAACTGTTTATATCATAATAACGCGCGTTGGTGGCGCGTTATCATATAAACAGTTATATACAATTGTATAGAAATTGTAAACGCGCGTTGGGCCAACGCGCGTTGAACGCTCTTCATGTGAGCTAGGCCTAAGTGTGGAAAAAATTATTATTTTAAAGGATCTAAGGTATAAGAAAAAAATGTTTGTTGTTAATTTTTCCAGTAAATTATTATTTAACATTCCACACTGAAATTTATTTTAGCATAAATAAATAAAAATTGTATAATTTTGACTTCTATTATTATATTGTATAAAATGATTTACATTAAAACATATTTTAGACACATACCTACATATATTTTTTTAACTGTTGTAAATCTATTTTATACACCAAAACAGATTTTTTTTTAAATTTTCACTTTTTAAGTTATTGCAAGGGCGTAGTTATTTTTTCTGGGGGGTGGGGGGTAAATAAAAAAAAATAAATGTTTTAAGCAAAATATTAATTCCCAAACTAATTGCCTTTTTCAAAAGTAAATCTAAATTTTATTTTTTAGCCAGGTATTCGTATTATTTTCAGTTTTATTTTTTTATTACTATGATCCTGGGGGGGGTAATTACCCCTTTAACCCCTCCCCCCATATCTACGCCCTTGAGTTATTGATCGTTGAAAATCAGAATCAATTTAATGTCAATTCAAATTAGATATATATAAAAATATGTACAAATGAGATTTAACATTTGACGCTATGACATCTGGTGGCACATGACTGCATAACGAAAAGTGACTGCCACCCGTCCATGTCAAATCTCAGTAATAGAATTTTTAGTTTTGTCCGTAAGAATGAAAAACCAAAATAAAATTTAAAAATGTTTCGCTGGACAAAATAATAATTTTTTTAGCAGGAATATCTTGTCTGAATAAAATATTTGGAAATACTAACTCACTTTTAAATCATATTAAAACAATAGTATATTGTGCGACTAGTGAGAGAAGGAGAAGATTCCATGAGCGTGAAATTTGCCGCACGAGCTTAGCGAGTGCGGAAACACGCGAGTGGAATATTCTCCTTCGATCAATGGTCGCACATAATATTTTATTCAACTAGCACGAGTAATATGTAATTGGGGCCCTGATAAAAGAGGGAAAAATAATAAATCACTTCATTGATTGACGTACCCACCGCCCTCGATGCACACAAGATGGCCCTGAATTTCGCTGAATTGCGATGCTGTTTTCACATATACAATACCGCCTACCACGTTCCTATTGGTCCAGAAACTATTAAGTAATATATTACCGTACAGTTTCGGCTCATTATTCGCACTCATGCGCTCAACATGAAGTAATTTATTATTTCTCCCGAATTTAGCAGGGCCCCGAAATTATATATTACTCACGCGTGTTGAATAAAAAATATTATTCAGTAGGTAAATCACTGAAAACTATTATTTTCCGCTAAAACATAGCTACTTATATATTTAAAAAAATAAATACATTTTTTTTCATAACAAAATTAAAAAAATATGTTTTTCAAATACACGAATTAAAAACAATAAAAATTGATTTCTAAAATACAAGAATAATAACACAGTAAAAAAATTATTTTTAAAATAAAAGAATAAAAACAAAATAACAAAATAATTTTCAAAATAAATGAATTAAAGCAAACTAAAACACTTTTTTAAAATAAAAGAATTAAAACAAAATGAAAACATTATTTTTAAAATGAATGAATTAAAGCCAAATAAAAAATGCTTTTTAAAATAAAAAGATAAAAACAAATTAAAAAAATGAACACATTTCCGGTGCCATTAACCACTGCGCGTGTACAGTTCAAAAGTTAATGAAAAACACTTCTGTATCATCATAAGATACACATAACCATACAGTTCAAAACGACAAAGTTGGTTTCGTAACTATAAAAAAGTTTCAGGTTAGAAAACTATAAACATTGTAATCGGAACAGTAATGTATCTTCCTTTACACAATCAATCTCCAAAATTACAGTTTGTTTCTGAAGTAAAAACTTTTCAGCACTTGATACACTTTTTCCTGACCAGTCAGGCTCCGAGGTGAAACGCTCATTCAGGTACACTCGGGGTGCCGAGTTTAGAGAAGCGAGGGAGAAACAGTATTTTTTCAATAATCTAATTAATTATTAATTTTTATGACTTTGTCAAATAACTTTATAAAAATTATAAGCTTAATATTAAAATCAAACATTTAAAAAATATATGACGGAGCTACTGTAATTTTTAAATTAAAAAGTGTCAAGTTAGATTCCATCAACTGTTATTTGTTTTAAAACTGATCCAGTTTTTTAACTCTTACGATTTTCAACAAATTAAAACTTGGTATCATTAGATCGGAAGATAAAATTTGATAGTAAAAAAATGTATGATTTTTAAACATCACCGGAAGTAAAATCAGAATTTTATTTAGTTTTCTTTGCACAAATGTAAGTAATAACAAAAAATATTCACATTGTTGATACAAAGAAATACTTTTTTTAATTTGTGAAAACCTTATGAGTTTTAAAAAAACGGGATAAAAATTAAAAAAAAAAAGTTTCAACTTACAGTACGAGCTCTAGCAAGCCTGCTTCAAGAAACGCCCACATCCGTAAATTCTCTATTACAAAAAAATATAAGTTTATGTCTAATATTATATTTGACAAGATATAATGGAACAAAAATGGTTAAAGTTTCATATTAAGAGGAGCAATAAGCAAAAAAGTTCATATCATGCGACCAAAATAATTCTTCCAAGCAATTCTCTATACTGAGCAGCAGCGTCGGATTTGCACATTTCGTAACTATGGGGCGATGACTTTCCGTCGGCCCTACCTTTAAAAAATTATCTTATAATTAATAGATGTACCTGACCACGCGTTGCAGTGGCTCAGTCTGGTTTACATGTGTTGTTGTTATATTCAACAGATAGCGCTGTTTTTCAAAAAAAGCATGTTTGTACCTGTCACATGTGTGACATCTATATAACAGGTACATAAAAAAACGCGCGTGTTCGAATGCAGCGTTGTGTCAAAATTTCAAAGCAATCGCTAAAGAATTTTCGAAGATATAAGATTTTGAACAAACGAACATTTACATTTTTAATTATATAGATTTTATTTGTATTGTTTCAATTATTTCATTAGGTAGGTAAGTTTATGAAGATAGGAAAGTAAAATAGAAAACTGTGAGACAAATTATTTAAAGTCTTCTACTTTTTATCTGAAATCTACTGCTTCCCAAAATTTTCCGTCATAGATCACGGCCTATTCAACCTATTAATAAATCCGCCACTGAGTGACAGCAAAGCATCAAACTGCGTATTTTAAAAATTGAACATTGATTATTATTGATGTTGGTTACCCACCAGAACTCAATACGAAGTTCTAATGGCACAGTAGATCTAGTCAGCCAATCACATGCTAATAAGTATCCACGTCATTTCAGTACGGCGCAATTCTATGTTTAAAATTCCCTCGAAAATACACTTTTGAGGTTTTTTTTATAATAGAAAACGCTTCTGATAAAATTCTAAAAAAAAAACTGTTACATTATCTATTTATAATGTAGAAAAACAATTGTTTAATGTTCAATTTTAAAAAACACAATTAAAAAAACAAATAAACAATATAAAAATATGTAGTCAAATAAATATAAAAGACAACGAAATTCGTTTGTTTGTATGAAAAAAAATTTTTTTTTAAAGTTTCAAAGCGCAGATATGATTTTTTTCTTATTTTATATCTATTTTTATTATATAAATTGAATCAACATTTTTCGTTACATTTTATGTAACGAGTGTCACATTTTTGAGGAATCATGTAATGCCTCTACTACACACGTGGCCAGCACCGCCACTCAAATAAGTGCCCATCATCGCCGCGATGATTGCCTAGCCCTCCACACAATCGTGCCGGTCCGATTGTGTGTACGGGCGCACGATGCTGGCCACGCATTCCTTTGATGTACCGACAATCAACCGATTACTGCCGATTACAGGCGATTATGTCCACGCACCGACGAATATGCCCTCTACACAATCGTGAGTGCCTGTAAGTGGCGGTGCTGGCCACGTGTGTAGTGGAGGCTTTAGAAAGCTATTTTTGTTATAGGCCCCACTCACGATCAAACTTTATGCCACAGTTCAGTGTTCAAACTTATAGTTCAGTGAAGCATGATAATGTGTGAGACTGAAACCAACACTGAACTCATCAAATGCATCTTGATTTTTGAACGGCTTTTAGTTCAGTGTTCAAGTAAACTGCTGTGTGTGTGGTTTTTTTTTTCAGTTCAGTTTTTGGAGTTCTGTGTTTTGTACAACCAGAAGTCAAAAATCTCAATGTTGCTGCAAGTCTTTCTTGTGCAGAAATAGATTTTAGCATATTTGTGTCCTGGTTCTTAATAAATAGGGCAACTAATTCCAGTAAATAATTGTAAGATAATTCATCCATTCGTAAATAATTATTCCAATCAAGTGATTCAAGAATCAAGATGTAATTCATTAATCAAACAAACATGACTTCTTGAATCACGCATTTCTAACAAATGTTTCACCCATATTCTTCTTTTTTTTCTTATTTCCCTGTTTTAAATACAATCCCATAGCTATGAACAGCCAATCCTCACCATTTAAATAACTCATTTAGTTCTTATTAATTATCTATAGTATGTATATAATATATATTTTATATATCTATACTCGACGAGTGTATGCCAACAACTGAACCAAATTGAACACAAAAAAATTAAAAAAATGAGCAGTTTGCATGAACTGTGTGTGGTACCAGTCAGTCTTTCGATTAGTCGGTCCAACTTCACTGAACACTGAACTGTGGCATGAAGTTTGATCATGAGCTTTGAAAATGTGACATTCATATACAGGGTGTAAAACATACGCCCTTACATAATATATTAAAACACGTTCAGAATGGAATGTCATTGCATATAGCTAAATTTTTTGATAATGAATTTTTATGAACATTACAAGTTAGCATTGGCGGCGGAATGACTTTGGGCGGAGGGGAGGCTATAGATCAGTGATGGTGAACCTATGACCCGCGGGTCAGACACTAACCCACGCAGGCTTTTTAAATGACCCACACGTTGATTTTTATAAATTTATTTTTTATATCATAAAAAAGAGAACACAATCAACAATATTAAATAAATCATATAGGTATATTAATACGCTAAGGTTAAAGATGTTTGCCTCCCTTTTTAGAAAAAACCTCACAATTTCTCCACAGAAATTATGTATCATTTTACAGATAATTGCTTGCTCTACTGACATCGACAACTAAAAAATTTATTATTGCTTTTGTTTTTGTAAATTAATTAAAATACAGCAACGCTGAACAACGTCTGCCATCTAACGGCTTTAATTTTGAAACAGCGAGCAACGCTGAACAACGTCACAGCAATGCTGCATGATGCCATCTGGCTTAGCTCAACGCTTTTGCTACTTGCGCCTCTATATGGCAATTTTAGTAAAATATTTCTTCGATCTGTCATCTGAGCTTCATATTGTAATACAACAAAATTAGAAACGAATTGAATACCCGCAATCATATTTAAAAAATAATTTTGTAAAGTGATAATTATTATACTTATTTAGTACGAATAATTCGCACAGGTCACACTAGTAAAGTATATATAAAGCTAATTCAAATACTCAGTACAGGGGTGACTGAGCATGGTGTCAAATTGTGCGGATAATTTATCACCCCTTTTATGTCAATTTTTTGAGGTCAAACTTTAATTATTTGCTCTTCACTTGCCAAAGTAAAAGTTGTAAAACAAAAAAGAAATGTACTTTCTAAATGATTTTAAAAGTGAGAACCAAAAAAAAAAATAATTTTCAACCACCCTCTTCTCCTCCTGTCCAAGTGACGCCACTGACTTAATGACCCACGATCTAATGAACAAAATCTGACCCACTTCTCAAAAAGATACCCCATCGCATCTATAGACCCACGATTACTTATGAAAACTACGAGTATTAAAACACGCTAATTTAAAATTTTGCTGTGGGCTGAATACTATTTTGAAGTGCGCTCCCCCCTTCCGCCGCCTATGTAATTTTAGGCAGAAATCATCATCGAAATAAAATTAAATATACTTTAAACACCATCCGATCTCTAGTAGACTATTTACATTACTAGTTACATAATATTATAATATAGTCATAAAATGTACTTGTCGAGGTTGTTGCCCACTTGTCCAGCAATGACGTCAAAACGCCGATCGGCGCTGGTCCACCTGTTGCCGAATCGCGTTGTGGTGTGCCGGATAAGTGAGCGACAACTTGAACTTGGCTATTTCAATTCAAAAAATTTGCCAAAACTCTTTTGATGACATTTTAAAATTATTAATTACTTACATTATAATATGTCTTGCATAACAGGTCTATAATAATAATAATAAGTAATGAAATTTGTTAATTTCTACTAGGATTTATTTTTATAGCCGTATGAAGTGCACCAAACATTTTCAAAATTGAATGAACTCATTTTTTTTTTAAACTATTATTGTAGGTAGAATTAGAAATGTACAAAACCTAATAACTATATTTTATTTAAAGGTCAACGCACATTGCAGCGCAGAGTACAAATGTAATACAATTTCTTTGTCACGCTAGTGTATTGTGTTGAGCCTTACAAATTGTACTACGGCATATTTATAATTAATTTCTATAATATGATTTTTTCACGTTGGGAATTATCAGCAAGATGTAAAAAAATCTATATATAGGTATAGGTATTTATGTTTTAATATAAAAAAAAAACATTGAAAATGATTCGAAAATATTTGGTGTGTGTGTGAAATCTATAAATAATTAATCATATTATATAAACAGGTCTTAAAATATGGTTTAGTTAAAATAACGGGCTACTTTTAAAAAAACCATACATATTTGAAAAAATCATCATAAATACATTTATGCTCCTTCAGATTGCTCACCGTTCCCTGTAAAATAAAAAACTATTAAAAAAAAAAAACAACAGTACCTTTTCCAATTTCCACGGCAACCAATTTCAATTCGCTGTACAATAATACAATATCAAGAAATAAAGAAGGTTCTTACTTGAAGTAATATTTATTTGAGAGTTTATAAAAAAAATAAAAATACAACACATATAGGTATTATAATATTCTCTCTCTATCATTTGACACCCTACACGATGCCCTTGAATTTTTTTTTTTATTTCTCATTTCATTCCCTGAATCAAAAGTCAACTTTTTAAACTTCACGTCTGTGATTGGACTACCACGCTCTATCTCTGATCCAAATTTCACATTTTTACGTCAAAAAGTTTTAGAGAAAATAGTCTGTGAAAAACGGATGGACACTGAAGTGATTCCATAGTGTTTCGCTTAAAAATTTTGCTAATCCATCAAGTAAAACATCATTTCTCAGCTGTATAAAAATAAAAAAATATTTGAAATTTTTTTTTATTTATGCTTTGCTTACCTTCTTCAGGGTCATCCGCATCATCACCTCCTTCTGCTCCTGAATTGTCATCAACATCTTCTTCTTCGGCCTCCTCATCGTCGTCTCCTGCATCCTCTCCATCTTCCTCCTCCTCTTCTTCTACTACTACCACACTTTCTTCCGTTTCCTCCCTAAAAATAATTATAATTTGGTGATTTATCATCATATTATAAAACAAATAATATGACTGATTTATTTGTACCTCGATAATCCGTTTTCGGCTTCTGTATCAGCAACCATATAATACTGCAGCGGATTTGGCCATAAATCGTCTTTTATAACCTATTTAACAATTTGTAATTAAATTTAACAAACTTGGAGCATACGTAATTTCACAATGTTTCATTTTATTAATCAGGCAGTAATAACTGTCAAATAAGTTAATAAATTAAACCTCGTTAAAAAAAATGAATCTTGCATCAATTAGACATGACTTTTGCAGCTCAGTGCAGCGGCGTGGATAGGTTTTTGGGCGAACATTTTGACAATCAATTCAATATAAATAGGACCTGTATTGAACTGGTTGATAAAACGTATGATAATAATATTGTGTTGAAAAACCTAATGAAGTTTTAAAATTGAAAAAAAGCTGATTATGGTCGATTTTACTTTATCAATCTAGTGTTGATAAACAATATATTCTTTACCAACAATAGATTATCTATTGTTGAAGAGGTGTGTAAAAATTTCTCAAAACAATTAGGGAATCAACTTTTACGAAGAACTGGGACTACATTTAACTCAAGCTCTGGGGGGGTCCAGACCCCATTCCCCTCCATACCAACGCGTAGCTCAGTGAGTCCACAATGTTTCAAAATTTTACAATTATTGAAGTATGTGCATAAATAAATCAAAAAGTATTCTTTACATCTTACAACAAAACTTAAAATTGAACTTCTGAATTGTTAAATCCATACAATCAATGAATGCAAACTATGAAAAACATACCTCTGCAATATCATCTGCAGAAGGGTCGTCGTGGTTGATGAACCAATTGAAGAAGGATCTGTATTCGTAATGTCGCCTACGGCCTCGGTGTCTTGGAGCGCTATACTTTTGGATTAAATCCATTCCATCTTTCCACTGAATCTGTGTACTTTGTGACGCGGGATCACCTAAAATACATGTTAGAACTATTTAAAATTTAATCAAAACATTGCTACCAACGCAATTGATATGCAATGCGATTCAACTTACCTAACGATCCTAAATGAAATTCTTTTGTTAGCACTGAATTCTTGAAGTATGGATTTAAATCAAAGTGGAAATTAATTCTAAAACACAGTTTAAAATTGCTTTATTTATTTCTTTAGATTAAAGACAGTTAAGGTCATTAATGTCGAATTTTATTACATTAAATTAAACGACCCACAAAAGTTTAATTCGCAGGCCAGCACGCTAATCGTTACACCAATTTTAAAATTGAAATAATCATAATAAAATCAGCTGATGACATTTTTTTGGGGAATATATTTCAAAGTTGTAACAAGTATTAACAAATTACGTAAAAAATGTTGAAGTACTAAAAATGTACTCCAAACGCAATTTTATCCCATTTATGAATATATCTATTGGATATATTAAATATACTTTAAGGCTATGGCTAAGGTTTGTCCTGTTGGCACCTACTTATATTACCATCACGATTTATGATTCATGATTACCACTAAACGTATTTAAATTCAATTTTTTAAATTGTTCCAAAAATAGTATAACATACCTGTATCCTGACTTAATGTCTTCAAATTCTTCCACTTCCAGTTTAGATAAATACCTTAAACAGTCTTCTTCTTCTTCGTGCAACAGTTCTGATATCTGTGGATGATTAATAAACTGATGCTATTGTTAAGGTTTAATATAATTACGTTTCGAGCAGATATGTGAATTATTTGAAATACATATATTTAAATACAAAGTGCAAAATACCTATTTTTATTTCATATTTGAATTTTTTTTCCAAAATGCATTTTCTATTTTATTTGAAATATTTTAATCTAAATATTTAGTATTTGTAAAATGCAAAATGGTTTTGTTAATTTTTTTAATACATATTTCGTATTTTTTTTATCACGGAACACATTTTAAAATAAAATATAAAACAAAATTAAAAATTTTTAAAATCTCACGACAGATATAAGCGTTGTAATAGAAAAAGGATTACATAAAATTTTAAAATACCCCGACTTAAAAGAGGTAAGTAACCAAAGAAAATCCGTCGCGGGCTGCCATTCACTGCCCTGAATTAAGAATAGGAAAATAACAATTCAAGACTACAATTATTTACCCAGCGTGATTTCAATCAGTCACATACCTACTCTAAAATTGCAATATTTTAGTTCATTTCAGGGCAGTTAACGGCAGCCCCCAACGGATTTTCTTTGGTTACTTACCTCTTTTAAGTCGGGGGATTTTAAAACTTTATATTTTAACGCTTGCACCCGTCGTGGGTTTTTTTCAAAATTTTTAATTTTGTTTTATATTTTATTTTAAACGTTTTAAAGATTTCTAGCAAAATATTATTTTAGGTATACTTATTCAGGCGCGTTGAAAAACTTTAAATGCCTGTGGTATAGGCAACCCACCATACGTTGCTGTACAATTAATTTTCGTGATAGCTGGAAACGTTCGTTTTTTTTTTGCAGTGCAGCGCCCCCTGGCGAGTTACCATCGTAACATTTATCAAAAAACCATCGCAGATGAAGTACAAATCATTTACAGAAAACCGCATCTGAATCGATTCAACCGTTTTCGAGATAATAATTTGGTAACATTCGACTGCACAAACATACAAACAAACAATCTCTCACCCTTAAAGCATATACCTGTTACGTTCCGTCGTGGGTAAAAAGTTAGCAAACAAAAAAAGCATTGGTTATGCCTCAATAAAATCAAATTAAATCACAATTAGATTCAAATCAAGTTTATTACGGTTTAATGTTTGTTTTATCCGTTAAGCACAATATGTCGGCTAACAGCTATGTATGTTACATGTGCATTGTTGATAGGAACGTTAGACTTTGTGGATCGGCTTTGTGGATCAATTGCTAGAGAAAAGTTCTAAATTTTAATTGTTAAATAATTGTTAATCACTTAATTAAATCATAATATGCTAGATCTTGTGATATTTTAGGCGGCTAATTTAAAAAAAAAAAAACTCACATAAAACATTATATTACACCCACTGTTTTAGTGTTTTCCTTAGGGTTGTAGATTATTATATAAATAAATGGTAAAATTTTAATGAATGAACGATTTCGCCAAATTGTGAAACGCACGAAACAGCCTATTGCTATAGAATAGTTGAAGAAGTGAGTTTCATTTGACACACACTTTTTTGCTAGAAAAAAAACTGTACAAACGCCCGAAATTAATAGCAACGAAAAAAAAACAATTAGGGGGTCATGTCGATGCAATAAACAGTTTCGCGCGTTTCACAATTTACCAAAATCGAAAACGTCCATTCAGTAAAATTTTACCAAATAAATAAACAGATTTTTATTTATTTTCGGTTTGCATACGGGCGAATTCTAGTAATAAAGTAATTAACAAGCCCTTATTGAGGTTAGGAATACGTATCAATGTAGGTATTAAATTAAAATGATATTAAAAAAAGGATACAGCAGTCACCCAAAAACCGGGAACTTTGCTGATCAATACGTTTCTATTGTCGAAGAGAGGTTTGCGCTCCTTATTGAACTTTTGCTCTATTTTCAAAATTTCCTCGCTCGCCTTTTCATTTAAGCTATCAATTTGGTTCTGACAACAATCTATTTCCTCCAGTGCTTCTTGTAGTTGTTCTTCAGACTGGTTGTTATGCCCTTCGTTCGAAGAGTTGTCGAGCTTTCTTACTTTTCGAGGCGGTGCACTCGACATTTTAATATTTTTAAAATCGCGTCTTGTCAACAAAAGCCGAACTGTTTTGACATGAGACCCGGTTCATTATGGTTATTTGGACGATATGATGAGTCCTCCAAATGTTTATGTAATGCCTGAAACCTTTGACTATTTAAGTAAGTACGAACTTGTAAAGCCTCCACTACACAAGTGGCCAGCACCGCCACTTACAGGCACTCACGATTGTGTAGAGGGCATATTCGTCGGTGCGTGGACATAATCGCCTGTAATCGGCAGTAATCGGTTGATTGTCGGTACATCAAAGGAATGCGTGGCCAGCATCGTGCGCCCGTACACACAATCGGACCGGCACGATTGTGTGGAGGGCTAGGCAATCATCGCGGCGATGATAGGCACTCATTTGAGTGGCGGTGCTGGCCACGTGTGTAGTAGAGGCATAAAACTAACTACACTTGTCAAGACCTCTAGCGACACGATGTTCAAGTGGCGGCCTGGATAAAAACCAAAACTTTAAAGTATAATGGCGTCGTTATGGGAATGCCATGCAAACAGCAGTTGATATTAATTATTGTCTGTTTTTTTCTAATGTAACAATAGTATGTAAATTTTTAAACGTCAAGTCCTTGTAATTTTTGATAACTGCAATTTTTAAATCACTAAAGTTTAGCAAACAACCCACATAAATTTTAAAGTAAATCCGATTTTCCAAAAATACTCAATTACAACAAAACAGTAACCAATATGACCAAATCTGGTACTTACCTATCTAACACTAAAAAAAAATTGGTTGTCTGTAAAGTCGGTTTACGGACGATAGTTTTACGTGATAACGTCATAAAGAAACATTGATGAACTCTCTGACGTCACGCGAGAAGATAGAGAAATGCGTACAAGCCGACGCTTGGGCCGATCGTGCCTCTCTATCGCTTATACCGCGCTCTCGCTTGCACGCTCAGACTCAGGCGGAACGTGACACTTTTTCGTGCGTGCAGCCGATGTTTCATCAATTTATAAGACATTATCACGTCAAAAACGGACTCTACAACTTGACTCCCGCTTTTTTGGTGACGCCCAATGTACCAAAAAAGTTGCCGACGATCGTTTTACATTTCTACTATGGGAAAAGGTGCGTCTGTCTAGATATCCATTTCTAAATAGTCGAAACCTGAAACGATGTAAGGGCCTACATGCGAAATGTTCAGACGCAGGGCCGTAGCGGTATGAATGAAAATGGAAAGTTTTCGAACCCAGGGAGTCGATATGAACTTATTTTTAACAACGTTCAACAACGGCCTTTAAAAATAAGATTTGATTATTTTTACTAAATACAATTTGTTTGAGATTCTCAACTTTGACTTTGTCCTTTCAACAAAATCACGAATTGCCCCTCCTACAAACAAGAGCTGGCTACGACCATGTATGTCTCATTAATAAATAAAGCCCCTAAACACGACACAATTTACTGGGTTCATAGTGCATGAACCCTGCAGTTAGGGTAGTTTATACGCCAATTATTATCATATTCATTATTTCAGTGTCGGGATCTGAAACTTGGCCCGTTTGTTTTGTAGCGTCACCACGTGGCATGTTTTATGTTCTCTTGTCTGGCACCTAAATAACAAACTAGGTAGATTCGTAGCTCTTAGAGTTTCGTGCAAAATTAAAATTTTTTAATAAATGCACTAAGCTTGTCTTCATAATTATCTAATTCTAAAAATTATTTAAAATGAACGTGAATTACGTAGTGGGTACACTATTTAGAAGCGCTGTTTGAAAACTTTGAACGGCATCTAGAGTAACAAAGTCGAACTATTAACGGGGGTTTACAACAAGGCTGTTGAAAGGAAAGCGTATATAAACTGACAGGTAGATGGCTTATATAGCATCACTCTATAGCTCTATCTGAACGAAAAGTTACACCACCGATACGTGAATATTAAGTATTTGTGTTGATATTTTGCTTTGCCGATTTTTGTTTTAGCCAACACGAATTTAAAAAACTCGGGTCGAAGTGCGAAACCCTGCCGACAATATAGTGTATTCGCTTTTATAAGCAGTGTGGCTCTATTGTATGAACTTAACTTTGTTTTTGGACAAAATAAAAAAATACCCCTTAATACACCCCTTAAAACAACAGTTTTTTACTTAATTTCAATATCAATTCAACATCTGTAACAAATTATATACACCCTTCATTATGTAAATCTTTATCAGTAAACTTGTGTTTTCATAAAATTTGTAAGTCCGGTCCTGTCGAGCCGATTTTTTTTAAATTTTAGTAGCACATTTTAATAATTACTAAAGGGTTAAATTTCAAATTTGAAACGATTCTGAGAATTTTTTCGGTATTTTTGGGCCCAAAAAAAATTTTCAACCCCTAAAACCGATTGGGCCCATTTTAAATAGGCTTCGTGCGGTGATGGATTCCAGCATGTGGACTAAATTTCGTTTAAATCGATTATGTCTGTCGAGAGTTATCGTGCTAAACATTTCCAAAAATGGTGCCAAAGTGTTTAGGAGGCTATGAAACGTCGAGAAATTTTGGTCCGGGTCCCGCCATCCGACCGACGCTAATAGTGTAAGTGCCTTATGACAAATACACTAAAAAGTTGAATTTTTAAATTTTCCCATATGCCAATCGTTTATAACTCTTTTGTTTGGGACTAATTATTTTATGAAGAATTTAATAATTGTAGTTAAGGCGTACCGATTAGCCAACATTTTTAAAAACGTTTGTAACTAGTAAACTACGTAGTTTTCAAGAAAAATAAAAATAAATATAGTTTAAAAAAAACTAAAAAACACGCTTTATATCGAACTAAAAAGTAAAAAATATTTTTTTTAAAATAAGCTTAAAACAATAATGAATAAAAAATACTAATTTAAATCTCTGATTAACGTCTGATTAGAACTCTTCAATAAATAAAATTATCGACCAATTTAATTTCTTTTTAAACTTTTATTCGGTTGCTTATATTCGCAGCGGACCTTTAGCACAAAATCTGTCCGTGTATAGTACGCGCCACGGATGTAAAAGGTTCGGAAGCTAGTCACAAACAGCGTCGCAAAGGCACATTTTAGAGCTGTTGACACTCCCACCACCTCCCAGCTACCTGCACGGAACGTGCGCTCGTTGGTGATTGGCCGTGATCGCTCGTTGCCTTTGCCACTTGTCGCTTTCCTGTTTTAAAGTACCTACACTATTGTCAAGTTTTTATTGCTATGTTAGTTTTGTTGAGTTGCGAGTTTGTAGTCTTTCAACAGACTGTACAAGCGCAAGCCTGCATTCGCATCTAACTTCCGAGCCTTTTAGATTTGTGGCGCGTACTATAGCCTCCGGTCCCTAATAAGACTGTGAAATCCTGGGTTAGAGACATAATTTGTCGCTAGGTATATTAAAAGTGACGAGAATACGTTGAAAAATACATAAGACAAAAACATGGCAACAAGTTTATGTATAAATTTTTAAATAATAAAAATTAATTATTGTTTTAAAAATTTTTTTATTGTACTTGAAAAAGTCTAAATCTATAGACGAAACGTCATACATTAATAAATCTAATTTTTTGTCCACATTCCTGCGATTTTCTTATTATTATTAATTATTATCTCGATGGACACGATGTCTAATATATAATAGATTAAATTATATTCAAGAAGCATAGGTATAAGCAATTAACATTTACTGATTTCAATATTATTTATAGAGAAAAATAATAAATATGAGTGACACCAAAGAGCGTGGCAATCAAGGTACATTCACAGACAAAAGTTTTTCTATTATCCTAACAATAATTAAAAATTTCATTTAAAATTCAGTTGTATTAAAAATTTGATATAAAAAAACAAACACGTGAAAAAAATATTTCATATAAATACTTTATTAACCGACGAAAAACAAAAACGGAGGAGGTTCTCAATTCGACGCGTATATATTTTTTTTTTATTTATTTATGTATGACCACGCATAACTTTTTACAGAGTAGTCCGATTTTGATAATTATTTTTTTTTAAGAGATATTGATTTCGTGAAAATTTTTCGTACATGTGTTTCCGATTGTACCGACAAATCATCCTTAAATAACCGATGAACTTTCCAAACGTACGGTACAATATACAGGCTGCACTGTGTAGGGTATAGATAACTGTTAGAGCGTTTGTTGGGGTGGGAGTTTGGGGTGTTCGGCGGGCGTTTCTATCGACACAGACAGCATGGCACGGTAAATCCTATCTAACAATGTACTGAGGGTACAAAAGTACGAAGCGTGAGTGAATAGAAGCTTTACGCTGCATGCTTCAACACCTTTGCCCTAGGAACACTGTGAGTGAACAAGGTGAATTGATCTATTTACAATGATCTGCAACACGCTACTATATTATTGCTTGGAATATACTATGTGTCCTACCTTTCGAAGTTCTAACGGACACATCATCATTGCGAGGACTAAAGACTTCCATTCCGAAATGGGCTCATCTCACATTTTTTTTTTGTTTTTTATAATAATAATAATAAATTCCTTTAACTCCTAAGTGGAGCATTCTTGAGCCATATGTTTGATTTGAAGCCAGGTAGTTCCTTGTTCCATAACTTCTTCACGAACAGTTCTTCTCCAGGATATTTTTGGTCTGCCTCTTTTTCGGTATCCCTGTGGGTTCCAATCCAAGGCTCTCTTTGCTATGTCGTCATCTGTCTTTCGTAGCGTGTGTCCTATCCAATTCCATTTTCTACGTTTTATAATTACACAGATTTGTTCAAGACATGCACGTTTCCAAAGTTCGTTGTTCGAGACGTGTTCATACCATTTCACCTTGAGGATTGTTCTGAGACATTTGTTTATGAAGATTTGCAGTTTAGTTGTTATGGCTTTCGTCACTTTCCAAGTTTCAGATCCATATAGAAGGACCGATTTTACATTTGAGTTAAAAATACGCAACTTCGTTTTTTCAAAAATCATACTTGAATGCCAAATACGATTTAAACTTCCGAACGCTTGGAATGCTTTTTTGATTCTACTGTCTATATCCATTTCTGCTCCTCCATCATTGCTAATTATACTGCCCAGATAACAAAATTCTTCCACTTCTTTAACAGGTATATCTTTTATTACCAACTGTTGACGACTCACCTTACCGATTTTCATAGCGACTGTCTTATTTATATTGATACGGAGACCTGCGACTTCTGCCTGTTCCACGAGGAGATCTATTTTTGCTTGCATATCCGCGCTATTATTTGCCAAAAGGCAGACATCATCTGCATAGTCTAGGTCTTCCAGTCTTCTAGTTAATGTCCACCTAATTCCTCTTGGTGTACTAATAACCTTTTCCATTATATAATTAATTACCAACGTAAATAGCATTGGCGAAAGTATGCAGCCTTAAATAAAAACACTTGAAATTTCTACAAAATATTTTCTCTCTCGACGATCGTTTCGGACAATCAGTCCATCTTCAGGAGTACGGACATGTACTGAATTTTTTGCATATGCAATTGTTTATAGGTAAAGGGTGTAATTTTGGATGTAGAAGGTAATCTCCGAAACTACTTATCCGATTTCAAATATTTTTTCACCAATATTTAGAATGAACTTCAGGATGGACATAGGCCATGCCCATATATTATCGCGTTAAAATAAAAGCGCTTTTCGTGGAGACCAATTTTGCAACGTGATGTGTAATAATGCGGTGTAATATACTATTTAGTTCGCAGCTCGCTTACTTAAAATGGAGCGAGACTAGATTGTAAAAAAGTGGCGTATTTAGTGCAAAATTTGAAGCACCTCATATTTTTAAACTATTGAATTTAAAACATAAATCTTATACTTACTCTACATAATTGTCGGTATGCAATTTTGTCCTATAGCATGGTTCTCACACTAAGAGATAAAAAAACTAACGATTTTTTCATTATTTGATGAGAATCCGCTGCAATAATTTTGGTTCAGACTATCCTGATTTGATATACTCTATAAAAAATACGTTTTTGCTGCAGGCCCAATATTAAGAATACATAAAGATTTACCGTTATAAATGTACCGTTATATTGCCATCTTGAAACCTTATTGCGCATCTGTGGATGAAAGTAAAAATTCAATAAATAAAATTATCGAACTTTTAATTTCAATAGTCAATTAGTTATGAATAAATTTCAACATAAATTGTAAAAGTTACAAATTAATTTATTAAATCTAGAAATTAAAGGTTTACATTTTAAAATCAATTTTTTTTTTAAATTAGGGCGATAATTTTATTTATTAAAGGGTTCTAATCAGACGTTAATCAAAGATTTGAAAGTAAAAATACTAATATCGCTATTAAAAATAGGGGTTGGGGGTAGAACAGTGAAAATTTTGGGTTATAAGTATTTTTTATTGGCAAATCATAACAAAATTTTCAATAATTTTTTGTCCAAAAAATAAAAAAAAAATCTGGAGAGGGTCACCCTTATCACCTATAGTGGTAAAAAAAATAGCCTACAACCTATTCTCAGACCTACCAAGTATACATGAAAAAATTCATAAAAATCGGTCAAGCTGTTTCGGAGGAGTTCGGTAACAAACACTGTGACAAGAGATTTTTATATATCTTTATATATAAAAATTACGTGTCACATGTTTGTCCGCGATGAACTCCTAAACTACTGAACCGATTTTAAATTTGATTTGCACACCGTGTGCAATTCGACCCAACTTGAAAGATAGGATAGCTTACATTTCAATTTATAGTCGCAATATTATTTTATTGCAAATTATTTGTCTATTCCTTGACTTGACAGTCATAATTATCTGTTAGCTCCAGGATTGAGTGAATATTCAATAGATGGCGCAACGAACTTAACAACCATATAAGATAGCGATACCTGTTGACTGGATTGAGTGAATATTCAATAGATGGCGCAACGAACTTAACAACCATATATCTAGATCGAGGATGTAAAAAAACTGAAATCGTTTAAAACAAATGCTTTTTTTTTCGAGCACGACGGCGCAGCCGGAGTGAACCCTCGAAATAGAGCAAGTGTTTTAAAGACCAGTTATCCACGAATATTTTACGATATTCTTTTTCGAGCACGACGGCGCAGCCGGAGTGCTCGAAATAGAGCAAGTGTTTTAAAGACCAGTTATCCACGAATACTTTACGCTATTTTTTTTCGAGCACGACGGCGCAGCCGGAGTGCTCGACATACACACATATACGCCCATGTATATTTTAAAATAGCTAGCAATTAATAAAATAGATAGATAGATGTTCCAATTAAATTGTTTTATTATTTCACTTTATACGTAGCGAAGCACGTACAGGGCCGCTAGTATAGATATAAAATTAAAATTTCGACGTTATATTATACACTCTGTAGATTGTAATATTCACACCTTACTGTAGTCCTGTGAATATATATATAATTTACCAGTCATGCTTAAAGTGACACCTTTGTCATCTTTTATCAATGAAACCTTAACGATAAGCTATTTGAATTTCAACAGCGGTGCTTGATGATAAATATTTTATTTCAATGGCGGTTCCTATGAGCGCTGCAGAGCTGCAGAACACTCAAAATCTTAGGTACATACTTCATAATAAATTTTAGAATTAAATAGATTTCCAATATTTAATGTTCGAAATAATGTATTAGTTATACATAATCAACTTAATTAATGAATTCACCTAAGCTAAAAAGATTGTAATTTATTGTTAAAACAAATACTAATTTATAGACGCTCGACAATTAAGGTCATTAGCGTTTAGTAGCGATATATACGCTCACCTGTTTATTGATTTAATTTAACTGTCCAATTTTAGGCTTCCCTTTCACACATCAGTCTGAGTGGCCCTGGGCCAATTATAGCATGGCTCTCCCTATGGAATTAGAATAATTTTATAGGTTTTGATTAATAAACAATGTCTACCAATAAATTTTGCATTCTAAATCATCATAGAAAAAATAGTTCAAAACTTGGCTTACCTATTTGCGCTGGACTGGGGCCCTGGGCCTTGGCTCGCTATATAGGCTCGCCCTTGAAATACATAATTTTTACACGTTCCCTACTATAATATGGTTATTCTAAAAGACGAGAAATTAAAGTCTAATATTTAAAATATCCCATAATCACAATTATTACGAATGAGTGGTTTTTTATAAAATATATGTACCTACACATAAGTATTTAGGTTTTGGGTAAATAAAACGTAAAAGAAGACAAAATAACTAAGTAAATGTCTTAAGGGTATGTGGACTGACATGTACTACAGGTATTTTAACTATTATTATTATTATTATATAGATTATTAGCCGGATGTTCGCTTGTAATGCCACTTCAATATTTTCGCGCTTCGTTTAATATTTGTGCAGTAGTTATGCTGCCGGCGTTTACACAGAGCATCTGTGTAGATTTTTGAAAAATTTAAACTATATGTGTCATATCCAGAATGGCGGCGTCCCAGGTATCAAAATTTAGGGTCCAGTTGATAACTCGATGAATTTTAAGAAGCTAAATTAAAAAAAAATCATAAACAATAGAATACAAACATAATCAATTGTGAGTTCATAGTTTGGATTAAACATTTTTGTAAAAAATAAAATAGAATAGAACAAATCCAAAAAAAATATTAATTTCATCTTCAGATAGGAATGTAAATTAAAAATTAATATGCAACTGAAAAACTACATTTCGTGTTTATTAAAGTCAAATATCGACGTTCAAAAATGTTTCTCAAATATCCTATCTGAAGATGACCTGATATCTAGGTCGAAACGAAGCATAATATTACAACATAACAGTACGTACGTAGTAAAAACAAAACTATTTTTTCTTGTAACTTGCACGGTTCTTGGATTTATCGGGTTTTGCTTGAATGTCTCCACTTTGACACTCGTTTTTATGGGATTTATCGGGCTTAGCTTCATTCTGAATACACAGATCGATAAAGCTCAACAAAATTAACTAGAATTGATATATAACTCAAAAACAAAAAAAAAATGGATTTATTGGGTTTTGCATGGTTGCTCCTCATATATTAATCAGAATCAAGATTAGAATATATAATACGCGCCACGGATCTAAAAGGTTTGGAAGTTAGTCACAAACAACGTACAGTAGAGTACGCTATTGTCAAGTTGTTGTTGTTATTTTAGGTTTGTTTAGTTGCGAGTTTGTAGTTCTTCCGAACCTTTTAGATTCGTGGCGCGTTTTATACACAGGTACCTTGTTCCAAGAATTACGTCAGCTGGCAGAGCATTCATATTTTTTATTAATTACACATTAATTGACAGGTCCACTAGATGACGTTATTCCCCCACTACGATCTGACGGAACGAGGTGACTTATGTTTACTACTAACCTGGAACGAGAGTAATAGTTTTTTTTGATATGAAGTTTGGATTTATAAAACATTAAATAAAATGAAAAAATATTCGTTGCTATAATAGAATACATGAATTATTATTAGTTTTGTGCATCTGAGGTAACCAAAGTTCGTTAAACTATTCATTTCAATGTCATGCTTTTTAGGTAAACACGTTGTGAGTTGTGTACAAAAGATTCAAGTTTTCACATCATTGAGTTTAGTGGCAAACAAATTGGTTAATGCATGGGTATTATAAATAAGTTTACAGTAACAACGAAGGCGGACGCTTTACAGTTGTTGCATAATAAATAAGACCTCAAAAGATTTTTACCGCTTCGGACATTTTCAAGCCGCAAAATATTCATTTTAATAAACTATCCATACTTTTTTTGTTTGGATTTAATAAAAGAGAGAGGGCAGTGCGCTGGGAGAAAAACAATGATCGCATCGGGCGCTAGTGCAATCCACCGTTTCACTTTAGCTCACAAATATGGAGTATAGAGATTAGGAGAACCATCTCAATGTATATGTTACGGTCTATATCCGAATTCGGTCAATGATCGAAATAAATGCGCAATACTAGTTTTGACCAACAAATATTGCCAAACCCGAAATCTTACATTTAAACGGGTATTGACTGTTATAAAATGAGCAATACTAGTTTTGCGCATTTTCAATTGGTCAAGACTAGTTCTGTCCATTTCTGAACAGACAGTACTAGTATGGAATCGGAATCGTCTTTACGTTTTTTAATTAACTTTTCCACATCAACGATACTTATTATATCAAAGTGATTTATTCTGCTGTATTGTTTAGCAGATAGAGGTTTTAATTCAGCTTTCAATAAATTTGCTTTCTTAACCTCACTTAGTGTAGTAAGGTAATTATGTTTCAGAAGCGTCCGATAGCCGAACTAGTTGAGACTCGAATTCACCTTGCATTTTACTTAATTATTACACTGAATATCCCACCATTATATTAATTATATACATTTTTTTTTTAATTTTTGAATTCCCAAAATTCGGATTTTTGTAAAATAAAAACCGAAGTAGATTTTCTCGTAAAAAGATGAATTTTCGACCCCCAAGTGATAGAGGTTAAATCATTCCAAATTAGTCATACTTTCTTCTCTCGAGAGGAATACGAGCAATTACCGGTCACCCTGTATAAATATAATAAGTCAAAAATTATTAATAAATGAAAGATAATAAATAAATAATAAAATAAAAATAATTATACAAGAGAAATAAACATTATATAAGAAGTTTTACTTACAAGTACACGCATTCATGTTTTTTTTTTGTTTCCTCCTCTGTAATTTTGAGAGTCGTTCTCTTTTACTCTGTAAATGAAACTGTAAAAAATATTTTTTGAGCCAAAGACGAAAGTCTCCATCATACAACTGAAGAATATTTGACGTACTTTCTGTGGCAAAAATCGATTTCTTTCGAGTGGTATTTAAACTTCAGCTTTCAGTTAAAGAACGGCAATGACGAGCGGAAGCACTCCTTTTTCGGTTTTGGCTGAAACTTTCCGCCCACCGGACTTCATTTCAGGTTCGGTCGGATTCAAATTGACCCTTGATACGTCAAATGCCCTTCAGTTTTATGACAGAAAGTTCGAGTTTCAGGACCTCTCGAACTATACAGTATGCATATAAATAAAAATGTATAATTGTTCGTTTGTTCAAAATCTAAAATCTCCAAAAGTACTTAACCGATTGCTTTGGAATTTTGAGACAACTTTGCATCCGAATTTTTATACCTATTATATAGCTGTCACACCTGTGACAAGTAAAGCATGTTTTTTTTTAAACAGCGCCATCTGTTGGACATTAAAACAACACACGCTATACTAAATATTTTACGGCAGCGGCAGCGTCATTTGTTGAATACAGCGCAATCGGCTGGATGTCAAAGCAACACACGCCAACTAGACTGAGCCACAGCAATGCGCGGTCGGGCACAGCTAGTGTCTTCATAAGTTGAAAGATTAAAGTAGCACTGGGATTGTACGAATATCAAGGATTTGATAACGTGGAACATTTATCAATAAAATCTATTAAAAGGGTGAAAAACAACTTGAAAAGAGAATAGTGCAGAATGTGAGGAGAGAAAAAAAGAATGTAGAGGGACATGTTTATCGTCATTGATTGTTATCATTTATTCCAGGGTGAGACAGCTCTTCGATAGATGAATAGGTATTAGGTGCTAGCCCATTACGTAATGCTTTCCCCGATACTGAACTATAACATGTCACATTTGAATGAATGTAAAAATTAATCGTTAGCTTTGATTTAAAGTCCGTGTGTAGTGTGTTTCATTTTTCAAGATCTCACCTTTAATTATTTCAGATTTTTGTTAGATATACAGTTCCCCAAGGTGTCTTAACTTCTTAGGGTTTTAATTCTTTTTTTTTAATTTCAGCTTTATTTAATTTTTTTTCTTTTTAGGAATGATAACTGTGTGATAAAAAAATTTGTGGATTCTGGCACAAAATAACTTAACACTCTGACAGACACTTAAAAATTCAGTTTTTTTCCAATTTTGACACTATAGTTTTTAAATTTTTTCATATGTTTGAATTACTTTTATAAGTTGTTTTGTTGTGACAATATTGCCTTAGTAGATATTTGGGTATGTATTCTACACTGGAAAATAGACTGCTGCACCCGTCTGGCTATAAAACGTTCAGTTAGTATACGACGGCTTCAGCCGTCGTGTCAAACTTTTGAAGTTTTGTTTATGACGGTCTAAGCCGGTTTATCCGTCAAAGTGTTAAGATTGAATTTTTAAAATTAAATTGTTTTTGTTGTTTAACATATTCGTTTACAGAAAATTTTATACAAAACATTAATATATAATGTTTCTTAATGTGTGTCCGGATGTCCGTCTGTCTTTAAAGACCTTCCAGAAGGCTCCATGCAGCTCACTTAGGAATAATGTTGTATTTTTTTTATGTGAAGCTCTATAAAACAATTTATTGAAGTAGGTACTCTTTTTTAACCTGGTTTTGCACTTTCGCGTAACAGTAAGTCAGTTATCATAGAATTTGGGGAGGCGATTCGATTTTTAGTGTAATTTTAAAATGTATTTTCTTTGTTTTTACCCGACTGCGCCAGAGGGAGGGTAATGTTTTTGCTGATTAGGTTCTATCAAGTTATGAGAGCACATTGATAGTAATACTGATAGTGAGCTATATCAATGGAAAGGGATGGACTGCTTCAGCGTAAAATGATGAATAACTGACGATCGCCGAACGAGATTGTAAAATAAGAGCAGATCACAAGGTTTGGTTAGGTTCGATGAGCATACATCGTGTTCGAATGAATAGCGATTTGTCAACGTGATAATGTTGGAACATTAGAAATACTTCAGTCAACACCTCTGTCTTGTCTAGTGTGTAATATGACGAACACTGTGTCCACGAATACTTGACATTATGTAATAAAATGTGTACATTAAGGCCTAGCACACATGAAGAGCGTTCAACGCGCGTTTACAATTTCTATACAATTGTATATAACTGTTTATATGATAACGCGCGTTGGCGGCGGGCTAATGCATTTTTATATTGGTACAGTGTGCGTTAAAAAATGTAACCTTTACATGCAGTCGAAATCAAACTTAAAGTCCGCTGCACACGAGGCTGGATTTTCCACTAGGTTCCTTGCTAGATTTTACTACTAGTTTTCTAGCGCTGGTTTTCTTAATTGCTATATGCTTGTTTCTTTACAAGTTTGCTCTGCAGGTAGATCCGGTGCGCGTGCGATGATAGAACGGTAACAAAAGTGCATGTTTATTGTTTCTAAACAGAACACACACTATGGCATAGTGTTTGTTTGTGCGGGCGTTTGTTCAAGTCGCCCACGTGACAAGATACTATTTCCTGATTGGTTCTTGCTCATACCTAGCAGCGGACAAGAAAAATAGCCCTTGTTCTAATTTTAAAACCTATCTTGTGAGCTCGCAGGCGAGCCCGCAGTGACGTCATTTCCAGCTTCGTACCCAGCCTACCGTGTTTCTAGCAGTGTTTCTAGCCTCGTATGCAGCGGCCTTAAATGTTGGTTTTGCCTCTATAGATTCCTTACTAGCTTTGGCTGCTCTGTTTCAATCACGCTGTGGCGCTAGATTTCGCGATGGCTTTTAAATGTTCGCTTGACACGATGCGTGTTTTGAAGCTGGCGTTGTAGATGCGAGCGCCATCTTTTAATACAGTGCCATATTATACTACACATTAAATCAACACACGCTGTATTAAATATTTTACGGCGACGGAAGTTCCATCTGTTGAATACAACGCCATCTGTTGGACGTTAAAGCAACATATGCTATACTAAATATTTCATGCCAACGGGAGCGCCATCTCGAATACAGTACCATCTGTTGAACGTTAAAGTAACACACACTATACTAAATATTTTACGGCAACGGGAACGTCGTATGTTGAACGCAACATATGACTTTGCAACGCCATCTGTTAGACGTTAAAGCAACGCGTGCTTTATAAAATATTTTACGGCAACGGGAGCGCCGTCTGTTGGACGTTAACGCAACACGCGCTATATACTAAATATTTTACGGCAACGGGAACGCCATCTACTGAACGTTAAAGCAACACGTGCTATTATAAATATTTTACGGCAACTGAAGCGCCATCTGCAACGCACGCAAATCAGACTGAGCCACAGCAATGCGTGACCGGGCACAGCTATAGTATGAAATATATAAACTGCATTGCCTATACCTATGTACTATAATTCCTAATCACTGTGAGTATATGAACAACTGCAGTGCAGGATATCTCCGTCAATTTTCATTGAAATAAATAACAAGTGGCATTCCAGTTGAGCATGTTACCTTAGTTAAACATGGGGGAGGTTAAACCGTTTATGTCGTTCAAATTGCATTAGCACAAAAACATGATTCTTATTATGACTGGACCCGGGTCGGGCGGTGATACGGTGCGATGCGGTCCTTCTCACTAAACTCACAATCTTCTGGTACGCTTCAATGAATTCAGACATGTTCATCGTTGCATTATGCCGACACATTCTACCTTCGGGACAGATTATTTCACTATAGCTCTCTTTTTTTGAATGAATATTGCAGTGTACATGAATGACATGATTGCGTAAATATTTAATCACAATTTCTTTCTTTTTTTTGTAATGTTGAGTGTTCCAGTAATTGCCAAACTTTGGCAATTGATTATATTGGAGCATTTTGGTCGCCTTAATCCGCAAACTGCGTAACCCCAAATAAAGTTGTTTAACCGTCTAACTGTAAAATTTCGTGACGCATCAGAATGGTTTGCATATCCTGTTATAGAGTTCCTATTCATCTCGGGAGAATAAACTATGACTAATTTGGAATGATTTAACCTCTATCACTTGGGGGTTATTTTCGAGAAAATCTACATCGGTTTTCTTTTTGCAAAAATCCGAATTTTGGAAGTTAAAAATTAAAAAAAAAATATTCTTAATTTTTCCATGATCTGATAGCTTACTAATTGGCCTACCTTCCTAAAGCTAAGAACCACGAAATTTACTGTTCGATTTTATGTTGAAATTTACAATAAATAAAAAAAAAATAAATGAAAATCTTCGCAGATCATAAAAAAATTTACGACCCCCAAGTGATAATGTTAAATCATTCCAAATTAGTCACAGTTTCTTCTCCCGAGAGGAATACAAGCAATTACTGGTCACCTATATAATATTGATTTATTGACTGTTTTGGAAAATTCTACATAAAAGCGTTAATGGCGTACTTTTCTTAAAATAAATGAACAACTATTTATGTTTCCTGTAAAATTGTCGCAAATATACACAGTTTGCAACTTAAGGCGAAGACATTCCTCTTATAGCACCCAAAGGTATATCGTTAACGACAAAAATTCAAAATAGAACGAAGAAATTGTGGAATAAGGAACTACCTGGTTAAAAATTAAAAATATAGCAAAGAACAGAAATTGGTTTGAATTTTTTTATACAATGCTACTCTTCTCTTAGGAATATGAGGAACTTATAATATTGATCAACGGGTACTTTTGTTGTTTTCATATATTTAATTTTAAAAGAATTCTTTACCTCACCTCGTGCCATAAACAAATTTAAAGACTCTGGGTCAACGGGAGCAACCAGATTTTGATCACGTTCGTAATTTTGATGAATGAGCCATAAAATACGTAGATATTTTTTATTGTAATGAGAAACTTGATTTTTTTACAAGACGGAGATTATAGTTTGAAATTAATTTCAGCTTGATATCTCTAGCAGATGGACAGACAGGCAGATCGACAACAAAGTATTCCTATAAGAGTTCCGTTTTTTTTGCAATCTGAATTACGAAACCGCATAAACCAATGTTTCTAATAGATTTTTCCGGCACTGAAAGACGCAGACACTGAACAAAGATGAGTTTACAAGTAAATTGCTAACTTACCTTCGTAATATCACGTAAGGTGCGGCATATTTGGTCTATTATATAGACAAGCAGGCTGTGTAATCCGCTTACAAGAATTAGTTGAATCCCACTGTTGTCGTGACCAAGTGAAGAGGAAACAAATGCCAATAATCTCTCTTCATTCAATACAGATTTCTTTTTTGCCCAACTTCGTAAACAGACCGAAATACAAGAATTAAATATTACGTTATATACATTTATACACATACAGGATGTCCCAGACATGACGTCCCAAACCTGTACCCCGTTTGCAATGCAATGTTTTTTTGGGAATTAGCGCTCCCAGTACCCTGAGCTCGTACCAGTCGGTTTCTGCATGCCGGCTGGCTGATTTTTTATACACATCTGCGGGGAAACATTGGTATTTAATTTTCATTGCAATGTTCTATGGGAATCGGCGCTCCCAAGAGCTCGGGCTCGTGCCGGTTGATTTGTGTATGTTGGCTGACGGATTCTCTACATGCATTTAGACGCTGATGTCCTTAGCTATTGAGAGTCTATAATCAACAATTCCCCCCTCCTCTCTCTTTTTCTCCCCCAGACCTGTATCTCGATTGTTTTTGGAGACATGTACTCTATCAAAGTCTGTGGACAGTGATTTTAATTTCAATTACCATATTGACTTTACATGTTCATTTTATCCATGTGAATAACATTGAATTCAAGTTATATCAGATAGTAGGCTTAAATTATTTTCGTTTAATTTACATTGGATTCAAAGTAAACAAAATAGACTTTTCTGAAATCTACACCAAACCATGGCTGCAATTTTTAAGTTCTTATAGTGAGAGAAAAATTGTTTCGTACTAATATTTACTGTAAGAAATAACATTTTTAAGATTTTTATGAACTGATTCTACTATTTGAAATAGCTATGTAAATCACATGTATGTTTGTGTAATACCCTGTATATTTATAGATGAGATTAAATTATATCTACAAGATGGCGGCAGATCATCGACAATGTCTCGTGTATAGGTCAGAGAGGCAACACTGACCTTTTTTTTCTCGAGCAGAGCCAATAGGTATTTTTGTAGCTACTCTGATAGAACTTTCTATTCTCTTTTCAACCATATAATAAAAAAACTTCGAACCGCAGTGCCCCAAACCCTACCGACAATATAGTGTATTTGCTAATACAGGAAGTGTATAGCTTTATTATGTGAACCTGTTTGTTTTTCGACAAAATAAAAAATGTAAACCCTTGATACATCCCTTAAAATAATATTATTTTTTCTTTTTGTGAAAAATAACTCTAATAATTTAGAGTGATGATGATCTTGTTTAAATGTTGGAAGATTGGTGGCACAGGATTATCCGAAGATGGCATAAAGTTTTCCGAAACGTCAGACAATAAAATGCAATAAAAAAACCTTCAGTATTTGCTTAGTTCATTGATCCTATGCCACCAGGTTTCATCCTTTAATCTTCCATTATTTTTTCTCTTAATTGCTTTATTATCGTCAATCTTGTAGAGAATTTTATCTTATTAATGGATATATCGGGTTTTATGGGGTTATCTTAAAAAATAATCCAGATACACACCTGAAGCGTTATGTCTGGGACAAACCGAGATTATAAATACAAGGATCCCTGTATATAATACAAAGTTCATTGATGATTTGGTTTGTAGCACATAGAAGCGTCTGTTGATTTTAATGTAAGCTGACATTTATAAGTCGAAACAGCCTAAAGGCTTGCCAGTGTCTGGGCTATACATATTTTGCCATCCTAAAAAGAGACGTATCTATATTTGTATATATGTTCGTCTGAATAATTACATACAAAATAACCTATATTAAGCGTCAAATACAACAACGAAACTTATATATACGTTGTAACGTTTTCATATCAAAAAACACACAAGTTTTTTGATAAAAAAAAATATATTTAGAAAGTATAATGGCCCCCATACACCTCGTTCTTTTTTGGCAGTTTTCATCGTCACGATAAAACACGTCGGTCAAAACCGAAGTGTATGGGCAAAAACTGTCGATGAAACACGGCAGTTTTTTTATCTGGCGAATCTTGATTTTAAACACGACGTGTTTGCTGGTTGTCGTTTTAAATCGTAATGTGTGGCGCTTTCCGATAGAATCGTCGTGTTTATTCAGTGGTGCGACGTACAGCAAATAAGTCATATTAATTAAATGATTGTAATTAGTTTGAGTATTGATTTATATTTTAACCGTTTTAGTGCTAAGCAATTTTGACAAAAATAAATGAAAATTGCTATAAACATATTGATTAATTTAGAGGAAAAAATAATGGTGTCAAATAAAACACTCTAATTTAGACTAATATCAATCAATTTTATTAATTATTTTTGCATTATATTGTTTATTAATGTTTATTAAACATAAAATAATATCAATATTATTGTATTTTCCATCAAAGCAGATCGTATTAATGATGCCACGACTTCAGAAAAACTGAACGAAACTACGCCTCTGTGTGGATATAGTCGTTGTTCGTGTTTAATTAACCGTACAGTTTTACCCGACGGTTAAAACTGCCAAAAAAAAACGAGGTGTATGGGGATGGCCGTTGTTCGTGTTTAACCGTACAGTTTTACCCGACGGTTAAAACTGCCAAAAAAGAACGAGGTGTATGGGGGCCTTAAGGGATTCCTATAGAAATTGCTCTTTCGTAGAGCGACATATTCTAGAAACTGGATTTATCGAATCGTCTATACTCTATAGGTACGTCTATATACAGGGTGTCCCATTAAGAATGGGACATAGAACAACCGCAGATTCTCCAATTCAAAATAAAACGATTAAGCGAAATATGCTTAGATAAAATGTTACTCGCTCTACCAGTGGCGTACGGCAGGAGTAAGTAATGCTTGTACCCCTTCTAAATGTTACGCCGCGGTCTAAATTTTAATTTTGACTATAATTTTAATTTTTTTGATATTTTCTAAGTCATAATGTACACTTGTTAGTTTGTTGTAAAGTCATTGGTTTTCGAGATATTCGCAGTTTTTTTAAGACAAAATTGTAAAAATGAATATTATTAATAATAATACAAATAAAAAGTACATGTCTATCTATCTTTAACTGCGAATATCTCGAAAACCAATGACTTTACAACAAACTAACAAGTGTACATTATTGACTTAGAAAATATCAAAAAAATTAAAATTATAGTCAAAATTAAAATTTAGACAGCGGTGTAACATTTAGAAGGGGTACAAGCATTACTTACTCCTGCCGTACGCCACTGGTAGAGCGAGTAACATTTTATCTAAGCATATTTCGCTTAATCGTTTTATTTTGAATTGGAGAATCTGCGGTTGTTCTATGTCCCATTCTTAATGGGACACCCTGTATTACTGAACCGATTTTAACAAATAAGGTGTCTGTCCGTTCGTCTTAGGGATTAAAAGGGCACTATTACGTTACGCCGGATCCAATATGACTGATGATAAACGCAAATTATTGAAATGAATATCACGTTGGACATCAAGTACCGTATTTTTCGGACTATAAGATGCCCTTTTTGCATAGAAAAATGGGCTCATATTTTGGGTGCACGTTTTATGGTCCGAAGGTAACATTAAAATATTTTTTTCAATAAATCGTCTCTATGTTAAAAATAAATAAAAATTATGATCCGAAAGTAGCATTAAAATATATATTTTTTTAAATCATCTTATAAATTTGAGGTGCGTCTTATAGTTCGAAAAATATGGTAAATGATATTGGCGAAAGTTTGAAAAAAACCCGACTACGAAAAATAGAAAACAAGCTTCCAATATGAAATGTAGTCGGGTAAAAGGATATCAGTTTTCATATTGGAAGCTTTCTATTTTTTCGTAGTCTGGTTTTACTTTTTAATTTTTTATTGTACAGATTTATAGACAATTTTATTTCAATATCTATTATTAAATGTTATTATAATATCGAATGTTCAACAAACGTGTAAAATAATGATAAAAACGACATGTCACGATATAATTATTATTTTATTATAAATACGTTAACATAATACACGTGAAAATTCACAGGTAGATAATATTTTTACAGTATTTTCACGCTTTCTGAAACAATACGTAAAAAGGTGCATTCACAGTTCATAAGCGAATCAAAAATTTAGCAGATTTTTACAATTCAGCCAGCGGCAAAGCAATTTCAAGTAAATAACAAATGAAAGGCAAATAAATCAAAAGTTTTAACTGCAAGGCACTGAATACGCAGTCCTTGTTGAAAATTTCCAAAAAAAAATTAAATTATGACTTTGTAAAAAATAATTGAGATCAAATAAAAAAAATAAACGGTCCGACACTATTTGAATTCAATTTCCCGTTTAGTTTCCTTCAATTTTATTATTTTATTCAAAACTTATGACTATTAATTAGTTATTGACTCGCCAAAAATGAAAATTCATTACACAGTTGAAACAAAGTAACTATGTGATATACTCACTGGAAAGATTTGGTTTATTTAGTATTTACAATGTGCATTTGATATTTTAAAATTTGTTTAATTTTTTAAAATTTTTCTTGAGATAAAACATTTAATTTCATTTATTATGTATTTAACACAAATATTGCACACCGAAAATTAAAAATATTTTATATCTAAAAGTCTGTCTTTAATATCACTTGTTTTTATTTCAATTGTTTATTCACACAAATATATTAGTTTTAAGTTAAAACAAAAAACATTCAAGTTTGATTTTTTATACCTAATCAATGGTATACACATAAATTATCTACAAAATTCATAGTTCTAACAAAATATACTATTTTAATTTACTATATTATCATAATGTCTCAGATTTTGTATATTATAATAAATTAAAATTATATTCCTAATTTGAAACGAACGATTTCTATATACATGTAGGTACAAAATACATCATTTACTAAAGCCTTGTGCCCATTTATGTAAAGCATTAATAAATTGTTCAGTGAATGAATCTATTTTTTAACAGAATGGCCTTTAATCTGATAGGTAATTAAATGAATCTATTACCACGAAATAACACATTAAAAATCGTATCTCTGCATACAAACCCACTAAATTGTCGTTACTTAATAATTTTATTGAACGTTTGAAAGAAGCTATTTACCTTGTGACTACAAAAATTATGCTTGGCCAACACGAGGCCCGCGGGCCACATGTGGTCCGCCGGGAATAATTATGTTACGGCCCGCGGAGTTAAGTCAAATGAACATCAATATTACATCATACCTATTTCTTGTTTTTTTTACAATAAACCAGACAAGCGTTTGACCACCATCTCACCTTGTTTGTTTACTTTAATTAACAAAAAAAATAGGTGGGTGGTTCAGAAGAAAATATTATTTCTGAAATTTGGTCCGCCAGCTGAAAAGGTTGGCGATCCTTGAGGTAAAGAATCCCTATTAATTAATATAGTCCTTGTAAATATCCAACGAAGATAGATATGTGTGAAAGTACTATTAAAAATGCGTCGATTAACAACATAAAGCCAAAATTTTAAATGAAATCACTAAATAATTTATTATAACTTTTCAAGCTTGAAAAAGATACATTGGGCCAACGTGTAAAAATGAGAATCGTCAATCAAGTGAATAGACAGTAACTAACAATTCACTCCAAGTAGGAGGTAGGCGTCGAATTCGCCGCGTTTGTACCGTTAGCGGCAATACGACAAATCGAATGATGCATATGAGCAGTCTGTCACAATATCTTAGCCGAGAAAGCGGAATGATCAAGACGCGGTCTTCCCGGAGCTGGTTGGCCAGGTCCAGGTAACAAAAACGGATTAACAAATGATAAATGTTGAGATTCGACACCAGCCGCACTTGCGCCGAACGCCGTTGCGGCTGAACCGGATGCGGCAACTGCCAATGAAGCGAAATCAACCGTTCCGTTATTTCTACCGGTGACTGCTTCGTGCAGCTTTCTCATGTGTTTCTTCAAGTCAAAGTTACGGCAAAATCCTTTGCCGCACACCCTACATGTAAACGGCTTCTTATCGTTGTGTGTGTGCATATGGAAGGTCAAGTTATATATTTGATGGAATGCTTTTGAACATACTGAACACTTATATGCTTTCTCGCCGCTGTGCGTCAACTTGTGATTCTTATAATTACCTTTTTGATGGAATCCTTTGCCGCAATACTCGCAGATGAACGGCTTGTAACCGGCGTGTATTCTTGTATGCGTGTTTAAAGTTGACGACCTATTGAAGGCCTTGCCGCACGTATGGCACTTGTGCGGTTTTTCTGCCGTATGAATAATTTTGTGGCGGCAAAGTGTAGACGCTTGCCTAAACCCTTTGCCGCATATCTTGCAAACGAATGGTCTGGCACCCGTATGCACTGGCATGTGTCGTGTCAAGTTGTAGTGTGCGTTGAATACTTTGCCGCATTCGCCGCACGCGAAGTTCTTCTGTTTATTGCCGTTCGAAACAGCAACGTTACTTGCGTTTGAAACGGAAACGCCGGTTCCGTTTGCTGTAACGCTTTTATTGTCTCGATCTCTGAGCGGACTTGTCGTAATCGATTGTCGTACAGATCGATTTGTAATTCGTGGCGACGTACGTCCTAATGGACCTGAATTTGAGTTGGAATGAGATGCACTGCTGCCACCGCCACTGGCGCCGATGGCTATTGTCACGGGCGACGTTTCGGACGAAACAGGAACCGTCGTCACTGAAGACGGCGTAGAATTATAGTTGACCGAAGCTGCCGCAGCGGCCACACACATTAACTGACTCGGATGATAGTACAAAAGTGGATATTGATGAAGGAATTCTTGATGTCTGAACACAGACGGAACGTATTTTTTGAACGCCGAATCGATCTGTTGAACACTGTACGGCAGAGATAATTGGGGAATTGTGATGATCGAGTCTGCATTGTTGTTATTGTTATTGTTGCGATTTATCGACAATCTTTTAGAATTTGTGTCGGGTTCCATTATCTTTGCAATGGAGAATTTTAGAGTTCTTTGGCTGGACGCGCACGCAGTGTGCGCAGTGCCGTTTGGTGACATTGTTTCTGAATCTGATGTGACTGCCGTTGCTGCGCTAATAGATGCTGTCGCTTCGTTGGCCATTGCTGGATGGAACGGTTGCATTATTGGACCGGGGCTGGACCGTGACCGTTTTTTTGCATCTGCGGACAATATGTTTTTTTAATGTAATACCATTTTTTTATATTTCGTATTTAGGTACAGGCAAATATAGAACTTAATAAATATACGTGCAACTGTGGCTTAAAATTGACAACAAGCGGCTTTGGATTACTAAACAGTTATGACATAACAAATATCTAGGTACCTATAAGAACTAGTGATGTACCGAATATTCGTATATTTTTTGATATTCGAATTCCAATTCGCATTTATACGGATATTTTACGAATATTAACATCATAAAAATCATATACATATATATATATATATATATTTTAAAGTGAAAATAATTTTAAATAAGACAAAAAAATTGTTGATTTATTGACATTTGTAAGAGAAAAGTATTTTCTTACTCCTTTTCTAAAAAATAACTTAATCTATGTATGTATGTCTATGGCATATATCTATTAATTAACTGTATGAATCATTGCCTATCTACTCAATGTGCGGTGAGTGAAGGCAACAAAGCGTATCGAAAATATATCTGCGTCTCTTTCTTCGATGTAATTCCCTGATTTCTCCGATGTTAGGATTGGTTGATGTACTTGCATTCAATCTGACTAAAATATCTCTGTTTCAAAAACTTTGTCTTTTTCTATGACGTTAACATGGGCGTACCCAGTTTTTGGCCCAGGAGGGGACTAATTAGATATTTCTTAAGCCGGGTCCCCCGTGCTTGTTTTGCCCTCCTGAATACGCCATTGCTTACGGCGTAAAAAAAGACAGAAGTATATGTTTGCACCTTAATAGTTCGATTGCGATTTTATTCCTATGCTCAGTATAGAATAAAAGTATATGATCTTATCTCACAGAATCTTTAGATTTTGAACGTGTGCAGAAAAACATTATAACTTAAATATAATGTGATTTTATTAGCGTAGTGGTGAGAGCACTAGACTCGCATTCGGGAGGTACCTGGTTCGAATCCCGCCGGGGCCAGATGTGGCTGGGACTTTTTGCTGCTGCCTCTCGCCGAGAAACGGTAATTCCTGTATCAACAATTCCAGATAAATATCGAGATGGATCCCTTATTCAAGGCCATGGTCAAACTCCTATGCTTAAAAGTTGCCCGCCTTTTCCTAATTTCCTAAAATTCCTTCATTCGCCCATTGCTATTAATTAGTTGAAGTTGAAAAAATATTCAAATTAACGGGAAGTGTGACAGTAGGAAAATAGTAATGGTGCGAATGGCGTCTGTTATGACATGAAACGGACGTTAAACGCATTATTTGATTGTTGATAAGTGATCTTAAAGATAAGATAAAGAAAAATAATGCCGCTTATTCGGCAAATGAGGATGTAAAACATTAACAAAACGTAAAACGGCTTAAGCACTGTTAAAGTTTCCTATTATTAAGTTACAACGTCTCTAAACTCTAAAGTATATATACTTCAATTTTAATTAAGTAACAACGTATTAGAGAATTCTAATCCCCCTTTCATAAATCAATTTGGTTTGATTATTGATAAGTGGCTTAAAACAATTTAGTGTCTAAATCAATGAAGATATAACCGACTTTAGACGTATATAATGTGTTCAAAAGTAAACGCAATAATTTTTAAAGCTATAATAAAAACTGAAACAATGTCGTGGTTTTGCCCTAGTTTTTCTAAAGAAAATCATCAATGTTCAACTAAAACAATTTTAATTGTCTGAATTTAGATAACTTTTAAGTTTTTCATGAAACGTTATAAGCAGAGCCGAACCGACAATGGGGTAAGCAGGTCGGTGCCCTGGGGCCCCCGAAGAAAAGGGGCCCTTTTTGTTGCCTACTTTCTAGGGGTTCGAAGCCCTTCCACAATTTACCTCTAGAATTGTATGTAAAAAAACCCATTGAAAAAAATTGTATAATAATAAGTAATGGCTTTTTTTAAGCACTTTTTAAATTCTGCGTAGAGGGCCCCGATTTCACTTCTTGCCCCGGGGCCTCCGAGGCTCTAGTTACGGCCCTGGTTATAAGACTTAATTACAAATGTTGTGCCTTTTTTTACAATTTATTGAGGAGAGGGGCTCCCTACATATCGTTTGTTTACGTGACACCAAGACACATTGTACATTATAGACGCTCAACAAATGAGGTCATCAGGTCTAAGGTCACTGCTTATATTTTTCACACAGTATATATTGTTTTTATTTCATTCACAAGTCACGCTGTATAAAAAATGTTTTTGACGTGATAACGTCTTATAAATTGATGAATCACCAATCTTATAAATTGATGAAACACCGGCTGCATGCACGAAAAAGTGTAACGTTCCTAACGTTCCGCCTGACCCTGTGCGTGCTTTTCTCGAAAACGGCCGTAACGATTTGGATGAAATTTACTGAAAAGGGATTTTGGGGGTCAAAAAATCGTTTTAGCTAGGTCTCATCTCTCGAAAAAATCGTTTTCATACAAATTTTATCATTATAAAAATCAATTTTTTGACGTATGAAAATACTTAAATATTGTAAGTAGGTTTTGGAATTTTATATAAACAGTGAAACAATAATTGTTTTCAAAATATTATGACAATTAATCTTTGAGACTTAAAATAAATACGAAAGAAAGAAAGTTAAAAAAACAATTATTATTATAGGTGGTGAGTATTTTAATACATAAAATTAACCTAAATTTGAAGCGAAAGATGCAATATCATAGATTCGAATTATTATAATTATTATATGTAGAATTTAGGTTATGTATTACGGAATACGTTATCACGTAAAACTATCGTCCGTAAACCGACTTTACAGACAACCAATTTTTTTTTTTTTGGGTAATCGACATATTGCAAAATATAAGTATGCTATTAGTGTATGCCAGATATATTAAAAATAATTGACTATCATATTTAATCATAGACTGTGGAGAATTAAAGCATTTTCAATTTGTACACATGACAATTGCATTGTAGGCGTGTCTACATTGGTGAATAGGTGCGACGAAGATAGAAATAGTGGTGTTGACGTCAAAACTACCCCATATAAAGTAGAACACACAATTGAACACATATCATAACATGTCAGTCAGGGATGAAAAATTATCTTATTTTTAAAACATATCGCAGATTTGGCCAAAGAGTTTTGTAAGAAAACATAAAGCAGTGATGGCGAACCTATGACCCGCGGGTCAGACAATGACCCTTGTAGGATTTTTAAATAACGCACTTGTTTATTTCTATAAACTCATTTTCTATATCATAAAAGAGAGAACAGTCAATAATACTAAAAACAGACGAACAAGTGCGAGTAGAACTCGCGCCCTGAGTGTTCCGTACCGTTATTTCATAAAAATTAAATTTGTCGTGTAATAATTGTATATATAAAATCAGAAATTTATGATTATCCGATTTTTTTCTTTACTTGTGCTATGCAACCTTCTTTCACGCCAAACAAGATTCTAGGTTAACGAGAAACATTAAAAGTTTTGATAAGTGAGTCAGTATGAAAAAAAATAGTCAAGTGATTTGCAATTCTAAAAAAAAATACATGAGGCTTGCAAACTTTGATAAATCCGTGTAATCCGTAATCATGATTACATGAATACAACATAGTTTTCAAATCTTTATTGAAGACAACATATTTTTTTCAATGAACAATATCGCAAATTGCAAGACTTCTCGTATCGAGAAGAAATAATCTCATCGCGACTCGTAAACAACATTAGTAACCAAAGTTTTTTAGCACAAACTTGATGAGTAATTCCCTATGAAAAAGATTGAGATGGTTAAACCACAACAGGAATTATAATTGATATCTAATTTAATCAACTTCTGTTCGAAATACTCAAATAATCTGTCATTTCCTAGCCCTAAGTTTTGCCTCCAAATACGACAGACAACGCATGTGTGTATTTGATGTCTATATTCATCCTAGAGAACAGATTTATATTGGGGTGTCACCCTTCCTTACATTAATAGCCAGATTCTCTCGATCGCTTCTAATATTTAACTGACGTACTACGAGACTTAACTAGAGGTTATCATTCAGCCATTGACCTTCCATTTATTCAAGATATACTGTTCCTTATCCTAGATTGTACATTTATGCTGGGTTGTAAAAAGTATTGTCAGAAAATCGATTTGACAATTACCTTAAACTTACCAGTTTTTATGCTTCTGTCGTTATGACACTCCCTGTCAATTAGAATATTAGATTATACCCATACAAAAACAACTTAATTTTTTATCAACATGCGTAGAAAAGTTTGGTTTCGAAGTAGAAATTGTACAAAAAACAAGATGTTAAATACATGTATGTATACACAGTTTTAGAAAAATAGTGTCTCAAGGGATTAATTAATTATTTTTCGAGCAGGATCGATTAAAATTTCTATAATGCGTTTCATTTGGAGAAATATGTATAGTCACAGTTTAAGGTCATTCTCAAATCAGATTTTCTGACAATGCTTTCTGCAGCCCAGCACAAGTATCATAATACCATCAATTTTTGGCAATTCACTTATGAGCAAACCTCACGTCAAATAGTATAGGGATTTGATATAGCGCGGCCAGTTTTGTTTACATTACAACACTCGTGGTGTAATGGATCACTTTACATATTATATGTATGTAAAGCAGAATATTATAGGGAATAGTGCTAAAAATATGTTTTTTCCAGAACCCCTACAAAGTAGCTGCTTTTCATGCTTGTATAGCGGGTAAAATGATCCTTTTCGGAATAGTGCGCAAAATAAAAAAAGACATGCAATTTTACCAATCCAATAGTAATTTCTCTGTCAATTGTCAGTTGAATTCATATAAACAACAGAGGCAGTAAAGTAGGCTGACAATATTGCCGGACAAGAACTGTCAAATAATATATACTTATTAAGAAGGAGGTACGTGCAGAAAATGGAATATGTAGTAATGTTTTTATGACTCGTGTGACTGTTAAAACTCGCTGATCGCTCGTATTGACATACACACGTACATAAAACAATTCATTACAATCTAGATACATAAATTACTATAAAAATTGGTAGGCACTATCAAACCCTTGAACTGGATTCATCTCGTGAATCTTTCGGCATAGTCTCGTGGGTTCTTGTCAGCAGATAATTCGGCGTTTCTGCCCGACTAGAATTTATTGTAAAGACCCGATAAGGACATTATCAGGTTAACCCTATAACTTGATAAGGTCCAGATCAGGATTACCTGATGAGGATCTGATGTAATGTCATCCTGAGAAGTTCCTTAGATTGCTCTGATCTCGATAGCCCGATGAGAAATAGATTTTTTTTCAGTAAGGTCATCCTGATGTGATCCTAATGTGGAACTCGTCAGGATGACCCAATAAGAAATGATTTTTTTTTTCAATAATGCCATCCTGAGAAGTTCCTGATCAGGATAACCTGATGAGAAATGTTTTTTTTTTCAGTAATGTCATCCTAATGTGATCCTAGTGTGGAACTCATCAGGTTAGCGCTATAATGAGATAAACCTTATTTCAACCTGATGAGGTCCTTATGATATTTCAAGGAAATCAGGAATAAATTCTAGTCGGGTCCAAGTGGGAGATTAGGACTAGATTATAGACGTTCGAAAACGGATACTATTATTCGTATTGGTTGAGTGGGAATGGCGGTTGCCGTTTGTCTTTGAAATAATGAACTGTTAATAACATTATTGATACTAAATCAATGATCAGAACTGACTGTTCACCGGTTCACCACACATTATATTACCACTCGATCACAAGTTGTTTGTCAGATTAGGGGTGTTAACATGTTCACACAGTAGAAATGTTCATGACGCCCGTTTCCCACCCACACATATGTATAGCCTATAGATTTGTTTCTGTCATACAGAGTGTCCCTAAAATATATATAAACTGTGTGATTCTATAAGTTTGAACTATACCTACTTATACTAATTGCAGTGCCGGTTCTCCTCTATGTGCGCTGCGGAGAGCTGCAGAACAACCAAAATCTCAGGTACTTCATAATTTTATAATGAAACTGGTAGTCCGGCCCGGTTTCACTCGGGTGCTATAGATATAATTCTGCAAAATGTATTTCGTTTGCGGCCCGGCGTCTGAACTAATTGCTTTGAGCAAATTCCACCAGATTTGTCTTTTTTGATTTTTGAAGTAAAACTTCTTTACGCACGCTTGACTTGGGGAGTAAGCTGGTGAATGCCTGACGAGAGATTTACGGAGTGTGATCGGGCGAGACGAACGGAAGTTGAGAGGGAGATATAAGTTAGTGAGATAGAAAGAGGATGACAAATACTTCACTGGCTAGTGGCGACATCAGGTGGTCGAAACAAATAATTCACTGGCTAGTGGCGCCATCAGGTGGCCAAAAATATAAGCAGTACTAACAATAGGATGACACATAATTTACTTGCCAGTGGCGTTATCGGGTGACAGAAAAAAGTTTTGTAAACCCACTTATAATAATATTTCATAAAGATTTACGCTAAAAATCCAACGAGAGCTAAGTAATTGCAATGTATTACTTTTGTTTTCATTATCTTTATGTTTATATTTCTTTCTTCTTACATTAGACTGTTCATTTCGTTCTTGAAAAATTTTATAAATTAATATTTTGTTCAATACATTAAATATTCTATGTTTAAGTGAATAAAATTGTAAAATCGTTTTAAAGTTCATATTTTGTAAATTTTCGGGTGAATTTTAACAAATCATGGCAGGAAGAAGTTTTACTTCAGTCGTGTGGTCTAAAGCACACTCGTTTTTTTATAAAAAGTTTTTTCAAATATATCTTTTGCTGCTCTGGCGCTGATTTAATGAAAGTGTACAGTATTTTCGATTACTACATAAAGTCAGCTGCAGACGAGGCTGGATTTTTTCGCTAGGTTCCTTGCTAGATTTCAATACTAGTTTTCTAGCGCTGGTTTTCTTGATTGCTATTATGTGCTCGCTTCACACGATACATCTTTATATAAACTCGCTCTGCAGGTAGATTCGGTGCGCGCGCAGTGATAGAACGCTAACAAAAGTGGACGTTTATTGTCTCTAAACAGAACACACACTATAATATATGGCATATCTGCTATGGCACAGTGTTTGTTTGTGGGCGTTTGTTCCCACGATACAAGATACTGCTTCCTGATTGGTACATGCTCATACCTAGCAGATGATCTAGCACTAAAAATAGTCCCTGTTCTAATTTTAAAATCTATTTTGTGAGCTAGAAGGCGAGCCCGCAGTGACGTCATTTCCAGCCTCGTACCCAGCCTACCGGTCAGCAGAAGTTCCAGCAGTGTTTCTAGCCTCGTGTGCAGCGGCCTTCGGATATTGTTTGGATACAAAATAAATAAAAATGATGATATACGCCACATTGTTTTGTGACCGCAGATATATATGCAGTAATTAATATATAATGTAGCTGTATACGGTACGGGCTATTGCCGGGTATTATAGGTATATGTCAATGAAACTGCATTTGGAGCTGGAGAAGCTAATCATAGTCAATTAACGGTACGAATACTATGTGCTAGCTCTTTCTTTTCTCTTTTGTTTCATTCTCTCTCATTTTGGCCTTTACATTGCGTGATTCATTTCAATAAGCTTCAACAGTTAACCGATTAAAACAATACAGATTTCCGAGTTTATTCCACAATCAAAACATTGACGTTTTTTTGTTAATAGACGAACAATGAAACTAGTGCTCGGTTTCTGATACGACTTTCAGTTGTAAAATTAAGTTTAAGATTATCATTGGTGACAATGAAAACAAATGACATTCTTAAATCTGAGAAATTCAGCACAATAATAGATATTTATAAACTGTCCAGACAACGTGATGCAAAAATCAAGTTTATAAAAGTGAATCTCCAGTCAGAATAAAAATGTTTCTGAAATAAATGAAGTTGAATTGCTTCATACAAATCTCAAGTATCAGAACGGAAGTTTATATGCATGCAAACAGATGACATACGCCACACGGCATCAGCGTTCTTTTGTTTGCGTTTAATTGTCATATCCCCTCAGACTTACTTCGCCGGGATAAAAACGTCTATATTATCAAAGAATATAATATTAAATATTATTTTCAATGGACTTAAACACACCCGTTAAAACATTACCCTCCTTCTGGCACAGTCGGGTAAAATGTGTGCGACTAAGAAGTTTTCTTTTTTTATTATATACTTGAGTTTAAAAACGCTTGATTCAAACGAACAAATAGGTAACAAGGCAACGCAGAGATAGGGATGATAACGGAACACGACGTTCATTCTTGTTGAAAATTACAGTTCAACCTCTTCTATTATGTGCGGGGAATATTATACAAACTTCCGGACACGTGGCGGTTGCCAAGTATAATAAAATACTATTTTAAATGTGTGTTGACTGTATGCTCGAAATCTGAGTTCGTTACCTGAAGCTACTTTGAATAAATTATTGCTTAAGATACGATCCTACACTGAACAAAAAAGTTACGTCTTATTGCCAGACGCGCAAAAATCTGTCGTCTAAATGACACACAGGCTAGACGCTCATAAATCCACTCAGCCGGTTAAAACCATTGGCTAGTAAGGTTAAGGCCGCTACACACGAAGCTATAGAAATGCTGCTATAGGAGTTCTGCTAGCCGGTAGGCTGGGTACGAAGCTGGAAATGACGTCACTGCAGTCTAGCTTGCTAGCTCACAAGATAGGTTTTAAAATTTGAACAGAGGCTATTTTTCCTGCTAGATCTGCTGCCAGGTATGAGCAAGAACCATTCAGGAAGCAGTACCTTGTCACATGGGCACTTGAACAAACGCCCACAAACCAACATGACGTCATTCTGCTCAGAATCAGACAACAGACACGTTTTTCTCTGTGTTTATATTTGAACTGTCACTGCGCGCGAACTAGATCTATCCACAAAACAGGCTTGAAAAATAGTCTCGTGTGAAGCGAGCAGTTAACTGCAGCATTCAAGAAAACTAGTAGGCAAATCTAGCAAGGAGCGTTTCTAGCCTCGTGTGCTGCAGTCTTTAGAGTACGATAACTTGATGTGCAAAATATCAACTGGAAATACACTATTATTATTTATATAACATTTATTAGCCGTTTTAAGTGCGGAAAGTTGATTTTTATAAATTATTTAATTTTGCGCAGTGGAAAGGAGAAGGAGTTTGGGGGGAGAGTTCTTTAAAAAACAATTACGGGGTCGTGTATAGAAAATGAGATAGTAATTAACCTATAAAATAAAACAAAATTTACAGTAATCAAAGGGTAGAACTCAAAGTGTGCAGTCAACGCATTCTCAAAATTATATCTGGTGGTATGAATCGCGTCCGACCTGCTTTATTTTACGAGCTTTTGTCTATATAAGTATTACGTGTAATTAAGGCTGGATTGCATTTAAACACGAAATCAACCAAATCCATGATTATTTTTAAGTTATGTTAACTCAGTATTTAAAAAAAATAATATCTCTTTTCGAGACATTTTTGATAAATCAATATTTTGGTCATTAGGCATAACATTGAAAGTTTCACAAGAAAGTGGACAGGTGAAAGATAAGATAACACCTTTTCGTGAAAATATAACGTTTCACTGTCTATATTACAGCATCTTCAGATGTGTTTAAGTCAAATTTTATAAATATGTCAAACTTGGTATGGTTAATGAAACATTATATAAACACTAAAATGTCGTCTTGTGTATACTTATAGCTAGATATAATTATTAAAATTACGACAAATTAGGCATAACTTTTTTGAATTGAGGGCTCTTTTCTTCTGAACTAAAAGAGATACAGAAGTTCTCTTTACATTATTGGTCTTCTTCCATAATTATAAAAAGATCTACAAACCATAATTGTGGAAATTTCGGGACTGAGTTCCGACGGTGCCACAGCTTGAAAATAATTTTTCTATAATACAGCATTGTAATTATGAATGTTTCTTAACAATTAGAGCAAACTTTTACTATTTTACCGTTGTTGTTTTTTACGACTTAAAAAAATGCGACTGTTTATCAATTTTTTAATTTTTTAATCGCTGAGATTTATTTCAAATCTATCACGTTTACAGAAGGAATTCAATAAGCAAAAAATAACTTCTTCGTCTCATTTAGTTTGGAAGTTATAAGTGATTGAAGTTCCTCGAAAATTAAAAAAAAATAATACAGTTAGTGACATTCTCCACCATTGGATGGGCAGTGTCAACATAAAATCGGGCCATGTCCGCTAATCCGACCACTTTTGCGTATAGTTGTCGAACAGCAAAATGCAATGCTGACTAGTGAGGTAGTGAAAGTTAATTTTTAGACATTCGCGAATATTAGCGAATGTGACTATTTATATATTTATTTGTCCAAAGTTAAAATTTAACAGCTGATTGGCCGCGCAAGTCGCACGCACACATTTGTAGTGGTTCTGGGTACTAAGTTGATGATTAATACTATAAGTCTAAGGCTTTATTATCTAATGTTAATGGCTGTAATTGCAAGGTTACCTAAGCGAAAAAATGTAAGGTATTAAAAAAGGACTAAGATAAAAACATTTTTAGTAAAAAAGTCGAGAAATTAATATTTTTTGTCTTATTTAATATTATTTTTACATTTTTTTTAATATGATTTTTTTCTGATATTAATATTTGCAAAATATTCATATTACTTTTGCGAATGCAAGTGTCAAAAAATATACGAATATTCGTTACATCACTAATGCTGACGTTGCTCGGGCAATGTCGACTCTGCACGTAATATAATATACATTTATTAATGCACGACATAAACACCTGGAAACGTACCGTCTGTTTCTTTTGAATCCCGGTAGCACGTGCCGGACGCGAGTTGCAGACACGGAACTACCTCCTAAGAAAAGAACAAGAATTGTTAAAGGAAATAGTTGAACAATTGCGCGGATATTGCGGGAGTCGCTATTATATAATTGTCGCTGCATAATGTACATCAGCTGTAGCTATCCATCTGCACAAATTATATAACCCCACAGGCTTGATAATATACAAGGAACGCATAAAATATTGGATCACATCTGTTTACAAGTAGGATTGATAAAAAAATGTCTATTGGAAAAATTAAAAAAATCCGATCGGGAACGACTGTATACAGTAGAAAAACTTCAAGGAAGATTCCAAAAAATTCGAGTAATATAGTTTTGACTTTGTAGAGATTAAGATTCATTCTAACTAATTTTGAGTTGGGGTCCAACATATTTTTTCGAGTTATAGAGGGAAAATATATACCGAAATGGCTTATAGGGACAATAAGAGTTGAGATTTCGAGTAATTAAGGTTTTGGGGCTTGAAGCGGAGAGAACAAAACAGTTTTTCAAATTTTGGAGGTTTTCGACTTATCGAGGTTCGACTTAAAGAGGTCTACAGTCTACTGTAATTGGTTGTTTAAAATGTATGAAATAATTATTTATCATATAAAACGGATAGCTGATATTCATGAACGCGAGGCGAAAAATTTTACAGCTGCCCCCAACACGCTCATGAATATCGCCAATAAAAATTTGAATCATTCAATACTTTCTAAACAACCGATTAGGTACCTAATTGATACGGGTCGGGGTTTTTTAAATTTTCAATTTATATTTTACATCAGTCAATGGTAATTTACGATAAAATATCATACGCTCGATCCAAAATATCGCAAATTTCGTATCAATCCAATTAAATTACGCGACTGGCCAGATAAATCCTAACTAATATTATAATTGCGAATGTGAGTTTGTTTGTTTGTTACGCTTTAACGCGTAAACCGCTGAACAGATTTCGATAAAATATTTTTAACAAAAAAATTGAACCGACTTCAAAATATGCACTAAAAAGTAATAAAATATTTGCATTTTTGGAGTCGGTGTTATTATTGCTAGGTATATTGTAGTGTTTCCTTGGCTGACACCGACTCCAAAAATGCAATTATTTTATTACTTTTTACGATAGTGCATATTTTGAAGTCGGTTCAATTTTTTTGATAAAAATATTTTTTTTTCTATTTTTACTGTTAGATATTTACTCAATCTAACACTAAAAATATGCAGTTATATTATGAAGTATTGCAATGGGTAAAATTTGAGAGTTTCCCTCGATTTCTCTGGATTCCACCATCAGACCCTGACTTGATTCCGATGGGACCAGCTCGGAAGTGCACTCTTTTGAATAAAAAAAAAATTGAAAATCATTCCATAATTGACGGAGAAATCGGTGAACATACATAAAAAATATATATAAATATATATACAGACGAACATAGAACCTCCTCCTTTTTTGAAGTCGGTTAAAAAGCAAGGAGATAGATTGCATCCCGAGGAAAGATATAGGGTACCTTTTGTTTAAAAAAAAAATTGTGGATGATTTCAAATTTCACGCGTAATATACATAGCACTCAAAGACTGCTGGCAAAAATGACAAAGTGTATAAACATTGTTTTTTAAAGTGGTACTACAATACGGTGGAGCTGTTGTCGCTGTTTCATCTCAATCACGTGCGGAGGCGCGGGTATCAGCTAGTACTAAATAAATAAGAATGTCAACAACACCAATATTCGGTTTCTATAGGTACCTATTTAAGAACAGCTTGTAGCGTTGCAACTTGCATTATATTTTTTATAATACATTTTAAAGCATACGTAATCAGACACCGCAGTTAGGTTTGAGATCATGGCACACGCTCCAGGGTTAAATTTCCGTCTTGAAACCACCGCCCTTGTATCGTATTACATATACATACAAAATCTAACTTTTAGAGTTCCAGTGTGTGAATGAAATAATAACTGCTAACACATACAAACGAAAACTATATATGTATCGCGGATCTGCATATTTTTGACAGACAAATAAGTTTTTAAGAGTCCAGTACGATAATTAGATGTGCCCAAATTTTGACTTTTTTTTAAATCGTAGAAAACGCTAAATTTTGACGTTTAAAAAAAAAAGTTTGCGGATTATTCACAAATTTCCTCAAAAATACGTAAAAACTTTTTGTCTTTCACTGGCTTTTTTTTAATTTAACCAATCAGAAATCACATATACACGTCATAATAACTGGTGTAAAATTACTGTATTACTATTTCACTTTGTATACACAATCTCGTAATTGTTTTTTAAAGAACTCCCCCCAAACGCCGTCTCCTTTACACTGCGCAAAAAAACCCCATCGCATCGACACGACTCCGTAATTGTTTTTAAAGAACTCCTCCTAAACGCCCTCCCCTTTTCACTGTGCGAAAAAAACGCCAACGCATCGACACGAAACCGTAATTGATTTTTAAGAACTCCCCCAGACGCCCTCTTCTTTTCACTGCGCAAAAGAGACACCATCGCATCGACATGCCCCCGTGATTGTTTTTTTAAAGAACTCCTCCCAAACGCCCTCCCCTTTTCACTGTGCGAAAAAAAACGCCAACGCATCGACACGAACCCGTAATTGCTTTTTTTAAAGAGCTTCCCCCAAACGGCTTTCCTTTTCCACTGCGCAAAAAAAAAACGCCATCGCATCGACATGACCCCGTGATTGTTTTTTAAAGAACTCCTCCCAAACGCCCTCCCCTTTTCACTGCGCAAAAAAAAGTCAAAATCGCATCGACACGACCCCGTAATTGTTTTTTTTAAAGAACTCCCCCCAAACGGCTTTCCCTTTTTCCCTTCTTAAAACGGCTCATAATACTGTTATATGTTATTTACAATAATAATAGCGTGTTTCCAATGAATACTTTGCACATCGAGTTATCGTACTCTAGCCAGTTTTTAAAATGCTATGATAAATTTATTTCTTACTAGCCACTACCCGCGGCTTGGCGCGCGATTGAGATGAAACACGGCAACAACGGACAGTTACTCTCTCGTCTCACAGGACTGCGGCCCACTCAGCAGCGACAATAAAAGTGGAGCCTTTGGATCCACTGTATTTCAGTCTTGCCTTACGGGACAACAGTGACAACAGTAGAGTATCACTTTAAAAAACAATGTTTAGACACTTTGATATTTTTAGCCAGAATCTTTTTCGTTTCTGTCGATTATTAACGCATCGTTTGGAATTGGAAACTTTACTGTATTTAAAAAAAGAGTTTTTTTTTAATACGCTCAGCATCTATGAATTTTTTTGAAAGTAGAAATAAGCATGGAAAGTTTGAATAGAAGCTTGAAACGTGTAATTATTTATTTCATTTTACGTGTCAGAATCTGGTGGAGCAGCCAAGACTTTCATTTAAATCAAATCGAATTTGAGTGCATTTGTACATGAGTATATAAAATACAGCTGCTTTTATATAAAATTTCTTCATCAGTCACTTCGAATCTAAACGCCTGTTTATATATACAAAACCAAGTATATACGTTCTAGGTATCTAATTAAAAAAAACAGTTGTGTGGTTTTAAGAAACCACGACGCAAGTGAAACTTTTATTGGATTGTAGGCGTTGGATTGTAGACACTTATTCATCACGATTAATTATAAACAACAATATTCACATGAATACACGAATAAAAACATGTAAACACTGTACAGCACTTGCCCGCATGACAGACTGACTATGTGTTATACATACTACACGGTCAGCTGATGCTAACCATGGGCGCCGCCATATTGGCCGTGGCTGCTCTACCGAGCGCCTACACCGAACGCCTTTCACTTTACCCCTACTCCGCGGCCGCCTGTAATGCGACATGCAACAGACGGCCAGAAAAATTCGGGGCGATAGAATAAAAGTTTCACTTTAAAAAAAAATAACGGGTTTTGAGCTCAACAATTAATTAAAAACGATTACTTATTTTTTGCACATACACCTACAAAATAGCTGCTTTTCACGTTTGTGTAGCCGTAGTACAATCATGGGTTTTGCACTAGTGCGTAAAATAAAGCAAATAAGAGGCGTAGTTCGGGTCCTGGCCGTAGATTTTCCGTGAAAACGTCGGAATAAAATCATAACAAGTGTTTGTTATCGCCTTCCAATCCAATAACGCCTGCAGATGATACGCAGACAATTGAGTTTTTTCGTTTTCTTCTTAACGCTCTTGTAGCTCTAGCATTCGCTCGCCACTTGGATTTGCATTCCTTTCGATGCGAATTTTCCGCTGACTTGCGTTTACTCTAATTCCGAGCATATTTACAAGTCATATAAGACCACATCTTCCTTTTTGCGAAAGTATCCTTCCAAGGAGGTAAAATAAGGGTGATTTCAAAAATCACATGTAATATATATGTTACGGTCTATACCCGAATTCGGTCAATGTTGTCGCTGTCGTATTTCATTTCAATCGCGTACAGAGCCGCGGGTAGCAACTAATATTATATATATTTGAAATTGACTTTTTACTAGTTAGGCGCGACCCAAGCTTTAGCTGGAAGCGCCTATATGTACTCGCTTTGTCTGTGAATCTGTGAATCTGTGAGTCACGCTTTTTGTATCCAGCATACAGCCCAAACGCCTTAACCGATTTTAAAAAAACTTTTTTTTTATTTGATACCCATATTGTTATAAACACAAAATATTTTTTAATCCCCCTCCCTTCTTGGATTCGCTGACGCCATATTTTAATATTATACCCTATATCACTCCCACAATTCAGACGATGCTAACGACACCTCATATCTTCAAATCCATCAAGCCGTTTAGGCTGCTGAGCGCGTCAAAGAAATAGACACGACAAACATTACCCTCCTTCTGGCGCAGTCGGGTAAGAAGGAGTATGTAATCTCGTTAATTATTTTCGCTATTTATAGCATTTCCTTCAGCTTTTCTATTATAACAGTAATAGCTTACAGTTAATACGCAACTCTTACATTTCAAACGGTGGAAGTGACATGTCTTGTGGTGGAAGTGACGTGTTTTGTCGTTTGCTTGTGACAAATAAAGGCTTGCATAATATAACTGTCGTATTATATTCAAATAAACAGTTTCCGGTCTGATATCACTTATAACATCCAATCGTATACTGCGACCAAAGATTCAAAACCTTAAGTCATTCTGTGCACCTCCTCAGTGAAAACAGTGGAATGTAGTTTGCAATCCAACGTTTTTTTTGGGAATTAGGGCTCCCAGGAACCCGAACTCGCACAAGTCGGTTTGAGTATGCCGGCTGGCTGATTCTCTAATAAACACATAGACACTGATGACCTCAGCTGTTGAGCGTCTATAATTTACAATCTTTTTAAAAGAACCCTTAGAGCTTTTTTAAATGCTAAATGTTTTTATTCTGTCAATGCCTTTTATTTGTAAGTTTTATTTTGTGTTTAATCTTGGTACTTATCTGTGACTTGACTTGACTTATCCTATGCATTTATAATGTACAAAACAAGGAAAAAATAAATTATTATTATTATCATTCTTTACATCTCGGCTTTGAGATAATAACACGTATTTTTTTAAACATTCCATTTCTAAGGTTTAGAGGGCTGTTGATTTCCATTTTCAAACTTATTCGAGTATTTATTTATTTTTCTCGACTTGAATCGAGTCGTGTTGAATATTCAATTTCAGAATCGAATATCAATTTTCGAACCAAATCAATGATAATCGATTTTTGAATGGAGTCTGCGACAAATATTCCATTTTCAAATCGAGTAATGCGTGAGAAAAAAGTTCCTGCTAGGCCGGAAAGATCCGATATGGAACGATCTCGTTTCGAAATATTTCTGAAAGTGGATTAGTTCCAACGGAACAATTCCAATGCTCATCTCCATCGATTTAATTCTTACAACCAATGAGACGTTCCAAATTTGCTTGTAAGGTAAGAGAAAGAAAAATTGGCTGACGTCTCTCTCTCCCTCTCTCTGTCTCTCTCTGACAAAAACTAACATAACCAAAATGTTTTGCTAAAATTCATCAAACAACCAAATAGTCTGAAATATTAATTTAGATTAAACTTAAATGATATACGGCATTTAAATAGTATATTTTTACCTAGAAAGCATTTTAAACAAATAAACCTTTACTAATAATTTGACATTTCTTCGTTTTTTCAAAATTTCCATGGCACAATTTGTAGGGCCTAATGAACGTGATAAAGACGAAACTATTAAGTCATTTGTCCCTGTCTCCTTCTACCGAAACTTGGTCAGACTAGCAGTCTATCCATCCAGGTCTTGCCTGCAAGCGACACGAACGCTGTTAGTTTTTTCATAATTTTTTTCAGCTAGGCTATTCGAGTACTTCAACATCCCAGTCGTGTATATATATATATATATTCTATGCATAGAATATAGGATAGAATAAGTGTGAGAAGGATATGTAGATAGTGCCGCAAGAGCAGCAGTACACAAGGCGCGGCTGACTTTAATTATCTTGGGTAAATATTTGCACAGTATTTACCTCTAAACCATTTACTTCGACCCGAATGAGTCTTTTATATGTACACGCCACTGCCAACGCAACTTGGCAGCTACATTTTGCATCATGGCTGACAAAATAACATTCAATCAATAATACATTTCAAAACGCTTAACGAGATAACACATTTTGTTACTTTCTGTTTTTAATATTAAACGGTAGTGCCAGTTAATTTATATTAAACCTATAAAGAAACTGAATAGATGCATGTAAAATAGAGTTGTGTGCTTCGCGAACGAACTAGTTCGGAAGAACGCCCTTATGAGTGAACTAGGTCGCAGTCAATCAAGAAATCAGTTCGTTAGTTCAATTATTATCTACCACGGATTACAATGACGGACGACAAAATTATTATTTATTAGTTAAATACTCTTCTAAAAATTATCTGAGAAATTTTCTGTTTTTTGTATTGCCAAAAGTTTTACTATTTCATTCTTTTTTTTTAATTTGAAGCGCCCTAACAGCGAACTAACGAACTATAAGAGCGAACATACTACACATACTATAGAAGTAAAACGGGTATAATTGTAAAATAATAATAATAATAATAATGGCACAGACCGCCGGGATGGAACTAACGACTTTTAGCTTACGAGACAAGTGGTGTACCTTGCCGCCAACTTAACTTAATGTTCTACAGTTGACTTTTATAGTATCATGAATCAATTTTACCCTAACGTGCCAAAAGAAGTTGCACTTAAAAAAATTAGTTGTCTGTAAGGTCGGTTTACGGACGATAGTTTTACGTGATAACGTATTCCGTAATACATAACCTAAACCTCCCAAAATTTGGTTTCAATCCGCTTATCCTTGGTGTCGGAATGATAAGAAATGTCAAAAGTGACGTTTGCAACTGTCAAAGTATTATGTTCTAATAATAATTAGTTATTCCAATACTTAACTTAGAAGGCGTTGCATTTCACAAAATACTAATGTCAAAAAATTGAATTAAGCATTAGAAATGCAGCCGTTTTCATGTTAAGACAAGACATACGTTATCTTCTAATTTCCATGTACGGCAAACAAAGACGACCGACCGCGTCGCGCCATGCATTAGACAACATTGCATTTATACAACTATTTTTCTATATAACTTTGTATAAAAAAACTGTTTAGGCAAATTCTGTTATACGAAATCTATGTAAAATGTTCTCCTCTTTCGTTTAAGACTGGTTTCAAACCGATCTGATTTAAATTGAGCGAGAAATTAGCAAAAAGCACGCACAGGGTCAGGCGGAACGTTACGCGTTACGAACGTTAGGAACGTTACGCGTTAGGAACGTTACACTTTTTCGTGCACTCAGCCGGTGTTTTATCAATTTATAAGATTGGTGATTCATCAATTTATAAGACGTTATCACGTCAAAAAACACTTGTGTATTTCCATTATCTGAACTAAAAGATCGTAATCAAGATAACTGGATTGGAGAATTATATGAACAAGGCAATGTCCAAATAACCATCGTTTACAAATAGATATCTTGTATTGTTCTGTACGTCAATACAAAACTAAATAATACGTTAAGCTTTTTCCGGTAATGTTTTCCGAACCGGAAATAACCTTTTATACGCGTGTAACTGCTACATATCGCCGCGGTTCACCGCTGTCGTACAGACGTCGTTTGCTTGCATTAGCCTCACGCCCTCAACATCGTCATCGCCTCAACCCTCAATAAACCCTCGTTTCAAAAACAACCCTCGACTATACAGTGTAATAAAAAAAAACTCAGTATCTATGTTAGATTCAGATACCGAAAATCCAAAGTGAGTGAAAAAATCAATCACAACGCGATGTGAAAAGGTCACAAGGCGAAATTCGTGCTGTGTTTTTTTGATAATAATCGATTAAGACCTATATTCACCGAACACTATTAAAGATAGAAATTACTAATCTTGGAACAAATTTGTTCGTTAGAATAAAATTTACTTTCGATTCACCAAGCAAAATAACAGGTAGAAAAGTTTGTTAAAGAATAAATATATACTGCACTATATTCCTTACTCTTTTTGTTGAATATTTTAAAGTTCACCCACAAATCCGACCGATGACGTTAGTGTAAACGTCAAAAAAAGCTTCGCAAAATAATAATGTTTTCACAAAACTTCCACTAACTTTAATGTTTTACGACTATATATACACTTCACAAAAGGTTAATAAATAACACATAAATAAATTCACAACAGCAAACTGTAGATATAATACTCCACGTTTATAGGTTAGGTATTATGATCTATGTGGCGGCCATTATTATTTTCTCAGGCGAATAAATATTTATGCCATCGAAGTAAGACAGAAGACATTACTATCTGCAGTAAACATAATTATGGTTGGTGAATTGAATTATCGCTATTTTTTCGGAGGAATAGTTACCTGAAGAACAAATGAACCGAATAAATAAGTACTTACGTTCGATGAATATGGCCATAGGACAAATAGCAACAATTCGTCGACAAATGACACGCATCCAAGAATCTATATTAGTTTAAAAATACGAAATAATTACAAGCCTCAACTACAATTAGTGATGGGTTAGAAAATTTGTATCCGAAACCTGCTCGTCTCAAGAGCATCCTAAAGAGCAAAATAGACGTAGATACGATTGATCTGAAGTGGTTATAGTCGAGGGTACAAAAGGCAAAGCAAGATTGTGTGTTACATGTGTCTGATGGCTTACATAAAACAGCCCCAATAACGAAAGCCGTTCCACATCTGTGTACCAATCACACGATCTTTTAGCCTGCTATACAAGCAAACATGGCCAGGACCCCAATCTTATATATATTTATACGTATATATACAACCGACTTTATCATCTATATATTATTATACTTGAACACCATTCCGTCATATCACCAAGCAACACGCTCCGTGACTTGCATCGTTCGATGTCGGTATAGTAGATACCTATCTCATAATCTCCTTTACACTCAATCTATTAATAGCGTTTTAGTGAATTTGCCTAGTACCGAGTATGCCATAAACACTTTTGGCATAGACGCGCATGTTCTCTGTTGTCGAGTTTCTAAAATCTACACTCTACAGCAGGCCTGGGCAAATGGCGGCCCGCGGGCCGGATGCGGCCCACAGTAGAATTTTATCCGGCCCCCGAATAAAATAATATAAATGATTTATAAAAGCAAAAATATTACTGTTTGCCAATATAAATTGGCGCATAAAAAGAATTTTAGAAAAATAGTAAATTGTTGTTTCAAAAAAACTACTTAAAATTAGAAAAAGAAATTGTTTGGCCCACGGTCAAACTTTCATCCGCAATGTGTCCCGACGATCAAAAGATTTTCCCACCCCTGCTCTACAGTATACTTATAATAATAATAATATATGTTTATTGCTCCTATATTTACAAGCAAAAGGTACAGAATTCAAGCATATTATGCTTGGTCTTCCATCTGCCCATATATGTACAAAATACAATTTACAAAATACACTATAAAAAATATTAATAATACATTTTAAAACTATTACAAGGAAACCAAGATTGGTATGATATTAGATAGAGCTTTTGGACTATATTTTAGGATGTTGTGTTTAATTGTTTCATTTAGTATATTAAAATGCTTCGGGGCTAAATAAGAAAAAGATTTTTTAAATGAATTTAAGTGAAAGGATGTCAAGGATGACGGGATCTAGGAGTAGGTTCATAAAATCTAGACATTTTACGTATCATTCTGAACAAATTGGTACCGTTTCTAAAAAGTGTGATATGTATATACAGTGAACTACATATTTTAAGACCCGGACATCAGTTTTTTTTTATATGATAGCTATGGAAATCATTAGAATTTTATATGTTAAGCAATTATATTTTTTTTCGGTGAGTTGCATTTTAAGTGGAACGATATTCCGCAATGCATTAACGATTTAAAATAGTTTTTTTTTATTTTCACTAAAGTTTATTTTGATGACAAAATGACCCATTTTTTTCAAGTGAAAAATCTCTCATCTATGCAAGTTTACCATCGCAAATTTTTATGTTTCAAAGAAAACATTAATTTTTGATATACGTTTGAAAACTATATTGTACAATGTTACAAAAAACTTATTCTAGCAATAATATTAAGAATAAATATATATTCGATAAAATAACTTTCTTTGAGTTTTTATGTTTTCTTTAATCGATCATAAAATTGTCTTTCGTGAAAAAGAATTGAGATACTTAATAACAGCTAATAAATAAAATATTTTGAAGGTGCGAAACGTGTTTAGATTATCTCATTTCTAACAGTTTAATTGTCCTGGCACTAATACGACAAAACGTGTTAAACGGTTATGCAAGACATATTTTATTAAACAATACACATAAATTAATTATTAAATTAATCGGGTGATAAGTCATGTAAGCATGCAATCGTAAACACGTTCTCACATACAGGTGATTCCAAATAAATAACATTTAAAATAGGCCTAGTGACGAGTCTGTGCCGCCTATAGTGAGTAGTAAATGGGAGTTTGAGCACTCCAGAGATACTGCTCGCGCAATCCTGTTGCAAAAAAACACAATCGTTTTCTGCGCGATGTCAAAAATAAAAAAAATATTTTGCTATAATTTTCAAATTATTTTCGCCCCTTTGCCACGTTTGTTAATAGTAGACCTAAAATATGCTCTGTTCCAAAAGCGGTGACATAATTTAAAAAGGTCAATATTAAATGATTTAACTCAATTTATCTTTATATCAAAAAGACACCCTTTCGGAGTGACTAAATAGTGTAAGTCGATGGTTCGCTAACTCTATTCTGTTGGTAGTCTTATCCTGCGACCCCTCTCAGGGGAAACATTGTAATGCAGTTTGCAGTCCGATGTTTTATGGGAATTAGCACTCCCAGGAACCCGAGCTCATACCAGTTGGTTTGTGTATGCGCGGCTGGATGATTTTTTATACACACTTCGGGGAAATCTAGTTTGCATTCCGATATTTTATAGGAATTGGCGCTCCTAGAAACCCGGCTCGTGCCGGTCTGTTAGCGTATGCCGATTGGCTGATGTTTCTTCTATAGCGTTACCAAGGATTTCTGGATTTTTTTTGTTTTTTTTTATCTTTTCGTACATTAATTGAAAAACTAAAAAATTAAGTTCGGTCCCGTCAATTTACTTAAGTTTTTTTCTTCATTAGGTAATGTCGTTGCCAACAGTAGGTACCTATATCGTGAATAAAATTTTTATTATTAAGACTTCTAACTCAAAACGAAAAGAACAAAAATACATTAAAATCTATATACCTATATAAAACTCAAAATTTGTCTGTCCGACAAAAACTCCTGAACGGTAACTCCGATCATCATTAAATTTGGACACAACATTCATCTCGGTGCGTACTCATGCCCCCCCCCCTCATTCGTTCTTTTGACACTCGAGGGACTGTGCACTTTGTGGCGTTATTAAGAGTTGTCGTTAAACGGAGAGAAAAAATAATTCATTAATATTTTTTTATTATAAAATATATTTACTCAATATATAAAATTTACAACTGACCAACAAACATTCATACTATCACAAATTACAACGATTATTGCGAATAGTCTGTTATCAAACAAACAAAACGAATTTTTTAGAATCTTCGGTACGCATTATGCCGACAACAAAGCAACAAAATAACAAACAAGTACTGGTTATTGCTTAATGATGACGTATTGTTGTCGTTATTTAGAGTGGGTGTGTCGTTATTTAGAGTTTATCATTGTATGAGCAATAAGGTAAATCAACTAGAGTTCAGTAATTTCGACTTAAGAAGTTTGTCGTTATATCGAGTGACGTTAAATGGAGTTTACACTGTATTATAAAACTTTAATTGTGAAAACAAGTCGCTAAAATTGTTGGAATTATTGAACCCAGCTCGTTTTTTTATTTCCTAAATTCATCTCGAGCTGTTTAAGCACACTTCAACAAAAATACAATAAGATTAACTTAACAATAAATAAAATTATCAACCAATTTTTCAGACAAATATATTAACAAAAAATAATAATTAATGCATTAATAAATTGATATATCAAAACTTAAAGCGAATTTTTTTAAAAGAACTAATTAGAAACTAATTAATAATTAATCAATTTTTATATTTTTTAAATCAGTTCTGAAGAAGATCCAAATCAGGACCGAAACGTTAATGTATTAATTATTATTCTTTGTTAATATATTTGTCTGAAAAATTGGTCGATAATTTTATTTATTGAAGAGTTCTAATCAGACGTTAATCAAAGATTTGAAGATGAACTTAAATCAAGTAACGACCAATGTACTTTCCAATCACATTATAGCCTCTTAAGAAAATAAACAAATAAGTTATCCATCCTTTAGAAGGGTGGAAAACCTAAACAGCATAAAACAAATTATGAGTAAGCGTTCAGATGTTTTGGTGCGTACACATGCGTTTGATACAGTTAATTATTATTGTAACGTGGGGGACGTCTACCATGCAACGTGAATTGGTCGTGTTAGTTTAATGATTTGCTTACTGACCGATTATCTAGAGCGTTTTATCAGGGCACGAGACGATCATATAAATTTATAAAGTATTCACCCCCTTAAAAACAACTCCATATAGGTAGATATCTAGTTTATTACGGTATACGGCTAATGATTAACGTAAATCAGGGATGCACAGACTTATTGCGACAAGGGCCACAAGATTATGAGCTAAAGGAGACCCGCTGTAAATAAAAACAACTGAATACAAATTTAAAAACAATTCAATGGCATTATATTTTTTATTTCGAAACATAGCAATTGTTTTGATATTTGGTTCCAAATTACTTGTCACCACGAAGGGCGTAGATATGGGGAGGTAAAGAGGGTAACTACCCCCCCCCCACCTCAAGACCATAATAATAAAAATAAAACTAAAATTATTACGAATACCTGACTAAAATCCGTATCCGTATCCGTATCCGTTAGTTTTTGGCGGATCTTTTACGGATTTTTTACCTTATTAATTTTCAATTCATAGATGAAATTTTACATATATTATGTATAGGTGATTAGGTAATAATGAAAACCTGTTAAATTTCATTCAGATTATTTTTTATTTTTTTAAATCGTATTTGGCACCTATATATTGCAAACATTTATCGTAGTGAGTACCATACTAATAGTACATAACTCAAAGGTCAACTATCAACTATCTTTATAATGAGATATTGCACATCGATTTTTGGAAAGAGACAATCTGTTATGAGAGTTAACTCTTAAAGAGGTCAATAACTTTTTCCCATAACAGATAGTCTCTTTCCATAGGTTGATGTGCAATATTTACCGCCGCGTACTCTATGAAAGTTAAGATCCGTATCCGTATCCGCGGATCTTGAAATCAAAAATCCGTATTCAGATCCGTATCCGCGGATATACATTTTTAACGATCCGGCACATCACTAATTGCAACAGAATATTTTGTAATACAATTAGCTGGGTGAAATTTATTAGGGGGGTCTACGTCAAGAAAGGAGTAACTATGCCAAATAATGAAAATGCATCCGTGTTTAGTCTCAATCGCGTGCAAAGCCACGGGAACGGCTAGTATATCATATTAGAAAAAATACTCTAAATTACTTAAATAGCTTATGTACCAGGCGGCAGAAAGTTGGGACGACATGTTTTGTTTTGCGCGTCAGCTCCCTAACTAGAACTAAAAGCCGCTGCACACGAAGCTAGAAACGCTGCTAGATTCTTTGCTAGATTTGCCTACTAGTTTTCTAGCGCTGGTTTTCTTGATTGCTGTTAAGTGTTTGTTTCACACGAGACTATTTTTCAAGCTTGATTTGTGAATAGCTCTGGTGCGCGCGCAGTGACAGTTCGAATATAAACACTAAGCAAAACGTGTTTGTAGTCTGACTCTGAACAGAATGCGACACCATGTTGATTTGTGGGTGTTTGTTCAAGTGCCCACGTGACAAGCTACTGCTTCATGATAGGTTCTTGCTCATAACTAGCAGCAAACCTCGCAGGGAAAATAGCCCTTGTTCTAATTTTAAAACCTATTTTGTGAGCTAGCCGGCCAGCCCGCAGTGACGTAATTTCTAGCTTCGTATCCAGTCTACCGGCTAGCAGAACTCCTAGCATCGTTTCTAACAGCATTTCTAGCCTCTTGTGAGAATTGTCTGATCGCTGGTGAACTTTGCAGAGACTCTATATATGTCTGTTGTGTTTGAATGCAACCCTCACTGACAAACAAAAATGCAAAATGACCACCTGAAGTGGTTGCCGTTGCGTTGAACTTTGTAATTAACTTACTACCTATAGTAGTCAGTTAACCGGCTCGTTAGTTCACATGTTAGTAATTATTGGTCACATCAACTTGCTATTTATTACAACTAACCGAAGCACGTGATCCGAATTGCTTATTTTTCAATAACATAAAGCAAACAGTTTTTTCAGTTTAAAATGATTTACACTTACGAACTTTATTTTATACACCTCAGGGGAAACATTGGAATGTAGTTTGTATTCCAATGTTTTTTTTTTTTTAGAAATTAGCAGTCCCAGGAATCTGACCCCGTACCAGTCGGGGGGTGCATGCTGGCTGCCAGATTCTTCAATACACACACAGACGCTGACGAGAGTCTAAACTAAAACCTACAATATCTCTCTTTATTTTATAACAAAACTGCCAAACTTGACCGCTAGAGGCGCCAGCTATATAACCACCTCGATTTGTGGATCATTCATAGTGTGTACAAAATAAGTTTATTTAAAATAATAAATCAATGTTCAAATTGTAGAAGTTTTGTATTTCCAAAGGAACTGAAAAAGAAGTGGTTGCATGCTATCAAAAGGGAAAAAGCGCGTTTTTCTGTAAAAACCAATCATAACTTAGGTAGCTATATACCTACTGCCATCTATATTACGTTTCTCATGTGTTCATCTCCATTGTTTCGTACAATATAGTGGTTTCATCAGACGTTATGGAGTTTAAAATCGTTTTTGGTGAAACCACTGCGTTGAACAAAACAGCTTTATCTATGCTATTCTATAAAAACGTAAAATTTTTATATGTTTGTTTGAACCGATTCTAAAAATTCTTTCACTAATAAAAAAAAAACTACAGTATCCCTTAGTAATATAGGCTATATTTTATTTTCATAAAAAACAAAAATTCTCAAATAAACTGCCTAAATTTGAGTACATGGCGGAAGTGCAGTAATTTTATGGTGGAAGTTCGGGTATATAAAACGGTGCGGTCGAAGGCTACACTACCTTTGTCGCTGCTGAGCGGGGCACAGGTCCCACGAGATAAGATTGTAGTACGGTGGAGCTGACGGCTCCACTGTTGTCGCTGCCGTGTTTCATCTCAATCGCGTGCAAAGACGCAGATAGCGGCTTGTTAAAATTAAAGTTCTTAAATGCGTAAACTATAATGCCATATTTTATTAAATTTAAAATGTGTAACATTAATTTACGCCAATTAGCAGCCAATAATAGTATAAACAGAACAGTATATTATTGGTTATGGTTTACAACTTTAAATCGGTGACTACTTAAGGCCGTTGCACACGAGGCTAGAAATGCTGATAGTAACGCTGCTAGGAGTTCTGCTAGCCGGTAGGCTGGGTACGAAGCTAGAAATGACATCACTGCGGGCTGTCCTGCTAGCTCACAAGATAGGTTTTAAAATTAGAACAAGGGCTATTTTCCCTGCGAGATTTGCTGCTAGGTATGAGCAAGAACCAATCAGGAAACAGTAGCTTGTCACGTGGGCACTTGAACAAACACCAACAAACCAACATGGTGTCGCATTTTGTTGAGAGTCAGACAACAGACACGTTTTGCTCTGTGTTTATATTCGAACTGTCACTGCGCGCGCGCCAGATCTATCCACAAATCAAGCTTGAAAAATAGTCTCGTGTGAAACAAACACTTAACAGCAATCAAGAAAACCAGCGCTAGAAAACTAGTAGGCAAATCTAGCAAAGAATCTAGCAGCGTTTCTAGCGTCGTGTGCAGCGCCCTTTACGTAGAATTTTTTTGGGAGAGGGACGTATTGAATGTAGATGATTATAAGCGAGACAGTCTGTAGGATAGAGAGATGTCGTTAGAAATAAAAGTGCGTCGTGTGCCAGGGTAGCTACGGCTTCAAGTGGAAACTACATCATACAAGCATTATACAGACGTCACCAGATACTATTGTTCTACTCTTATGAAAATGTCTGCGACGGTCTAAAACAAGAGTATCCACTTATCATTATATTATACTAACTAATGTCCCGGGGCTAAAAAATTTCATTCACCTACGTGCTCTGCCTACCCGTTGTAGAGTTGTAGCGACAACGGTGAAAACAGCGTCTGCCAAAATTTTCCCTGCTTTTTAAAGAACAATTTTTACTGCCTCGAAGAATTTTTAAATACGCCAAATTGTTTGTTTTAACTAACATTTTTCTTTTTTTAACATGTGTATGCATTTTGCATATAATGTATATATATAATTTTAACAATGTTTTTAGTAAATTTTATGTTTAAATTTTTAAAATTTTAACACTTATATTATGCTAAAATTTTAATGTAAATACCCTGGACTCATTCTACACTGTAACCAGTATTTAAAGAATAAAGTATGCTATTATTATTATTATTATTATTAATGTGAAACTTTTCAGCTCACAGTAAACTATAATTTTCCGACTCAACTTAAAAAAAAATGTGAGCCATCGTAAGACGCCTGCAGATGTGAAATATAAATTTAAGCGGTATTCTAGTATCTAAATTTCGCCCTGTCCTCTAACAAAATTCGAATATCTAAATTTCGCCCTGTGATTTAATTTAACTCTGTCATCTGACGAAATTCTAGTAACTAAATTTCGCCCTGATATCTAACGAAATTTAGTAACTAAATTTCGCACTGTCCTCTAACAAAATTTGATTGGTATCTAAAATTCGCCCTGTGATTTAATTTCGCTCTGTCATCTGACGAAAATCTACTAACTAAATTTCGCCCTGATTTCTAACGAAAAGTAACTAAATTTCGCCCTGTCCTCTAACAAAATTCGAATATCTAAATTTCGCCCTGTGATTTAATTTAACTCTGTCATCTGACGAAATTCTAGTAACTAAATTTCGCCCTGTGACTTCATTTCGCTCTGTCATCTGACGAAATTCTAGTAACTAAATTTCGCCCTGTCATCTAACGAAATTCTAGTAACTAAATTAAACGTAAAAACAAATGCCAGTAATGTATCATATCGTTTACACTAGAGTCGTTTAATGTTTACTCACGTGTGTGAATCGTGTACCTATATAGATATATGTGTATTTACTACAAGTCTGACGTCATAGCAGGTAGTGTTTTTTGACATCTCTAAAAAATTGTAATTTTAAAATTGAAATAATATATCAGTCTCGTGTTTTTGTGAATACAAGACACTAATTTCTGATTTCGTATTCGATAAATTAATTATCGTATTCACATAATCGAATAATTTATTATTTTATAGTGTCACATACCCTATTGTTTGGTATCCAGATCTTGTGCGACTATCAGTCAAAATACCGAATTATATACTGACATTTTGTTACAATTTTATTTACCTATATGTATTGAGCAAGTGAAGTTTTACTGTAATTAATGTAATGTTTTCTACATTTAATAGGAATGAATTCTGCTTGCTCACTACATTGAAATGGTTTAATTCCGTATGCAATAATTGCGTGTTTGGTGGCGTTAGAGTGAGCATTATCTGTTGACCGCTACAAGACAAATGTGCTACGTTTTCATGTATATACATAAAGCTTGTATTCTAAACTTTTACCTCCAGCCTTACTATGCATATATTACGTCTGATCAAACTAAAAGAACTCACTAGACATTTGCATAACTATAGACGATTTTAAATAGTGTGAAATAATAAAATATTAGTTGCAAAATTGGTTGTCTGTAAAGTGGGTTTACGGACGATAGTCTTACGTGATAACGTTTTCCGCTCGAATATCATATTTAATAATACATAACCTAAATTTTAGTAGCTGTCAAACTATATTTTTACCGACTTATAATTTGATCAACCAAAGCAAAATACATATTTTTAAGCAATTATAAAAGACATTTGAAAGAATGTATATATATTATATTATATTTGTTAACAAACCGTATAATTTATCTGCTGTTATGAAATGCAGATATCTCGCAAGATTTGTTTTTGATACAAAATGTAGCTGCGTTTGTGTACAAACTATCAATTGCTCAATACATTTCCATTCGTTGTGAATAATATTATATTTTATCCATAATGACGGCGATCAGTTATTTTTAACAAAATAAAATGACATTTATTAATTATTATTAGCGCCATATTGCCATTATCGTGCGTTCAGTTATACTTTGGCTTGGATGAATCGGTAATAATTATTTAAAACAATAATTATGAAAATAAACATTAATTACTATGGTTAGTAATTAATGTTTATTTTCATAATAATTGTTTTAAATAATTTTCAATTTGTACTTGAAAAAGTCTAAATTTATAGACGAAACGTCGTACATTTATAAATACAACTATTGTCCACAAACCTGCGAATTTTTTTTTTTTTTTTTATTAAAAAACAGTGTGCAGCAACTAAGGCTATTTACACTGAACTAAAGTAACAGATATGAAGGTAAGTATAATAATAATAATAAGTACATAATATAATAATTAATTGGATATAATATAATAGAATAGATATAGGTTAAATTAATTTATATTTTATTGCGAATTTTTTCTTATTAATTGTTATCGATGGACACGATATCTAATATATATTATTATTATTATTATTAATACTAAAGGTGTGTAAAATGTAATGTGTTTATGGCTTCCATTTCTGTCACCAGATGTATCGTTTTATGTCAAATCCCAATAGTGAAAGAACTTTGCCGGTCACAACAAAGCCGTGCTTTTGCTAATGAATTTTTGTAACACACCTGTGCAGTCAATTTGTATTTGATTAGGGGAATAGTCTTGATATGCTCACTACTTTAAAGCTCTCCACTTGTTATCAGTGACTGTGTCACGCTTGCTTGATCATCCATCAGATAAGGCGTCGAAGATTTACGACACCTTGTCCGGTCGGACCCCACATTATAATGTATGAACTATCTACGCTAAGCTCACATTAAAATGTACGCTGCTAGTCAGTAAGACACCTGCAACATATTTTAAGGACGTAGTCTGGTGTTCGGGTTTCAAAAAATCGAATTTATTTTTTAATTTTTCGTAAGTATAATATATTGAGAAAATACTGCAAAATTTTAGACCGAAATATTAAATATTTACAAAGCTTTAGCATATAATCGAGAGCTGCAACGGTCTTACGGGAAAACTCTTACCTCTCAATTGTTATCACATTAACCTTATACTCAGAGTAGAGCAAAAAATTAGCAGAAAACGATGCCTTTGAAGAAACAGGTAGGTTTACTATATGCACCAGGCATAGCTGACTAGTGTAAATTTACGTTTTATTTTTATTTTTTTGTAAGAAATCTGAAAACAAAACTTTAAACGCGTTTTTCTCAAAACAAGGTTTTGTAAGCGGCGCGGGTGATTGAAACAATTGTATACAATCGATTGCTTTTATTTTTGCACAGGGTTTTGTACAAAATAATAGCTCCGTCCGATACTAGAATTACTTAATTATAAAAATTATTTCTATTTTTTTCAACCGATTTTATCGTTGTTCTTTTTTTAAAGCCCGCCATTCTGGTATTTATTAATAAACATGTTTATTTGTGGTACGGGATAGAGCCACAAGCCTACGAAATGATAATCAATTTAATTTTTATAATTCTGATGACTCCAAGTGACGTTATCACCCGCGCTACCCACCTACCTCCATTTAAAGTTGTCTACTTTAGGTTAAAAAACAATTATAAAATGGCGTAAAATTAAGCAAAAAAAATTTTTTTTCCTTAGTTTCCGATGTCAGTAAAAACATGTAACAAAATTGAAATGATTGTACATTATTTTGTTATTTAAAAAAAATCCTGAAATAAGGGTCGAAAACGAGCCTGAACACCAGACTACATCCTTAATGTGTTCAGAGGACAAAAGAAAGTTGAAAATTCAAAATTTTAAATCTCCGAAATAAAAATGATCGCCACGGGCGTATCCAGTTTTTGGCCCAGGAGGGGGGGCAAATAAGAAAATGTTTAATCCTTATTAAATATTTATTCATATTAATCCATTGATTAATCTAACAAAAGATTTGTTTTTCCTGTTGTCGTTTCTGTACTTGCGCATTTTTTTTAATTGAATTTAATTTTAGGTTTTCTTATTTTCTATTATTTTCTTATTTCTAAAGTTAACGCATAATCTATACTTTTATACTAATTATATAAAGCTGAAGAGTTTGTTTGTTTGTTTGTTATCGATGAAGACTATAGGCTATATAATATCACGCTACGACCAATAGGCGCGGAGCATCAATGAAAAATGCTGCAAAATATAACACAAAATGTGTCCGTCCGACAAAAACTTTTGAACGGTATCGCCGATCATCATAAAATTTGAACACAACATTCATCTCGCTAAACTAAGATGAACGTGCGTACTCATTCCCCTCCCCCCATTCGTTCTTTTCACCCGGGTGAAACCTGGCGGGACCGCTAGTATATTATAAAATAACTCAGAACGCGACTTTAACAACTTTCATTGATAACAGTAGGTACGTAAGCATACAAAATCCAGGGTATGCCCATGGTGATCGGGTTGCATTTATATGCCTGTCCACTCTTCTCAATGAATAAAACAAGTGATGAAAGTTGTAGGATTCAATTGAAATAGAAAAATAACTCAACTAATTCTAAAGCTTCTATAATGAAATGATATATTTATATTTGGTCGCAATATTGTCGTCTCAACAGCAAGATTTAAATATTTTATTATTCAATGGATTTGTTTTTTGTGAAAAATTGCGATGACTTCACTTTAATATAAATCGACTGGGATTATTGTAGATTGCATATGAAAATAAAATGTTATGATAATAATTTTGAAAGCTTATGCAAAGGATAGCATATGCTAAATGTAATAGAAGATTTTATTTGCATCTCTTTTACGAGTAGGTCATGTAATTGTATTTCGAGTCGACTGGTATGATATATAAACATATAATATAAGCAACGTGGCAGCCATCATCCTATAGCTGAATGAAAAATTTGATTTGATTTGTCAGATGTGAAATCGACTGTGCATTAGTGTTTTTTTTTTTCATACAACGAACCCTACGCAAGTAAAAAGTTTACCTCGGCAGTATTCATAACACATACAGGCTGTCCCTGGAGAAATCTGCCGTTAGGTTATTTTTATAAAAAAAAAAAAATGAAAGGCGCAGTTCGGGTCCGCGTCGTAGATATCTCGTGAAGATTATTTATCAGTAAAAGATATACCTATAATGCGCTTAAGTTTTTTTGATATTACATTTAATTTTTATTATTTCCAATGTTCTGTGTCCAGAATAATTCAAACCCACTCAAGTTATGATTCAAATGTCCACATCATCTCTTTTTTCATAATGGTTCCTATACTTCCATTACTGTGTAAATTTTGTTTGCTTATATAATAATAATATATCAATGTATTTTCTTGAAAGTAATAAATTATTATTATTATTATTACTGTTTCCTGTATTAGCTGGCCACACAGAGAGAGATCGAACCGGCAGTTTCAACCGGCACAGATAAGTCTGCCGGTTTGATGCGTCACGCCGGCATGTCGGTTTTAACCGTTGCCACCCACTAACGCAAAACAAAAATCCACGCATCAACCTGGCACCGGGCGGTCTGTCACATGCCAAACTGCACGTTAGTGGGAGAAACTGGCAGATTTATCCACAGATTCAACCGTATGGATGGAATTTCGTCTTGACGAAAGTTTGGAACGGCACGGTTTTATATGTTAGTAAAGTGAACTGCAGGTAAATAATTTATTTGACGTATAAAAAGTGCACCGTTTTTATAAAAGTTAAACTTAGTCAACTGCTGAAATGTTAAGTGATAAAAAAAACTAGCTTTGTGTTGTGCAATAATTAATATGGAAATAATGGACAATACGGGTGTAAGAAAGCGACGTTCTAAATGGGTTAAAAGTTATTTGCTAAAGAAAAAACAACTCAGCCATAGTGTTCTATTAAAGGAGCTAAGAGAAAATGACCCAGACGATTTTAAGAATTATTTGAGGATGGATATAAACACATTTTTATTAAATTTAGTAAGAGGTGCCCTCACGAAAAAAAAACTGTAATGAGAGAAGCAATTGATCCAGAGGAACGCTTAATACCCTTCGTTTTTTGGCGACGGGAAGGTCGTATTTAAAATATTCAGTGGGAATTTCCGCACAGGCGCTGGGATATTTAATACCAGTAACATGTGCCGTAATATTTAATTAAAGACAGATTACATGAAGGTACTTTTGATTTTCCATAAAGTCGGATGCTGTTTATAAATCTCTATAATTCCAACAACACCTTCAGAACACATGTTGATTGTCGCAGTTAGAACTTCAAAACAAAACTGCACGAAAACTGCCCGTTTGTGGGCGGCGACGGTTTTCTCCATGGCAGTGCAAACTGGCAGACTAGTCTGGGCCGGTTACATCTGGCGCGTGCATACCCCACAAACGGACAGATAAATACGCACGTTTGAACCGCGCCGTTCCAAACCGGCAGATCGAACTGTGTGTGTATGGCCAGCTATTGTCTTCACATGAATCGTAGACGTTTGGGTTTTTTCGATCCCTTTTCGACGTTGCCGTAGCTCTCGCGTTCGATTGCCACTGGATTTTTTAGACTTCGTGCATTAATTTCGATTCGAACTTTCCACTGACTTGCGTTTTCTACAATTCCAAGCATATTTACGAATCATATGAGAAGCTGCGTTTAATTATTTTGTAATTTTCAATTTAATGCCAATTTAACACTTCCATTCCGGCCACTATTTTTACACGCTTTATATTAGCTTCATCTGTATGTATGTAGTAAACACGCTTATGTTGTAACCGATTCCTTTGGGCTCCATTTTGACCCACTTTAAACGGACAGATTTAATTTAAACTTTGTACACTTATCAAGAACCGGTGACAATACAATATGACTATTATACTCTATGATTATTATACTATGGGTCGTATTCATAAAGAACCAATAACTAATTTAACAGGCAGATTGTACTAATAAACCAACTAATAGACAGATTTGGTATTCACAAAGAACATATAGTGCTATTGAATGTTTAAATCGTCCAGTAATTTAATAGGTAGGAGACCCACCTATTAAACTATTTATTAGACGATTTAACAAGGACAGAAATATATTCTATTTCATTTCTTTTTGGTTTTGACAATTAATTCAATATGGCTGCTGTGTTATTGATCACATGTAAATTTGGTTATTAGGTATTATTTCAGATAATTACAAAGTTCGGATAATGTTTTTGGAGTTTCATTTTTTTTAGGATCAAATATTGTTTTGAACTAATTTTTCAGATAATCTTTATTAAAATTATGTACAACTTATGTTTTTGACAAGGAAAGATATATATTCTATTCCATTTCTTTTCGGTTTTTCTGAGATAATAACGTATTACCTCCACCATCACGGGTATATGACGGGTTCTGAAACGCAACTAGAGATAAAATTTGTAATGGTTTAAAACTATTGTTAAGCTTATATTATCTCTCTTTGTTACCAATTGTGAAAAAATAAAAACAGTTCATTAAAATTTCGTATTCGGAGAAACACAAACTTTTAAAATATCACCTCCACCATCATGGGTATATGACGGGTTTTGATACGGAACTAGAGATAAATTTTTTTTAATGATTTGGAACTATTGCTGAGCGTAAATTTTCTCTGTCATTATTACTAATCATGAAAAAAATTCAAAAGTATTCGGAAAAACAAGTATTCTTTTTTTATGCATACAAACTTAACAATAAAATTGATAGATCTATAAAAGTGTAGATTTCAGTAAATTTAAAAAGTTCGATAAAATTATTGCTTAATGCCCTAAGAAAATATCAAGCAGCCAGTACCCGCGGCTTCGCTCGCGTGAATATGTCTGACACAATTTTATTTTGACCGGAGTGAATAATCCTGTGTTTTTTGGTTACTAATTGACAGCCTACCAGATTTCATTAAAATCAATATCGAAAACTGTTGATACAAAAAATGCAGCCGGATAAAAAATCTTAATATAAAAAAACAAGTTCTTGTTTATCGTCTCATTATATTCTTCAGTAAAAAAATAAAATTTTCGACTAATTTCTCAGACAATTTATTAAAAATAAATAATAAACCAAGTGACGTTTCGGTTATTATTTTTTCATTAAAAATTTAACTCCAACATTTTTATTTTATTACTAATTATAAAATCATTTTTTTTATATTTTTCTATTTTTTAGCTCAAGTACTATTCTGACAAAGATCCAAATTCGAATCGAAATGTCAATTGGTTTATTAATTAATTTTTAATAAATTGTCTGAGAAATTAGTCGAAAATGTTATTAGTTACAAAAAAAAAACTCTCGAGAAAACTTCGTAGAGAAAAAAGTTGTTTCTTCTGATCTGTTAAGCAAAGATTGCTGTCCTTTTGAAAAATCTTTAAAAGGATTGCTTAAAATGACGAACATTTTAAGAAGGTTTTAATTGCAGTAATGTGTACACTTTGAAGTGATTTATGTGTTAAACACGCATTAGTACCAGGAAGTGATATATTACTAAAAGCGTGTTTATATATTATATATATTTATTTATATATATATACCTACACATATTTCTATATGATGTGTGTATGTACTAGCATCGTACAGAATTACACTGACCCTTGAAATTCAACCCTTTTGTTTTTTCATAAACACTCACAACCCCATTAAGAATCAATCAGTAATATTGGTATAATTTAAACAACGCTTTTCCCTTCAAATCTTACGCGAAATTCATCGAGGGTTGTTAGTATTTCTATAAATATTATATAATATACATTATACAATATACAGTGTGAAATTAAATCATGAAAAAATAGTTCTACCTAATGTTTTTGAACTGTTTCCATATTGAATATATATTTTAGAATTGATTTATGTTGATCTCATTATTCTGTCTGTGTTTATAACTCCTAAACTGTAAGGAGTATAATAACAAAATCGAAATTAACGCCGACCCCAAAAAAAATTAGCCTCCTTCAAAAAATTACTAAAAATGGAAATATAATGAAATTTTGAGGTCGGCTCCAATTTAGTTACTATTACTTTTTATGTAACTATGCAACCTCAAAACTTTATAATTGTTCTCTTTTTGGCGGCTTTTCTTGAAGGAAATTCAATTCTTTAAGTTTTTTATTTTTACTAATTTTGATGTAGGTATGTTAGTATACCTATAATATATTAATATCAATGATGCTGAATAAGTGTAATACACACTATAATTATTATAAGTTTGTATAGTAATAAATAGCTCCATGAAGATATACAATATAATATATCAAGTGTTCCATGAAGAACAATATTTTGCCTCAACACACCCTTTAGCTTTTTAATAAACCGACAGCTTGCAAATAAAAGCATACGTGCATTTTCCATACATAATATTGCTTAAGTGCTTGCTTTCATTATAATCTTGGTGTATGCACAATATTATAGCGTTTTTATTTCAAGTATTCTTTATAAACGGTTATTAAATATACCCAGCATTTCAGCCTATACCAAAATAGTAATATGATTTTTCTTTTCATAAATTATTACAAATATCAAACAGATTTGTTTATAAAAAACAAACTCTGCAACAGTTTTTGTTTCTCAAAAACCATAATCCACAATGCAACCTTAAATTCTATACTCCAAAATCCAATGCCACACTATAGGATCCAATGGAAGGCTTGTTATTTGGAGAAACTTTTTTGAAAGAAAAATAGGTCAGAATAGAAATTTCAAAAATGAGTATGTAATATATGAAACGATTTGTGAAGGATGCCGAGAAAATGCAAGGATTTATTTATTTGTAGGTATATAATTGGTTCCATTAGATCACAATAGGGTGTTTTTAGAAAAAAGCAATAAAATGTTTTAGTATTTGTATCAAATAAAAGTATTTATGATTTTTGGTTTTAAAGTTTGTAGAAAACACAATAAAATATATGAACTTCAAATATTGCAGTTCGTAGGTATTGCATTTTTTTTTATTTATACCAAATGTGAATACTCAATACTCTTGTGAAAAATAAATTACGATGCATTTTATACCCAATTATGAATGATAAACCAGTCGGCCGATCAAAATATCGTATAATAACAGTATTATATAAAACGCACGGTAAAATCGGTGGATTTTGTGTCTATCATAAGCGCTTTTTCATATTATAACATAGGTCCGATCAACATTTGTTATTTTGGATAAAAATTTCCCTAGAATTCAATTTATTTTAAATAACAAATGGAAAGATTTTTCGAAACGTTTTCATGTGATAAAATCGCAAAATGTTTAAAATTTATCGAATTATTTTTTTCGCGTTAACAACGCGACGGATCTTTACTGCCGGTGTCCGTATGGTTTATAAGGCCTACAATTTTAAGATGGCGTTTACAATATAACTATTTACGATCAAATTTACTTTTATTTTCAAGTTGTTTAAGGGAATAAGTAATATCATATTTAATAAATTTTATAGTTTTATAGTGACAATATAATTTGTCAGTAAAAACTATTTTTTAGAAATATTTTTTCGGCAAAACATTTTTCGGTAAAAGTTAAAAATATTTTTAGTAAGTTCAAATACTAATAAATAATTTTAACAGACGTATTATTAAATTAACACGTTATTATATAATTTATTAGTATTTATATTGTAATTAGTAGTGGTGAGCGATCATACAACATTATTACATAATAGTTATATTATTTGTCATATTATATGGCAAACTGATAATGTATGCCAAAGAAAAACGCTATAATAAATAATAATTTCGTTACAATTATTTTTCCCAAAAAATATTAGCTGCGTTACAATAAAATATTCACGTTAAAATTACAATTTCTGGAAACTGTGTCGAATTAATATTAATTTTGATTGAAGGAATGAACCTTGTAAAAGATTGTGATATAATTTTGCATTGTAAAATTTGTTATAAAATTGCAAACATCGTAAACTGTTAAATTTTGAAAGCATGGCAATTGCTAACTAGCCGACTTTTTTCCTTCCAGGGGAAATAGTGGAATGTAGTTTGCATTACAACGTTTTTTGGGAATAAGCACTCCCAGGAACCCGACCTCGTATCAATCTATTTGTATATACCGGCTGGCAGAATCTCTAAAACACACATAGCCGCTGATAACCCCAGCTATTGAGAATGTATATAATTTACAATCTATCTATCCAGCCTATTTTTTTTTTCAGTATATAAACCTACACTTAATATTGTCATTTACTGTAAAATGTATTGAAGAAGTTTCTGGATTTTTTACAGTTCAGGCAGGTTATATTTAAATTAACTGTTATTTTAACTTTTCGTAATAATATGCTAAATATTCCCATCGCACTTTGTAGACATTCAGCTTTAAGAAAAATCCGATAAATCTACAATTGTCTATTAATAACTACTTTAAAATTGTCCAAACTGTCAGAGCTAGTTTTTTAGAACGTTTGGGAGACACAATAAACAAGCACTTTGAAATGATTGGTTACGGTTTCAAAATAATAATTTTTGAGTAACAGTAAAAATATGCTTTCTCTGAATCACTAATTGCTTTTTGCAAAAATTTGATAACCCCAAAGATAAAAACGTTACGACGCAGCTTTGATCAAAGTAATATTTTTGTAATAAAATAATAGCCATTTTATGTAAAAAATGTGACACCAAAGCCACGCTACGTAATTAAGTTAAGTAAAACCGTTCTCACTTAAATTATGACGTCAATATATAATATAATACCTGCATTGAATTACTTACATTTTTATTATATCATATTAAACTAATTCAATATTCGAAATAGTAAGTAGGTAGGTATTTTCAGTTATGATTTTAAACGGTTCACCATTTTGATAACCGTCGGGTACCGGCAGCCATTACATTCAACTAACATTCTCATAAAAATTCACCACTTTGACTTACCTTCAACATTAAATATTCCATAATCCCACTATATACAGCAAAATCATCTTATTACTTAAATAATTGATTTTTATATATAAATCACTTGAAATATTTTATACATCACAAAAACAAATCAGTTTCAGTTTAAAACATTGATTTATAAGTCACTAACAACTGACAAACTCTGAATCGGTTGCATTTTATTTAAACACAAATTAAACATCACAATTTTATGACGAAATCAAATTCACTAAAACAATAAACATTTTTAAAGCTTTATCACACCATACTGCGAACAAACGTCATGCTTTCAATGTTGATCAGAATTGATAAATAACAAATGACAGATCGAACCATATCATATTTATATGCCGATGTCTAAAAACCACAGTATCAGTGTTAGTGGAGCATCTATGAGACCATGTTATCACATATGCTTGCATGAGTTTATGCAAGTATGTATGATTTTCTGTTACTGTATGCGATACGATATTATTATGAACTTTAGCCCCCTGCCTGCCGTTTGCAGCCTGTTCCTATTTGCCCTATGGACATAGCACCGGTTACCATCGTCATACGCTCTGGATGGGATGGTTTCCTTTCTACTTCTGCTATGTTAGTTACTACCCCCACCTCTATCTTATGCGAGAAGAGAACAGCCCCTGTTACCTCTGTACTATACTGTATACTCCCTGACGTTCAGTATCTGTATTCTGGGTATATGTGTGAACACGATGGTGAAGGCCGTGTCTATAGGTGTTTGTGTGTGTGTGTTTGTGCTCGGGTCGAGGGGGGAAATCCGCTGTACACCTATACGTGTTATATAATCGATGATTATATTCATATTTCTCTTACATTTTTATAAATATATCATTTTTTCACTTCTTTAAGTCTCCGTTGCCTGATCTAAAAAAAATCACGGATATTTTTTGACGAAATTCTATCAAATAGCAATTTTTTCGGAGCTTTTTTATTTTAAAATAGCTACATAAAGGCAGTCTTGATTTTTAAAATCATCACGTCGTAAATCCAAGGATTTTTTTTTGGCAACATTCACTCCCCGTTTAAGTTTCAACTTTTTTTTATTGTCAAGCGTCTATATTCTTCAATCTATCTGTGTATAATTAAAAATAACTAAGCGACGCAGTTTTCTGCATTGCATTCTTTCAGACAATAAAATTCAAATAGTTTTGACTGTTCAAATTTTCTATTTCCTCGATTGACACGTTGCTCAACTCCTGTCATAAATTTTGAAATGAAACGGACATCCCATTTCTTGTTGAACCGTCAAAGTGATGACATATGGGTGTCGGGAATAATGAGTGTACTGTATTATAAAATCTATGTGTACTCTATTCTATAGATTGGTCAAATAAATGCCCCCGTTGGCACAATCACGCCATGTCGTAGCCTAGCTTTAACCACGGGGGGCGCGTTACAGCATATGTCAGGCCCCTCTATTCTGTATACAGCTGTCCTTTCTTTGAAAAGATTATATTATACAAGGTGTAAATAATTTTCGAAAATACTGCACTCTACATTATTTTAAATTCAACACCTAATAAGGTCTGAATCCAGTGATTGAACAACCGCTAAGCACATATTTTAGGACACCGCTCTAACAATTGAAAATCATGTTTTTGGTACACAACATAATTGGCCAACTCAAATCTTTGATTAACGTCTGAATAGAACTCTTCAAGTAAATAAAATTGTCGACCAATTTTTCTCAGACCATACGATATATTGACAAAAATGATAAAAATACAAATCAATATAACACAAGATGACGTTTCGATCCGGATTTGGATCTTCTTCAGAAATATCTATAAAATATATTGTCAATATATCGTATGGTCTGAGAAAAATTGGTCGACAATTTTATTTACTTGAATAATTGGCCAACGTTATCTTTTTTGTTGTTTTTTTTTCTATCCATGAGGAAAACTTTAAAGTATAAAAATAATCTGTGGTTTTTGTTTTTTGAGTCCTCTAATATGATGATATCGCCATTATATGGGTGCTTCACAGATATAGGTACCTACACGATTTTATTTCATGCTTTTATTCCTGCAAGCTTTTTTATTTTGGAGGGATTTTTTCCTCAAAACCATTGCGTTTTTCGGCATTTAAAAGTAAAATTTTAAAAGTATTTCTTATAATAACATTAGTAAATTTTAATACGAGTTTAGTTCGCGATTCTATATTAATAACACTAGATATAGCTATTGTTTGCTATAATTGTTAAGAAACGCCCATTGTTACATCGCGCTATTTAGAAAAAAAATTCAAACACTATCGCCGTCGGGAAATGAACCCAAAATCTTTCCACTTTTGCCGAGTTTCCTTACTCCACAGTGACATAACATAACCGTCAATAAATTATTCTTATATTTAAATCAATTTGTAAGTATCTGTTTTTTCGCATCATGCGAGAGCTAATTTTTATCTTAAGTAACGCCAGGAGGTTCATATGTGGCGTTACCTAAGTTAACATTAGCTCTCGCCTGATGTGAAAAAACAAACAGATATTATATAAATAAAAAGTTTTCGAAGTTTGGTGTCTGTACCTACCTATTTAGATTGTAAGAACTAAATTATCATTATTGATCAAAGTTTTCATGCCTCTACACTCATTTAACTCTTTTATCTATAATGACTGCGGAGAAACACTTCACGACTAAAACATATATCTAGCCTATAATATACCCAGGTTTCGATGGATGATTTTAATTTAAAATAGACATGATTATATAACCTGCCTACGTCTAGTTAAAGTTCACAATAACGATAATATACAGAGTGTTCGATGGTATATTTATTTAACAGATGATCAAAACAATAATAATAGATAGTTGATTGCTTATACTGTAAAATTTTGTTACACTTGATAATAAATTGTAATTTTAATTTGAAATTTATATCGTATAAACAAAAAGAAGCGAATTTCAAATTATAGCTGATTTTAATAAAACTTGACAACAATTGATTATTGAATGTGTTTTTTATATTATGTAAACATCAGAATATCGAATATATATATATCCAAATTTGGCTATAGGTATTTTGTTTTTATTTATTTTTCGTACATGTTCAAAGAAAATAGTAAATCAAATACCTACATAATATTACGGTATTATAATACTTATATTTTTATAATTAAAATAAAAGCCAACAAAAAATACAAAAATTATTATAAACAAAAGTGCCTTACACACTTTTGCCAAACTGAGTATTATCCATTTCATATCTGTATTAGTTTTTTTTTTAACATTCCCGCTGTTGAAATTTGTTTTTTTATTAATTAGTCTCGATTTGAGAGTAACAAGATCTTTTTTCGACTGGAAGTATTCGGACGGAAATAACGTGTAGGTATACTTGGCGACATCAAAACGCGTGAACGAAAAGTGAAACTTAGCTACGGACGCAAACCAACGTAATTTAATCTACGAGTGTTTTAATTTGTGAGTGAATATTTCTCAAAAAGCCCTCCCCCAAACAGCGTCACTGCACTCCCAATCAAAAACTATAGTACGTTTAATAATCTTTACAATGTAAGTTTCCATAACCCACGTTCCCCCCAAATCGTTCCGCCGCCAATGTATCTACATCTAACGAAAAAACAATAAATTAGGAATTAGTAAACAAAATAATAATTTGCAGAAAATTTATAAAGCAAGCATTCGTAAGTTTTAGTAAATCCGTTATAAAATTTACCATAATAAAGTATATATTTAAACGAAAAAAGGAGTGCTAAGTATGAACCACTTTGCCGTTAGCTAAAACAAGCGAATACCGATCGTTGTTATAATATGGCCAAATGGTAACGTTGCGTTGGAATGTACAAACAGAGCTCTGAATATTTAAGGCCCAAAGCACAATCTGGCGATAATCCTGACGCACACACTTTCCAGAAATTGAAAGAAGTAGTATTTGTGAAAAATTAATCGAAAGCATGAAAACGAAATCTAAAAGAGAAAAAAGGAGAACACAAGAATAAAGTTGCCGTTTTTCCCCATGTAGGCAGCCATTTTCGTCCGAATTTCCGAGGTTTCTATCGTGAAGCTGCTTGCGATATATCGAGCAATTCGATCAACATTCTGACAGTATATCTTACAAGGCTTTCTCGAGAAAACTGCGTTAGTTCTAATAAAATATGTTTCATTGTAAGTAGGTATATATGGAAAAAGTTATTGTCTTAAAAAAATAATGTTTTCATTGATACAATTTTTTCTGGTTCAACGTTCTCTGTGAACTGGATATTTTGATAATAGCCATTGCAAATATCGTTAAGCGTTGCAATAAAAAGGTGAAAAATAAACAGTAATAATTGTTATCGAAAATACCTATTTCGAAAGATCCAATCGCATGGAAATAACGCGGTATATAACATCTCTAATCGGATCGTGTATTTGACTTTCCACGACAGTCATATACTTTCTTAAAACTTGCATAGTTTAAATATGTAACAAAGTTATTGCGTAACAGTCATGATTTTAGTAGTGTCCGACCGAAATTTCGGTTTCGGCTAAAAACTGATTTCGGCTGCTCATCCGGTCAAAACTACGGCCGAAACCGAAACTACATTCGAGAGGTTTCGCGCTGAAATGCGGTGCAACTGATGCGAGCGACGAAGTGTCTTTTATGCCTCCGCGCTCCGCGTTTTTTATTTTTTTAGTTTGAGAGAAAACTTTTTATTTTGATACCTATTATTTGCATTAAAAATATTTATTTAGTTATTGTATTTGGTACTCATTAATTTTAATTTTATATTAGCTCGACGTTAACAAGAGTATATTATACAAAGTTTAGAAAAAATAATTATGTACTTAAGATGAATGAGTGTTTTCTCTTTTGACGTGATAACGTCTTATAAATTGATGAAACACCGGCTGCATGCACGAAAAAGTGTAACGTTCCGAAAAGTGTAACTCATAAAAGTATGCAATTTTTCATCAATGTTTCTTTATGACGTTATCACGTAAAACTATCGTCCATAAACCGACTTTACAGACAACCAATTTTTTTATTGTGTGTAGGTAGTAGATACCTACCTAAACATATTTATTAGGTAAATATACTTTTTACTAAAAAGTAATTTTGTTTTGTAGCTTTTATTTTATTTCATAATATTAAAAAAAAAAAACTTAAAAAGTAGTAGTATATATATTTATTTGTGCTTTTTGAAATAAGATGGGTAATAATATGATATGATAAATTAATGATGAGTTAAAATATCAGAAGCCGAATGATTAATATATGATTAATTTCAATAAATAAAAAAAAATAAAGCCTGATTATAATAATGTTTACTTTATTTTTCTTACGAAAACATAAAGTTTCGGTTTCGGCCGAAACTGGGACTAAACCCGAAATTCGGTTTCGGTTTCGACCGTCAAAATTAGTTTCGGCCGGACACTAGATTTTAGTTTTAATTTTTCTCGCGTGCGTTGGAAGTAAAACTTCTAAGAGATCATCTCTTTATACTAACGCTTTTGCAACAATTGCAACGACTTACTTTACTGCAAGCGGCTTATACTTCTCATGGCATGAAACGATTGATATTTCTCTTTCCTTGGCACACTGAGTAGGGATAGTATCGGCGTTTCACTTTTCGTTACGCTTCTATTTCCCAACATGCGAACTTACACTACCTTGAGATAAGAAGTTTCACTTTAAAAATGGACCAGTCCTCGGCACCGTGCCAAATGGATAAGACTAGCAATTCGGCCTAGATTGCTAAATGTTTAAGCGAAATCCGTCAGCCTATGTGCAGGAAGCCTTAAACAGGCAGCATAAGACAGTCTACCAGCCTGTCAAAACAGCACGCACAGAATACAGACACCAATCACCACTAGCCAGCCAGACTTGCCCAGACCCAGACACAAACAACTAAACCAACGTTTCGTGTCGATGTGCTATGTACATTACATTATATGTCGATATAATATACTGGGTGTTGGCTGTTGACTCGTTTTTGATATGCAGATATGAGGGGCGGATTTAGGAGTGCAGTGGGACATAGATAGATAGAGGATTTTCGCTGCACATAGGCCTGCTAGGCCCTCATGTGAAGTCGCCCCGGCCATTCGTGATGAGCCTGTAATACCATATTTTGACAAATATACAGAGTTTGTCTAAGGCGCCTCATTATTTGTATGTATTTTTGATAGTTATTAATAAGAATCGCAGGATTGTGGACAAAAAGTTCTTTATTCAATGTACGACGTTTCGTCTATAAATTTAGACTTTTTGTCCACAATCCTGCGATTCTTATTAATAATTGTATCGATGGACACGATTTCTAATATATATTTTTGATAGTACTGCAATATTATGATATTTAATGAGAGATATTTGGAAAGAATTCCGTGGCATAAGGACCGAAAAGGAAGCAATACTGAACTTTTATATTAAATGCAAGTTTGAAACGTTCAGTATTGCTTCACTTTCCAAATATGTACCTCTCATTAACTTCAATAGATCACAAATTACTCTATTTATTGAAAAGAATCAAATTCATTGTGATATTTAACTGTAAAAAATGAATGGTGGAAGTGACGTTGCTGATGATAGGAAAACGCGTATCCTGTCGTTCAAAAAAATCTAAAAAAACACGCTTGCATCAACACACTAAAAAGTAGAAAATAAATGTATGTAACGCTTAGAACCGTGAACCCCTCAGAGAAAACATTTGGAATGTATAGTTAGCATCCAATGTTTTATGGGAATTAGCACTAGTGATGTGCCGGATATCCGTATCCGCGGATATCCGAGGGAGAAGAAAGATCCGTATCCGTATCCATTAGTTTTTGGCGGATCTTTTACCTTATTAATTTTCAATTCATAGATGAAATTTTATATAGGTGATTAGGTAATAATGAAAACCTGTTAAATTCCATTCAGATTATTTTTTATTTCTTAAAATCGTATTTGGCACCTTTATATTGCAAAAATTTATCGTAATGAGATATTGCACATCGATCTTTGGAAAGAGACAATCTGTTATGAGAGTTTGCTTTTAAAGAGGTCAATAACTTTTTCCCATAACAGATAGTCTCTTTCCAAAGGTTGATGTGCAATATTTACCGCCGCGTACTTTAAGGAAGTTAAGATCCGTATCCGTATCCGTGGATCTTGAAACCAAATATCCGTATTCAGATCTGTATCCGCGGATATACATTTTTAACGATCCGGCACATCACTAATTAGCACTCCCAGAAACTCGAGCTCATACCAGTCGGTGTGTGTATGCCCGGCTGGCTGATTTTTTATACACATCTGCGGGGAAAACATTGGAATACAGTTTGCATTCAATGTTTTATGGGAATTGGTACAAACAACAGTGGGAGGAATGGTAGGAACCAGTGTTGATTTGTGCCTGTTGAGTGGCGGATTCTCTAACACATACATGAACGCTTTTCGCCTTAGCTGTTGAGCGTCTATAATCTATAATTAAGAAGCGTGGGACACTCGATGAATTAAATGAAATATATAGGTAAAGTGAATGACCCATGCTTCTAAACGTTTTGAAAGGGGGGAAAATATATTTTATGCTTTTAAGTGCGATGATATAAGCTTGTTTTTAAGATTTTTTTAAAATATAAATGTTATTTGTACAAACGCGCACTTGTTGAAAACGATTTGTTTTATAAATCAAAAAGCCTGCAAGATACGAACTTATAATGGTTTGTCTCTTTTAAAAAACAATTCAACACCTTGTACCTACTGTCGCATACGAAATCACGTTTCGTGTTTAACGAAAGTCAGCTTCGTCAACCAACTCTAGTCGACACGAGTGAGCGCAAAAGGTTGCTAGCAGTGTATTTACTAAGTTCGGTAAGCAAACGACTGTGTATGAAATGGATGCGTCTATTTTGGAGATGAGCCAATAGCATGCCAGATACCGGATATGTTCATTTAGGGAACCAATGACGTTTCAGCTTTGTCACTACTGAGGGCTGGCTACAGGGGTGTGGCGAGCATCGGAGCTTCCCTTGGGGAATATTTCCGTTCACAGTACTGAATCTATACATACGGGCTCGATACACTGTAACATACCATATAATATGTACACTATCAACTTTAGCTGGCAGCATACCTCGCTGGACCACATAAAAGAGTGTCTACGGCATATATCATTTAGTATATACTTATATTATAGAATTGTTTCATTCGCGAATAACGGAATACTAACGACAATTGGTGAAGATGTTGCAATCACATCCGAACTATAGATTTTTTTAAGAAAGACGACCTTAATCTCTGTGCTCACGAACGGAATTTCAACAAGGCAACGTCCATTAATTACGTGAGGTGTTTTTTTCAAAATTTGAACCCCTCCCTCCCCCTTGGTGAGATGTGGTGAGACTCTCACTCCCCCCCACGTGAGATTTACTCTAATAATTTTCAAATGTTATCTGTTATAATAATACATGTTATCTGAATTAAAAAGTTGACGTGAATTTTCATTGACCTCCCCCAGCCCCGGATCTAGGGGAAGGGGGGCAAACCGAGGAACCCACCCCGGGTGGCAGTTTCAGTGAGTCATAATATAATATGGTTGAAAACCACACCCAATCTGTCCTTTTTCGATTTACTCAATCTGCTTGTTTTCTGACGGTTTCCCGTTCACGAAAAATGCCAGCCATTATATAGATATTTGTAAGTTTTTTTAAGTAATTTATCTCAAACGCATGGAGAGAGGGGGCGCTATTATGAAGTTTCTGCCCCGCTTCGAAAAAATCGTAGATCCGGAGCTGACCTCCCCCCTCTCTTTAAACGAGATTTGATGAGATTGTGCCGAACTGCTCCCCTCATTTTTAACTCACGCGGTAATTAATGGACATCCCCCAATATCATTTGGTTCGAGGAAGGTCTGAATGGTGAATGAATCAGACACCTGCTTGTTATAAAGTTTTCTATAAAGTAGATTAGGAAAGGTTTGACCAAAAAAATGCATTTTTGCTTTGCATTTTACTTTTTCGAATGGAAGTGACCTTATTTTTGAAATTCTAATTCTGTTTAAATTTTTATAATTTATGTACCTAATGAAAAACACTCTTTGCGGTAAATAAAAACAATCGATCGCAAGATACCTATAGGTATATAAAGCAATTAAGTGACGCACTAAAATAAAAGGGATGTTTTTATTCAGGATCGTTTCTTTTGTAATTTTTAAACGACAATTGCCTGTTTAGTAGCGAGCCAACAATAGTCCCGATATGCAAACTTTTGCAGTAGGTACGTGCATATAATACAGTGAAACCTTTCTTTAAAGAACATCCCTTCCCTATACAAAAGACGTTCTTTTATATTGTTTAATTTTAAACAGCTATATATAGACTTTTTTAACGTCAATTAATTAAAGATAAAGAGTTTTTTTTTATTTTAAGTTCAGCTAAGCAGAACGTCTTTTTTGGATTTCCATAATGTGTTAAGTGTTTATAAAGTGCTCATTAATGACGAATCTTCTAAGCTCAGAAGTAAGTTTGGAAGAGCGTAAATACTATATACCTATTTAATAATAACCTATAATATATGAATCATTGCCTATCTACTCAATGTGCGGTGAGTGTACGCAACAAAGCGTACCGAGAATATATCTGCGTCTCTTTCTTCGATGTAATTCCCTGATTTCTCCGATGATATAGGATTGGTTGGTGTAAGTACTTACATTCAATCCGAATAAAGTATAAATATATAAATATATATACAGTAAAACCTCGTTAACACGAACTCGTAAAAATCAGGCAAAAAGTTCGTGTTATGTGGGAGTTCGTGTAAACCGAGTATGGCATAAAATACAGTCATTTTTTAAGTGTCAAATCATGATTTATTTTAAGTAAACATTGAATAATTATTTATTATAAATTATCTAATAACATTAATTGTTTTTAAATATTATCTGAGTTTGAAAGTTTGTTTTTATTTGTTTACAAAATACATTTCAATAAATAAGAGGGGAAACATTTTGAGGTATGTTTCTATTTATAGGATTTCGAGTGAATTTTTAATCCCTCAGTCCTTTGTCTATTTTTAGAATGTGAGTTAATTACTTTTGTAATCCTTTAAGCGAATCTTTTCTTTTAGTTGTATTGTATATTCATTGACCAAAATGATCAAAATATATGATTTGAGAATTTTTGTAGTTCGTATTATCCGATAATTAACCGTGAAGGGACGAAAAAGTTGTTCGAAGTTCGTATTAACGAGGGTTCGTGTTAACCGAATATAATTACATTAAAGCTTATGTGACCATTGTCGAGAGCAAATTTTTGTTCGCGTTAAACCGAAATTCGTGTTAACCGTGTTCGTGTTAACGAGGGTTTACTGTAAATATATTCTTCAATTGTTGATATCAGTGATAAAAATTCCATAAAGCGTTAATGATAACTTATTATGATAAAGATACAATCAAATGTCAGCGTTTCATGTTTATAAAAAATCTATGTCCGATTTCGAACATTGCCCGATGTGGCTCGGACATTGTCGACTTTGCCCGGGCATTGTCGACATTGCCCGTATTTCGGACATTGACCGTAACATATTATATACACGTACTTCCCGCATCAGTGGGTGTAATCCCACCAATGCGTAAATGTTATACTTTGTGCCCAATTGATGTAGGTATGTACTTTCGATCGAGGTATGAAGAAAAAGTATTTTGTGTTTAGTGTTTGTCGGAAAAATATATCTGATCGTGAGTGAGAGAATATTGATAAGTTGAGATTTCACTGTAGTATAGTATAGATCTACAGTTTATTATGTAATGTGTACAAGCATCTATATATGTATTGTAATGTATACAACAGAATATCCCAAGAGATTGAAAATAAAACAATGGTTCCGCTAGTGGTTCGTATCTTATTTATGGGTACAATACCTACATACTGTCATACCCCATACATATACGATATAGAAACAGCTTCCACTAAAGTCCATTTTAGACGACATTGATTTTGATATCAATCAAATTTATAAAATGAAAAACAGACATTTTGATACCAAATTTGTTTTGGAAATAGATAATAAGTTCATATAACTGATAGACGCTCGACAGTTCAGGTCATTAACGTTTATAATAAGGTTTATGCGTCTAAGGCAGTCCCGGATCTAAGGGGGCAAACCGGGGCACCCACCCCGGGTGGCAGTTTCAAGGAGCGCCAAAATCATAATATAACACCCAATCTGTCCTTTTTCTGATTTACTCAAACTCCTTGTTTTCTGACTGTTTTACGTCCCATATGTGATGGCACCCTTACAAAATGCCAATGAAAAAGTTATTAGGTAATCTTATATATTTAATAATTTACTTATTACTATATAAGAATCATTGTCTATCTACTCAATGTGCGGTGAGCGAAGGCAACAAAGTGTATCGAAAATATATATCTGCGTCTCTATCTTCGATGTAATTCCCTGATTTCTCCGATGATAGGATTGGTTGATGTACTTGCATTCAATCTGAATAAATAGAATAGAATAGAATATCATCTTTATTGAGACCCAAGAGGTATAATAGCGTCATATAAATAACAAATGTAATAAAGTACCTCTATTTTAAAAACTTTTTCTTTTTCTATGACGTTAACTTGGGCGTACCCAGCTTTTGGCTCAGGAGGGAGCAAATTAGAAAATTCTTAAGCCGGGTCCCCCGTGCTTGTTTTGCCCTCCTGGATACGGCATAAAAAAGACAGAAGTATATGTTTGCACCCTAATGGTTCGATTGCGATTTTATTACTATGCTCAGTATAGAATGAAAGTATGATTAAATTTATACTAATATAATAAAGCTGAAAAGTTTGATTGTTTGTTTGGTTGAACGCGCTAATCTCAGGAACTGCCGCTTCGAATTGAATTTTTTTTTTTGTTGGATAGCCCATTTATCGAGGATGGCTATAGACTATATAATATTACACTACGGCCAATAGGAGCGGAGCATCACTGAAAAATGTTGCCAAATATAACTCAAAATTTGTCCGTCCGACAAAAACTTTTGAACGGTAATTCCGATCATCATGAAATTTGGAGATCACAGAACGAGCGCATCCTTAACCGGTTTGAAACTTGCAAATTGCAAGACTGTCGATCAGTGTGCGAAGAGCTTTATATTACGTGCGGTTGAAATTTAAATTTTTTTAGCACTATCTTTACTGACGACTCTTCGAAGCAAAACGAACTAAGATTAGTAAGTAGAATTGTATATAGTTTTCGTGTAAAAGAGAAAAACATTTTTGATGTCAAAGTTGTTTTCGTGTAGGATAGGCTTTACAAAAACAATTGACGTAGGGATAGGGATGTCCTTAGGGTTCGTATGCGATTGTCATATCTGAAATGGAAGCAATGTTTAATTGCTCAGTTTTAGATCTAGTTCAGGCAACCTTATAGAAGGTATTTCGGGTTGCATTTGGACTTGGTCTAAATAACAGTTAATGACTTTAAAAATTGTTCATAATATTGTGCTGATAGCTTTTATATAAATGATCATAGATAAATAAAATTATCGACCAATTTTTCAGACAATATATTAACAAAAAATATCAATAAATATTGATATTTTTTGTTAATATATTGTCTGAAAAATTGGTCGATAATTTTATTTATTGAAGAGTTCTAATCAGACGTTAATCAAAGATTTGAATGATCATAGATCTTTATTTTCTTGTTGTATTTTGAATCCGAATGGACAACCCTTAAATCAGTGTTTGCATAGTAGAAACGTAAAAACAAGAACTTTTTGTGAAAAAACAAATATGTTCTCATAAACTGATCACTCTGAATCTGCTGAAAACATTCTTGACGATTAGTACGGAACCTTATCAATGAAAAATTTTGCTTATCATTATTTACCAGAATGTCACGAATATCTTATATTGGAATCGAAGTTTTTCGAAGTAAAAGTTCTTTGGGCGCGACTTGAAAATAACTCAAATCTTGTTTCGGGTGAAAGTAACGTGTCTACGCAGTTTCCACTAAGTATTTAAAGACATCGACTGACAGATGGCGACATCAAAACGCATATGTAGAAACCATCTTGAACAAAAGGTGATTATTAGGTACGAACACAAACCAATCTATGAGGGATCTTATCTTTTTAATAATTTACCAAGCCATATAAGCCAAAGTACTAACATTAGACAATTTGAAACTGAGCTCAAAAAGTACCTCACTACAAATTGTTTTTATAGTATAAATGAATATTTAAATTCTTAGATTTTAATTTGATTTTTGACTATTCACATCTATACTTAGTATAGCTAGGTGAAATATTAATATTATTATTATTATTATTATTAATAAGCATGGCCCAAATTTTACATCAACCGCGTGTAAAGGTTAGACGCACTCATATTTTTTGTGGGTTATATCTTAATCGTATTTTAAATATTTTGGTCTCGTTTTGATATAATTATTAAATTAACACGTTTATTCAGTATAACAAAACACGAATCATCTATAGTCTCGAAATTTGATTCAAAGTTCCGTAATATCTCTGCTGTTTTAGTAATGATCGACAATCCTGGATTTAACGAATCTACTATATATTCGCATAATGGTGCGTGGTTTTCCTCGTTTTCTGTCATTCAATCAGAATAACCCTGAATGTGTTTATAAGCAAATGTGCTGCAGCCTGCTTTCTCCGCTTTGTTTATTTTTCGTTTTCTGTCTTCAACACCAATATTATTCTCAAACGTTCCAATTCCAGTTGGCAGTTTATAAAGGCCGTTGCACACGATGCTGGTTTTTCCGCTGGAATCGTTTCTGGGACTTGTGCGAGGATGGAAGTGACGTCACCATTGCTTGGTTACTATATAGCTGGATTTCAAAATTAGAATCAGGCCTGTTTTTCGTGCTTGTTTCTGTGCTAGCTTTTAGCAAGGACCAATCAGAAAACAGTATGCGCAACATGAGAAAACGTCATGAACAATCATAAACTGTTCAGAGACAATATATAAACGTCCACTTTTGTTAATGTTCGAACTGTCACTGAGCGTGCACCAAAACACGCATCGTGTGAAGTCAACACATAAAAACCATCGTGAAATCTACGGCATACTTGGAACCTAGCAACGAAATCAAGCAACGAATTCAGCGGCAAAACCAGCCTGGTGTGCAGCAGCCTTAAAATATAACACTTCCTTTGTTCATATAAACATGATGCGTTTTTCATATATATACCTACATTTTAATTTTAAATGAACGCTCGGAATGGTGAAACTCCCATCGGAGGCCTCGCTGTTTTTGCGAGCTTATATTTAAATTTAAAATATCAGATGAATCAATTTCATTCGACTCGGCGGACGGCTGCATTCACGAGGCCCATGCGATCAGACTCTGCAACACGCATTGAAAAGAGATATTGATCGCTAATGACTTCAGATGTCGAGCGTCTATAGTGTACAGATAGGGGTTCCGTAAGTATTTTGTGTATTATCATAGTGTCCCTTTTGATAGCGTTTCCATCAAGCAAAAGGCTATAGTGCGTGCCATGTTCAATTTAAATAGTATAGACAATCATGTAGGGACATCTTTCCGCGAGAAAAGATTATGACAGCTCCATGTACCTTTCTCTTTTGCTTGTTACTTTTCGCTCATAAAAATATGGCAAGATATGCCTTGGTGGAGGATGGGCATGGTCATAATACTCGAGGTAAAAAAGCAATAAAACTACCGTTGACAACAAAAGACATTATTTATAAGTATTGTCCAAAAAATTATTCAGCCAATATTTATAATAAATTACCTGAAAGGCTGAAAAACAATACCTTTTCACTTTTTAAGAAAAACATTAAACACTTTTTAGTACAACGGGCTTTTTATAGGATTAATGAATTTTTATGTTGCTGATAGCTTTAAAATTTTATCTTGTATTTCGTTGACGTGTCAAATAGATATATGTTTCAACTGACCAAATAAATACCTATCTATCTATTTATCTATGCATAAATGTTCGTTTATTCAAAAACTTAAATCTCCGAAAGTTCTTTACCGATTGTTTAGAAATTTTTTTACACAACGCTGCTTTCGAACCACGCGCGTGTTTTATATACTTACCTATATCTACTATAGCGACCCGTCCAGGTTTCATCCGGGTGCGACTGATATAATTCTGCAAAATGTATTTTGTTTGCGACCCGGCATCTGAACGAATAGCTTTCAGAAAATTCTACCAGATTTGCTTCTGAACTAACAGCTTTGAACGAATTCTATCAGATGTCGCTACTTTGTACTAAACATTTTTTTGTTTGCTTCTGAACTAATAGCTTTGAATAAATTTTATCAGATGTCGTTACATGTTACTAAAACAGTTTTTTTTCCAAAACACCGTAATTGTGTACAAAATATTTAATAAAAACAATCCTATAGCGTAAGTTGCTCCAATCAAGACACATTTACAAAATTTCATTTAAATCGGTTCAGTGGTTTCGGGGATTAGCGCGGCCAAAATTGTGACACGAGGTTTTTATATATAGATTACTAGTGGCCCCACCCGGTTTCATCCGGGTGCAAAAGAAAGAATGGGGAAGGGAGGGACATGAGTACGCACGTTCATCTTAGTTTACCGAGATGAATGTTGTGTTCAAATTTCATGATGATAGGAGTTACCGTTCAAAAGTTTTTGTCGGATGGACAAATTTTTTATTGATGCTCCGCTCCTATTAGTCGTAGCGTGATATTATATAGCCTATAGCCAATTCCTCGATAAATGGACTATCCAACAATTTTTTTTTTTTCAATTCGAACCAGTAGTTTCTGAGATTAGCGCGTTCAAGCAAACGAACTCTTCAGCTTTATATATAAGTATAGAATATAGATAGAAGATAGGTACAAAAAATACCTATAAACAGAAAAAAGTAATGAAAACTGAAAATTCGCTCTAGGAATCTTTAAAACTATTCAATTACAGACTTAGTTATGATTTTATTTAATTGAATTAATAGAGCTAACGTCTGTATAATTCATTTAAAAAAACAACTCTCACAGTATGTGAATTTTGTAATCCGTTACTATATATACAGACACCGGACAACCATACTATATATTATATGTAAAATATATATTATAAGCAAACTCTTCAGTTTTATATATTGATATAGATATATAGATGCCATACCTGTGACAGGTGAAAACAGCACCATCTATTTGACGCTACTACAACACACGCTATACTAAATATTTCACGGCAACGAGAGCGCCATCTGTTGAAAGTAACAACAACACACGCAAACCAGACTGAGCCACAGATACGCGTGGCCGCGGGATAGCTATAGTTATTAACAGTTTGACAAGAAAACAGGTGGGTGTATATGCGGTGTCGTGGAAATTTTGTGATGTAATTAATGGTCTTACTTGTCGAGCGTCTATAATCTACAAGTAGACATAAAGGTAGTTTGACAAGCCCTGTTTTATGTTGGGGGATGAAAACATTGTTTGCAAACCAAAAGAACAGATTCAGTGAAGCGCATTAAGTGTTATTGTCATATCAGAACATACCTACATTTTACGGACTGTGTACACTTATAATATACAGTGTATATAAAACAGAGAAGGGATGTTTTAAGTACTACAGCCCTCGGGCCCCCCTAAGATAATTAAAAAAAATAAATATTGCCCGTATAATATGAATCAAGATTTTAGTTTAAAAAATTCAAAATCCAGCACTTTTTTGTAGAAAAACTTCTTTTATCACCTTAGGGTATAAAATTCATTCTAGAGATTGATAATGTAACGAACGTGTCGCAATGGACGTATACTGTATAATACAAAAACCGACTGTATACTTAGCATAAGTACAGCTATTAGACGCTACACGCATGCAAACATAACGTCTATCATACTCTATCCCCCTCGCCCAATGAACCGAAAAACAACTGTAACGATATAATGTCGAAGGCATGTCCACCAGCGCAAGTCAATGGTCTCTACGTCTATAGTCCATAGATATATTAATAGATAGCGGATGCCTATCCTTGAGCATTGTGCGGAATGGTTCTAATTAGAAGCCATTTTGTACGTGGAAAACGCCGTAAAAAGCGCGCGGGATTCAAAAAGATTAAATATTCTATAATATGATGTTAATGGAAAAACAATAAAACTCGCAGTAAACAGTGATATTTCGCTCCAAAACCTATTTTTATATTGAAACGTTTCAAAAATTACAAAACTGAGCATAAATATAATATAAAAGCTTAGAACATTTTACATTGTCAGATTGGCATCAATGCTTGTCAACCTTGATGCCAAATTGACAATATAAAATGTTCTAAGCTTTACATTATATTTATGCTCAATTTTGTAATTTTTGAAACGTTTCAGTATAAAAATAGGTTTTGGAGCGAAATATCACTGTTTACTGTGAGTTTTGTCGTTTTTCTCAATAAAATCATATTATAAAATAATTAATATTTTTTAATCTCGCGTGCTTTTTACGGCGTTTTTCACGTACAAAATGGCTTCTAAAAGGTACAGGAGACGCTAGTGTATCCGCAATCTATTAAATATATAGGTATCTATGGTCTAGTCTGTTAAACACGGTGGATGCGTGGTACAACACTTGCCTCGGAACCGTCAATTTGATCCCGGCTGTCGTGCCGTTATTACTTTTTCTTCATACCTCGATTGAAAGTGCATACTTTCGGCATCAATTGTAAAGCAGAAAGTCTAACATTTACGCGTTGATGGGATTACACACGCACTGATGCGGGAAGCACGTACGTTCGGGCGGCATAGTAAAGAAAAACTAGTCTATCAACTGTTGTTTATATGTCGTTTCCATAGCAACCCTATTACATTTTAGCTAATAGTCGGTGGTGGGGATTTGTTCCGTTACAATAGACCAGGGGTCGGCAACCTTTTGAGACGGAAGAGCCAAAAGTTACAATTTACAAAATTTCCCAGTTTTTAAAGAGCCACTAAACATTTTCGTTTCAGTATAATAGTATTTGCTTATATAGGTATAATATATTATATCCGAGGACGACACGTCGCGACGGGGGCGGTGCGGGGGAGACGCGAGTGGAAATGGTTGAGAGATAGACATGGTACTCAATCATGGATCGATTGGACGAGTTTTAAGGGTTTATATAATAAAATAATTATTTTTTGCGTATGGAACTGGAGAGCCGCAACTTTACATCAAAAGAGCCGCTTGCGGCTCGCGAGCCGCTGGTTGCCGACCCCTGCAATAGACCAAAAATATCCTGGAGAAGAACTGTTCGTGGACAAGTTATAGAACAAGGAACTACCTGGCTTCAAGTCAAAAATATGGAAAAAGATAGGACTACATTCAAAATTTTCGTAAAACTCCACTTAGGAGTTAGAGGAATTTATTATGATTATTATTAACCGGTTTTTTCACTGCCGATAACGTGCTACGAGATATTCTGAATATTCTCCCATCCCTAGATATAATCAGTTCGGTGATCGTACGGCTGTAGTATACAGAACATGTACCTACTTACGTCTTTCATCTGAAATCACTGAATCTGGTTGATGAAAGACGCGCGCCTAGCTCTGGTGTCAGACAGACTGAAGTGAGTTCAACGCTGAATGGGTGAGATCAGATCTTATTTTGTCACCTCATATTTTGTCTTCGCTTTCATGCAAAGCAAATACAGTTAAATTCAGATTTTGCCGATCCCAAATAGCATGAACAAAAACTAGGCGACAGTAGACGCGCATAGCGATCGGACTTAGTCACACATGGTTCGTTTTTTATCGGCCGATCGACTCCGATGCGCATGAAACGATTTCTAAATCATTCACTGGCTTCAGAAAAATATACATTTCCTAGTACACGCGGAATGTGTTTGTGCCCTACTTTTTCACAGCGCATCAAAGAAACGCCAAAAAAATACAGGGTACAGTCAATGATAAATCCGTCCGCACACGGATCGACTGTTTCGCAACCTGAATTTCAAACCGGTTCGGGATGCGATTATTGTGCAATCGGTTTGCAATCGATTGCGGTTTTTTATCAGTACACGAGCGCGACTGAATCTGCACTAGTAAATATGGTTGCTTCTGTCCTACAAAAGAAACATTTTACAACAACATGCAACTGAAATTACTTTTCGACATTGCGGTTGAGCACGATCAGATTGAAACTAATTGAACGCACATTTAACTACAATACATTCCTTAAGGAGGTTGATCCGTTACAGTCCCAATCAAAAGTAAGTCGAATTCTAAATGGGAACTTTTATAGTTTATAAGTCGATGATACCAATAAATTATTGTCATAAAGGCATAAATAAATAATTTTTTTAATATCAATTAATTATTTCAGTACCTACTTTATACTTAATGGACTAGCTTTTGTATTTTTTGTACAAAGTTAGGTTAAAAAAAATAAATTTATGTAAATTTCTGTATTTTACATTTTTTTTGCAGTAAATAATTAAGAAAAGAAATTAGAAGTAATAAAAATTAAAATTAAATCATTAAAAAGTTGAAAATTCAGTTAAAATTTGTTAAATCTGTCAATAATAAAAGTCCATAATCGAAAAGTGCTAAGGTGTAATAATTTTTTTTATTGATTAAAAGTCTCCTAATTAAATTGGAAAAAATATTAAAATATGCGTAAGACATTGATGCTTTACATAGATAGTTTTCAGATCTGTTGACATTATTTGCTTATTTGCAAAAAATTAAAATGAACAGTTTGCATGCTAGGTTGACATATTTTCCATAAGACTACATGTAAAAGTTTTTTTTAATTTTTAACTTTATCTCCTAATGATTTTCGATTTTTTACAGAAAATTTTGTCATAAAAAAATCTATTAAAAAAACTTTATTTCAGATTTTTTTCATTATCTTCGTAAAACGGCTCAACCTCCTTAATACAGCAGAAGAGGTTAAGTTTTAATGGTGGAGGGGCAGAACGATTCCGTTGCTTCCACCATAACGATTATAATTTGACAACGGGTGTCGCTCATATAATATCGGATAATGTGGCTACTTCTCAGTTTATTATTTTATGCAGTTATAAAAAATTAACAACTGTTAAGTCCCCGGCCACGCTTTGCAGTGGCTCAGTATCTGGTTTGCGTGTGTTGCCGTTACGTTTGACATAATATGGCGCTCCCATTGCCGGGAAATATTTTGTATAACGTGTGTTACTCTAATGTTCAACATATTGTGGCGCTGTATTCAAAAGATGCCGTAAAAGATTTAGTCCAGCGTGAGTTGCTTTAACGTCGCACAGATGGGACTGTATGCTGATGTTTTTCAAAAAAGCATGTTTTCATCCGTAATAGGTATACCTATAAGAACACGCGCATATTCGAATGCAACGTTGTGTCAAAATTTCAAAGCAATCAGTGAAGAACTTTCGGAGATTTAAGATTTTGAAAATACGATTACTTACATGTTTATTTATATACTTAGATAAAGTTCTTATCGCCAGAAAGAAATCGGCTCAGTCATTTTTTGCTTAAAACAAAAGACTGCAAGAAAATGTATTTTGAGATTTTTCGAAAAAGATTTCTTGGGTCTAAATTGTTAAATGCATATTTAAGTTTTATAAATATGAATCTATATAGCATGGTAACAACAATTTATAACAACATACCAAAAAATATAAGAGAACTACCAACACAAAAATTTAAAAAAGCGCTAAAAACACTTCTCGCTGAAGTGAGTCCGTACTCCGTACAGAGTAAACGATTTTATTACAAATTAAAAATATCAATAATTTTAAATGTATCTTATAACAATTTGTACTTTTATGTAATTTTATGACTTTAGTGTAATTTTATGACTTACTAGCAGTCCCGCCCGGTTTCACCCGGGTGCAAAAGAACGAATGGGGGCGGGGTTGACATGAGTACGCACGTTCATATTCGTTTACTGGGATGAATGTTGTGTCCAAATTTCATGATGATCGGAGTTACCGTTCAAAAGTTTTTGTCGGACGGACAAATTTTGAGTTATATTTTGCAACATTTTTCATTAATGCTCCGCTCCTATTAATCGTAGCGTGATATTATATGCTCTCCAAATTTTTTGCCCACGGTCAAATTTTTATCAGCAATGTGGCCCGACGATCAACAATTTTGCCCGCCCCTGACCTATAGCCTTCCTCGATAAATGCAGGGCTATCCAACACAAAAAAAAATTAAATTCGAAGCAGTAGTTCCTGAGATTAGCGCGTTCAACCAAACAAACAAACAAATTCTTCAGCTTTATATATATTAATATAGATTACACACCCACATGCTGTGTCTCATGAAATAATAATATAATATAAATTATATACACAAAATGTTTACAACACAGGAACACAACACAAAGTTTATCTAGTACAGTAGCTGATTCACACTTGTATTTACAAAAAGTTATTTAAACAGATTTATATAAATTGCACTCACTAAAGTTATTTATTTTCACAGTATAACTGAATAATTTATGTAGTAATGCCAAAGCACTGTGTCAACACAATTCACGAACAGCTCCAATAACTGACTGACTTGCTCACTCTGCTCGCCTTTTATAGTTTTCGGTCCATGCTCTAGAATGTTCTCCACGCATCGAGATCCTTTCCTTTACATGTGTTGGCATCTCTCCAAGCGATTGTCTGCAGGTCGGATGTTTTAGCTGTTTCCATTGTTGTTGTTTCTAGTAGTTTCTTCCGAATTCCATAGTCGTCCCATCAAGGGCACGCAACAATATCATTAACTGATTATTAAATCGACATTGTGTTGTCTGATAAGAAAATCCAGACAATTAGTTCTACTCCAGAAATACAAGTAATTGACGTAATATAATAAAGTTTCTGTTACGCGTGTGATGTCTCGAAACGAACATTATTGTGAAGTTTCGATAAGTGAATCCTAAATTAGTGCCATTCCCACTTGTGGAGTTGGAATGATAAAATAATAATGTTGGGTGTCGCAAATGATCAGAAGTTAAGTTTATTTATTCTCTTTTTTAATCATTATAAAAATAAAAACATCAAAGGACGACGGTCACAAAGCTTGACAATATTATATAGCGACAAGTGCATTGTATTGATGCATAAGATCAATGCATGTACCGATGAATACGACATTTCAACAAGTTAGACTTACTCTCGTCTGTACAGTAGGATTCTTTTAGTTGCAACGAAGCCAGATTTATAAAAGGTGCAAAAAGTGAGTTATGCTTTCCGTGACACAAACGCTAACGATATCTTGGTTGTCTTGCGTCTATAATATACCATTTCTCTATGTATCACGCCTTGAAATTGTTTAATAAATTGCCAAAGAGCTTAAAAAATTTCGAAATTTAAAAGAGAATTGAAGACAGCTCTTCGTAAACAATATCTATAAGGTAGATAATTTTGTTGTAAATGAGTTGTAAACACGATATATCTTTCTTTTTTATGAATTCTATACATAATTGTATGTCTTTGGATCAATAAAATCTAATTTACGCATCTTTCATGGCACGATGTGTCACGCTGAGTATGGGGGGGGGGGGCATAGCGGAGAATCCTTCATGCGGCTCGAATGAAACACCGTGCAAAGTGTCAAATGGCTCGCTTTGATTGGTCGTCAGAGCGATCCACGGCATTTCGACAGCCGTTTATGCTATATAAACAAAAGTCTCGAAATCAGTGCTTTCTTTAAAAAACACGCGAAATTAAACTCCACTATGCCCCCCTCTCCACTACAGGCAGGCTGAACGAAAGCTGAGCAGAATTTTTGGATAAATCTTAATCTACTTGTTTATACGGTGATCAGAATAATTAATTAAATCTTAAATTAGCTTAAATACAAAAGCCTTTTAAAAAAAATTTATTTAACATTCTAACATTCTTAACTGAGTATAGTACCAATTTATTGCAACGTATTTAACACATAGCGGGAACTTTTGTGATTGGCCCACAGGTAAACCGGTTGTCACATTTTTTTAAGTACTTTCTGCAGTCCCGCTTAGCATAACACTGACAGGTTAAATTAATCGAACAGTGTGCATAAATATGTTGTTGACAGTTATTCAAATCACACATCAGTTCATATTAAAGTGATCTACAAATATTCATACAATAATAAAAATAGATGTAGGTATAGTAGGTCGCCGCTAACCGGAAGGATGGGTGGAGTCCACTCGAAACTCGCGGCATATGCATTCTAGTAGATTATGTTGTGCTTTATACAGTATGTCTATTTTATTTTACTACCTCAAGTAACGGTTGATTAAAAATTCGAATGTTCCCAAATACAATCCGATTTTCAGGCGTCCTTGAAAGTATTTGTTATCAATTCATAAAACGATTTCGGTTTTTTGAAGACTTTTTGATACTGAGGCCTCGGCCTCCAGGGTTTACGTCAACGAAAAATGTATTAAAATGCACAGAAAGATTTTTTTATAAAACGAAAAACTGCTAAAACATTTTTTAACTTAAGGGTGACTCAGATATTTCCTTGGACGGGAACAGAGTGTTTACGCAGTTTCTTCTATTTAAAGGGGTCGACTGACAGATGACGGTATCAAAACACATCTGTAGAAACCATCTTGAACGAAAGGTGAAACATAGCTACGCACACCAACCAACAAGCATAGCCAACGTAATTTAATTTACGAGTGGTTTAATTTGTGAGTGATTATTTCTCAAAAACAAATTAAAAGAAATTTTACTCCAACCGCGCATAAAGATTATACACTTAAGTGTACTTTTTATTAATTCTTTCGCTGCTAACTTTCTTTAAAATACTCAGGAAACTGCAGATTGTTTTCTTGTATAGTAAAATAAAAACAGTCTATATATATTATATATAATAATATATATAAAGCGCTATGTTTAAGATCGTAAAGAGTCCTGAATATGTAGAGAAATGAAAAACAGTCGACATGTCCTTCACTTGTTCTGTGATCTACCTCCAATTATATCATGTCTCATATGAATTGTTATATAGATGTTCCAATTAGTAAAACCAGTGTAGTTCTTTGACATACACCGCACAGACATTTTCTGTGCGTGGTCGGTCTATCTGTACTCGTGCCAAGTACCCCAGTCAAACCGTAGCCGAACGGGACACTAGGAAGCTAATCATCCTTAAGGATGCGTTAGACACTTCCCTCTTTTTTATAGCACAGGATGTGACTCAATTTGCCACACATCACCACAAAAATATGGTTATCCGAATATTAATTGACGATAAAAAAGCGATCCACTCAACGGGAACATTGGAATACAGTTTGCATTCCAGCGTTATGACGTTGAAAACGTCTATTCGCTCGTTATGTACAATGACAGTCGGTTGTGTTACGAAATACCGTCAGATTTGAACTACGAGACTAATAATGCGTTAACATTACAGGGGTGGACTGGGCCACCGAACAACCGGGAAAATACCTGGTTGGCCCCGGCAAACATTTGTTTGAACACGAGAGATCAATTTTTCTTTAGTGCGCAAGTGACCCTGCAGTACTCCCAGTGCTTTAAGAGCAAAAACACTCTAGTAAAGTTGTTTGCGAATTTTCATACAAGATTCGACCCTTTACAGTGGTCAGGATGTGTACCTATATTCTAGGGTTTTCGAATATTGAGCTGCTGGGTCCCAAGATATATGGGGCCCCACAGTACGCTCAGATGACTTCAGGGACTTGAAGGCCCTTTTTTTCAAAGGCCTGGATAGAAAATATTTATTTTGCCTTATGAATATTTTTTACAAGGTTATCAATTGAAATAAGTCATCATCTGCAAATGAATGAAAATCCTTGCTCGTATTTTCAATTCTAAAATATTATATGACTTTAAATATCTTGTAAATTTCATGGCAACCGATCGATTTTGCGTAATTCTCGAACAAATAAATAGGCATCAGTAAAGTTGATCATCTCCGCTCGCAAGCGTTAAACAAAATAATCAGTAGTCATTATTTTACAACAAACAGAATTAAAATTTTATTTATAAAGATGTTTTTAATCCTTACGTTAGCTGTGCAATATCTGCTTGACACAACAGGAAGGGTGGTCGCTAGTCGACGTTCGGCTGGTATGAGGACGCAAGGGAAGAAGGACGAAGACTTGGGTATCATCATTAAGGCAAACCTTCGACCATACACTCATAGACTGCTCAAGCCATATCCCGTCTAACAGAAACACGCGTAATCAACATATATCAATACAATAGGCCAGTGGTCGCCAAACCGTCAAAGCGAGCTACCGATAGTGTTTTGGGTAGCATAAAAATTAATATTATAAATACTTTATTTTAATTATTACTACTCTATCATATGCATGGACATATAGGAATAAGCCACCTGTTCTTTGTATGGGTGTAGATATTTTTTTCTGGGGACGGTAAAGCAAAAAATCAAAAATTTTTTTAAGTTTTATTTATATATAACACAAGAATAGTCACGAAGGAAGGTATCAAGCAAAATATTAATTCCCAAACTAATTTAACAAATGTCTTCAAAGGGTATTTCTAAATATCATTTTTTAGCCAGGTATTTCTGTTTTTTCAGTTTTATTTTTTTATTATTATAATCCTGGGGAGTAATTACCCCCCATATCTACGCCCTTACTTTGTATCGAACAGTTTCTTCCATATATTTAATAGTTTACTATATGAATCATTGTCTATCTACTCAATGTGCGGTGAGTGAAGGCAACAAAGCGTATCGAAAATATATCTGCGTCTCTTTCTTCGATGTAATTCCCTGATTTCTCCGGTGATAGGATTGGTTGATGTACTTGCATTCAATTAGAAATTTCTTAAACCGGGTCCCCCGTGCTTTTTTTGCCCTCCTTGCTTACGGCTTAAAAAAAGACAGAAGTATATGTTTGCACCATAATGGTTCGATTGCGATTTTATTCCTATGCTCAGTATAGAATCAAAGTATATGGTTTCTTCACATTTATGTATATGGTGGAATGGTGATTACACGTCAGGCTCGCAGAATGAACAATCCGTGAATGTGTGTATAGTCGGAGAGGCAAGCCTAGTCGTCGCGCTCGGTGGCGCGGCGATGCGGTGAGGCACGAGACGACGCGGTGCTGTACTAGGCAATGCGGTGACATCGTCGTGAATGCTGATGTCATAATCAGAATCACGATCGGCGTCAGAGTTCACACTCTCTCCCAGTCGGCAATTATTACAAAAGGATAGAAAGGCAAAACGTGACAGCACAATCTATACAAACTCACACTGTACACAAACCAAGTATATAATATGGTAAATCATCCGTTATTGTTATTTGAAGATTAGCAAAGACATCCGTTCTTCGCACGCATCATTTTAACGTCATACCTTTTGGATTAAGACTTAAAAGAGATCTAACTCCTAATCCCGTTTCTTCATCACACCAAAAAAAATATTACGTGCTTCTGGTCGTATTTTTGATCCGAGGATACTTTTTTTTTGGGTCACCTTACGTCACACAACGCCCTCCTGAATGTTAAATAGTTTTACGCTTGTTGTACTAAAATAATTTATCAGTATCTTTAGAAAATGTTACATAGGCTGCCTCAACGCATTTTTTATCTTTCTTTTGTGTTCCAAATGGACCCCCTAAGCTCAAAAATAACAACTTAAGTGTCCGTTCGTATCTCAAGGTGGTGGAAGTAAAGGGTATCTATTTCCAATCTATATATATAAAATTCTCGTGTCACAGTTTTTGTTGCCGATGTTGCCGAACTCCTCCGAAACGGCTTGACCGATTTTGATGAAATTTTTTGTGCTTATCCGGTATCTATGAGAATTGGCCAACATCTATTTTTCATCCCCCTAAATGTTAGGGGTAGTCCGCAAATTTTTTTTTTTATTTTTTAGACAAAATTTTTAATTTCTATTTTTTTATGATACAACATACAAAAATACATACAATCCTCAATTTTCACCATTCTACGATCAACCCTTATTTTTTAATAGCCATTTTAGTAATTTAATCATTTTTCCTCTCCGGTCGAAAACTGATCAATCGTCATTTAATTAGTTATCCCCGCCAGATGTCTACAGGTGTCACTTCGCCAACATCTATTTTTCATCCCTCTAAATGTTAGGGGTAGTCCACCCCTAAATTTTTTTTCTTCCTTCCCCATTCGTTCTTTTGCACCGGGCACGACGGCGCAGCCGGAGTGGTCGACATACACACATATACGTCCATGTATATTTTAAAATAAATAAAATAGATAGATAGATGTTCCAATTAAATTGTTTTATTATTTCACTTTATACGTAGCGAAGCACGTACAGGGCCGCTATATATATATATATATATATATATATATATATATTATACTGTTAGGCGGTACGAAGTTCGCCGGGTCCGCTAGTTTTTATTTATAATTTTCTTGATAATTTCGAAAATAAATCCGACTCCGATTTTTAATTTCAATAACTGTTCAATACTTCTCAGCAGAATATTAAAAATTTACGAAAAAACTAAACTAAACTTTGCTGTAGAGCTTCAAAAATTTATTCAAGTCGAATGTAATCTCTTCACTCCCACCACAAAGCTTAAGTTATTTGATCTTCTTTGTAACAACCTGCTATACTGTTTTTACCCGACTGCGTCAGAAGGAGGGTAATGTTTTTTGGAGTGTATGTCTATTTCTTTGGCATGCTCTGCAGCTTAATCGGCTTGCTGGATTTTTATGTATGAGGTGTCGTTAACTTCGCCTTAACTGTTGGAGGACCTAGGGTATAATATTTAAATATGGCGTGAGCATATCAAAAAAGGGAGAGGGGACAAAAAAAAATTTAGTTATTATAACAATATGGGTATCAAACAAAAGCTAGTATTTTGCCAGTTCTGAATATACATATTGTAACAATTTTATCGTACTATTTCATTGCAGTCGGAACTAAATATTAAAGCAATTGTCAGCGCGCTGCAATTAGAATAAAAAATTATACGGCCATTTAATTCTTGTTTAACTTTCATTTAATTGTTTTTATTTGCAGCGGCTCGCCGTTAGCTCATAATTTGTCCGAGTGGGTCTTGGTCTCAATAAGTTTGTGCATCCCCGCCCTAGACAGTCCAGGGCCGTACCCAGGGGGAGGTTAGAGGGGTTAAACCCTCCCACCATGAAACTCCAAAGTTATATATAATTTTTCTAATAAAAGATGCAAATGAGAAAGTATGCCAACAATTACGTATATTTACACTGGCTCTGTCAGTATGTATGTTCAAACTACTATAGCGACATCTAGATAATTCAGTTATCAGTAATTATCATCATATGTTATCTGATGGTATACTTATAACTTAAGCCCCCTCTTACAAAAATCCTGGGTACGGCCCTGCTAGACACTAATGATTTTAGTTGTAGAGCGTAACAATAAATAATTCTAGCATTAATAACAAAATTGATAAATCCAAACTGTCCTGCTATGATGACTAATAATTTCTCACAGTATCATAATAATAATGCGTTTAACGTCTGCTTCTTGACTGTATGTCATTCACTCCATTACTATTTTCCATCTATCACACTTCCCGTTATTTTCTGCATGTTTTAAATTTCCCCTTAATTAATAGCAACGGGCGAATGAAGGAATTTTAGGACATTAGGATAAGGTAGGCACATTTTGAGCATAGGAGACTGACAGGTAATCGATCATGGCCTTGAATAAGGAACCATATCGATATTTATCTGGAATTATTGAGAGAAACTATGGAAAACGTCAATAAGATGGCCGGTACAGAAATTAACGTTCCTCGGCGAGAGGCAGTAGGAAAAAGTCCCAGCCACATCTGCTTCCGTCGGGATTCGAACCCTGTACCTCCCGAATGCGAGTCACCACTACTCTACACCGCTCGGTTAATATCAACAATAAATAAATCTGGGATTAATAACAAAATTGATAATCCGAACTGCCCTGTTATGATGACTTTAATAATTTCTCACAGTATCATAAACTTCAAATGCAGAAGAATAACATACAATGATTCTTTTATGCGGAATGCTTTTAAATAAATAACACAAATATAAAAATATGAAAACATCCTTATCGTCTCTTAATAAAAGTATGTACCTATGTAGATTGTAGGTATACTGTGTGCTACAGAGCTGCTGCTTTTGATGTTGATTTGATTAATTCGACAGTTCAATTAAAAACCACTCAAATTCTGTCGTATATTTAAATAAAAAATCCTTAAAATATAAAGAATAAACGGGTAACGGGATATATCACGTTGACAACATACATAAAGGATTGTTAAGAGGATCGAGTTGTCTTTGTGCAGTAGACAGCCACTGACACTCGCCCTAAAGTTGCACGTACAATGAACGCAATCGTGGCGTTATTTAAAGCGGTTTTTCCTCTTTGTTAAAATTGCGATTAATTATATAAATTTAGTCCCGGTTACACCCGGATGCGATAAAATAATTCTGCAAAATGTATTTCGGTTGCGGCCCGACGCCTGAATTAATAGCTTTGAGCAAATTCTACCAGATTTGTTTCTGAACTAATACCTTTGAGCGAATTCCAACAGATGTCGCTACTTGGTATTAAAATAGTCTTTTTTTGTTTGCTTCTGAACTAATAGCTTTGAGTAAATTCTATCAGATGTCGTTACATGTTACTAAAACAGTTTTTTTGAGAAAACGTCGTAATTTTGTACAAAACATTTAATAAAAACTATCCTATAGCGTAAGTTGCACCATGCAAGACACATTTACAAAATTTCATTAAAACCGGTTCAATGGTTTCGGAGAGAAACCACTGAACCGATTTTAATGAAATTTTGTAAATGTGTCTTGCTTAGCGCGACCAAAATTGTGACACGAGAATTTTACATATTATATAGATGAGACGCAACGTCTCTCTGTCTGTTTGTCCGTTAGTAATTAGTATGCTGAAAACAACTGCATTTTTTGAAGTGAAACTTCTTTAGCGACATATTTATTTGAATAAGGGAAGTCCATTCATTACGTGAGGTGTTTTTTTTCCAAAATGTGGACCCCTCCTCTTCCCCTTTAGTGAGATTTACCCTATAATTTCCAATTATTTGATATGTTCCTGTATTTTGCTTTATACCACTAAATACATAAGCATTAATATCTACATTTTTCTGTGAAATAAGAGGAGAAAAATGATACTACATTTTTTTTATAAACTTTTGACTTTTACACTTTGTGTATTCAGACACTAACTAATCTATAAATAATTCTGACTAAATATATTACCACAACCACATATATGAAACGAGGACACAAAATGGATGGACCAATAGTACTTACATTTAAAGTGCACTATAAGGAATTTAATTGAATTTAGTAAAAGTAAAAAATAGGCTGCGACACCATATCACCTTATAATCATATTTCATATTATATTATCATATTAATATTATAAATGCGAATGTAAGTTTGTTTGTTACGCTTTCACGCAAAAACTACTTAACCGATCATCATGAAACTTTGCACATACACTCTTGAAGGTATTAGAAGTAACATAGGATACTTTTTATTAAAAAAAAATAAAAATTTTTTACGAAAAATAAGAAAGGGTTGAAAACATTTTTTGGGCCCAAAAATACCGAAAAATTTCTCCGAATCGTTTCAAAATTGAAATTTAACCCTTTAGTAATGATTAAAATGTGCTATTAAAATTTCATTAAAATCGGCCCGACAGGACCGGACTTACAAATTTTATGAAAACGAAATATTATATAAATGCGAATGTAAGTTTGTTTGTTACGCTTTCACGCAAAAACTACTTAACCGATCATCATGAAACTTTGCACATACACTCTTGAAGGTATTAGAAGTAACATAGGATACTTTTTATTAAAAAAAAAATAAAAATTTTTTACGAAAAATAAGAAAATTGTTTGTCAAAATATGTGCAATACCTCAACCCCTGATATGCATGTCAAAAGTCGATTTCCATCTCAATCGCGGGCGTAGCCGCGGGTAGCGGCTAGTAATGTATATTCTCTGAATTAAAAACTTGACGTGAGATTTTCATTGACCCCTCCCCTTTTAAATGAGGTTTGGTGAGATTTTGCCGGGCCCCTCCACTCCCCTATTTTGAACTCACGTAATTAATGAACGTTCCCCTAAGGGAAAATGATGCAACGTCGGGAAAATATAAAAACCTTTGTAATGCAAAATAGATCACGCATCAATGAAACGAGTTCATAACTCTAAAGAAGTTTCACTTCCCGCGTGAGCTTACATGGGTGAGACTACGACCTTTAGGTTACAAGGCAGCGGTTGCATTTTTTTATCTCTTCAATCAATTTACCCTACCGTATCAAAAGAAGTTTTACTTCAAATAAAATTAGTCCGCCATCTTTAGAAGTCCGCCATATTGGATTTAGAGTGACGTCACACAGCTAACCATGCATTGTCATTCAAACTAAACGTGTATACAAATTTTCATCTCAATCGGTTGATGATATCTGCTTCAAAATTACCGAAGGCATTTCCGCCATCTTTAGAAGTCCGCCATATTGGATTTAGAGTGACGTCACACAGCTAACCATGCATTGTCATTCAAACAAAACGTGTATACAAATTTTCATCTCAATCGGTTGATGATATCTGCTTCAAAATTACCGAAGGCATTCTAGTCGCTCACTTAGTAACGTTAGGAACGTTACACTTTTTCGTGCATGCAGGCGGTGTTTCATCTTTTTATTTTGACGTGATTCATCAATTTATAAGACGTTATCACGTCAAAAATTATAAAAATATGAAAAATAGTCGGGTAAAAAGACTACTTTTCATATTGGAAACTTGTTTTCTACTTTTTCGTTGTCGGGTTTTAGTTTTTAAACCATTATTTTTAGTTCCCTTTCATCTAATGATCTAATCCCGTACACGGCAGTTGACGTACTCTAATCGAATATTACAGACAGTGCCATCTATCGAATGGACCACTAACTATTATACTAACTTCCATCGTTTGGAACAATTTGGAATACGAAGTATGTACTTATACTTAGACAGAAAAAGTGCGATGCGAACGGCGAAGGTTTTTTCATGATTTTTGCGTCCACAAAACGGCTCCACATGATAGCTGTTCATTTATTGAACACAAATAGCGCTGATGTTCAGGACGTACCATTTTATTATTGATATTATTTTGATAATTAATATTAAAGCGGCTCAATAACTCAAGAATAAAAATTATTTATTCACTATTTTTGTTGCTTGCCTGAAGAAGTGGATGAACAATCTACGAAACGTTGCAAAATAAAATTTTCACCTACTTCAGACGTCTCAATAATTTGAAATTTTGCACACTTATTAAGAACCCATGACAATACAATAATTTATGTAAATATATATGTAAATATATAACAAATTATGTAAATAGTCATTTGAATGTTGATTTTTAGGCCTAGTTTATATGAGAGGCGTTCAACGCGCGTTGGCCCAACGCGCGTTTACTGTTTCTATACAATTGTATAGGACTGTTTATATGATAACGCGCGTTGGTGGCGCGTTGAACGCGCGTTATCATATAAACAGTCCTATACAATTGTATAGAAACAGTAAACGCGCGTTGGGCCAACGCGCGTTGAACGCCTCTCATATAAACTAGGCCTTAAAGTTATAATTAAAATTAGAATTTAAAAAAACTCAAAAAACACTTTTATAGCTAAAAATTAAATTATATCGAGTTGGAGGATTTCCTATCGCTGTTGAACAAAATCTTGATATTTAAAAATTATTTTTACATTTAAGTTCACATTGCTATAAACTTTTTTTTTTTTTGGGAGGGGGTTTTGAACTCAAATTTTATTAACATTGCGTTCGGACTTCGTGGTTTTACGTAAATAACAGGCTTTTTTGGGAAATACAATGAATAACAAATGAGGTCACAATAAAATAGCTGTGTTCTTAAACAAAATATTTTATTATACAATATAAAATTATTACATTTTAAGATGTATTTGTAACACAGGTAAATAATATGGAATAAGTGGGTATATAAAATATTTTATTGATTACAGTTTTGTAAAATCTATAATCGGACATTGGCGTTGTTTTATTATTTTTTTTATAGTTAAGTTTTATGTAGCAATGAACTGAGAGCAAAAATTAAATTATGACAAAAATGCACAATATTATGACAATGTGTATTTTTGTTGTTTATTCCACAAGATATTACATGTAAACTATAGTAGAAATAATTAAATGAATTTATTAAAGCAACAATTTTATTTTACTGCGTTATTTTAGCAGTGTAATTAACAAGCCGACTTTGTGTAATTAAAATCTAAATTTTAGCTGAAAGGACCCCGCACGGAACATATGGGAATCGGCCCTCGGTTAAAATCTTCAATACTCGGGGATATTATCCAAAAATCGACGCTGATCAAAAGTCTCCATGGGCACGAAGTCCGGAAATGCGATCCCGGGGAGTTACTTTTATATATATGTATATTACATATGTATATACTGTATATGATATATCTATGTGATGTAGATATGTCTATAATAGAATATCACAAGGAGACGGGTGCATTTGCTCATTTTCCCTATTTTTTTTTTTTTTTATTATAAACAAAGAGAAAAAAAAAAGGTGTTTCGACTCGAAGTCATTAGCACAAAGATACATATTATGACATTATAACAGGTAAGATATACAGGTAAGATACGAGTATACAGGTAAGTATGTTTCCCTATTTTGATTGCAATAAAAGTAACTCCCCGGGATCGCATTTCCGGACTTCGTGCCCATGGAGACTTTTGATCAGCGTCGATTTTTGGATAATATCCCCGAGTATGGAAGATTTTAACCGAGGGCCGATTCCCATATGTTCCGTGCGGGGTCCTTTGCTGCTAACTGGTAACTAATTTTCAAAATTGATAAAAAAACAATAACAATAGGAAGCTGCATTCTTTTTGAAGGTCATTTGAGCGCAACTAAATAAAAATATAACGAGTCCAACGATTTATATCGATTTTAAATTGAAACTGCATTATTTGGTTAACGGACTTAAATTTTAAAATCAAGTATTTTTAAAACGAAGAACTAAAATTATTTCGAAGAAATTGCTAGAATATGATTGGGGTTAAAAATTTTAAATAACGCGTTATAAAAAAAATACAGCTTATAAAATAATAAATGCAACTAATGGGCTAAGGATACATATATATAATAAATATAGGCCCCTCTTTCTTTTTGTGGATAATCACAGTCAAAGAATATTTTTATAATTCTGAATTTTTTACCGAAAAAATATCCTGGCACTACTTAAACTGTAATATAATAAATCAAATTCTTGTTGATATTTCTGAATTCGTTTTTCGGTCAAAGTTAACGTTTGTTGCAATTTAGAATCATCCTTGTTGAGTCTTTCTCTCTGCGATGCAAGATTTCTACGGTCGCGAGCATATTTTTGCCGAATAGATTGGAACCAATGCAAAGAATTTAAGTCTCCACCTTGTTCCAACAGTTGAATAATATACGCCAGACCTACAGGATATTATAAAGAAAATTTAACGATAAAAAATTTGAACCTCCTTCAAAAGTGTAAAATAACAAAGTTTTATTTATATAGGTATATTAAATTGGTGCCGACCTCAAAAATTGTTATTTTACGCTTTTTAGTGACCCTTTTTGAATGATGTTTAATTTTTATTTTGTTCTTTAATTTTTACTTTTTGGTGGGTTTGCGATATGTAGTACAGTAGAGACGCGATAATCCGGGCTAATTAAAACACAGCTGATCCGGATTATCAAAATGTCCGGATTACTGAATGTAATTTTAATTATCAAGAAAACAAACTAAAATGCTCATATTTTGTGGCTAACTGTTTATTTGAGGCTCCCTTTTTTAATTTGTCAAGAATTTCGTTTTTTACTTGCAGTGATAAAGTAACGTGTGATCGTTTACGCGGCGCCATAGTGCGCTCTCTATGTATTTCTATCTGAGTTTGACAACGACTACATACATACTAAAACCACCTAACTTCTCTCACTTCTCCGGCAACAAATATGTATGTAACTGTTTATAACACAACGCCGGCCAATAGTGTTGACGCAAATAGTGCCGGTACAGCTACTCAATAACTAAGTATCATGATCCGAATTACTGAAACTGGAAAAATCCGGACTACAATGTACATAATACTATCAAACGACTGTCCGAATTACCAAAGAATCCGGATTATGAAGGTTCGGATTAACGCGTCTCTACTGTACCAATTCGGAAGCATTCTGAACAAAATGACATTGAGTTTTTCAAATCGGTTAACCTCTCAAAAATTTAAGATTGAACATACATTTAAAAAATTATATACGCATTGGACATATAACCTCCTCTTTCTTGAACTCGGTTAAAAATATAACAACTTCAAGAAAGAAAAACTGTTTATACAGTATCATTGAAATTTTTTGTTTCGATTATTTGAAATACTGACGCAAAGAATTTCTGGTCAGGGAAAAAATGTTAAAAATTACAGAATGTATTCTGTAGTTCTATTATTACCCATTGCAAATCCGTCATCTGTAAAAGCGGCTCCAACTTTATTTTTTTTATTAAGTCGATCTTTGCACGCCAAAGAATGTTCCACAAAATTAATAGTCAATGGAGGTACAATCATGTAAAAATTCCTCAAGTGCATATTTGCTGGATTTCTAAATACTGGTGCAAAAACTTCCACGAGTAGCTTAAAATAAATTAATACAGATATTTAAAAAACAATTCATTTAGCAGTTATTTAAAGTTAAGAGACAAAAATGGTTCTCATTACATTTACGTTTCAAATATTCAATACGATAAATAGTAGGATAATAATAGGGTTATTGACAGTGATTAAAATTAAATATAAAACTGTGTTATAATGAAAGGTTATGGTCTAAAATATCGTTTAGAATTATTATTTTTATTAAATAAGTGCGTTAAATATATTAAAATAAATAAATAAAATCACGAATTTAACCTATGTGTCACGTGATTTCAAACACCAATCACAGCGCGTGACGTCATTAATCAGTCAACATGGCCGGTAGCTGTGTGCCACTGACTGCCATGTGTATTCGTTATCTCTGTTCAGTGTATGTTCTCTGGTGTATTCATTGTACTCTGTCAATCATATTAAATGCAACACTTTGTTGGTTATAATGCTATATGTCACGTTGTACCCGCTTGCTTAGTGTTTACTGATTGCCTACTCTGACGTAGGCAATCAGTAAACATGGCTGTCAAGGTCAATTGACGTTTTGGCGCAGAATTTAAAGTCAAAATAAAAAAACAACTAATAATGAGTCAAATCTGTTATATTTATGAGAAAAAATATTTTTTACGGGTACATATACCTTTATTCTTTAATTTTAAATACTTTTTGAAATTTTGTCAATAACCCTATTTTAAAACACTTTTGCAAAATATAACGATTCTAAATATTTCAATCGTTCTTAAAATAAAAAAAATAGGAAGATTAATAAACCTTGAAATATTCCGTTCTTTCGATGAAATTGCCCGCTAATGTTTGAATATCTTTTTGCAATCTCTGAGCTGCTTCTGTAGTCCGTTTAGACATTTGTTGATCTTCACAAAACGGTTCTAAGTCAGCAATATTATCTAAATCTGGTAAAAAACAAGTGGCGTCCGAACAGCAATGTCTTCCTCCAGATCTGATCATACGAATGTACCCCATTGCGTTACCTGTACAATCATAAACGCAACTGTTAATTTATTACCAGCAAAATTGTTAAGAATTGCGTGCTCTACTACTATTAGGTGTTTATTGACGGACTCCTGAACGATTTCAGAACTCTTTGGAAACTCAAACTTTATTAAAGAACCAAGTTAGAAAATGTCAGTTGTTAAGGCCACTGCACACAAGCTGGATATCGTGATTGTTTTTATGTGTTGGCTTCACACGATGCGTTTTCTTGAAGCTTGCTTTGTAGATGGGTTTGGTGCGCGCGCAGTGACAGTTCGAATGTTAACAAAAGTGAACGTATATTGTCTCTGAACAGAACACACACCAAGACCCTTTGTTAATTTATGACGTTTGTCCATGTCGGTCACGTGACAAGATCATGTTTTCTAATTGGTTCTTGCTAAAAGCTAGCATAGAAACAAGCACGAAAAATAGTCACGATTCTAATTTTGAAATCCAGCTTGTAACAACGCACGCGAGCCCGCAGTGACGCCGTTTCCAGCCTCGCAGCCAGCACAAGTACCAGCAGCGATTTCAGCGGATAAACCAGTCTTGTATGCAGCGGCCTTTATAGAACTAAATCATCAACACATATATTAATGATAATAGCGGTCCCGCCCGGTTTCGCCCGGGTGCAAAAGAACAAATAGGGAGGAGGGACATGAGTACGCACATGCATCTTAGTTTACCGCGATGAATGTTGTGTCCAAATTTCATGATGATCGGAGTTACCGTTCAAGAGTTTTTGTCAGACAGACAAATTTTGAAATACATTTTAGAACATTTCTCATTGATGCTCCGCTCCTATTGGTCGTAGCGTGGTATTATATAGCCTATACCCTTCCTCGATAAATAGGCTATCCAACAAAAAAAAATTGCAATTCGAACCAGTAGTTCCTGAGATTAGCGCGTTCAACCAAACAAACTCTTCAGCTTTATATATTAGTATAGATTTAGAAGACATACAAACCTATATGGCTGATGAGTGATCGAAATAAATCAAGATAGCTTTGGCCCGTCGGTGTGATTCCTAATTTTCTGATCAATCTATTGAATTTGTCTGCACGATCGTACGGATACATTTGGTCTAATTCGGTTTTGTTTTCACGAAAATATCGAGCATCTTTTATGAGTCGTGATTTGATATGCTCATCATACATAAATTGTGAAAAAACATAAAATTTCTTACGTAGAAATTGATATGTGAAATTTACCTGCCAAAAAAAAAAAAAAAAAAAACAATCAGCATAGTAGAAGGGTACCAGCATGAAATTATTTATCGCGTTTATTAAAGTACAGTAATTTATTTGCGACCTCTAAAAAGACACGTTATAGCTATCACGTGTCTTTGTAGAGGTCGCAAATTTCAAAAAGAGCCACTTTAAATAAGTTTAAATGATTTCGTTACTTACGGTTGTATTCATGATTCCAGTTCCATGGATTCTAATTGAATTGGCTATGTGTCGAATATTAATGGTGTTTAAGTGCTTATTATTGCTCCATTGTTCGACAAATATTTGATTATTTAAATTATATAAATATTTCGACACAAATATATGAATATTGCGCATAATTTCTAAAACATCCAATCCTTGTTCCAAGGTCTGATTAGGCAAATAGTCTTCGATTGTATCTAAATTATGTTTATAATAAGCGAGTCGCCTCATTTCACCGTAAGTGTGCCAATCGTGCAAAACTACGGTCGCCAAATTATAGAATGTAGTGCTGAGATAATGTTCGACATTGTTTTTTATTGAAATGAAATTATCAACGAATTTAACGGGCTGTAAATTTAATAAAGATCTGAACTCAGGTACTCCTTGTTCAAAGCATGTTCCATTTTCGAGTTGAAGATGAGAATGCATATGAAGTCTTAAGCTCTCCTCTACCATTTGGCACAACGGTATTATCAACTTATCGTCGAACGTTTGCTTCACATTTATTTGAAGACCATCCATATCCTCTTTTTTTAAAATACATGAACAGTCAGTAAGGCCATAGAATGTGTACTGCAAATACGATTGTAATATTTAAATATTGAGTTTTTTACCTATTCAGTGCACCGCAGGCAGAAATATTCGACTAAGTTAGGAATTGTTTTATGTACCTGAAATGATCTCACAATTAAATGGAAAAAATAGAAAGATCTTACACATGATACGCGAGGACTATTGTTTTTATTGCAGGCGTTTTATTTTACATGTTTGCACATAATTTGAAATCACTGGACTCAATATTTTTTTGACGTGATAACGTCTTATAAATTGATGAATCACCAATATTATAAATTGATAAAACACCGGCTGCATGTACGAAAAAGTGTAACGCGTAACGCATAACGCATAACGCGTAACGTTCTGCCTGACCCTGTGCGTGCTTTTTGCTAATTTCTCGCTCAATTTAAATCAGATCGGTTTGAAACCAGTCTTAAACGAAAGAGGAGAACATTTTACATAGATTTCGTATAACAGAATTTGCCTAAACAGTTTTTTTATACAAATTTATATAGAAAAATATTTTATACAAATTTATATAGAAAAATAGCTGTATAAATGCAATGTTGTCTAATGCATGGCGCGACGCGGTCGGTTGTCTTTGTTTGCCGTACATGGAAATTAGAAGCAAACGTATGTCTTGTCTTAACATGAAAACGGCTGCATTTCTAATGTTTAATTCAATTTTTTGACATTAGTATATTGTGAAATGCAACGCCTTCTAAGTTAAGTATTGGAATAACTAATTATTATTAGAACATAATACTTTGTAAGTTGCAAACGTCACTTTTGACATTTCTTATCATTCCGACACCAAGGATAAGCGGATTGAAACCAAATTTTGGGAGGTTTAGGTTATGTATTACGGAATACGTTATCACGTAAAACTATCGTCCGTAAACCGACTTTACAGACAACCAATTTTTTTTTAAATTACCCCTGTTCCTGGTAATGCAGCAGCGTTAGATAAATTGTATTACCAATTTTATTTCTTTGTTACGGTCAAAACTAATCAAGAATTTACTAGAACCTGAGAATTTATGTCACAAATGTTGACAGTAAATGGAGCAGTAGAGAATATCGAGTTCATTGTGTCGAGAAATATGTATGAGTCATACTGAAATTTCTGGAATTTTCAGCTCCAGACTGTTTTCTCTGAGGCTATTAAAAAATAAGAATGTGTGTGAATAGAGTCATAAATCTAGAAAATATGAAAACGAACAAAAAACAATTGAAATAAATACTATTCCAAAACACATCGTTCGAACTTTTATGGGACATTTTGTCGACTGTTTAGACTTTGAAAGAATTTGTTGCCGAGGATGATGAAACACCATTTTCAGAACATAAAAAAACTCCTATCTTTCTAGTTTAAATATATGCATTCATTTGTTTTATTGTTTAAGTTAACCTTAGAGTAGTTGCGTTAGCCATAAATTTCATATGGAAAAACAAAAACAGCGCTATTTTTTCTACATCACGCGACTCCTCCAAGGTAAATCAAATTTTGTACAAAATGCTAGGCTCCTTATATAATATTAATAAGGTTTTACGTACAGCTATTCTAGGTAAGTCATTTTTAGAATCGAACACACTGTTGAAATATACGTTCAACAGCACTTTATGCCAGTACAGGAAAGAAGTATCACAATATTGAGAAAACGTTTTGTGAATAGAATGTAGCATTTCAACTTGTGTCATTTTTTTCCGCACTTGCGCTATTAAACTGTCAGCTAAAGAATAAATAGTCGACAAGGCTATTTTTGCGACTAAGAGACGTTTTTCACTACTAGGACCATTTAATGCTTGTTCAGCTATTTGTAATGCAGAAAGTGCGTTTGCATTTCGATCCCTATGCGACTTATCTTGAATCAATCGTTTCTAAAAGAAAATATTTGTTAAAAATTATTTTTTTGTTGCGAATGTCTTGCGCAGTAGCAAGACTGTGACGGTTCTGTTACCGTTCTCAGGTAACTTGGAACAATGATTTTCATAAAAAATACATAAAAATACCTTAATGTTTCTAATTGTAACCAAAATTTCGTACAGTAGATATTGTATTACGAGCGTCACACAGTATGTTATAGAAATGGAATGCGTTTTAAACACAAGAAGTAGTCCTTTCAATAATTCAGTTAATCTAAAAATCGATAATAGAACGGTTCTGTTCATCGGTTTAGCTTCAGCTGCATGTAAGTTAGTTATCCATTTTAGCGTTTCTTCAATTCTTTCCACTAAGTAAATCCCTTGTAAAAAGAAGGTACATCTTTGATGTAAATGCTCTAATTTTAAATGCGACATACCTTCTTTTACAATTTTTTCTAATTGAATCATCCATACACAAGCCTAACAAAAAATTTAATTTTATTAGCATCGATTTCCAATTCGACTAAAATCAAATAATTTAATAAAACTACTCACCGACTGACATAATTGTACTGTGTCCCGTAATATATTTTGTGCTTTTTGAGCTAGCAAATTTTGTCGATGAACTGTCAACGATTGAACTAGTCTCTCGTTAACACTTTGCACTAATGCGGGAACATGTCGAACTAAAAACTGTTCTGGATACCACAATAAATTTCCGACCAAGGTGCACGCTGAAATCTAAACAAAAAAGTACAGGCGCATTCATAAAAGATGACGTATGATAATTAATCTACAGGGTGAGTCATTTTAATCTTCGGATGAGGTTATCTTTTCAGGAAACGGTAAAATCGAAAAACGGTTCAGGGCAAAGTTGATTGGTTCGAAGGGGGACATCGGATGCTATGGTCACTTTTGACCTTGGGTCGACGGTTCAAGGTCATTCAGAGTCAACTTTTTTAATAGTAGCCCTCATTTTTAACATCAGCACTCGATTGGCCATGAAAAAACATGAAACCTTTGTTCCAAACGTTTTTCTCCAAACCCTGTATTTTCACGGTCCAAAATTTGAATTTCCAAATTTTTAAGATTTTTTTTACTGTTGAATCGTAGATTTTTTTGAAAAATCATAGGAGAGAAAAAGTTTTTGGAATTTTTCAAGGAATAAATTTCAATTTCATGGCATCTGATGTCCCCCTTCGAACCCGTCAACTTTGCCCTGAACCATTTTTCGATTTTACCCTACCCTGAAAAGATAATCTCGTCCGAAGATTAAAATGACTCAGCCTGTATATACCTATCTGTAGAAAATTTAAATTGTTGAAAACTTTGAAAAAAATAAAATACTTACCTTTTTATTGATATCAATTAAATGCTTAAAATATTTTTTATCTGAATTTCCAAGAATATGAAATGAAAAAACAAACAAAACGTTTGCCCGTAACCATTTCCGATTGTCGACCGGAGTTTCAGAATCAGTTTTTTCTAAATCGTTAAGAGCGCTCCATAAAAAAGTATTAAATTCATCGCATAAAGTGCTATTTTTGCCAACCGATGTATATTGTTCATCTACAGAGCCGATTGTATTCTGAAAATTTGCAATAAAATATCTTTTTGGACCCTTTTGCCTTATGTACAAGAATTAAAAACAATTTACGTACCTGAAATATATTATCTGATAATAGAGAACTTTCTATTTGAACAAATAATTTATCTAACGAATGCAACTGTTCCAAAGGAAAATTGAACTGTTTGTTACTGTGGTGAACTGCCCGATAAGCTCTTTTGTAAATTTTCCACTGATTTATCAACGATGGAGTATGTAATAAACAATCGAGAGTCATTAAATGTATTAACAAATCTCCCAATTTTTCAATCGGTTCCTAAAATGTAAATACCTGTGTGTATTCATTTTCTTACTTCGTCTATACTGAACATTACGGGTGCACCGAGGACTCGGTTATTACTCAGCACTCAGCAGCTTTAGTAGAGTACTACGTATAACCGAGTATAAGCCACGTCAGATGAACATGGATATAATAGCGATTGGGTTTCAAACTATGAATTAAAGAGCAATAAAAATGAACAAAATCATAGCTTATGGTTAATAAATTTGATTGATCGATTGATACCCTGCTCCGAGTAGTGCTGTAAGCAATGCCATCTCTTGACTGGCAATGCTATGTAACGCCAAATTATTCGACTGGGTACCTAGTAGTCAGTTTCTAAGTTTGACTAAGTAGCCGATGCTCAATTATTTTAAAAACAAGTGCTCGGTGCACCCCTACTAAGTCTACCTGAAAATATAAGCGAGACGCGTTCGATAATAAGCCAGTTTCTTTACGCGACATAAAAGCGAGCTGTTGAATGATTAAGTTCACGATTTGTTGGCATCTCTTAACAGCACAATTTAATTTCTGAAGTATTAACAATAAATCGTCATATAATGGCTGTAAACCAATATTGTTATTTCCGTTTACTAAAATAAAACTATGACTTAAAAATACACATCGAATACATTATGTTTATTGTGAAAGAACAAATATCTGTACCTCTCCCATAAAACAGCAGTTTCTGATAATAGTTGTTACTATTTTCTAAAATTATGGCATCGGTCTCTTCACAAATAGCTGCGAAAGACGCGACAATTTTTGTCAGTTGTTTATTATCCGATTCAACCAATTCCAAAATTGTTATATTTTCCGAAGAATTACACTACAAAATAATTTTTAATTGGGTAATCGTTAATTTTAAGGACAAGGTATGATTGTAAGATACAAACTTGTATAGAAACTGTATCCGTCACAACATTAGTGTGTAATTGCTCATTTCGGAATATATTTTCCACAGAATTGAGTTTTTGATTATTTTTTTCCAAAAATAATCCATACTGACGTAACTGAACCTGGCTACATATGCCTAGAATGAATTGATATTACAAAAATCACAATGAAAAATTTAGGTTAATACATTAATTTTATTATATTAGGTACTTACTGTGGCTTTCTTTTACCAGAGTTCTGTTATCTAAATCTGTCGCTTCGAGCATTTCAGTTAAATTAAATGTCTCCTACACAATACAAATAAATTCTTTAGTTTAAATTCAATGAATTAATTACTTCTTTCCATTTTTTGAATGACACATAAAATGTAAGTATTGATAAAAATGATTAACATTTTAAAAGAAAGTTTGACAAACTCTGGTCACCAAGGACGTTAGATAAAAGTGGGGAAATATTTTAACAATAAGTTTAACTGTTTATTATCGAATAGATATTTTCAAATATAATAAATAAATAATGGACGATATGGATATAATTACTTATCGGGTAACTAAATAAAAATTGGATATATACACAATATAACCTCAATACCTTAGTATTATAAAAATAATTTCTAGAGGCAAAGTTTTTTATGGAATTGTTTAAATAGAAATAATTTACAAATATAAATCCGACGATGAAAAAAACATCTTTTTAAGCATGGATAAAATAAATTAAAAAAAGAATTGTAGGTATGCATTCAGAGATATTTATTGGTGAAGTTGATACTCAATTGTTTTCCCCCCATCGAGTATACAGTAACTACTTAAAAAAAAGAAAATCGCCGGACTGAAAAGCCAATCTTATAGCATAGAGTAAATTACAATTGTTGCATAAGAAATAGTTAATTTATTTGAATATTTTTTTATAAAAAAAACTAGATGTCACTTTTATAATCAAAATGTTTTTAAACGATATTAGTTATAAAATCTGACGAAAATGTATACACAGTTATTTTAGAATATTCTGATTTAGTTTTGTTTTATATTTAGCAGCATTAAATATTGATATTTTTGTTAGCAACAATATTATTACAAACGAGTAATGTTGGTTGCTGGCGTTAGAGGCGCTCGTAACAGAAACGACTGTTGTTTTTCTGTATATCCAGATATTCGGTTAGTAAATGTGTGAACTTGTGAAGTAAATAATCTATCTGTGGACATACGACATGGTTAAAATATGCATTTTAAAATTATCAAGTAAATACTGCACTTCTAAAAATATATTTAATTTGAAATAATCGCATTGGCAAAATTAAAATGTTTCCACTAAATTCAGAAAAAGTGAATATTCCATCTAAATCTCATCAACAAAAACCATGCGTCCAAGCTCTCCTTACAGGTATTTCACACAATAATTTATTTTTATAATCATAATTTTTCCGTTAAATAAAATTCAGACAATTTAAATATTTTAATATGTTTAAAAAATAGTTGCATTCTGTTTTTTTAATTGCATCCCTAAAAAATAATTAATGTGCTCAGATATCATCAACAATCATTTTGGCGGCTAGATAAATTCGATATTTTTTATTTAATAATCATATTTTTTGATAATAATATACTATCTATGTCTGTATTGTTTAAAGAAAAACTATAACTTTTTACGATTTGCCATTAAAATAATGACATCTTTTTAATTATAAAAATTTTGTCAGTTATGATAAATTGTATGCTATCAATTTTAATTTTATGTACTTCCTATGTAATTTCGGTAGATAAAAAAAAATTATAAAAATAACTATATATTAATCCAAATAATATAGTCTCAGTTCTTACAAATTATACTATAAAATTCCAGTTTGAACTTTTTAAGTTAAGTATTAAATTGCTAAGTAATAATTACCTACTTAATAAATTTAGTTATACAATATATTTATCGTGGCCAAAGACTCAATTTTCATAAAAAAGAAATAATAAAAATAAACTTTCCATCGGATAAAAGGGAAAAGAGAATCGAAATCTCGCTGATTCTATACGATCGAAAAAATGAACCACAGCATTGATTGAAAATCAGGAACGTTGCACATTTATAATATTTTGATAAAAAGTAAGGCCGTTTTCACACAACACGATAGCAGACTATAAATGATAATAATAAATAAAAACAAAAGTTATTTATATTGGTATAAATACTGGTCAAATACATGTCAAAAATATTACAGTTAAAAACATCAATAGTTATACAAAAGTTTACCTAAAATTAATCACCAATATTTAAAAAAAAGTCGGTTATCATAAAAACAATCTGTAACAAGACACGCTTTAATATGTCCTAATTTTTAAATTTTTCAGTGGGTAACGCTTTTGTCTCTGGCAACAATTTATTATAGAACTGCAAAGTGCAAACCTAAATAATTGGGGCCGTGCCTCGTATGTGTAAGTTTATAATATGTAAATAGTTTCTGACACTGAACAATAAAATTCAGTGAAGTAAATGATTTTTTTATATGAGCGATTTCTAGATTTCTTTATCGCTTGCAAACGCCGCGATATAATCACATCGATATCGCGTTGTGTGAAAACCGCCTTAAAGCACAAATTATTATTTTATATTATTCGTCACAAAATATCATAATCTAACGCAATATTGATAAATATTATATCACTGACATAATACTGATATTTTTAACAATTATCGGACATGTAGTTTTTATTATTAAATTAGATGAAGAAGACAAAAAAAATCTAAAATAATCTTGCGTTACCACGCTGTTCCACACTGGTCGATTATCTAGCGTCTCTTTCTCTCGTGTCAAAACCAGGTTTACGTAAACTAAAAGCTCGTACTTTAACCGCAGCGTCTTGTAATAAAGAGCTTGCAGTCAGCAGACATTAAATTCAAATCGCATTTGTACCTACCTATCAGCGTGGGACTGGCCATACAATCGAGGTGGCGTTTGCCAGCCGGGCCCCAGTCTGCGCATCCCCCCCATGGGTCTGGCTTGCGGGACTTTCAGCTCTTGTGACCTAAATGCAAACTAGATCAGATAGCTCGTTCATACAATTAGAGAGAAATGAAATAGGAAAAATCTAAAATAGTTGAACCTGAGCAGGCCATCCCTGTTCCCTGAAACTAGTTTTGAAAATTTCTGAGCGGCGATAACTTTTGATCGAATCAACTTATTTAGACGTGTATCGTTATAGCATGACGAGAACGGCATCTTTTACGATTGAGTTATTAACAGCTTAGCTGAAAGTTCTCCTCTTTAAAAAAAATATTGATTGGCTAGCTTCATATTTGTTATATTATTGGAATATAATTGGAACTTTACTTAAGTACCTAATAATACATATCGTTGATAATTAACAATTTGTATATTTCATTATTTTTCGATAGTATCCCATCTGCCATTAGCCAGTCTCGGGTCCCGGGCTTGTGGGAAGCAACCCGGGCCCTTCCGGCCCAGTCCGACCCTGGTACCTATAATTCAGTTAAAACAAAATCATAAACAATAAATTAGAGTAATTTTATCAATTATGCAAGTATTTTTATCTTATTTATAATACAAGGGCAAAGATGTTGCAATTAAGAAAGTTTCCTCTTATTACATTGTAATTTTATTTAGTGAATTGTATCTTTTGTGAAATATCAACAGCATAAAATTCACTTGATATTTAAAAAAAAAATATGTACTGACTTTGCTTCTTGTTATCGTACCTTATCTTGTTCATTAATTTTAATTTCTTTATTTCAATAGTTGTTTACAAAACAATGATTTATTCAAAATATCGCTTCCTTACTCATATGTCGTCAATTTACTTGATTGATTTTTAGTTTTTTTCCGCGGCTTCGCTCGCATGAACATTCGATTTTGTCCATAATCGGCCACTTTTAACACGCATTTTGTGAAGCGAACACATGAAAGCTATCTCGAAATCTTGTGCCACAGCACGCCTGAAACTTAATAGCCAGATCTAGCAAGGATTCTAATGGCAAAACCAGCCTCATGTACATCGATCTTAACGTCATGGCGGTACCGATATATTATTATTTATTATACTTTTACCATAATTTTGTGAAGGGTAACAACACTGAAGCGGGTTGCCGTCGCCAAGCTTTGTACCTGACCTTTCTCAAGGCATGCAGAAGTGATGAACTAAAAAGAATAGTGTATTGAAAAGTCCACATGGAAAAGCTATAATAATTTTTAATTTAATCCTTTTTTTTGTTGTAGATCTTTATCAAATTACAATGGCTTATAGCTATTGGAAGGCGGGAAAAACGAAAAACATTGCAGTTTTTGATTTGTTTTTCCGCAAAAATCCTTTTCAAGGCGAATTCACTATTTTTGCAGGACTTGAGGAATGCATTCAATATCTTGAAATGTTTCATTTTTCTGATAGTGGTAAATACACTTCTTTAAAAATATTTATTAATTGCGCGATAAAAATGCATTGAAATCTATATTTAGTAATGTGTCGATTATTGACCTATTAGAAATTATGATTGGCAAATACTGAAGACTTAAAGCAAAACAATGCAATATCTGCAAATATGGTGTCGTTGTACCTGACTGACCTGTAGACTGTACATTTATCATCATAATAATATATTTGAACATCTTTATTTTTCACCAAAAAAAACATGCAATGGTCAATCATTTAAATAATTTCTATTGCATATTCACTTGTAATTGTCCATTTTATAAATTACAAATTGCATAATGTATCGAAATAATAACGTTGCTATTTAAGTTTCTATATATTGTCGTCTCAAATTTGGTTATTTTAAATTCGAATAGATATTGAATATCTTAAGCAACAGTTACCTCCAACCACAGAAGATAAATTTTTTGAATTTTTAAGTCAACTTACAGCGAAAGACGTAACAGTTCACGCTTTCGACGAAGGAACCGTAACATTTCCAAGGTATATATATATAGCCGTTACATACAGTAAATTAATTTGTTAATTGCACGCCTGGAATTCTGATTCTTTGCATAGTTCGGTTCAATTAATGCAATCAGTTTGCAAAACGTGAGGGACTCTCATATTACTTGACTGAGACACCGTCTACACCGAGGATGCACAGACCTAGACCCGCGGAAAGCATGCGAGCCCGCTGTAGATGTCCGCGATGCAATGCCATGCTTTGAATTAAAAATTATAATGCCATTAAATTTTGTTTAAACTTTTCTACAGTTGTTTTTATTTTCAACAGGCCCGCCTTTAGCTCACAATCTGTCCGAGTGATCCTTGGTCGCAATCACAGAACACTGTGGTCGCAATATATCTGTGCATCCCCGGTCGACATGATTAATAAGTGATATTGCAGGCGTGAGATCTGTATTTAATGCAGGAGCGGATACAGACGGGCGGTTGCCCCCCTTCAGAGTCGGAGAATTTAACAATGCTTTCTGATTTCATTCGAAATTTTTAATATATCCACAATTTACAATGCATTATTCCTTATAAAATCGTCGATCAACCGCCGCCCCACCCCCAGTGAAAGCCTGTATCCGCCCCCGATTTAATGTTACTGTTAGTAATATTTTTTTAGGGTGCCGTTACTGAGATTAGAAGGTCCTTTAATTATTGTTCAACTATTAGAAACAACTTTGCTGACAATGGTGAATTTTTCTAGGTATTTATATATCTACATGTACCTATATAATTTTTAAGGTGTCGTTTGTCTTTCCATGCCTTCCAAAAACCCTCCGCTGACATAAAATGTTGTAACTCTGCACGCTTGTAGTATAATATAGGGCACAGGACAAAACCTAACGAAACAGAGTTTTCGATTTTTTCCCGAGGGATTTTTACTTTTCTTCATAAAAACATAATCCTGAAAAGGTCTCCCAAAACTCTTCTTAAAATAATAACTTACAAGAAAGTTTTCCAGTAGTCAAACATTTTTACGTCCTCAATAAATAAAATTATCGACCAATTGTTCAGCTAAATATATTAACAAAAAATATATAAAATTAATGCATTAACGTTTCGGTCCGGATTTGGATTTTCTTCAGAACTGATCTTAAAATATAAAAATTAATGAATAATTAGTTTTTAATTGTTTTTTGAAAAAACTCGCTACACGTTTTTAATTATCAAATATTGAAAAAATAATAACAAACAATTTTTAATAAATAGTCATGGATATGATTGTAAGTAAGTACCTAAAAAGAAATAAAAAAATCATTAAAAGGAAAAATTATTTCAAAATAATATTATATAATTAATAAATTATATTACTTAAATTTTCCGTATCTAATTGAGCATTGAGAGAATTTTTATTTGATTTCATATATAACATTTCCGAAATATTTCTTTTAAAGAAATTTGTTTCATTGTCTAAAATTTTTATACTATCCCAATTAATTTTGTGGCCGTGTTCAAATTTGTGTTTAGTTATAACGTTCTGTTTATCCGGGAGTAATTTATGGTTATTTTGGTCTGAAAAATTGGTCGATAATTTTATTTATTGAAGAGTTCTAATCAGACGTTAATCAAAGATTTGTATATCTTGAATTATTAGACTTCAATCCTATCAAGTCTAACGAGGCTATTTTATTTTTTCAATAATCTCTATCTACCAACCGAAGACACACTTAATCTAATGTAATGTCAATTTCATCTTACAGTTTGATTGCAACGAATGCAGCCAGATATCGTATTGCAGCGGGCAATAATTTAAGTTTAATTGAAATCGGATTACGACGTGCTCAAGGTCCTAATGGAGCTCTTTCCGCTTCCAAATATTCATACATTGGTAAGTTGCAATTTAATTTTTATGGTGCCCTTGCTGCCCTTATACAAAATGGCGCAGAGCCAACTTAAAAACAATCGATGGTGCGAAAGAATCAATGCACTGGATTGTCACAAAAAATTAAATAGATTAGTTAGCGACAGCGCATCGGACAAGGACTATTGATTTCTATTATAAAACGAAGTCAATTATAATTGACTTCCTTTTATGAATTCGAAATTCACCTTGCGTCTTGATAATTATCAAGACGCAAGGTGAATTTCGAATTCATTTAATGTGCTACGCGTTCGTGATTCGATTCCATCTCGTAACACAATATCTATTGGACTGGATAAAAAAAATTTGAGATAAGATAAACTTATAGATTATTTTTGCTCGATAGCTGAGAACCAATAGTGCGGTTCTAAAATATTTGGCAGTTTATTTATAACTTATGCGGGGTACGGAATGTTGTACATGCCTGTACTGTGAATAAAAAAAACTATGCCGCTTAAATTATTGTGAAGTATAAAGGCCGCTGCACACGAGGCTGGTTTTGCCGCTGGAATCACTGCTAGGACTTGTGCTGGCTGTAGTACTGGCTGCGAGAATTGGAAGTGACGTCACTGCGGGCTCGCGTGCGTGGTTACAAGCTGGATTTCAAAATTACAACCGGGGCTATTTTTCGTGCATGTTTCTCTGCTTGGTTTGGTCAAGAACTAATCAGAAAACAGTATCTTGACACGTGAGCGACATGGGCAAACGTCATAAACAAACATGGCGTTTACAGATAATAAACGTTTACTTTTGTTAACATTCGAACTGTCACTGCGCGTGCACCAAAACCATCTACAATCGTGTGAACAATCGTGTGAACCGAACACATAAAAGCCATCGCGAAATTCAGTACCACGGCACTTTTGGAACCTAGCAGCGAAATCTAGCAATGAGTCTAGCGGCAAAACCAGCCTCGTTTGAAGCGGTGTTAAGTGTGACGTTACTGACAATTATTTTGGAGCTGTACTATATGTCGAAATAATTGATATCTTATATTTACAATACTGTTAATAATATATTAAGCAACCATTAACTTACCACTAGAAATTCCAAGAACTTTTACACAGTACCTACTACTTATTGATTTTTTTCAATTAGGTAATATAATATGATTAGCTAACTCGGTTAGCTAATTTTAGATTTGAGGTTTTAATTACTAAATCAATCAAATATAAAACATTTACACCGCCGTCTTGTGACTTATAGGGATGAAACATCGACAGTTGAAAATTATGTGAAAATCAAAAGAGAATGTAGAGTTTTAAATTTTGAGCGTTTTGTCGAGCTCGATTAAAAAAACAAAAAATATTTTTACCATTCACTTTTCTACAACATATTTATTGATATTTTGAAGCGTGAAGGGATTTTGCCACCTGGAACCTAGAGCGACCGCTCCTCTCGCTCTACCCCAAGACCGGCCCTGAATAGTCGGGCATTATCCACCGTCTATTGTTGTGACAGGCTAATTAGCTGCTGCCTCACTAAAATAGCTATAACTCCGTAAATTATTGTAGTTTTACATTTTTCTGTCAAGGGTATATTCTTAAAGGTTTAAACTTTAAAAATATACAATAAAAAGAATTTTGATTTTTTCAAAATTCTAGACCAGAATACCCCCTTAATAACCAAAATTATAATTGCCTTCGTATATATTAACACCTCTTTCAGATACGCCCCTGAATGCCTTCGATCATCAATTTGATATCGATTCGTTGATTGTAGAGTGTTTTAAAAGCTCAATTTAAGGACACCAACGATGAGAAGTTTTGATTTATATGTGAACCAGTGAACATTATAAACTCACCTTAGTCACGACTCACGACTCCCGTTTTAACGGTGCCTGGTACTGATAATGATGCCCCTAGTTCACAGAAAAGTAATATACAGCATGTCCCTTTAGTCTACGATTGTTTTTATTTACCGAAGCTGTTACAAAAATTTCGGAATTAAAGGAACATAACTTTCTTTCGGTATAAATAATGAATTTCTCTTAATAAAACACCTTCCTCAAAGTACAATTATCATAATTTTAACAAATAATGAACTAGGAACTTGATTTTTAGTGCTTCGTTCAAATGAAACACTTATGGAATCACTTCAGTATCCTTCCGTTCATCCGTCTGTCGTAGACGATTTTCTCTGAAACTATTTGAAATTTGGCACAGCGATAGAATGTGGTGGCTTAATCACAGACGTGAAGCATAAAAAGTTGAATTTTGATTTTGGGGGAATATCGGGTGGAAATGGGAAATGAAAAAAAAACTTTTTTAAATCGTAAAAATCGATACATGAACATTTAAAAACTCATCATTCATATTTTTTTATGTATTGTTTTTTATCAAACGTGGTATATTAGACTCTAAAAAGTATTTTTTGAAATTAAAAAATGTAATATCTGTGCACTTATACCTCAGTACAAACCTGTACTCTTTTACTGCATTATTATTACATTAATATGCCTGATGCGATGGCTGTAAAAAGTTTCACTATATTTGAAGGTCTTTCGGCACGATTTAAAGATAATATAGAAGCTTTAGGAAGTGTCCCTATAACAGTATACACTATACATTAACATTATACGTACTTGTAACACTGCATATCGATTGCTTATTGCACCAGGTTCTGGCTGGTACTTGTGTAATGTGTTATATCTTTAACAGAACCGTACTAAAAGAACCATTACGTATGGAATTTGTTTGCCAATAAAAATGTCTCTTAATTAACATGCAACGTGTTCTGCATTCTATTCTCTTTTTTTCCGGTGTGCTATAGCAATTTTGCTGAAACCCCATAATATTATATTTAAACTTAATCTCAACGAGATGTACATATGCAGAGCAAGCGGACTATTGTGCATTCAAATTTGCTTGTAAGAGATGGAATGAATTGGCTGACGTCCATGTCTCTCTCTTTCTGACTTTGAAAACTAAAACGCGAAAAAACTTAAATAATATGTTTTTACCTAAAAACTATTAAGCCATTTGTCCCTGTCTCTTTTTACCGGAAGTTGGTTCGCATAGGCCAGGCTAGGAGTCTATCTCTTCAGGTCGTTGCTTAAATTGTACATAACTACAACTATATTCATAATATTGTTTTTAAATAAAGACTTCTTTTTCAATTGTTAAAAAAATGATAAATATAGATCGCTTGAGGATTCAGTCATTATTAATCTGATTTTATCAAGATATGGGGCGTCATATTGTTTTCTTTTAATTTTGAAGGTATTTGATATATTTTCTGTTTAACATTCTGGTAGTGTTAATTCTGTATTAATTTTACAGGCGGGTTTGACGGAACCAGTAACGTATTAGCGGGCAAAATATACAACATTCCTGTCAAAGGAACCCAAGTTCATTCATACATGATGAGTTTTTCCGATTTGGCTGAATTACGTACGACAACTTTATCTGATCGGATTACAGGCAAACAACACGATTTACTAGATTTGGCCAATAAATGGCGCGAAAAGTTGGTGCCGGTATTTCAAATAGTCGAAACAGAAGACTTCAACGATAGTGAATTAGCGGCATTAATATCGTTCGCGATCGCATTTCCGGACGGATTCTTTGCTCTAATCAATACGTACGGTGGCAAAAAGAAATACAACTGTCGCATGCAGCGCACAGCTAACACACAAAATACAAGCGGCGAAAAACGGGGCGCAGCGGCCAGTCCGAACGGCGACTGTACAAACAACTTTAAACAAAGCCCCGCTCGTTCCCGCGCCAATCTCACCGCTGCCGCAAATAATTACACCGCTATAATTGACGGACGACAACAATTGCATTTGTTGTCTGAACCATACAATCATTCATCGTCATCGCCCCTAATATCAGACTCTTCTGTGAGGTAACGGGAAAACCACTCGATACGATTAAAGTGAATTCTCTGAGTCCTGATCGTGCGGCCCGTCACATCGAACTTCTTCATTCATTTGTTTAATAGCATCGCATCGTAATAAAAAAAAACATGGTTACGTTTGCACGTTTTAATAATCGTCTGTGTACTTATTGTAACGCCTTGTATAAAATCTTGGCTTCCATCGTCTTTTCCACCGATGTACGTAATGCCACGTACTTTAAATAAGTAAAGATGGTGTATTATTATCCTTTCGCTTGCACGCCATTTACGTCATGGTCATTTTAACACGCTCCGCTTCGTTGGAATCTCCATGTTACGCATGGTGTGAATTAACCCTTATTTTACCGATCTTTCGTTTGCATGCGCTTAAATTAAGTTTGTTTTCGTTGAACTGGCCATCGTTCCGTTCATTTTTTATCTCTTCAACGAACGCGACAAATGTATAGATTAAACTTTGTGCGGCGCATAAAAATTTCTCTACGAAGAAAATCGGAGAATTTGGCGACGCTAACGGTTCTAATATTACTTATGAGTATCGGATGAGTACGACTTTCTTTAAGGGGTTACACTACCCAGGCGCGTTAAAAAAATAAGCTTTTTTTGTGAATTTTTTTACGAGTTCTAGGTGGCGGATCAAAAACAAAATTTAGGGCTTTTTTACGCATATATTAAAGTTCTCAAGAACTATCCACTTCAACGAAAACAAACATTTATTTGTCAACATTCATATTACATAATATCAGTTATGTTATTTATCGATTAGGTATCATAGAGTAGGGAAGAAATACCTACTTTTTAATATTTTAACAACAGTGAATAAAAGTTTTTTTAAATAGTTTTCAAAATGAATCTATTCCATTGCCAGGAATAATTTTCATTATCAAAAATTATATTTTTATTGTTTTAGAAAAATCAATGGCTAAAATATATAATTGTTACACTCTTGCAGGACCGGTCTTTTGAACTTCTGCGCTGTAGCTTTATCGTTAAATGACCTTGGATACAGAGCAGTCGGAATAAGATTAGACAATGGGGATTTGTCATATTTATCAAATGCGGCCAGACATTATTTCTCAAAAATTGCAGAAACTTATCAGTTGCCGTGGTTCGCACATCTGATGATAATGGCTTCTAATAATATTAACGAAGAAACTATACTAAGTCTGAATGAACAAGGTCACGAAATAAATTGTTTTGGTATAGGCACACATTTGGTGACTTGCCAAAAGCAACCGGCGTTGGGTTGTGTTTATAAAATGGTTGAAATAAACGGACAAGCGCGTATAAAATTAAGTCAAGAACTTGCTAAAGTCACAATGCCAGGACGTAAAGACGTTTATAGACTTTATAGCGAAAGTGGATACGCTCTGGTAGATTTGTTGCAAAGATCTACAGAATCTCCGCCGGACGCTGATGAAAAAGTACTTTGTCGGCATCCATTTGAAGAATCCAAACGGGCATATGTGGCGCCGGCAAAAATAGAATGTATGCTGAAATTATATTGGCAAAACGGTAAAGTACAGCAGTCGATGCCGTCGCTAGAAGAAATTCGGAAAAAAGTTTTTACTTCGCTCAAAACCTTACGCACCGATATAAAAAGAAATTTAAATCCTACACCGTTTAAGGTAAATCAGTTTGGACTAGGATAACCATTTTAATTGTAACATAAAAATTTATTGTAACATTTCAGGTTGCCGTCAGTGATGATTTATACAATTTTATTCACTATTTATGGCTAGAAAATGCTCCGATTGGTGAACTTTCGTAGATCGCAAATTACTTGAAGAAAATGATGGTGTTTAAAACCCATTTTGAAATACTATTTGTAAAATGCTTTATAAAATCTCCTCATTATAGTATATTTGCAAAACTAAAATAATCAGTGGCTGTTCTTGATAGCAGCGCACGCCTTAGCCATCCATGCCCCCCGGATGATATATTCTTCAGCGTCCTTTATTTCTTGTTCCCTGGCTCCGCACTGTTCGATAGCGGCAACGGATATCATAAAAAATGTTACCTGACCACATCTGTATTAATTATAATTTTGTTACCAGTTAATATTTTGCTAAATTATTTTTTTAGAATTTCCAACATAAAATTTTCACCTTCCAGTTACCGTAATATATTTTGAAAATTCTATAAATTGTTTTGTATTGGTAAAAATAAAGTGTAGTCAAAGAAATATCCACTATTTTATTAAATTGAAAACCTCTAATCTTTATATCTAACCCATACCAATTTTCATTTTAAAATACTTTTCCTTGACTTAACATCTTATAGGACCTCACATTGTGGAGACTAATCAAAGTTTATCTGTGGAAAATATATTTTTATGCCGACTTCAAACAGGAGGAGGTTGTTCTCTAGTCGACAATAAGGCCTAGTTTATATGAGAGGCGTTCAACGCGCGTTGGCCCAACGCGCGATTACAGTTTCTATACAATTGTATAGGACTGTTTATATGATAACGCGCGTTGGCGCCGCGTTGAACGCGCGTTATCATATAAACAGTTCTATACAATTGTATAGAAACTGTAAACGCGCGTTGAACGCCTCTCATATAAACTAGGCCTAACATTTATTTTTATGCATGTCTTTTTGTTATTTTCCTATTTCTTAGTGTCTCTTATCAAAGAAGATTCATTTTTTATATAATTTTTTCTTTAATTCGTGTTGATCAATGGAAGTTTAATGCCCAATGGTCTACCTGTATCTCAGAGGATAGAATATATAATATATCTATGGAGGATAGATACGTTCTGTACAGTGTACACCCTGTATGCTGTATGGAGGATAACACCCTGTACACGCAAAAGGATGTGTACAAATGTAATTGACTATTAAAGAAAATATTGTTGATTATTTTATAAATTGTTAAGGTGAGTTATTTCAGTGAAATTTTCTGTAGTGTCAGTGAATGTTTTTTATTTTTTGATGGACGTATTTTGTGCTGTTTTTTTAACCTTCAAATACTTTTGTTTGAAGCTCGTTGTTTCAATTTTTTCGAATTATTATCTGTAAAACTTGAAAAAATACCAATATGTTTTGCAATTATTTATTCCAAATTATTTATACATAAGCATAATATATTATACATATATTAATACAATATATCGTGTGCTTTTGTTTTTCTTCTTAACCTCACTTTCAATCCTAATTTATTTTTTAAATTTACTGAAACGACTTTCTTATAAATAGTAAATATTTTTACTGGTTTTTTGAATATCTGGTTTACACAAAAATAAAATATAAAAAAAGTATTAGCGAATCACAGCCTGAAAATGATTACGCTCGGTAAAGTTGGTCGTAAGTGTAAAGCCGTATAAAAAAAATTGGTCCAACGTTGTCTGCATCGCCTTGCAAGTGAAACCCTGTATTTTTTTCCAATGAATTCAGTGAAAAGCCCACATTTTGAGCATTTTTTGCACAAGAAAGTGCCAGGGTAAAGTGAATCGTTTCTGAAATATCACAGACCAAAGTTGGAGAAATAAAAACATTTATATAACAAACGTTTGCAGGAATTTAAGTATTAAAGCCAGTCCATGGCCAGTTTCTTCAGCGACAATGTATATACTACATCATTTACACCGAGAGAATATCAAGTTGAATTGCTGGACGCAGTTCTTGAACGCAATATCATTGTTTGCTTGGGAACACCTTCAGCAAAATCTTTTATATCTATCAAGCTGATCCAAGAACTAGCCAATGATGTTCGCAGGTAAAATTGAATTAAAACAGACATTGATAATAAGTCATCATCAGGCAATCGGAAGCCAACCAAAATAATTGTGACTGCTACATTGGATATTTAGAACTGGTCGCTAGCCATGATTAGTAGGATCACATCGGGCCAGCGTGTGGCCCGACGTGAAAGTGAGTAGTTTTTGTTTTTCGGATGGACCATGTTGATTATGAAATTATGCATGGATAATGGAAAGTAAATTGAAAATATGAATTGACACTAGGTCCAGAGATAATCATTGGCGGTGATGGAAGGGGTTGCTGAAGTGAGCTAAGCGACCCCCTCGAAATTTTAAACTTGCGTGCTTAATACTCTGTAATGTTAAGTGATCGCGATTCTGTCCAAATAGAAGAAGTTCCGCCGCCAATGGTTGATGTCTTTTAGAAAAAATGATATAACAGTTTTTTTTAATAATGATGAGGCCGATTCTTTAGTTGCTTAAATTGGATATTAAAATTAACACAAATTTACAGCAATAGTTGGCTATTGTTGTTATGAAATACATTGTTACCCGAAACTTACACTATCGCGGCTATAATATGTGAAAGTTTCGGTTTTGTAACTGTAATAATGTATTTCATAACAACAATAGCAAACAATAGCTATACAGGGTGTCCCATTAAGAATGGGACATAGAACAACCGCAGATTCTCCAATTCAAAATAAAACGATTAAACGAAATATGCTTAGATAAAATGTTACTCGTTTCCGAAATACGAGGTGTTGAAGTTGAAAACTGAAAAATTATTAATGTCCATAATTTTTTTAATACACCGTATAATTTTACTCAAATCGGCACACTTGTAAAATATCATAAAATGCACCTAACAATAAAAAAATTAGTTCAGTACGCTCTACCAGTGGCGTACGGCAGGAGTAAGTAATGCTTGTACCCCTTCTAAATGTTACGCCGCTGTCTAAATTTTAATTTTGACTATAATATTAATTTTTTTGATATTTTCTAAGTCAATAATGTACACTTGTTAGTTTGTTGTAAAGTCATTGGTTTTCGAGATATTCGCAGTTTTTTTAAGACAAAATTGTAAAAATGAATATTATTAATAATAATACAAATAAAAAGTACATGTCTATCTATCTTTAACTGCGAATATCTCGAAAACCAATGACTTTACAACAAACTAACAAGTGTACATTATTGACTTAGAAAATATCAAAAAAATTAAAATTATAGTCAAAATTAAAATTTAGACAGCGGCGTAACATTTAGAAGGGGTACAAGCATTACTTACTCCTGCCGTACGCCACTGGTAGAGCGAGTAACATTTTATCTAAGCATATTTCGCTTAATCGTTTTATTTTGAATTGGAGAATCTGCGGTTGTTCTATGTCCCATTCTTAATGAGACACCCTGTATATTTGTATATTATGGACCTTGCGGTCTGTTTCAATATTTAAAATTTGATATTATTAAAATTAACATGTGAACAAATTTACAGTAGTCACATGTCAAATATTTTTTTTGTATCAACAGAGGGCATGACAGGAACAAAAAATATAGCGTTTACATTGGCGATGGGCAAAATATTGACGCTATGGCTATTTGTTTTCGAAATCTTACCGACTTGAAAGTCGTGCAATTTAAAGAACCCTTCGAGCCATCTCATGTAAATAATTTGGAATCGTCAAATGTTATTGTGACATCGAGTGAAATACTTTGGAATATTATTGTTTGCAATTACATTTCGTTGAAGGAGATTAATGTCTTGATAATTGATCAGTGTCACCGAGCAGTTACCGATGAAAATATTAAACAAGTATGCGAGTATGACATCTTAAGACTTTCTTTATATATTTGTTACGAGTTTTTTTACATATTTTATTTTTTTTTTTCAAGTTAATGGTTGAATACGGGAAACTGACATCCAATTTACAACCACGTATTTTGGGTTTAGCCAGTCCCTTATTTCAAGCAAATGGTTCACTTATAACGTTGGAAGCATCTTTAAATAGGCTCGAATCGATTTTACATTCAAAGACCGAAACTGCAAGTGATATTTTAACGTTGTTGCGGTAACTGTCTTTTGTTTTAGTGTTATTTGATAAGATGGATACTAAACAAGGACTCCAAACTCCATGTATCAGTTACCGCAAATAACCGGAATCCGTTTTTACAGGTAGTAATAATGCGAATTAAAATTTTAATTCGTGTCTTTCCTAGTAAGAACGCGAAATTACAAATGCTCATAAGAACTTCGCATTCTTAGTAGTAAGTACGCGTAAAAACGGATTTCGACTATTTACGGTAACATATTGTAACAAAACTGTTCTGGTTCGTGGTGGAATATATTTATTTACAATAGTGAAACGTTAACAAAACAGTTAAACACACAAACAAAAGTACTTCTCTATAACGTAACAAAAACAAAACAACAGTTCTAATTAATAAAATAAAAGAATAAGTAATAATGAATACAAAGTCACTATTTATGTACACAAAATATTTACAACACATAAGCACAACAAAGTTTATTTAGCACACTTATTTATTAACTATATACAACAGTTTATTTATGTTAAACTATTTATTTCGCGCACTGTTTATTTACACCGTTCATTTATCTATTTATCTCAGCAGTTACCTCTGTACTGTTCACGGTACTAACTGTCAATTTATGTCACAACTATTTGTCGTTTGTTAGCTCGATAAAGCACAATGATTGACTGCCTTCTCTACTGAGATATTCCGTGGTTTATATATTCGCTGGATCGTTCTTTCTTTTCTTGCATTCATTGTTGTCTGTAATTTGGCAACAAAGCCCTTTTTACCTACGCATATTCTTAAAACAACAAGCCGATTGTTGTCCCACAACAATCTGTGTGTCATTGTTAGAATGACGAGCCGATTGTTGTCTCACGAAATCTTTTGTCGTCGCAACGGGGAGTGTGTAACAGTATATAAAAAAAATTGGTTGTCTGTAAAGTCGGTTTACGGACAATAGTTTTACGTGATAACGTATTCCGTAATACATAACCTAAATTTTAGTAGCTGTCAAACTTGGGCCGAAGCATACTGCGCTCTCGCTTGCACGCACAGGGTCAGGCGGAACGTTAGGAACGTTACACTTTTTCGTGCGTGCAGCTGGTGTTTCATCAATTTATAAGACGTTATCACGTCAAAAACTTCTTGAAATAAAAGGCCGCCGGTGTTGTATGCATCGAAAGCAAGGATGTTTATGGTCGAAACTGTGGCGCTCGTGAGCTTCATAATAGATAAGACACCAATTAATAGAACAGTACGATTATTAACTATATTGGTTACTGAGTGAAAGTTTAATAACAGTAATGTGTACGATTTAGTGGACCGTATGAGTTCGTGCTCCTTGGTATAGTCTCCACGTTTGATAAGTCGAATACTCAACGTTATAGTTTCGTTTCAGCTATTCAAACAAACCAAATGAACTAGTTATAAAGTGCGATAGACCTATGAAAACTGAGTTGACAGAATTGCTAATCGAACACATAACGAAAGCAAAGGAATTTTTGAACGATCATCGATACGATCCATTTGAAATGTATGAAGACGAATTTAGAGAAGAACTGCAAAACATTCCTGATCCGAAGACAGATCCTCATAATATTTTCGAAGAGTTTTTAGATATTTTAAATACACTCGGTAAGTTACTCATCATTCCTTTGAAGATTTGCATTATTAAGGAGGTTGAGCCGTTTTACGAAGATAATGAAAAAAATCTTAAATAAAGTTTTTTTAATAGATTTTTTTATGACAAAAGTTTCTGTAAAAAATTCAAAATCATTAGGAGATTTATAAAGTTAAAAATTAAAAAAAACTTTTACATGTAGTCTTATGGAAAATATGTCAACCCAGCATGCAAACTGTTCATTTTATTTTTTTGCAAATAACCAAATAATGTCAGCAGTTTCGAAAACTAACTATGTAAAGCATCGATGTCTTACGCATATTTTAATATTTTTTCCAATTTAATTAGGAGACTTTTAATCAATAAAAAAAATTATTAAACCTTAGCACTTTTCGATTATGGACTTTTTTTCTTGACAGTTTTAACATTTTTAACTGAATTTTCAACTTTTTAATGATTTAATTTTAATTTTTATTACTTCTAATTTATTTTTTTAACTATGTACTGCAAAAAATATGTAAAATACAGATATTTACATAAATTTATTTTTTTTAACCTAACTTTGTACATAAAATTCAAAAGTTAGTCCATTAAGTAAAATACTGAAATAATTAATTATAATTAAAAAAAATATTTATTTATGCCTTTATGACAATAATTTATTGGTATCATCGACTTATAACCTTTTGTAAAAATTTATTATGGAAAAGTTCCCATTTAGAATTCGACTTATTTTTGATTGGGACTGTAACGGATCAACCTCCTTAACCGATTTGATTATTTTTTTAATTTTTATTGTTATTTTAGGGCCTTGGTGTGCTGATCGTGCAGCATTGCTATTATTAATGAAAATAGAGAAATTAAAAATAAAAACACCGTATGAACGGCATTTTTTATTATTGTGTATGGCATCTAGCGTAATGGTTCAAGTTAGATGTATTTGTGATGATACATTTAAAGATTTAACTGAATTAGAACGAATCACAAATTTTTCTACTTCCAAAGTATTGCGTTTAATTGAATTGTTAAAACAATTTAAACCTGAAAACAGTACGTCTGTTCATCCTTTAGTAGTTTCTGCAAATGATAGCGAAAATTTAAAAAGCGACGGGGCTGCTTTAAATGACACGGAAAATTCTTTGACAAAAGACTGTCCAATAATATTAGATAGCACCGGAGTGAATGATAATAATTGTCAGGTGGCAGTAATAAATGACGCTTTAACTAAATCAAAAATTGTAACCGATAGCACAAATGATTCTGTTCCAAGTGCGATTTCGAAAAATATAGATGAAACTTCGAGCAAGAAACAAAGTAGTATAAATAATAGAGATACAATTATAGAAAAAATTGAGTCGACATCAAATTTTATAGACAAAGAAATTATTTTTAAGGACCCTAACGTTCCTTCAGTTGTTAATGTTAGCGAGGGGTTGTCAAAATGTATTGTAGATGTGACTGACGAATTATTCTTAGAAAATAAAGATACATGTAGACTGAGTGATTTTGAGGAAACAGAACAAACTCAACATTCTGAAATTGTTAACGAAAAAATTGTTCAGAACTCAAGTGACGACGACAATGCTATTTTATGTTCACATGGCTGTGAAAATATTCAGACGGAATATGATTCTGTTAATTTTAAAAATGAAAATAATATAGACAATAACGATATAGTTAAATTTCATTCATCTGAATTAATAGATAATAAATTTAATTTAAAAAACAATTACTTCAATTGCCCAAAAAACTTAACAATAATTAAAGACGAATGCTGTCGATGTACTCGACAGGATAATGTAAAATCCTGTAAATGTATTTCGTCGTGTTCGAATAATTTTAATAATAAAAAGGTGTCATCGCTAGAAAATTGTATAGAAACTGATGTTTTAACTGAATCAAAATCATGCACCGTAAATTGTTTAGAAGCGAGCGATACTAATTTTTTACCAGATAAATGCCAGCAAAACTCGAAATTTCCCGAAACAACGTTAGTTAATTATAAACATGGAGGCCGGCAGTGGAGAGGACGAGGTCCTAAAACTGGACGAAAAATTGGATTCTCCCAAACAAAGTCACCTCCTGACCCAGATACTTTTTGTTGCATAATCTTTGTAAAACAACGATTTACAGCAAAAGTAATGTTTTACTTGTTATGCGTAAGTATTATATATTGAACACGTTTATTATTCTCAGGGGACGTCTGTTAGTTACGTGAGATGTTTTCTTTTTGTGAGATTTGTCAAGATGTGGTGAAATCCCCATCCCCCTCACGCGAGATTAACCCTATAATTTTTAAATGTTATCTATACTAATATATAAAGCTGAAGAGTTTGTTTGTTTATTTGGTTGAACTACTGGTTCAAATTGAAAAAATTTTATTTTCTTGGATAGTCCATTTATCGAGGAAGGCTATATAATATCACGCTACGACCAATAGGAGCGGAGCATCAATGAAAAATGTAAAATATAACTCAAAATTTGTCCGTCCGACAAAAAAGTTTGAACGGTAACTCCGATCATCATGAAATTTGGACACAACATTCATCTCGGTAAACTAAGATGAGCGTGCGTGTACTCATGGCTCTCCCCCCCATTCGTTCTTTTGCATCCGGGTGAAACCGGGTGGGACCGCTAGTCTCAAATAAAGCGTCGCATGTTTCTAAATTAATAGGATTTATCCAAGTGTGTAGGCTTTCACGGCCGGTGTTGATCCAAATAGTAATGTATTTTCTCTGAATTGAAAAGTTGACATCTGATTTTCATTGACCCCCCCTCCCTGCAAATGAGATTTTTCTGGACCTCTTTTCCCCATTTTGAACTCATGTAATTAATGAACGTACCCTGATGAGACTATCCGAATTTTTGTTGCATGAATCAGCAAAGGACCCCGCACGGAACATATGGGAATCGGCCCTCGGTTAAAATCTTCCATACTCGGGGATATTATCCAAAAATCGACGCTGATCAAAAGTCTCCATGGGCACGAAGTCCGGAAATGCGATCCCGGGGAGTTACTTTTATTGCAATTGTATATACTGTATATGATATATCTATGTGATGTAGATATGTCTATAATAGAATATCACAAGGAGACGGGTGCATTTGCTCATTTTCCCTATTTTGATTGCAATAAAAGTAACTCCCTGGGATCGCATTTCCGGACTTCGTGCCCATGGAGACTTTTGATCAGCGTCGATTTTTGGATAATATCCCCGAGTATGGAAGATTTTAACCGAGGGCCGATTCCCATATGTTCCGTGCGGGGTCCTTTAAGATTATTGAAATAATTTGATGGGGCGACATATACACACCGAACGTCATGTTCGTGCTACCGAATGATGTATTGTAATTTGAATCCGGAATATTAAGTGATCGAATAGACGTTCCGATCATATAAACACAAAATTCCGAACTATTGAAAACACAACCGTGCTAATTTATTGAGTCATGAGTATCACTTATATTTAATTACTGTATGTTATAGGAACTGAATCGTAATGATACAGACTTGGCGTTTATATCAGCGCAGTTTACAATGGATAAAATAGCAAATCCTGTAACAGATGTTCGCGAAGCCGAACAGGAACATCGAACTCAAGAAGAAGTTCTAAAGAAATTTCGCATGCACGAATGTAATTTATTGGTAGCTACGTCTGTATTAGAAGAAGGTATAGATGTTCCTAAATGTAATTTAGTTATTCGTTTTGACGCACCGCAAACATATCGCAGCTATGTTCACTCGAAAGGACGTGCTAAAATGCCCGGGGCTTATCATGTTTTTATTATAGAACAGCACCAGGAATTGGAATTTATCAAACAATTAGCAGAATATTACCAAATAGAAAAGGTAAAGCAATACTTATCTATCTATATATATATATAAATTTCCCGTGTCACAATTTTGACCGCGCTAATCTTCGAAACCACTGAACCGATTTTAATGTAATTTTGTAAATGTGGCTTGCTTGGTGCAACTGACGCTATAGGACTTTTATTAAATATTTTGTACAATATAACGGTGTTTTCTGAAAAAAAAACTGTTTTAGTAAAATGTAGCGACATCTGATAGAATTCACTCAAAGCTATTAGTTTAGAAGCAAACCAAAAAAATTGTTTTAAAGTAGCGACATCTGATAGAATTCGCTCAAAGCTATTGGTTCAGAAGCAAATCTGGTAGAATTTGCTCAAAGCTATTAGTTCAGAAGCAAATCTGATAGAATTTGCTCAAAGCTATTAGTTCAGACGCCGGGCCACAAATGAAATACATATCATCGTAAATCATATCTATCTCATCAGGGTGAAACCGGGACAGATCGCTAGTATAAATATAAATCAGAAGCATGTACGTATTAGTGATGTGATGAATTTTTAATGAATTTAAAGGTACTACTGCGTAAATGCGCAAATACAGAGCCTCCAGAAAGTGAAGAACAGGAAGCAGATTCATTTACGAGTCGAGTCGAATCCTACCGACCTTTGCCGGAAACGCAGAGTCCATCTGTCAATATGTCGACAGCTATTGCACTTGTTAATAGGTACTGTGCTAAACTGCCCAGTGATACTTTTACAAGATTAACTCCTTTATGGAACATACAAACCATTGAGGGGAATGCCGAGACGGAAACATTGTATCAATGTACTTTACGATTGCCGATCAACTCGCCACTTAAACAAAATATTGTGGTAAGTGTTTTTTTTTTTTTTAATATTTGAAAAGTAGTTAACAATAATCTTTAAACGATTTCCAGAGTGTTTTGTTTCCACTTGTAGGGTACACCAATGAAGACCCGTGTATTGGCACGACGTATAGCGGCGCTTCGCGCTTGTAAAGCATTGCACGAAGTACGCGAATTGGATGATCAGTTACAACCGATCGGTAAGGAAGGCTTTCGTGCTTTTGAACCCGATTGGGACAATTTTCCATTGGATGCCGATGACGAAGTTCTTGCACAAGAAGGAGTTGAACCTAGACCCGGTACCACAAAACGCCGGCAGTATTATTATAAACGGGTATGTGTAATTATTTTATTAGATTATTAGGGTTTCGTACCTCAAAAGGAAAAAAAAAACAGAATCCTTATGGAATCTCTCATTTGTATTTTGTATTTTATTTGTAAATCTGGCCGGCTAACAGACAATGAGTGTCCAGTAACAAGCCTGCTCTCAATATTATACAATAATTATTATACATTTGCAGCACTGTTACAAACTATATATATAAAAGAAAGAAAAAAAAGCAATAAAATAAGAAACATAATTGAATAATATAGAACTTAGAGAATCCGGTTATACACTAGTCACAATCAAATTTCTCTGGTATCAAGCTGAAATTCGGCATAGTTATAAAATTTCCTAAGCCGCCAACATTTCAATAGTTAACGTAAACTTGCGAGAGGTTGGGCAAAGTTTGACACCCATTTGAAAAGACTTATAATACACGTCAGATCATATATGTATATTAATACGCTAAGGTTTAAGATGTTTGCCTCCCTTTTTAGAAAAAACCACACAATTTCTCCACATAAATTATAACAGATAATTGCTTGCTCTACTGACATCGACAACTAAAAAATTTATTATTGCTATTGTTTTTGTAAACTCTGAACAACGTCTGCCATCTGACGGCGTAACGTTAACACTTCGATCTGTCATCTGACCTTCATATTGTAAATACTGCATACTGCCATCTGACGGGCAACGCTGAACAACGCTTTTGCTACTTGCGCCTCTATATGACAATTTGAGTAAAATATTTCTTTTACAACAAAAAGAAGAACGTTATAAGCAGTGTGCAAAATTAGAAACGAATTGAATACCTGCAATCATATTTAAAAAATAATTTTGTAAAGTGATAATTAATTATTATACTTATTTAGTGCGAATAATTCGCACAGGTCACGCTAATTATGAATATAATACAAAATATAGCAACTGTATTTAAAACATTGAAATTTACCAGTTGTGAAAGAACTATTACGGAATTTCCAACAACTATAGTTTTCGAAATTCAAAGACAGATATTAGCTCTGTTCCAAGCTCTCTGAGAACAGTAACAGAACCGTCACCGCCTTACGCAGTTGTGTCCAGGGCCGGAATAGTTGAGGCCATCCACCCCTGGTAATAATAAACCCAAGTAAACTTTGACCCTTTATTTTTAGGAGTCATTAGTAGGTAGTGATTAAAGAATCTTTAATAATTTTTTGAAAATTATAATTTTAAAAATGATGTTTTTAACACTCGGGGTGCGAGGCAAGTGTTTTAATTTTTCTGTCTTTGAATATTGCAACAAAATATACATTGATTTGTAACTCTTAGCATTTATTTTTTAATAAACAGTCTTTATCCTAACTAAATCTAATACATCTTACTCTATTTTGACTTTACTGCTGTGATTTTATGGGAGCGAACGCCACGCTACACGCATGTGACTATATATACTTTTTTTTCACAATTTCAGGGGACCCTGGGCACGTGCCCCAAGTGCCCATATGTAAATCCGGCACTGCTGTTTGTATCGGTTTCTTAAGCTACTGCGCAAAACTGACGATTCTCAGAGAGCTTGAAACAGAGCTGAGATAATTGATGGTTTTGATCCCATGTCGCACAAGTGTCTGATTTTTTATTGTTTAATTTTGAAATGTTTGGTGAATATTTTAGATTGCTGAAGCATTAGTCGATTGTCGTCCGAAAGCAAACGAACCAACGTACCTTTATTATATTAGCATGGTACTGACGTGCCCGCTTCCTGAAGAACAAAACACTCGAGGCCGTAAAATCTATCCCCCGGAAGATTCGCCTCAAGGATTCGGCATATTGACGTCCAAACGGATACCAAAAGTAAGACAACTACAATTGGGCTTTTGAATGAAATTTTTTTTTGTCATAAATGGAAAGATCGTATATAAGTTTTATAACAAAACTATTTTTCTTTTTTTTATTTTCGTTATAATTCAAAAGTTATATCAAATTAAAAATAAATTTTTGTACCCAGTTCCGAGAACGCGCCGACATTTCCCGAACATAATGTGACGTCATAATGTTAATTTATATTATTATAATAATAAATAATAAATTAATTAGTTATATTTAATGAAAAATATTTAGTTTCTCATAAATTACAGTCACATTATTATTTTGTTAAAAAAAAAACTTCCATTTATGCTTTAGCATCTCGAACTTCAGCTGAATTGAACCGAAAATGTATCATTTTTTAGAAAATCTGTGATCATAAATAATATCTACAGTAAGTATTTTAGCAGAATTGGCTGTTTTAAAAGCTTTGTCACACATTATTAAATAGAATTACTTGTCAACAAAATTTTTTTATACTAAATTTAGGATAGTTTTAGTCAATACACATGTAGAAGCCATTGATAGTATACTGCGTATATACATTTTAACATTAAGACGTCACAATTGTCAAAAACAATTTTAGTGCGTTTGCAGTCACGTGATTTTTTTTCAATTTTAAATTGCTTATAATTAATTTAAAAAAAGTTTTTGAAAGTTTTTCTCATCGATTATCAATATTATTTATAATAAAGTTTTAAAATACAATAAAAAAATCGATAATTATTTTTTTTTCAAAAGCCTAATTAAATATTATTTAGCAATTTAACAATTTTATATTTATCTTTAACCTTTCTATTCCAGATTTGCCCTTTTCCAATTTTTACTCGATCGGGCGAAGTTAGTGTTACGCTAGAACTATCAAAAACTCAGATCGTTTTGACTTCGGAGCAACTAAAGAAAATCTGTGAATTTCTTAATTACATGTTTACCAGTGTACTAAGATTGCAAAAATTTTTAATGATGTTTGATCCAGAAGCATCGGAAAATTCATATTTTGTTGTGCCAACTTACTATAGAGGTAAGTTATCTGACAAGGCCTCAAAGGTAATTGAAGATAAATACAACAGCAGTCTGGAAACACTCTGAATAGTTCTTTGCTAATTTTCTGTATCTAAATGGCAGTAAGGCAAATAATAGTCATTTTGATGTAAAACATACATTGACGCTTTTAATCCTGTATACAGCAGTCCTTTAAAATAAATCTATTGTCATTAATATTAAGTAGTGATGTGCCGGATCGTTGAAAATGTATATCCGCGGATACGGATACGGATCTTAACTTTCTTAGAGTACGCTGCGGTAAATATTGCACATCGACCTTTGGATGGAGACTATATGTTATGGGAAAAATTTATTGACCTCTGAGTTAACTCTCATAACAGATTGTCTCTTTCCAAAGATCGATGTGCAATATCTCATTATAAAGATAGTTTTTTAGTACCTTTGAGTTATGTACTATTGGTATGGTACTCACTACGATAAATGTTTGCAATATAAAGGTGCCAAATACGATTTAAAACAAAAAAAAATAATCTGAATGGAATTTAACAGTTTTTCATTATTACGTAATCACCTATATATATAAAATTTCATCTATGAATTGAAAATTAATAAGGTAAAAGATCCGCCAAAAACTAACAGATACGGATACGGATCTTTCTTTTCCCTCGGATATCCGCGGATACGGATACGGATATCCGGCACATCACTAATATTAAGTACAAAACGTAAAGGAAGTCTGCTCAATAAAGAGTTTTTTTTTTTTTTTTGAAGGTATTAGTTTTTCAGAATATTTATTTTTTATGTCTTACAGAAGAGTCCAATGTAACTGTCGATTGGAATTTTCTCGACCGTATTTATGAAAACAAAGATCTTAAACCGCACATTATACCTGAAGAAAATCGGAAAGACTTTACTTTCGAACCTTCGAAATATCACGATGCAGTCGTAATGCCGTGGTACAGAAATCAAGATCAACCGCAATTTTTCTATGTAGCAGAAATATGTATAAATCTTAGTCCGAAGTCATCGTTTCCTGGGACAGACTATAAAACATTTGAAGAATATTATTTTCGAAAATACGACATACAAATTCAAAATACTAAACAGCCATTGCTAGACGTTGATCATACTTCAGCTAGACTAAATTTTTTGACACCGAGGTATTTAATTATGTAGTGTAGATCTTGGTTATAACTGGGGTTGCAACGAAAAACTGTTTCTATTTTACTTCCGGGACAAACTGCGTCCCGCAAGGGTTTTGAACGGGACAACTGATAGTTGTCCTGGAAATGGGACGCCCCGTAAAGTACGAGACAATTGGCAAGCCTAGTTATTACGGTTTCTTTTTTTTCAAAGTTTATTGATATATTTTGTTATTAAAAAAAAAACAATGGGACTTAATTTTATTAAAATGCTAGTTCAGTGTATGCAAGGACGTTATTACCAATGAGATACACATATGGAGAGCTAGTGTACTGCTGCGCATGACTGCGCATCCAAATTTGTTTGTAAGACAAGGAATGAATTCTCTCTCTCTCTGATCGAAAACTAAAACGCGAAACAACTGACATAACTGAGTTAGTTTGAAACGATTCATCAAACAACAAAATAGTCTGAAATATTAATTTTGATTAAACATGAATGGTATACGCCACTTAAATAATATATTTTTACCTAGAAAGCATTTTCAACAAATGCACCTTCACTAAAAATTTGACATTTCTTCGTTTTTCAAAATTTACATAGAGCCTATAATGAGCGCGACGAAGACAACTATTAAGCCATTTGTCCCTGTCTCTTTCTACTGGAATTTGGTTTGCGCAGGCCAGACTAGCAGTCAATCCAGGTCATTGATTATAACTGAGAGCCACTGTATTTTTACAAATTTCACTTCTAAGGAAACATAGAGTGCCATATAAATATTTTTTTATAGATACGTGAACCGTAAAGGAGTGGCATTACCAACAAGCAGTGAAGAAACTAAAAGAGCTAAACGAGAAAATTTGGAACAAAAACAAATACTCGTACCGGAATTATGTACTGTGCATCCATTTCCTGCATCTTTATGGCGTAAAGCTGTTTGCTTACCGTGCATTCTTTATCGCATTAATGCCTTACTTCTAGCCGACCAAATACGTGTAAAAGTTGCTCACGATCTTGCGTTGGGACAGTGCGAATTGGATAGCGGTAAGTCGCATTAACGTGGAATAAGCTCTTAGAAATTTGAGCATTGACTGCTAATTGCCAATAGGAATGATTTGACTAATGCTATTTTTATTTTCTCGTGTATTAGATTTTCTATGGCCCCAATTGGATTTTGGCTGGAGTTTGGCAGAGGTCTTGCAAAAGTCGAAGGAAGCAAAAATGATTAAACAAAACAGTGCAAGTGCAAGCGAGTTACCGATCGAAAAGTCTGAGGTCCAAGAACAAAGTATGGAAATTGTCGTAAGAGAAGGAACTGTCGATTTAAGTAGTGATAATTGCAAAGATTGGATGGAAATTGGAACTTGGTCAAATGAAATGGCCGATTGTTTTTCTTCGGAATGTTTGGACGACCTTGAAGAAAACAGATTATGGATAGCAAATTCACCGCAGATTAGATATGGCTCTCCGACAAGCATGATTCGTACATATAATCCGTACGATGATTTCGATAGCAGTGATTCGGAGGATTCTTATGACTCGGAGGTAGATATGTCAGACGATAGCACAAAAGGTGGAGGATTAAGAATTGAGTTCAAAGGTGATAATATTGCAGAGGCTATCGAAGACGAAGAATCGTTAACGAATACGAAAAAACTATTAATGTTAACGCAACCAGTTTTGGATAATAGCGGTTCCTCGTGGTATTGTGAAAAAGATGATCCTTCTGCGAATATTTTACAAGAAAACTTCGAAAGCTCGGTCGAGGAACATAAAATGTTAATTTTAACCAACGGCATGGTAATCAGTACCGAGACGCCGGTAAATATAAAAAGGAAAGGTTCAGAAGGAACAAAAATCACACCGTCATCTCCGATCGATTCAGATAATCTTCTGACCATCAAATCTATCGAAGCAAAACACGTGGAGCTGATTAAAGAAACCACATTAACGAATTTTATTGATTATTTCGAATATGAGGAGCCACCGGTGTTTAGTTTTGACGCACAACCAAATCTGATCGGTCATCCTGGCCCAAGTCCAAGTGTAATTCTTCAAGCACTGACAATGTCCAATGCAAATGACGGAATTAATTTGGAAAGGCTAGAGACGATCGGCGATTCGTTTTTAAAATACGCCATCACAACTTACCTTTATTGCACTTACGAAAATGTACACGAAGGAAAGTTGAGTCATTTACGTTCAAAACAAGTCAGTAACCTAAATTTATATCGTTTAGGTCGCAAGAAAGTATTCGGCGAAAGTATGATTGCTACTAAATTTGAACCTCACGATAACTGGTTACCGCCGTGTTACTATGTGCCAAAAGAATTGGAACAGGCCTTGATCGATGCCAAAGTGCCAGCGAGTCATTGGAATCGTGCAGATATGCCGGCCATAAGACAAATGACCCGCGAACAAATTTGTGAAATGGTGCGAGAAAAATGTGAACAATTGGGCATTATTGAAACTGACAAAATCTTCGTGGAAAAGACAAATTCCGAAAACGTACCTTGCTTTATTCCTTATAATTTATTAACGCAGCACAGCATTCCCGATAAGAGTGTGGCAGATTGTGTCGAAGCATTAATCGGCGCGTATTTGATAGAATGTGGTCCGAGAGGAGCTTTGCTATTTATGGCTTGGCTAGGAATCCGAGTTTTACCTATCGAAGAGAAAATAATAGAGAAAGACATAGCGTCCGCTAGATGCACAGGTAGTTTAGCTCCAGTACCTCAATCGGATCATTCATGGAAACAGGTTTGTACTATTTTTAAACTTCACCTGTATTTATGTATCTATAGGTATGTATGTATTTATCTAATGGAATCTTTCAATTTAATTTTCACCTACTTTCAAACTTTTTTGCAAACAAATTTTGTACGCGTATTAAGAACCCATGACGATACAATAATTTAAATAAATATTCAAAACCATATAAATAATTTATATAAACATAGTCGTTTGATAGTTGGTTTTTAGGGTTATAATTAAAATTGGGGTTAAAAAAACCCAAAAGAAGACTGTGGACCAAAAATTATACTTTACTTTTTAGTTCACATTGCTATAAAGAGTGCTTTTTTGAGTTTTTTTAAACTCTAATTTTAATTAAGATGAAGGAAGGTTTTGGTTGAGGATCATAAAATAAGCTTTACCAGTGTTTCGCTAGTGGCCAACGTTTCGAAAAATTTATTTTCATCTTCAGGGCCTCAAGCTGGTCAAGTAGTAGTAAATTGTTCTAACATTATACATGATCATGATTATTATGAGTTAATATAATTATTTTAAACATATCTTATTATAAAAAAATTAATTAAAAAATGTATTCAATTTTTATAAAATTGTCACGCGGTGAAAAAAAAATTAAAATATTTATTTGAGAATTTAATTTAACCAAATTTGAGAACTTTCTGTGTGCTTTTATTCGATACTGGTAAAGCTTATTTTATGATCCTCAACCAAAACCTTCCTTCATCTTAATATTCTATTCACTATTGGATCAACACTAGTTTAACTGAAGACATCTAATTTTAATTTTAAATAGTAAACAAAACTGCCTTTGTAATAATAAATTGAACTGCTTTTATAGACAATATATGGACATTTAAAATCGCCACGATCGCCTTTACTTCGACATGTAGAAAATCCCGAGGATGAATTAGAACGTTTATTGGATGGTTACGACAGCTTTGAGCGCACAATTAACTATCGTTTTCGTGATCGTTCCTATTTGCTGCAAGCATTAACGCATGCATCTTATTACCCGAATCGTCTTACTGATTGTTACCAAAGACTAGAGTTTTTGGGAGATGCCGTTTTAGGTAAGTATTATATATTATATTACATCTCTAACTCTGATATCATCAGTGATAATCACAAAACAGCTGAACGTCATTCAGCAATAACACATTATGGGTATGTTCCGATATGCACTGCGAGCAGTGCTATCACTGTAGAAAAATTCGTTCCGTTATGGACTGCCAGTATACTGCCGCAGTACCCTAGGAAAATATATGACGTCATAAATCGCCGGCATATTCTACTGTGAGCACTGGCGTTTTCGAGGTAAGGTACTCGCAGTACTTTGATCACGTGATCTGTCAAAACCACTCGAGTGACTAACGTCTTATAAACAATCTACAGTTTAATCACAAAAATTATAAAGTTCTGTAATTAGTTTGAATTAATAACTAAAACAATGGAAGAATTGCAAAAAATAACCTTATTAGACATTAAAACATATTCTTTTTAATGAAAAACTATTTATTTTTATTATATTATAAATTCAATTTACAATTAATATTAATTAAGATATTTTTAATTTGACAGTACTCCAACAACAGTTTTTTTTAATGAACTAGAAAACTTTATTACACTCATTTGAACGCTGCGTCAAAATTTCAAAAATTGCGGCTGACAGTATACGGGATTGCGTTCCGTTTTAAATAGTAACCAGTATAACTGTCTATAAAGGAACGTGTTCACAGTATACTAAATTGACGTCACACTGTACAGTGGTCGCAGTGCATATCGGAACATAGCCTATGTCACTCATAGAGTTGTGGGTTGACACTTCAAGTAGTTGCGCGCAGGGTGACGTTCAGTGATTTTGCGATATGAAAATTTAAACGCCAGCTATTGATAATTGTTTTAATCGATAGATTACTTAATAACAAGACATCTTTATGAAGACAGTAGACAACATTCGCCCGGCGCTTTGACAGATTTACGTTCGGCTCTTGTCAATAATACAATTTTTGCTTCGCTAGCTGTTCGTTATGGTTTCCATAAATATTTCCGCCATTTATCACCGGGTTTGCATGAAGTTGTTAATAGATTCGTGCGCATTCAAGAAGGAAACGGTCATGCTATAACCGAAGAGGTAAATAATATTGTTAGTCTTAATGAAATAATACATATATAATATGTTCCGTTATAGTATACGTCCTTTTAAAAAATTAAAGTTTGATCGAATAATCGAGTTCGGCCAAAAACAATCTGAAGATTTCGATGAAACTGAACGTCCGTGTAATGTTCACATTTGGCAATTAAATTTTCTTGAACTAAAAACGCCAATTATATCAGTAAATTTATAACGGCACATCTATCTACGATGACAGGCATTTTTTTTCATATCAGATTGTTTTTTTTTTTTTAGTATTATTTAATTGAAGAAGACGAATGTGAAGAAGCAGAAGATGTAGAAGTGCCTAAAGCTTTAGGAGACGTATTTGAAAGCGTGGCAGGTGCAATATTCCTTGATTCAGGCATGTCTTTGGATGCCGTGTGGCGCGTTTACTACAGAATGATGAAACAAGAAATTGAATTGTTTAGTACGCGTGTCCCTAAATCACCTATAAGGGAGCTACTTGAATTAGAGCCGGAGACAGCTAAATTTGGGTATGTTTTTGCGTTGTTCATTTGTTCGCCGAGAACGCGGTTCGTTTAAATACACGCATAATAATCCTCGAGCCTCTTTCCGTCTTGTCTTCGGCATTGTCTTATATCGGAAGATTATCGGGAAAGACATCACTTGATTCGCTCGTATGATGATAGATAGATAGTCAATTTATTTGCGAAGCTATAAAAATTATTGATACAAGATGTCTGCTTACATGCAGCCCCGGATTTACGGTTTTTTCGAACCGGGGCAGAAACTTGATAATGGCGCCCCCTTTCTTCAGCGTTTGAGATAAATTACTCAAAAAAATTCACAAATATATAATGGTTGGTATTTTTCAACCATATTATATTATGATTTTGGCGCCCTCTGAAACTGCCACCCGGGGCGAGTGCCCCGGTTTACCCCCCCTCCCTCCTAGATCCGGGACTGCTTACACGACGTGAATAAAATAATTAAAACTCGGTAAATACATGTCCCTGCAGTTTACACATCGCCTTTCTAACAAGCATGTTTTTTAATTCGGTTATGTTTGTAATTTGTCTTTCCGACAATGTATTATATATCAACACTTTCGGTAGATGGGTACTTACAACAAAATGCTTTGAAAAATGGCGCTTAATAAAGCAATTTACTTTATCGGGTAATATAGAAGTGTTTTTGTGGCATTGTTTGTTATTTTTTTGTCTTAATATATTAGTAGATACCATATTACGTTAAGATCTTTTTTTGCTCAACTGGCCTGCAAGTCTCTAAATCTCAATTTGAACATAGCACATAATGCTCTTTTTTGTAAGATAAAAATTCTTTCAGCATGTGCAGAGTGACTCCGTACTACTATATTGCATTTTAGGTGGCAATACACTGTTCCATAATACAGGATGTGTCATAAATACCGGGGCGGTCAATTATTTCGAGTACTGCACGTTGAATTAAAAAACAAAAAAATACGTGTTCAGTATTTTTAAAAGATCTATTAAGCGACACTAAACTTGATCTCCCGCCCCCCTCCTGATGGCGGGGGTAACTTTGGAATTTTAAATGGGTACCCCCAATTTTTATTACAGATTTGTAGTCTACGTTGAAAAATAAGACACTTTTGTCTGAAACATTTTTTCGAATCGGAGTAGATCTTTTAAAAATACTGGACGCGTGCAGTTTTCGAAATAATTGACCACCCTGGTATTTATGACACATCCTGTATATATAACTGAAGCCATAACCGTTAATCGTTTCATTTCAGTGACCGAGAGGCCGAAATCGCTAGTTTAAAAATGTACAAAAATTTGGATTTAACTTGTATATTAAATATTACTTTCAGAAAACCCGAAAAATTGGCAGATGGAAGACGCGTTCGAGTAAGTGTCGAAGTGTTCGGGAAAGGAACATTTAAAGGAATCGGTCGCAATTATCGTATAGCTAAGTGCACAGCTGCAAAATGTGCACTAAAACAACTGAAAAAACGCGGACTTCTTAATAGCAAATCATAAACTAAATTTTATCTTATTATTTATGATAAAGTTGTTTTTTTTTTATGATGAGAATATAGTCTGTAATGATTATTAACACGTTCGTTGCCCAAATAGTAACAAAAAAAATTTGAAAAGAAGTTTGACCCTGCAGGCCATCCCTGAAACTTCCCGCTATTTTCGAGTTCAACACGCAAGAAGTTTGTTTTTTAGCTCTTCGAGTTCAAAAAAAAAAAGAAACACTTTCTTACGAATGTTTTGTTCACGATATCTTGGGAACAAATTAACCGATTTAGATGCGGTTTGCGGCAATCGACGCAGTTTTTTTAACCTAAAAAAGTAATTTATTACAAAAAGTCGATCTGATAAGAATTTTACGACTAATTTTAAAAAAACACTTTTTTACGAATTTTTCGTTCACGATATCTCTTGAACCGATTTTGATGTGGTTTGCGGTGATCGACGCAGTTTTTTTAACGTAAGAAAGTAATTTATTACAAAAAAATCGATCTGATAAGAATTTTACGAGTAATTTTAAAAAAACACTTTTTAACGAATTTTTCGTTCACGATATCTCGTGAACAAATGAACCGATTTTGATGCGGTTTGCGGAAATCGACGCATTTTTTTAAGACGAAGAGCTGATTAGATTTTTGAATTAATCGGTTTAGGTTTTAGGCGAAAACTCGATTTTAGAAAATCGGGGTAAAAACAATAACTTCCCGATTTTTTGAAAAAAAATTTGATTTTTTTTTAAGCGGGAAGTTAAAAATACCCGGGCAATGACGATGTTAACATAGGTCAACTACTTAATATTTTTAACGCACCGAGCCCACTATTTCCTGGGCAGTGGATAAGTCTGACGTGAAACGTTCATTCGAATATTGATCACCATAGAAATTTTTACTTCGGTCGTGCGATCTTAAATGTACACAATTGTTTTTTTATAAATTGACGAAAAAAATATTTTCTTTGTGTCTTCAGTATTCTTCTAAACCAATGCCGAGTGAAATGCATTTCTTTGTCGATAGATAGACGCCAATGACCTCAGCTGTTAACCGTCTATAATCTGCAATCTGTCCAAATTTTCTTGATTCGTATTCAGTATATACAGGTGTTCCATTTACAGTAGCCACCCTTATATCCGTTATTTTTTAAGATAGAAAAAAACAAATGTTAGATAACCCCAGTGTCAATTTTTATTGTTTTATGAAACACACACAGACACACCCAACACTTTGAGACATAAATCAGACTATGCAACCTCCCCCTGGTATGTCTTGGGTAGAGAATACAATCCCGAGCATGTTTTTCAATCCCGGGATTATAGATGCGTGATCCCGGGATTAGACTATGTGGTTTCTAATTGGGCTGAAATGAAAAAAAACTTGAGTAATTACTTAAAAAATGTTTTTAATATCGTTGCACAACACAAATCACAATATAGTAAGAAAATAGACAACATCAAAAAAAAAAAAACTTTACTTTTGCAAGAAATCAAAAAGACAACACAAAAAAACTATTTAGAATTTCGAAAATACAATCGCAGAAATATCAAAGCATCCAATCTTTGACTTACAAGCCTGCTTCGTAGTTTATTGCCAACATAAGCAGCAGGTTGGAGGAATAGACAATAGAACTTATAGGCTGTTTTCTAAGTGATATCCACGAACTCCTCCATTTTAGAACAGGCTTATTATACGTCTAATACTATTTGCCAACCCCGATTCATTTTGTACGTACTTCAGGATCTGAAGATTTCATATTCTTACGTATCGTACCGCGTATTTAAGGATTGTTTTTGCCGTTATGTAATAAATAATATTAATATAATCTAGGCAAGGTAATTGTAAAGGCGCAATGGATTACGGAATGCAAGCTAGATCTGTTTGTGGCAATCCCGAAAATCCCGAGATTAGCCAAGTACGATCCCGGGATTTTCGGGACCAGAAAACGGCCGGGATCCCGGGATTGTATTCTCTAGTCTTGGGTAATGCTAATACCAGCGGTAAAAAACGATTATTACCACGATAAAAACGGCGCAAATCGAAAAATGGTTCAGACATTTTTTATAGCATTTTACCTCCTCTATCGAGTGGGCTAATAAAAAATGTTTCCACTTAAAAAAAAAAAAAAAAAAAAAAAATTGATATGCCTAGTTCCGAAGTGGCGCCATCTATCGAGATGTTCATGTGTGCATATTATTTCCCCCTCCAAATTGAGCAACTTTTATTTGAAAAATTTTTTTCTATCTTCAAAAATTACGGAGATATAAGGGTGACTACTTTAAAATGGGACACCGTGTATATGAATCAAGTTTGAATGATTATTTTAGGAATTGTACATATCTCATTAGTGTTCATTGTTTAATAGTATAAACAATATTAGGGCAAAAATGATCTTGTTTTGAAAGATTTTAAAATTTCAACAAATGAGTAACACAGACAAAAATTATGTCAGAGAAACGTCGATTTTCTATTATTGACTTTCGGATGTTTTACCTTGATTTTATTTCTTTCAACACATCAGTCAACCAATATTTTTACAATACCGATTTTATTAATTCACCGTTTCATATCTGATGTTGACATCGATATTTTATAAATTTCATGGCAAATAATGGTCGCAGATTAGTCATTGAAAAGTAATAAATAACAGTTTTTTTAAAATTGAATGTTTATTAATGGTGCACAATTTAATTGATCAAGACGCTTATTAAAAAAAAAATAATATATTTGTAGTACGTAAGTTTTATTTTAAAATTAAAAGAAAATAAATGTATAACAGATTTCTTATTCCCATCTTCTGAAAGAACTGGTAACGTGTGTAGGTATTGGAACTGTTATCATAATTTTAAAAAGATTAATGAATGTCATTTGTTTTCAACTAAATGGAGATTATTCATTTAGTGACATTCATAAATCTAGATTTAAAGGCTGAAAACCGTGCCAGAAATTACATTAAACAGTTGGTGGTCCGTGGCAAGTCAAAAATTTAGTCAAATGGTCCCTCATCACTAAAAGGTTAAGAACCACTGTGTAAAATATTAATGTAATGATAAATTTCAAATCATCACAGAACATCAAACCACGACAATTTAGAAGATGATAAGGCATCTCAGCTGGTTAGCGAAATATTTCGCCAAAAAGAAATTCTAGTTGGTTTGATGCTTTATGATTATTTTTTATATTCAGTGCCACACCAAAGATTCCATCACTCTTCAAGAGGTTCATGGATAAATATAAAGACGAATCATTTGGTCCATTTCAGCATTAGCAGCGTAAGGCCGCTGCACACGAGGCTAGTTTTGCCGCTGGAATCGTTCGTAACTTGCGCTGGCTACGAGGATGGAAATGACGTCATTTCAGGCTCGCGCGCAATCTGGATTTCATAATTAGAACGGGATTTATTTTTCCTGTTTGTGTTGAGCAAGAACCAATCGGAAAACAGTATCTTGTCACGTGGGCGACATTGGCAATCGCTCACAAACAAACATGGCGTCCTGTTTAGTGACAATAAACGTTCACTTTTGTTAACAATCGAACTATCACTGCGCGCGCACCAAACCCACCACGCGTCTATGGAGACCCTCCATACACGCATCGTGTGAAGCGAACATATAAAAGCCATTATGAAATACAGCGCCACGGCACGCTTGAAACATAGCAACCAAACTTAGCAAGGAATCCAGTGGTAAACCAACCTCGCATGCAGCGACCTTTAAGGAGGTTGAGCCGTTTTACGAAGATAATGAAAAAAATCTCAAATAAAGTTTTTTTAATAGATTTTTTTGACAAAATTTTCTGTAAAAAATCCAAAATCATTAGGAGATTTATAAAGTTAAAAATTAAAAAAAACTTTTACATGTAGTCTTATGGAAAATATGTTCATTTTAATTTTTTGCAAATAACCAAATGTCAGCAGTTCCAAAAACTATCTATGTAAAGCATCGATGTCTTACGCATATTTTAATATTTTTTCCAATTTAATTAGGAGACTTTTAATCAATAAAAAAAATTATTAAACCGTAGCACTTTTCGATTATGGACTTTTATTCTTGACAGATTTAACAATTTTAACTGAATTTTCAACTTTTTAATGATTTAATTTTAATTTTTATTACTTCTAATTTCTTTTTTTAATTATTTACTGCAAAAAATATGTAAAATACAGATATTTACATAAATTTATTTTTTTTAACCTAACTTTGTACAAAAAATACAAAAGTTAGTCCATTAAGTATAAAGTACTGAAATAATTAATTAATATTAAAAAAAAATATTTATTTATGCCTTTATGACAATAATTTATTGGTATCATCGACTTATAAACTATAAAAGTTCCCATTTAGAATTCGACTTACTTTTGACTGGGACTATAACGGATCAACCTCCTTAATTAAGACGGAATGAAGATTGTGTCACAGTACAATTTTTTGAGCACCTAGATATTTGCAATTTTATAAGTACCTATATATGTATTTTTAAATTTGATTTGTATGTGACGTTTCTAAATAAATTTTAGAATGCGTATTCCGATGAACCATTGGTTTTCAGTAAAACGATTTCCTAAAAACGTCCATTTTTACGTACTTGTAAAATAGGAAGTCTCAGACGACTCATCTATGGACAGTACTATCGTGAAATAAAGAAAAAAATTCTGAGCAGAAAAGTTCTTACATTTTTTTATCTGAAGTACTGTAATTATCATCAATAAGTGGGGGAGTAGACGTGGTTTATTAATATTCTTTTGTAATTCGTTCAACTTATCGATGATAATTAAATTAACAGTGCATCGAATTTCGGTACTGTTTACCTGTATACCTGTAAAAAAGTCTTGAAACATCGAAAGCAGATGTGTACAGGTTGCATACAGTATCTTGCATTATTAAACTGACTATTATCCCACAATAGAGTTGCGTAATTCGCGAACTAACTAGTTCGGAGGAGCGTTCTTATGAGTGAACTAGTTCGCAGCCAATCGAGAAATCACTTCATTAGTTCAATTATCTACCACGCAAGGAAAAATGGCTAACGACAAAAAATTAATATTGTAGAATCTGTACAATAATTTTTTACTAGTTTAAATACACTTGCAAAAATAAACTAAATTTGCTTCTTTTTAATTAACATTTTTGTCTGCTACAATATAAGTTTCATTTATTTTATTCAACTTTTTTTTTCTTTCTTATAACCTGAAGCGGTTTAAAAGCGAACTAGTTCGTGGAAAAATGATGAACTAAATTGAGCGCTCTTTTTAGTAAACTAAAATACCCAAGTCTATCCCACAATATTAACAAAAAATTCGTGTCACTTAACCGTTGATTGGTCAACGTATCATGCTTATTACATGCTATACTCCGGGCCAACACGTCGCAAGCTGATAACCAGGACAAATGAACTCAGCACGTGACTCCGTCACTAGTCATTCATAATAATTGTATATTTTGACGGATAAGGTATACAGGGTGTCCCATTAAGAATGGGACATAGTACAACCGCAGATTCTCCAATTCAAAATAAAACGATTAAGCGAAATATGCTTAGATAAAATGTTACTCGCTCTACCAGTGGCGTACGGCAGGAGTAAGTAATGCTTGTACCCCTTCTAAATGTTACGCCGCTGTCTAAATTTTAATTTGGACTATAATTTTAATTTTTTTGATATTTTCTAAGTCAATAATGTACACTTGTTAGTTTGTTGTAAAGTCATTGGTTTTCGAGATATTCGCAGTTAAAGATAGATAGACATGTACTTTTTATTTGTATTATTATTAATAATATTCATTTTTACAATTTTGTCTTAAAAAAACTGCGAATATCTCGAAAACCAATGACTTTACAACAAACTAACAAGTGTGCATTATTGACTTAGAAAATATCAAAAAATTAAAATTATAGTCAAAATTAAAATTTAGACAACGGCGTAACATTTAGAAGGGGTACAAGCATTACTTACTCCTGCCGTACGCCACTGGTAGAGCGTACTGAACTAATTTTTTTATTGTTAGGTGCATTTTATGATATTTAACAAGTGTGCCGATTTGAGTAAAATTATACGGTGTATTAAAAAAATTATGGACATTAATAATTTTTCAGTTTTCAACTTCAACACCCCGTATTTCGGAAACGAGTAACATTTTATCTAAGCATATTTCGCTTAATCGTTTTATTTTGAATTGGAGAATCTGCGGTTGTTCTATGTCCCATTCTTAATGGGACAGCCTGTATATGTGAGTAAATATTGGTGTTTAAAATAATACAAATTTGATTTAAAAAAAGAACTACATGTTTTATTTTCTCATAATTACGATGAATCAGAAGAATCCGAGTCTTCAGAGCTACTTGTATCCTAAAAAATGATCATAAATAAATAAATGCATGGTATTTTTGTATAAAGGTCGCTGCACATAATACTGGTTTTGCCGTTAGGACTTGTGCTGGCTACCGTCAGGCTGAGAGAATAAAAAGGACGTCACTTGCTTCTCTGCCGGCTTTGGTCAAGACCAACAGTATCTTGTCACGTGAGCAAACGCCCATATACAAACATAGTGTGTGTTCTGTTCAGGGACAAGAAACGTTCACCTTTGTTAACATTCGAACTGTTACTGCGTATGCAACAAACCCAGCTTCAAAACAGGCTTCTAACGGCAAATCCAGCCTCGTGTGCAGTGACTTTAAGTTATTAAAAACCAAACGGGCAACTCACATCGCAATCACTCTCTGAATCACATTCGGACGATGACGATGATGAAATATTTGGCACTGACTTTTTTGTTGCCTTCAGATTTGAATACTCTCTAAATTGTTCAGGATCAAGTCCTTTCAAAAACTGTTCATAATTTTTTATGTATTTCTGTTTCATTTCTGTCAATTTTTTTTGATAATTACTCTTTTCAGTATCTGGTAACATTTGCCATATTTGATCTAGCTCTGCCCGCGATATGGCTTTTTTATTCCTTATCAATTTTTTCGCAAATAACAAAAAAGCCGTTCTAAAATAGAAATCGTTTTAAATTTTTTTAGTTTTTTTGTTAACGTCAAACACGGATAAAACAATCTTACGGTGGGGGTTGCTCCGGCTCTCCTGCATACAGCAGTTCATTTTGTGGATACACAAATAGATCATCGTGTTGCTTCTTACTGGGTGAATTCTTTTCTTTTTCATTTGTAGCTTCTCTCACAGTATTGGAAATGTCCTCAGAAGATTTCGGTTTTATGATTTTTTTTCTTTTTGGTATACTTTTTAATAACTCTTCTTCGCGTTTTTCTTGCGATAATGACTCCAAATAAGTAGCGTATTCTAATTTATATTGTTCAATCATCTGTAAAAGTAAGAAAAAATATTATTATAACACCTACTTTTTATTTAAAATATAATTTTTACGAATCGAGCAATATAAATTTTTTTGGATAATACCAATAATTAATTGGACAATCGATAAACGATATTTATCGCCTCATTACTGTGTTAATTTTCGCCCGCCATCAGCAATATCGCTGATCCCTTTTTAAATTAATAATCACAATTTAAAAGCGTGTTTTTTTGGTTTTTTAAAATTATAATTTTAATTATCGCACTAAAAAAACACGCTTCATGTGCCTAGGGAATGAATATAAATGCCTACGGGTAGGAAACGCATCATACACACTGCTGGATGGTTGTTAGCCTGTTTACAGTAATTTTTCAAATTAAGTAATTCTTTATATATTTATATAAATCATTGTATTGTCATGGGTTTTTAATACGTGTGCAAAATTTCATATTATTCAGGCATCTGGAAGTGAGTGAAAATTAATTTGAAAGATTCCGTTAGATAGATCATACATACATACGAGTGAAATTAATAAAAATGAAACATACATGAGCTACTCTTTCTTTAAACTCGTTTTTTTCTTCTGGAGTGCATGCTTTCCATTGTTGAGCGATCACATGCATTCTCTCCTTGGGCGAAACAGATTTTAATTCGTTGCTCACTAACATCATACGAGAAAACAGACTATACGCCGAGTTTGGTGGTTTTTCTGGTTTTCCCGCCATCCGTTCTTTAATCAATTTTTCTTCCTTTGTGAGAATACTCTTGATAGTTGGTTGAACTGTGCTATTAGAATATTTCTCAGCATGCATTTTAATTTGTTCCTAAAATAAAAACATTTTAATTTCAGATCGACATAAAATCACAATAATTATTATCGAATTTACCACATATTTTTCTTCCTGTTCCAAAGCTAGATCAATCCAAAATATTTTTTTTTTATCGTTCATCGATTTCCACTGCTCTTTACATTTTTCAATTAAAGTATTTCTATCAAAATTTGGATCGCTCGAAAACTTCTCTAATTTACTTTTACAGAAATATCTAAATGGTGTCAATGGTTTATGCGGATTTTTTGTATCGCTTTCTGGTTTATCTTTTTGTGGAATCAGTTCTGGGTGGTTTTGACTGAAATATTTAACAAAAATGAGTTCACTCATAACAAATATCAATCGATCAATAGAAAAAACTTACTAAAACCGCTCCATTTTAGAGTCGTATTCCTTACGTAATTGTACAGCTGTATTGTTATATTTTTCCTTTTTCTCAGGTGGCATATTTTTGTACATGGTCGCAATACATCTGGACAATCCAGTCTTAAAAAAGAAAAGTTTTAATGCAATACAGCAGTTTTTTACTTAAATATTAAAGATCAAACGCATTCATCGTTAACGCACAGCTAGTTTTGATAATTATTTGAGACTTTGTTATTACCATTTCCATTCCTGGATTTTCTTGTAGCACTTTGTCTTTATTTTTCAAGTAAAAAAGCATGTACGAAGTTAAAGGTCTGCGCGGCATTTCTGGATGACGATTGCTTTTACGGTAAAAATTGGTCCATGGCTTAATAATCCACTGTTTAGCATCCTCAACCATTTCTTTTAAAATTCTATAACTTCTCAATTTTTTTCTTATGGTTTCCCAAGCTTCTTTACATTGTTCCGGACTGTAAGTACCAAAAGCAACCTAAAAATAAGCACAAACAAAATTACAATATTTTAAATTATAAAATTAAAAAATCAGATATTCGATATTAACCGTATCCCAGCATAATTTATCGGCTCTCGATTGGTGTCGAAGTGTGTCTCGGTGAGGTATAGCATCTTCGATGCGTTTCAAAAGTTCAGAAAGGTCATTTTGTGACCACGCTGCCAAATCATCTATTGCTTGGCTGTTTGTGCCATTATTTAATGGTAAAACATTTGATTCTTTTGCCAAGTGTTCAACAATGTCCGATTGTATATCGTCTTCAGGACTTATAATGTTTGTGTTTTTATTTTTTTTTTGTGCACTCTGATTACTAAATCGTTTTTTAGTATCACTTACAGGTTTGCATACATTTTGACTTTGTTCGGATTGTGTAAGTGAATAGTCTGCACTTTTATGAGAAATTAGTTCACTCTTCTTTTTGTTTTTCTTTTTTGTGGCTGGTAATGGCAGCTGTATATTTGATTCAACATCACTATCCTTACAAATTATTTTTACTTTCTTTTTACTATTCAAAGTTTCTGAATTGCCGCGTTTTCTTTTGGAAACCATTTTTACAAGTTGCTACCTAACAATTTTTTGTACAACAATGTAAGGCAGTTAAATTCTTAGGATGCAATAAAAAATAATCATTTAAATGTGGACATTATCTGAAAATTTAATATATTAAATTTTCCTTTTCCAATAGATATTAAATATATATTAATAACGGTGCAAATTTTATTTTTTTTTATTTAAAGCTTTAAAATAACTGATCTACATTAAACACTGCCAATTTCAATTTAAAAAAATTATGACATTGGAATATTTTCTTACGTCACATTTGGTTAGTTTTTTGAAATTATGAAATTTTTTGGATTCATCCAACTGCTCACTTATACATTTTACTTTAAAAACATCTGGACGTAACAATGGAGAAAAGGAATAAAATGGGAATAACTCATGACAATTCTCTACATCTTTTCATTGATTAATGAATTGTATTTTAGAATCAAATCATTCAGTCTTGTTATACGCGAGAAATTCGATTTTCATTGGCGTGTAAATACAAATTTAATGAATGGCTACGATTGTCTGACAGTAATAAATAAGGTTAGTGACAAAAGTTATCGCGTCCTTTCATTCTTTTATAAATATTTAATATATTGTTCTTACATGACTTTTTCTGCAAATTGTGTACGTTAAGCTTAATAATTACTTTGATTTTCATGTAGGTATTTTTTAATCAATATTATGTTTTTATAGAAAATTTGCAAAAAAGAAGTCTTCTTGATGACAACTAAAGACTTATGCAAATTGCAAATGTGAACCAGAGAACATACACTTTATGTGAACAACGCGCGATGTTCTCTGAATGCGCGTAACCAGAGAAAATACGCGTATCGCTATCGCGCAGAAGCCAGAGACACAGCAGGACAGTTGTGTACTCTGTGCCAGAGAACTGCCAGAGGGCTCAGGGCAGAGACAAATTTTTATGTCGTACTCGTGTCGTCAGTCAGAGACAATAGTCGTAACAGCTATATTTGCTATGGCTGACGCTTGTTAATCGTTGGACGAAATGTGAGTTTTTTTAAAAGCATTTACATATAAATAACAGGGTATAGCATTTTGGGTTCACATATTAATACTGTAAAAACAAACAAGAAACAGTATTTGTATGTCGGTCAAATAAAAAAATATTCCTTTTTTTGGAACAAGGGGCGGCTACAGGCCGCATATAGTTCCATCAAGCTAGCAAAATTTTTTAAAACTCATAATAAGTCGAATAAATATGCTGAATTTTAAACAGTTATTGAAAAATCAAAATAAGTCCCGATTTCCTGATAGCATAGCATAGTTTAAGAAAAATAGAATGTTACTGCACAGTTGGTCCATTGTCCATTATTGTTTACTCTTTACACACAGCCTTCATTTGATAGCAAAATTCGTGACAGAGCCGGCAATACGGCATAGTAAAAGATACCAAATTATAAATTTATATCTAAAAAATAACCAAGAGGCATATTTTGAGACGTATGTAGGTATACCACGGTTTTGCACTTCAAATTTTATTTTTATTAATGTTTTACTTTTTACTCTTATACAGGTAGATGAGTTTATAACGTCAACGAAGTATTAGTCAAAATATGAAAAATTCTCTAGAGGGGCGGCACATCAGGTTTTTGCGGGCGGCCGACACGGTGCCACCCTAGGATCGGCCCCGAGCGTGGGAAAATGTTTCATTTGCACCAAATTATATACACTCATCAGTAAGTAATTCGTTATTTGCAAACTAATATGTTTTCATAGATTTTGAAAATCCAGCTGATTTTGTTAAAATTTAGGGGCACATTTTAATCGTAATCTACTTTCAAAATCGTAGCAGAAAGTAGCATATGTGCCATTATACTTTGTACACTAAACCATGCTAGTATTAATATTATTCGTTCACATTACAGAAAACAAATTGTACAAGTGCACTAAATGCGATTACGTCACGCCGAACTCGAAACTCCTGTCGACACATTAGAGTGCTGCTCACACAGTGAACGCACGCAAAAAAATCGCATAGCGAACAGTGCGTTTACGCATCCTGGCATTGCAAAAATACATACGGGTATTTTTCGCATTTTTTGTATTACATGAACAATTATTTACGACCAATTATTATTTCCTGGTTTGGTTGTTAGTCCTTCATAAGGGCCTAATAGGGTTCCAATAGAAAACCTATCCATAGTCCAGACTCCCAACCCCCTTCCCCCTGCCTACGACCTTGGTTTGAATTCATCAGGTGTTTTCTTTGTATAATGTTTGAGGAAATATTTATTTCAATTTAGGCAATTTGGCCAAACATTTTTTTTTTTCTACAAAAATACATACTGTAATCAGTAAATAGTTCAGAATATCATTATCGCTAGGATAAAATTATTTTCTCATTTCACGGAACTAAAATAATATGTACAGTCTGCATTGTTGTACTTGCATTTATAATTTCTAATGACTTTTTTGTTATAAAAATTGTGAAAACTTGTTTTAAAGTTTTAATTTAAAGACCACTGTATATAAATATATTTTGAAAAAAAAAAAACAACAAATAAATCAATTAAATTTATAAATGAATGTTCTATAAATATGACAGTGTCAGAAAATGGGTTAATATTTTTTTAATCTAGTCAGCTGTTTCGACTAGTTGCGTACAAGAGCGAGTATTGTTGGAGAAAAATTAAATTTGACGCAATCTTATACTTTTTGTATGACATGAAATTATTTCAAAATCATTTGAAATGCTTTCTGTAAAAATATTTTTTGAATTATCATTATAAAAAATTCTTTCCTATAAAATGTTAAACAGCTTTGCAGCGTATAAGAAAATATAATTGTTTTTTGCTGAATTGAATAAAGTCATATTATTTATTTAAAACAAACTACAATATTGTTAATTAAATTACCACGGAATCTAAAAACTTCAGTAAAGTCCAACAGGTTGTGGGTCGAAGTTGAGCATTGCTAAAGGAATGTTAAACTAAGGTGAGTCAACTGATGCACGCGAATAAATCCGAACTTAATGCATCATGAAGCTCAATAACGAGAATTATTAAGTCTGGAAATTCAAGAAGGAACGTTTGTTCATTAAAAAAGAGTTACCGAGTCAAGTGAGTATGACAATGTTAACAGAAACAACTGAAGCTAACTCGTGGAAAAAGAAATATGACAAAGCATGTGTTATCATTGGATTAATTGTCGAAGATTTACAATTGGTTCACATCTGCAAGGCAAAAGCGAAAGAAGTCGGAAACGTTGAGAGGCAAATTTGTAATTTAAATCTTTCTGAGACTGGGAATGAGGCAGCCTTCATGCAGCAGTCTGCCCAATCTGTACTCTAATTACAGCTTTAGAAACCAGACCGAAAGCGAATCTAACTCCTGATTTGATCAATTTGCTCATTAATGAATACAGAAGATGGTTGGGTGCTCCAGATATGACAGAGTCAACTGTAACACTCAGATTATCACAGAAAGGAAGTATGAGTACAGCTAAAGAAAAGATATGCTATTTTTGTAAAAAATCAGGCCACTTTAAGCAGGATTGCTTTAAATTTCAAGGGTGGAAGGCGAATAAAAAAAAGATGAAAAAAGTAAACAAGGTAGAACAGCATAAAGGCCAAGCAGGGTTTGTTTGTTTTACCGTTTCAATAAAAAGTTAAAATTTCAACTTTACAAGTCGTGTTGGTTAAACCGAGGAGGGTGTAAATGACATGCAGCGCTATGGAGGCGTAAACTGTAAGCGTTGGTGAAATTTGGTCAGATGTCGCTAGCATTTAACAGCATCTAATGTAGCTTGGGTTTTCAGCGACATCGAGTATACGATTTCCGAGCTAGTTGAGCGTAAGTTGCAATGTCGGCAAATACTAGTCGTCTAGTAATAATAAGAAGAGAATAGCCCAATTGTTAAAAGCAGCTTGCCTCTCAACAACTGTCTGTTTGGAACGTCGCCATTGGGTTGCGGATTATGTATATAAGTTTATGTGTACGTTAAAAGTGTCTAATTTTTCTATTATTAACATAAATTTTATGGATCACATTGTGTCGCGATAGTAAAAACAGCATACGAGGCGAGGCTAGATTATATTAGACGGGTGAAATATGTAGTGTGTATCTAAACAAATTGCCTCGAAAATGCTTATATCAGGTAAGGTTTTATTTTTATTTATTGTTCTAACCTTACACTTGATTCATTTGACATTACTAGCGAATGCAAGTATTTGTTCTGTTTTAGAATTAAATGGAGCTAATATTTGTTTTGTTACAGATTTATATTTGAAAAACTTATTTGACACAGCATTTTATCAACACATCTTAAATGGGCCAGAAGCATCGAACTTGAATATATGCAAAGGTGAAATATTCAACAATTATTCAACTCTCAGATAAAATAAATTGAAATTTTAATGTGATTTCTTTGTATTAAAGGGATGTGGTTGTTTTGTTGAATTCATAGTACCACTTAAATGAAACGAGCACAGCGAAGGAGTTGAAGGAATCAGTGTACAAGTTTGGAGTGTTTTATCGTGATGTTTCATGCATTTAGCGTATTCGTCTATAACTATTCAAAGAAATAGAAGGTGTATTTTTTATATTAGTGAGTGTCCACAGTTGAATTATCTACATTACGGTGATTGTACAGTATTGAAAAAATCTGTGTAGTTTTTGATTTGAGTGTTTCTGGACATAGACAAGTGGAGTGAATGTTTTGCACGCAGGGATCATTTCTTGTTAAAAATAAATTAAAAGTCAGAAAAAAGTTTTCTTCTTCATTGATGTAACTTGAAACTGTATTAATTTCTTTGACAATGTGGCGGTGTGCAGTGTGTTGACACGATGATGTGTCTTGTGTTATATACCCGACGACATGGTTCGATCTAGTAGGGCACAACGGTAGTGGTATACGATGGATCGGGACATTCCCAGTGTTCCGATCACAACGTTGGCAGGGGTGGCCAGTCTCACGGACTGTGAGTATATAATCATACCTATTTTTTCGTTTATTTGTTTTTCTGCTGTATTTCTTTACAATTACTTTAACACGGTAGTACATTTTTTTTATTATCGATTACCTATGATTTGTTATTAAATATATAGTGTTGCCGGAGATGCCGTTGCCGACCCCACTACCACAAACATTAAGCAACAAATCGTTGTTATTTCATCCGCGAGTCAAAGAAGAGGCGTTAAATCTTCTATGTATGCGTGATGACACTTTGGTCCCCCAACTGGTTCATTCACTTGTTCAAACTTCAGCCGATCACATGTAAGTATTGAAACAGAACTATCTAATATATATAAAAATTAATGTTCGTTCGTTCGTCTGTTCATTAGTCCCTATGGAACCTATGCGTTGTCATCCGATTACGATGAAACTTCGAAACTTTGGTGAATCGTGCTCGCGCCCGCGAAAGCTAAAAAAACTTTTTTTAATACTTTAATGAAATTCAAAGTGTTGAAACATTGTGCTTTACTGTTGTCGCTAGCGGAGCACAGCACCGTGAGACAAGATTGTAATAATATATAAAATGTCAGCAAATGTTTTCAAAATTTTAATTGTTAAAAGTATGATAGTTATAAACCAGTGTTTTTTTTTTTTTTTTTGATAAAATTTTAGACGGATCAACTGCACTTTGTTACAGAACGATTAAAGAACTAATTTTCCTGTGTCTATACATAATTTTGTAAAATGGTGTTAGTTTATGTATAATAATTCATTATTATTATTTTTTTTTTCTTTTTTCTTACATCATTAGTAATATGATGTAGTCAATCTACTACTAACAATATGTACAATAATACATGCAGACAACAGTCTGGTGAAATGATCAGCGCGCTGATATTTGGAATCTGACTGTCATGGGTTCGAATCCCACCTCTGTCTAAATATTTTGTGATGTCGTTTAGATCCAGCTTTAATATTTAATAATATCTTGTATATGTATATATTATGCTCTATATACGGAGACATACAATTGGACATTCCTTTTTATAAAAAAATAGTAATAATAATAATACATTTATAGTGCCTTTGCTGCTGGCTATGTTATTTGCAATATAAGAAATGTGGAACGGTTTCATTCATTAAAAACTTGAGCTTAGATTTCAAAATTGTTTGTTTTTAAGGTTAGAAAAAATTTTGACAAAAATTACATTTACATTGCATAAATTTAATAATAATTCAAAACAGATATTGTATTATGGTTCACTTCTCAACACGTTTTGATAAATGCTCTTTTAAGTGAAGTTACTAATTAAATACATTTTTTTTTGTCAGAGAACTAAAGGATCACTATGCAGGTACAGAACCTCACGTTGACCAGCAACAAAGAATGCCGGAATTGTTAAAAGCGATACTAGAGAAAAATCCTAACGTGTTCAATGGTCCACAAGGTATGACAGTTACAATATTGTTGGTAAACACACCCGTTATTTTTTTATCCGACTGCCCCAGAATGAGAGTATTGTTTTTCGGGGGCCTGTATGTATGACATACATAAATACACTCAAAAAACATTACCTTCCTTCTGGACTAGTCGGGTAAAAAGAAAAAACTCGAATGCAGTTATTTTAAAAAAAGCAAACAAGAAACTTGACTGCAAATTAATATCTAAGAAGAAGAAAATAAGTCGGAAAACCTCAACATTCGGCAGGTGGAGACCCATTCAAAAACAAAAGAAAGAAACAAATAGATCCCCACATGCTGCGTATTAAATTTTTTCGACTTGTTTTCTTCTTTTTAGTTATTAGTTTCATTTTTGTGCAGTCGTGTTTTTTTTTTTTTTTTTAATAAGCATTTTTTACAACTGATTATATCCATTGTAGCCACCATGTCTCACGGAGTGTCTGCGTGGAATCATGCAGGAGGCGGGAGCGGTGGAACAGTGACGCCGGGAGGAAGCGGAGCGTATCCAGTTCCGGCTCCGACACTTGCGTTTGGTCAAATGTCTCCTTGCGGCGGACTTCGTCACACACCGCAAGGTAGTCCTGCTTCTCCGGCTTCTGCTCGATTACCTCTCTCCTCCACGCACAGGCCTTCTGTAATTACTGAACAACAGAAACTTCCAACGCCTCCCCAACAACAACAACAACAACAGCAGCAGCAGCATTTACCTCAATCGGCTACGCCTCAACAGCAGCAGTCACAGCAGTTAAATTCTCAGCCTCTCGATTCATCACAGGCCCAACAGTTGCTTCCAGTTCCACAAAATAATTTGCCTTCATCGTCGGTGTCCTTAGGTTTCACACATTCTTCGAGTGTGGTTCGTTCACAGATAAATTCAACGGTGAATTGGAACGAGCCTGCGCTACAACAGTCGTCAAATTTACAACAAAACTATAACAATCCAATCGTTCACGATACGTCACATTGTTCGACTGGTAAAAGTAAAAACAATTCGAATTTTCAAACCGATCAACCGGACTTAACGCAGTCACAAAGTGTACTGCAGCAGCAATCGAAAGTAACACCTGCGCAACCACAGCCGAAACCACAGCCAGCTGTGGTACAGGAACAGTCAAAAATACAATCTGTACAGCCGCAACCAAGAATAACCACGAACTGTGCTAGCGAAAACATAAAAAATTTAAAGTCTGTTAGGATTGTGCACTCTCACGAACACAAAAATCCCACTGACCATAGGGCCAATTACTCGAGCGATATTAATTCTACACCACAATCTGTGCCAAGAGTGCTGCCTGCGACGAAATGTGTAGACGATATTAAAACTGTGCCGTCGGTTCAGACTTCATCGGTGAACAGTACAAAGCCGTATAGTGATAATAACAGTACGTGTTTTTCAAGCGGAAATCCTCAAGGAAATAACGAGTGCTTTTCACAAGCCGGTGCAAATGTAGAAGCGGCAACGCTGCAATCTTCTCGACACGAAGTCAATAACCACGTGTCGAGGTATTCACATTTACCGGGCGGGAATGAAAAAGGTATTGATTGCGAAAGGCAGGATCATATGGTAAAGCCGATGAACATAAGAGGTCCGTCGCCGGCTCAGGCGAGCGATGCTCCGCCTGCACCAGTTCCGCTGCCCTATGCGACTGAACATCCTTCTCAACAGTCGGCGCCTCCGATGCAGCAATCGATTCCTTCTCAATCGGACCAGCCTCAAACACAGCAAATGGCCACGGCTCAACCCGTCGTTCGACTCAATAGGCTTTCGATGGAAGACCAAGCAATGATGCAGAAAAGTTTAACCGAGTTTGTCGAACATAGACCTCAACTTGCTAGCAAGTTAGGTCTGACTCCAAATAACCAAGCCGCAGGCACTTCAGAATCTGACAGCGAGGATAGCTACTCTAAATCGAAACCTAAAACAGGTACAATTTTTTTTACACTTAATTTGTAAAACGTGTTTTGAAAATATTGCAAAAATCATTATTTTTCCTATTTGTGCTATGATTTAAAAATAACAATTTGTTTCCAATTGTTATAGAAAGAAAACGTTCAGCCCAAGACAAAGATGAGACTTACGCACCGGATTCGTTTACGGCTTTAATCGGTGGTTCCCGTAAAAGAAGTAAATTTAAGGAAGCGGAACCCGAGCCTTTAATTGGTAAATCAACTTTTCGTAAACCAAAGAAAGGGCTGTTTAGAATTTAATGGCATGCCCGGTGGCTATTAGCACCACTAATACTTAAACCTTGTCTGAGTAGAACTTAATATTAGGAATGAAATACATATGCGTCTTTAACTTAGTTTAACTTATGTTGGGTGTTGATATACAGAATTAATTAGTAGAATCTTTAGTATTTTTTAAAGTTACTCTCCTGCAAACAATTATTTTTGACAGCTGCTAGCCACTTTAGCTGTTTGTGTGGTACATGAAACATCCATTTTATTTTAATCTCAATAACGATATTTGTGATACCTTATGGCAAAATCCGAAAGTGAATATTTTTTGCCTGTATTAAGTTCTACTTGGGCGAATTATGTGGGATTTCTTAACTAGCCAGTGCAATTTCATAACGTTATGTTAGACCATACAAAACTTATTTTTTAAAGATAGGCCCCATCTTTCAAAAACAAGTTTTGGTCTATTTATGTATCTGAGGTCAAGTAGGCCATGTATATAAATAACTAGCTGTACCCAGTCACAGGTTGCTGTGGCTCAGTCTGGTTTAATTTCACAATGCTTGTGGATATACAATATTTTTTGTTGTTCCATTGTCTGCATATATCAACATTGTCTTGTTTGCCGACTCTAAAACTCGCAGCATATAATTGTCCTTGTGAGAAAATAATGGGTATATAAAAACGCGCGTTTTTTAATGCAACGTTGCATCAAAATTTCAAAGCAATCGATGAAGAACTTTTTAGGAGATTTAAGATTTCGAACAAACAGTGACATTTTTATTTATATAGATAAACGCTTACTTGACCCCTAGGTACGAGGAGCCCTACCGGACTTATGTTTTAGAAAAATAGTTCCCATTGTCAACGTGTTAAAGTTCCCCATAACTATTAAGTTTGAGTGGTGCAAATTGCCTTAAAAAATTTTTTTTTAATAATTATCTAAACCATGCATGCGTTTTCGCACATCGCTTTGTTTATTTTTTTTTATTTTTTTTTATATTTTGTAAATCGTAGCCGAATCACTTATTTTACGTAAGCCAGCTTTGACTATAATAATCATCCCAAGTGCAGATTTTCATATTATTAACTCATTAATAGTCCATTTATTATTTAGCAAAATTGCTGTCCAAGTTTAGCTTAAAAAAAATCAAAAAAAATAAAATAATTATGATTATCAATAAATGTCAACTAATAATAGTTTAGTAGAAACTCTCTAACTCGAACTTCGTTAAATCAATGTCCTTTTTAAGTCGAACAAATTATCCATTTCCTTCCGCTGAAACCCAAAAAAACTCGACTCGAAATATTATTTGAATTCGATAAATATCGGATCCTTACGAGGTACTGTCAGTTGCAGTCTGTAATTCGAAGTTCCAGTTTTGTGAACTCTATATCTTGAAGTGAGCGATGTGCAAACTTTACAGCCTCTGTAAGTTTGTTGTCTGCTAGATCCCCAAGCTCAATGTATTCAAATCCTTGCTTAGTCGAAAACTCCTCAGCTCGAAATTTTTAACATTTCCTTTGAAGTTCAAGTCACAGAGTTACTGCTGCATTTAGTTTATAGTTACTGGTTATAGTAAACCAGTATATTTTGATTTTAATTTATAACCAAATGAAAAACACTTTTTGTATTATTTTTATCTTTTTTTAGTTTTTGTTCATTTGTGGAACGAATATGTGTTGGGCAGTTTTTACACTTTTTTACTCATTAATGCTTGGTTTCTGATACGATTTTCAACTTTAAATCTAGTTTTAAGACTTATTTGTTTGCAATTAAATGGAGATTTCCATTTAGTTGATAATTAAAATTAGAGTTTAAAAAAACTCAAAAAAATCAAACACTCTTATAGCAATGTGGACTAAAAAGTAAAAAATAATTTTTAAACATTAAGATTTTGTTGAACAGCAATAGAAAACCCCCCAACTCGATATAATTTTAATTTTTTAATAAGCTAAAAATGAGAAGAACCTATTCAAAAAAATAAATTGTATCGAGTTGGGAAACTTCCTATCGCTTTTGAAGAAAATCTTTTTATTTAGAAATTATTTTTTACTTTTTAGTTCACATTGCTATAAAAGAGTGCTTTTTTTTGAGTTTTTTTTTAAACTCTAATTTTAATTATAACCCCAAAAATTAACACTCAAATGACTATATTCATATAAATCGTTTATACATTTATCAACAGTAATACAAATTATTGTATTGTCATGGGTTCTTAATAAGTGTGCAAAATTTCAAATTATTCAGACGTCTAGAAGTTGATGAAAATTCAACTGAAAGTTTCCGTTAGATACATACATACAGGTGGAGCTAATAAAAGAGTGTTAATAAATGACATTCTTAAATCTAGATATATAGCTGAAAGTCGTATCTATAAACCGAGCATAATTGGTAAGAACAGCAAGTAGAAAATCACAGTGTTTTGTGTTTGATAAAGATAAAAATTGCACTGTTTCATGCCTTTATGACATAAAAAGTGAACTGCCCTGCTTCGCAATTATGCATTTACAATTTATTTAACGGTTTTGTATTGAAATTTTAAATAAAACTAACATTTCAACAATTATTAATAAAATAATATTTCAACAACCATTGATAATAAATTGTCATTATGTGTCTGTGTAAATGTTTATCATCAGCCAGTTCTCCAATTTAAAATAGATAATTTTTGTTCATTATTTAAACTATTTTCCAATTTGAATGAATAATAATTTTGCTAATATGCCTTTATTACTTTCCCATATATACAGATTATATAGAATTATTACTCCCCAAAAAGTGTATGTCTGTCTGTGGTTCCAAACCGCTGGGTCGATTATGCTCAAATGTTGTATACGTATTTATAGAATAGTCATATCTTGACGCAAAATCAGCCTTAATTCAAATGTAGAAGAAGTGATCCCCATAAAAACAGATTAAAAAACTGGGAAATATTTTTTTCTCGAAAGCAACTAAAATTTGAATTTGTCCAAGTTTTCAGTATTTAAAACCATTTGTAGTTCGTGTTTATTTTATCTAGTGTTTTTCTTTTACTTTTTATATATATATATATTTAGTGCGGTTATGGTGCTGGTCTGGTGATGGTGTCGTGTTTTTGTTTTGTTTTGTTTTGTAGGGCAAATTGAAGCGATTGTATATGAATTTGTAATACTGGTTGAAATTTGATTATTTGGGTAGCGCGTTAAGCTAACTGACTGGATCTCTAATTTTGATACCATTCATTGATATCTAGCTGGTCAGATTTTAATTAAGAGGTGAATTATGCATTAGAAACATAAAACGTATGGTTTGAAAAATTACCCATGAATATTGGTGAAAAATTCGAACAGCTATATTAGCTTCTTAAACATACTTATCCCAAAAAAATAATTTGTTGCTGTTCTCTTTTACAAGAGGATTTTTTTCTTCTGATTTAAATGCAATACAAAAAACGTCACGTCACAAATTAACCAATACTAGAATTCAATAAATAAAATTTCCGACTAATTTTTCTAACAGATTTATAAAAAAAATAATCAATTTATCAGTTGACGTTTCAATCCGGATTTGGATCTTCTTCAATCGGTTAATTGATTAATATTTTTTTTGATAAATCTGTCGGAAAGATTAGTCGGAAATTTTATTTATTGTATAATAGAATCAGACGTTAAGCAAAGATTTCAATATTAGAATTCTTACTACTACAAAATTCTAAACAGAACATTGAATAATTTTTGATTAATCAGATACGCAATTTAACAAATTATTTATATTGAAACAACATGATAAGTAGAAATACATTTTTATAAGCAAAGAAACAAATATGGCAATCCACAATAATTGAAACAGAAGAAATGAGTAATGAACCATAAAATAACGTTTTTGTTTCGGTTACGATTTCGTTTTGAGAAATCTGGTCGAATCTTGGTTTCGTTCATAAGAAAGTATCGAAAATAATAATTTAATCTTATTGTTAATGCATAAGAGAAAATATAAAAAATTATTGATACAAAATTTATGGCAAAAACAAAAACGCTTGTCCACTTTTACTTTCGAGTTAGAAAAATTGTGATTTTCTCAAATCGAAATTTTGTCAGTGTAAAAATTTTAATTTTCATTAAAATCGATTTTAACCAGTTTCCACGATGCATTAGATTTTGGTTTTTTCTAAGATAACGATTTTACTTATTCGAGCAAAATGGTTTTTGACGGTTATGGTTTCAATCCTTGGTATAAATTATGTTTTCTTTTTGTTTTTTTTTTGTTTCATTTATTAATGATCCTATTTTTTATTCAACCTAAATAATTTGTAAATTGTGTATCAGTGATGGGATTCTCAAGATTTCAATTTTCATCAGGTAAATGTCAATTTTATTATTCAATGTTGAAATATGAGCCCCAACGCTATTAAAATATTTGTTATATAACAAATAAAAAGTGTTCGTTAGAAAGTTCTGAAATGTTGAAGTGTTCGATTGCAGTCGGTAATACAGAACTCTTTGAACATGATTGCATGATTGTTGTACAAATTCTCAATCTGCTTGAACTCAGCTTTAGCAGTTTTAGGCTCCTAGAACTGCTAGAATCCAAAAAGTTCAAGAATTAGACCAACGAAGAGCTCTGTTTTATCTACAAACATTTTAACACACCTAAATTGCTAACATTGAGTGATGGTTATGAAATATAATTTTACTTGACAAAAAAACTAAATAACGTTTAAATCAAAATCTCACGTCTATCATAGATAATTCTTAAGAATCTTTACAGTGGTTCTATCTATCTGTACCGGCCAAGGGCGTAGTTATGGGGGGGTAAAGGAGGTTATTACCCCCGTCACAGGATCATAATAATAAGAAAATAAAACTGAAAAAATACGAATACCTGGCTAAAAATTAAAATTTAGAAATGCTTTTTCAAAAGGAATTTGTAAAATTAGTTTGGGAATTAATATTTTGCTTGACATCTTCCTTCATAAGTATTCTTGTGTGATATTAATAAAACTTAAAAATATTGATTTTTTGCTTTACCCCCCCAGAAAAAACAATATCTACGCCCTTTGTACCCGTTAATCTCGAGAACTACTATACGAATTTCAATGCGGTTTTTGCCATTTGTTAGCTTATTGCTTATTGCTGAACTGAATTATTTTGGCCGGTCTGCAAACTTCAACTCCAAGCAAAATTTTCAAGCCTGAAATTCCATGTTTATGCCCCCACTACTGACGCCACACGTGATCTTGCTAGCAAACGATCGCGTACCACCTAGCACCATCCAGCCCATAGACCACTGCCCTCTACCACCACAAAAAAAGTTCTGTAGCGTAACTAGCCTCGAAGATACAGGGTCTTAAATCGTTGCTGGAACTTGCGCCGACTGCGAGAATGGAAATGACGTCACTGCGGGCTCCTGCGCGTGGTTGCAAACTGATTTTCAAAATTAGAGCCGAGGCTATTTTTCGTGTTTGTTTCTCTGCTTGTTTTTGGCAAGAACCAATTACGTTTGTAAACATTCGTACTGTCACTGCGCGCGCGCATCAAAACCATCTACAAATCCAGCTTTAAAACACGCATCGTGTGTAGCGAGCACATAAAAGCCATCACAAAATCCCCCTTGAAAACTAGCAGCCAAATCTAGTAAGAAATCAAGCGGCAAAACCAGCCTCGTGTGCAGCGACCTTAAGAGAATGTTGCATCCACTTCGTGTTCAAAAATATTCTGAATATTCTGGATACAGGATTATAAGTCGGCAACTATTTCCCTTCGCCGTTTTACAGGGTGTCTAGCGACTGGGAAAACGGGAAAAACCGGGAAATTCGTCAAGAATACGGGAAGTTTTTCAAATTGCGCGGAATCGAATAAAAAATAGGGGAATATCTTTCTTGGTAGGAAAAACAATAACAATGTATGTTATTTTTCTATTATAATATTATAACCATATAATATTTAATACCTTTGCTAGCAAAACGTCTGCCTCACTTATTATACTCTGAGTCTCATGCGTATGTCCGTGAATGGATGCGCGTCAGTTTGCACATGGAACTAAGCTGTGAAAGGGAAATGGCTTGCTCTATTCCACTTACTTGCCCCACTACAGACGCGACACTTGCGCACAACGGGTTAAGTAAAAAGAAAGAGATAAAAAAACAGTCATTTGCTGTCTCGCTTGATGGACCACGCTTCCACTTACGGCCACTAGCAATATAGAAGTTATTAAATATATGCTTATTACACTATTTTTTTAAGAGTATTCGTCCCTACAAATATCCCCTGCACCCTTCATCTCAAATCTTTTCCCCTCGCCTAAAAACGGTTCGCGCTCTCCCGACGCTATTTTTAAAGCTAGAGGGTTCTGGTAAACGCCAAATGAAAGACAAAGAATCAGACTACAGATCCTTCAGGAGAATTTTTTGAAAAAAAAATTCCTGAAAAAACTTACAACCTTTTGAAAAAAATTAAAAGTTACGTAATATTTCACACGTAGGCGAAACTGTTTTTCAAAAAAATCGCCTGAAGGATCTGTAGTCTGATTCTTTGTCTTTCATTTGGCGTTTACCAGAACCCTCTAGCTATAAAAATAGCGTCGGGAGAGCGCGAACCGTTTTTAGGCGAGGGGAAAAGATTTGTGATGAAGGGTGCAGGGGGTGTTTGCAGGGACGAATACTCTTAATTGTTAATTTTTATTTGTTACCAATTTTTTCATTTGTTTTTTAATATGAGGCAAAAGATGCAAACGTCTGTAACATTAGATGTTAGCATGAGGATAGCGAAAATAAGTATCGTACTCATACAGATCAGACGTTCTGCGTGTGTTTGTTTTTGTTTAAGACGAGAAAACCCGGGAATTTTTTTTCTGACTTAGCGCTAGACACCTTGTTTTAAAAACGTACCTTGCTTTTTTCGATTTTTTTTTTGTGAGATTAAATTGTAAAAAAATCCACAACCCAAAATAAAGATGGCGTCGTAAATAAAAGATAAGAAATTAATTTTTCCGTATAATGGAAATGCTTAAAAACAAAAAAAAAAAACAACTGCAACTCATTTTCAGTCCGTTGGCGGAATTGAAGTTTCAATTTTGTTTCTGAAACCAAAATTGTTTGTTGTTGCAAACAAAACTCCAATCACCAGCGTGTCCGTTTGGTGAAAACCATTTTTGTCAGTGACATCCTCATAGCTAGATTTCAAACAAAAAAAAATAGGAAAGTCAAATAATATTTTACGACCGAATTGAAACCAGGGGCGTAGATATGGGGGGTAAAGGGGGTAATTACCCTCCTCCCAGGATCATAATAATAAGAGAAAAAAAACTGAAAAAATAGAAATACTTGGCTAAAAATTAAAATGCAGAAATACTTTTTGAAAAGGAATTTGTAAAATTAGTTTGGGAATTAATATTTTGCTTGACACCTTCCTTCGTGAGTATTCTTGTGTGATATTAACCCCCCGGCCCCCAAATTACAAAATTGTTTTTCGTTATTTCACTTGCACTCTAAAGTCTAAAGGTTTTTCCATCGTCCTTACATATGGACAGTCTGACTTTCTGGTGTAAACAGCTTAATAATAAGTACATTTTTTTGTGAAAAATTGGAACTTTTTCGTAGTTGTATAAAAAGTAGTGACAATTCTAAACGTTGTTGCTTTTTCAAAAGTGTTCTTTTTTTATAATCCAGTTGGATCTCCCTGACAATTATAAAATTGTGGGAAATAATAGAACCTGAGAAAAGTGTGTAAATTTTTAAATTATTTATTTATAACACCAGTGTTCAGTTGCAGAAAACATTGTTAGAAAATTGGATTTGACAATGACTAGATTGTGAACATAATGTGTACATAATATTTCTCCATATGAAAAGCTTTGTTGAATTTTAAATTGATTCTGCTCGAAAAATTATTGATCGATTGAAAAGATATTTTTCTTAAACATGTATTTTGCATCATTTTTTGTATAGTTGCCACTTCTAAACAACGCATTTTGGTCAAAATTTAGCTTGAAAAGCAATCTTACTCTATGGTAGAACAGCCATTTATTTTTGTGTGAGTAAAATAAAATGTTCTACTAGCAAGAATTTGATTCAGCTGATCACAGCTGAACCAGTGATATTAAAAGTTAAAAAAAAAATAAAAAAAAGGATTTGAATACGACATTAGACTGCTTCTGATATATGAAAACTGTAATTATATGATCACAATCTAAGGTCATTGTCAATTCAAATTTTGGACTTCAGTAACGCTCCATAGATATAGCTATATTTAGTGTTACTAATAAAATTGCGAAGTGTAGTCCTGCCAAAATTTACTAAATTATCTATTTATGTTAATTATGACAAATTAGCAAATTTTTATTGAAAAATTGTATTTCTTAATGTTTAGAAGTTCCAAAACCAAAGCTGAGAAAAGTGGAGAGAAGATTTGTTCCTGTACTAGAAAAACTTTCTGTTGAAGAATTAATGGAGACCAATACTTATGTTCGGTTTAACAGATCTATTGAACAGATTTTGGAAAATCTGGACGAATCGGCAATTTTAGGTAAATTGTTTGTATTTATTTAAATGATTTTTAATGATGTGTTTCAGATCTAGTAATTTTTTTATAATATTATTTTTCAGATTATAATAGATCAATACAGATATATGCTGTTAAGCTATATTTCTAATGGCAACGATTCGTTTTAATTATTAAAACTTCCTCAGGCTCTACAAAAATATAGCTTAATAGCATATATCTTTATTGATCTATTATCCTCTGAAAAATAATATTATAATAAAAAAATGATTTTTAAATTCGCCTGTATCTATCTAATAGTTCAATTTAATTTTCACCCACTTCCAGACGTCGGAATAATTTGAAGAAAAAATAATAATAATATATATAAATATATAATAATTTATATAAATATTTCTAAATATATAAATAATCTATATTTAAACATAGTAATTTGAGTGTTGTTTTAGTTATAATTAAAATTAGAGTTTAAAAACCTCAAAAAAAAACTCTTTTATAGCAATGTGGGCTAAAAAGTAAAAAATATTTTTTAGTCCACATTGGTGTCAAAGAGTGGTTTTTTGAGTCTTTTTTAAAACAAATCACGTTTTAGAAAAAAATGTTTAATTTGAAATTTTTCGTTGTACAGAAAAACGTGATAATAAAGATGAAGATATTGTACCACTCGATGAAGAACTATCGGTTAATCGGTATCAGCTACAAGATTTGTGCAGCGAAGCGGCTAAATTAAAAACGCTAAGCGCCATGCAAATGATTCCCTGCGACCGTTTAGTACGATTACTTAGTATATTGGAGGATAACATCCGAGCAGGAGATAGAATATCACCGATAGCCGATCCGGTAAGTGATAAATTTATTTGTTTGTTTTATCTATCAATAATTAAATAAAAAGAGAAAAACGATTTTTTCTTTAAATGTTATTTCGACTTAATTTTCTATAGTCGAGCATAAAGAAACTATTTTGACGATTTTCAATATTGCAAACATTTCGAGCGATCACTAAAAATCGTTTGAATGCGTTCGACTTTGAGGAGACTTTTTATTTCATCAAAATCTAACATTTTTCGAGAATTGAGGCGAGGCCGATATATTTCCAAAATGAGGAATAAAAACTCGACTTACAATATTTATTACGAATATCATTTATTTGTTGACCGTGTTATATTAAATGAAATCAGTCACCGATATAAATAGGAATGCAAGGACTTTTAATATCGATATTTATATCGACACTGGACTGATATCGATATTCGATAATATCGGCCCTTTCAATATCGATATTTTGTTAATTAACTGAACAAAGAAACAAACAAGTTACGACACACTCCAGTCACACACTCGCATCACGCTATCAACCTTCTACCAACACACAAAAAGAAAATAACCGCGAAATTCGTAATTCTTTAAGTCACATTTACTCTGTGACAGTTTTATGCCATAATATCAATAATATCATATCGGGAATGTAAATGTATTGATATAAATATCGATATTTTTATTTTGATATTATCGATAATATTGGTTGACCGATGTATCGTTGCAACCTTAGTTATAAAAGATTATGTCATAGCTATTGGTACTGTTTACAGAAAATGTATTGAATTTTTTTTTTTTAAATGAAGGAAGACAATGAGGAATTAAGACAAATGTGGATGGAGACAACAATGGATCGAATTATGGGCGCCGTGGATGCTTCTTTGACGTGTATGTACATAATGACATCTCCAAACATGTCGAAACGGGTGTACTTGGAAGACGTAATAGATCGTGTCATACTTTTTATCAAATACCAATTACATAATACGATTTTTCCATCGTTTGATCCAGTCTACAGAGTTGGGAACAAAAGAAAAAGTAATTGAACCTCATTTTTAGGATGGCCACTTTTTGTTTTGAAGAAATTTCCCTAACTTCTCCCGGTTTTTTCCCTGGCTTTACATACGTGACTAGTAGAGCTGTAACAAACCGTATGTATTCGTTACTGAGTAACGGGTACATCGTCTGACTCGAAGTACCGAATCGTTACTTACAAATTCATTTCGTTACTCGCATCTGTCGTATCCATGTCAGTTCGACTCGTTTGATGCGGTTATACGTTATACGAACGAAGTCATACCGTATCACGATGCGACGCGCCTAGATGGGATGGGTACATGCTTGATGCCAGAGAACATACACTTCTTGATGCTGTTATACACGATTGCATGTCGTATGAAAAGTAACGAGTAAGGTAACGATACGAAAGTAACGGGCACTGGTTCTTTAAGTAACGAATACATACGGGTACACAATTTCTCGTTACTTTTACAGCTCTAGTGACTAGCGACAACCAATACAGAAATTAAGTTCGTTCAATAAGAACGATATCTCCGATGCACGACTTAATCAAACAAAAATTCTTAACATAAAAATCTCCTAGCAGCCAGATTTTCCAGAAAGTGGCCGCCCTGCATTTTAATATTAATTTGTTTTTTTTGTTTAACCTATGTATATATTTCAATTTTCAGTTGACAATAGAAAAAAGAAAGGGGGTAATAGCAGTCAAATTCGAGAAAAAAGTATTGTGACGATGTATAATAAAATTCACGAACTCGTTAGTTTATTAGCCGAACTACTCTCAATGCAGACCCTTACAGATACAACTGTTCTACATGCGTCTTCGATGGGCGTGTCACCTTTTTTTGTAGACAACATTAGTGAACTCCAACTGTCTTGTCTAAAATTAGTAACTACAGTAAGTTTGTTATGTCGAATCATATCTGTGCTTTTATTATGATTACAAAGAAAATAACTTAATCATGTGTATTTTTTTTAATAGATATTCACCAAATACGATAAACATAGACGATTACTATTGGATGACATTCTAACATCAATTGTTCGTTTACCCAGCAGTAAACGTGGCTTACGAACGTATCGTCTGTTAAACAGTGAAGAATGTATACAGATGTTAACTGCTCTGGTTTTACAACTAATTCAATGTGTTGTAGCATTACCAGAAAGTCTAGCGATAGAAAAAGATAAAGACAAAGCGACGTTAAGCTCATCCAAAATGAATGTAAGTTGATTGCATCGTTTTTGTGTTTCGTGTTAACAGTTTTAACCGACTTTGAAAAGAAGGAAGTTCTATATTCATCATTTTTTTTTTTGTGTATGTTCAGCCATAACTGTTCGAGGGGTTAACCGATTTGAAAAATTTAGGCGCCGTTTTGTTCAGAATGTTTCCGGATTGGTACCATAAATTTTTATAAAAATCGGTGTAGTCATTTTTAACTGGATTCAAAAAAATACTTTTTTTATATAATATGTTGCGTCATATCACAAATATTGGTGAATCGATTTTGATGAATCTTTTTCTATTTAATAGAGAATATCTTCAGGGTGGTTTCATATAATTTTTACTGAAATCGGTCCAGTAGTTTTTAAGGTGATTAATAACGTAGTGCATAAAATAAGAAAGTTTTGAGATTGGCACCAGCTTAATATAAGCCTACATAAAACGCGGTAGTAATTAAATAGGTGCCGTTCTCAAAACTTATTTTACGCTTTTTAGTGATCCTATTTGAAGAAAGTTCAATTTTTTTATAAGCTTTTGTTTTATGATATTGTTTCATGTATTGGGCTATTTAAAGATGCAATGATTTTATTAACGCGTTATATTTTTTTGTACAGGTTGACAAAGATGTATTAATCTATAATAAATATGAAATAGCAGCCAAAACAGCAGGCACTTTTTTGACGGTGTTTTTAAGTAAATGTGGAGCTAAGAATGAGGAAATTGATTATAGACCATTATTTGAAAATTTTGTCCAGGATTTATTGACAACTGTTAACAAACCAGAGTGGCCTGCAGCTGAACTGCTACTAAGTTTATTGGGAAAATTATTGGTATGTTTAAAAACGTTTTTTTATAATAATTGGTAATATACAGTGTATATCGAATATAATGACATACTGTTTGTAACGACCAAACATAAGAATACCGTCCGATTTCTGTAATAAATATGAACAAAATATGTTGGTTCAATCTTTGATTAACGTCTGATTTTTTTAATATTTTTTTGTTAATATATTTGTCTGAAAAATTGGTCGATAATTTTATTTATTGAAAAATATATTGGTTCTTATTACATTAATGATAATGACAAATCGATTATAACGACTGATTTTGTCATATGGTTCGTTTTTAGCAACGGACAAACATACACTTCAATTTCTTTTGTACGTTTTTATGTGCAGTAAATGTATTATTATTAATATCTGACACAGCATGTGCAGAATTAGACCTAGTATACAACTGTACATAGTTTTTGTACCTACTAATATTTTAAAGAATTTGTGTTTGGTTATTTTTAAGAGAGAGATTTATTTTTTCAGAGGTAGTATGTACCTGGTACATATAATTTGTATCATACTATGTAAAGATATTAAAATTATCAAAGTGCTTGAATTTGTATAATCATTTTCATATAAAAAACGTTTCTTTGTGAATTTTAAGGAAAAGTAGTTTAATCATTAGGCCCCATATATTTGTATAGAATTAATTTTGATTGGTTGTTTAAAAATGCTTACTGCTTATGATGACAATCGAATATAACGACGTCTTTTGTGTAATCCTGAAGTCGTCTTTATAACCGATATTATACTATATACCATAATATTACATTTTTTGGTATGATCGAGTTATTCGTAACACTGTTTACAAATAGATAGCTAAACAAATTACTGTCAGGAAACACCCATCGTTTGATGTAATGTTACAATGCAGGCAATGCTGTCTTTAAGGGCGGGCCTAGACCCAGGGTCTTGCGCTCGTTCCGGGGCCCCGGCCCAGCACGAATAACCCAAGTGTTGAAGTAATTTTTTATCATGTTTTAAAACGATATCGATATTTTACATGTTTTATAGTTGGAATAAACAAAAATAACTTGTTAATGAAAATAGTAACATTAAAATTACAAAATGAAATTTAATTTATTTGTATACTTAAATCGAATTTTTTGGGGAGGGCGGGCTATAATTGACCCAGGACCACCCAAACTTCAAAGGCACTGAAGCAGGCTTAGTAAAATTTTATTTAAGTCAATGGGCGTGTTTGGCCGAAGTAAGTACTTACTAAATTTAGTAAGTCACTCACTATACTTACAAAATTTTTGGCCGGAACACAAAATAAGTGCTAACGCAGTAAGCATGACTTAATATAAGACGCCATTTTGCTTATTGTTGTTGTAAACAAAACAGACAGGAACAGACCTGTCATTTATCCATTTGCAACTATTTACATGAATTAAATTATATTGATAAATTTAGTACTGTCAATTATATTCAGTCTATAAGGTTATATGTACGGGATATAACGTAAACCAGTGTTTTGAGTTATGTCAAGCCAGTAAGTCTGTTCTGGCCGAAAAGCGCTATAGTCAGCTTGTAAGATTTTAATTTTTTTATGCTAACTGGCTTACTAAGTTTAGTAAGTACTTACTTCGGCCAAACACGCCCAATGTCACCGTCGAAGTTCAAACTCAAAACTTCCATTTTATTGGCGACTGAGTTATTTACTTTACATGCCATCAATTGTTTCACATGACGTGAGATCTGATTTTAAAATAAGATATTGTTAGACACAAACCTTCTCACTAATATGTAAGAACGAATCGAAAATGGATTTTCCATTTGTGTCAGTCACAGAATTGTAATAATTCGTCATGAAACTAATAATTGGAAATAACATGCATATCGTAATATTAAATTTTTTAGTACGATTTGTAATTCACAAGTAGATAGCTTAACAAATTACGGTTAGGAAACAACCATCGTTTGACATAACGTGATGCAACCATTTGTGAACGGTTAATGTACATAATTGTTTTTGAAATGTTGATTTATTAATAGTTTTTTAATGTAACTTTCTTTAGGTAAATAATTTTTCCAATAAATCGATTGATGTTGCTCTCCGAGTCGCATCTCTAGATTATTTAGGAGTCGTTGCTGCCCGCTTGAGAAAAGATGTCGTCACGTCACATCTCAAACTACAAACAATCGATCAAATGATAGCCGACATAAAGGCGGAAGAAAATAAAGATAATGACAACGAAAACACGCCACCTAAAGTATGTTTTTTTACATTTATTATAAGATTAATATGAAAACTTTTTCCCGATCAAAATTAGACGACGTTTTGGCACATTTATATGTCTTCTCGGTGGCGGTGCGTAAACATTTTAAATGGATGTTCTGTAGGGTCAACCGGAGGTACCGTGGGGAGGCTAATTACATTATGAATCGCACCCATGTTTGTGACGTTATAATTATAAACTTCTTTCAAACACCGTTGAAAACAAACTACAATATAGACTAACACTAGTCACTGCTGTCATAAGCCGTGTGTCGTGTATCATGTGTGTACGACATACAGTGTGCATTCCTAAATTCGCTACAGTAACTGTAGCGAATTTAGGAATGCACCCACATACTGCCGAATCAAAGGTGTTAATTGAAAGAGATAGATTCAGTGAACACTTCTAGCATAAGATAATGATAGATGCCAGTGGCCGTTAAACTTTAGGGTTAATTGTGTAACTGCTACACTATTTCATAACATTAAGTGTTTGGTTAAATATGGAAAAGATAATTCATTCTCAAAAATTCCCTAAGATTTTGATTGTTCTTTAACTCTGCAGCGCTTATAGATGAACCGCCACTGCTTCTTATTTACAAAACATGATTTTTAAGTTGATTCTTTTTTTAATAGCGTGTTTAAATCAAATAGACGAACAAATATTTCAAGTAACTTTTTTATCAGAACTCAAAAATGAAAGAGAAACGGGCTTTCAAAGTTTTATTAAATTTCGAGGTCGGTCCTGGCGTTATGTTATGTCACTATGGAAATATGTTATGTAATTATCAAGTATTCGCAGAAATTGTTCGAAGTTGTCCCCGTTTTGTTGGACTCAAAGATGCATGCGTCGTAGCCATGCCTCTATGCTTGTAGTAGCGATAAGGGCCTTCCGCGAATACATTTCCGATTTGTGCTATCATTTCTTCGCGTGTGTTAACCAGGATTTTGAATTAAATAAAAATTAGAAAACTTAATTAAACTTTGAACGACTGTTTCTCTCTTATTTTTGAATTTTGATAAAAAATTTACTCAAAATATTTGCTCGTCTATTTGATCTTTACACGCTGTTAAAAAAGAAGAATCAACTTAAAAATCATACTCTATTATTGTGATTTTGGATAGCACTATTTATTATTGTAATTTTTTTAGGACAAAACTACCACACTTCAGGATCCAGATGAGGAACGTTTGCACTTTCTACAAAGAGTTCTTTTAGATTATTTAGCTGTTAATGGCCAAAAAGATCAAGCTCACAGATACGCCCGACATTTTTATTTGGCCCAATGGTATCGAGACGCAGTCACCGAGAAGAATCGGATTGCGTCAACGGGTGGTAAAAGTAAAGCGAAAACCAGTACTAAATCAAGACGCGCTCGAGGTGAGATAACTTAAATAAATATTGGAAAATAGCATAATACACCTATCCCCCGATTTACACAGTAGATACGTTCCTGAGAAAAACGTGTAAATCGAAAATTAAAAATTTTCAAGTCAAACCCGTGTAAATCGAAAAGCTTGCAGAAAATGCATAATTTTGCTATTTAACAGTTGTGATTTTTTTTCAATATTTTTAGGTGTACACAGAAATAAAAATAAAATGCATTGACAGGTTAAAATATGTAATATATTACGGAAACACTTTAATTTTATGCGAAGAAATACAGACACAGTGTGCGTGTGCAGCAAGTCAGCACATAAGCTCGGGATTCCCCGTGAGATGTGTATACAGCGCACGTGTTCAATCACAGTAGCATTTAGTAGAGTGCGATAAAAACAAAAAAAAGACTTATTTGGAAAACCGTGCAAAAGCGAAAACGTGTAAAACAAGTACCGTGTAAATCGGGGGATGGGTGTATAGATATTCCGCGGTCTTTTCAATCTTCATATTAAAATCTGAAGACTGCTGCAAAGTTGTTAGAAACCTGCGTATTTAATAAGTTACCAGAATCATAAAATTCAATTGACTCCCTGCTGATATCCAAACCAAAGTTAAAAATGTCACGTAGAGGTGCAAGTATTTATTTGATCTGTTATCTTAGATATTAAACAGTTTTGTTTCACTTCACGTTCCATATGTTTCAAATCTTGCGACCAATTTTTCACCCATTTTCTGATCGAGTCCAAATTTTGGGACAAGTGTAGTTTCGATTACAATACAACTAGCTGATGAGATCGGCTTTGTCCGGGTGTGAATGGCACTTTTAAATTTTCATCGACTTCCCGTTAACCGATTGACATGAAATTTAGCACACGTGTGGTAGTTCCGATGGTAACTAGCTGACCGAACCGGCTTTCGTTCGAATCCAAATCGCACTTTTAACAAAGTACACGAAAAACTTGAAAATAAAATAGGTAAAAAAACTTTATGTTAAATGGTTTTATTGTGCAATCGATGTACTGAAAATTAGAAAATAATTGTGGGTCACTAGACTAAAATAAAATCGTGGGGCTCATTTAATATAAAACTTTCATTTGTTTGAGATTGGAATTCATATGTAGCTTTCGACTGTCTTCTTCAACCATATTATTACTAAATGTGTGCCACGATTTTATTTTAGTTTGATCAAAGTCCCAGATCGGTGACCCATAATTGTTGACGTGATAACGTCTTATAAATTGATGAAACACCGGCTGCACGCACGAAAAAGTGTCACGTTCCGCCTGAGCCTGAGCGTGTAAGCGAGAGCGCGGTATAAGCGATAGAGAGGCACGATCGGTCCAAGCGTTGGCTTGTACGCATTTCTCTCTCTTCTCGCGTGACGTCAGAGAGTTCATCAATGTTTCTTTATGACGTTATCACGTAAAATTATCGTCCGTAAACCGACTTTACAGACAACCAATTTTTTTTAGCTTTTTGTACATCATCGATTATACAATAAAACCTTTTAACTTTAAAAGATTTTGTATCTATTTTGTTTGCTTCATTTTCTATGTATTACCATTACATCACGTTTCTGCATTATTCTATTAAGTTAACGGGAAGAACAGCTATGCTGAACCTAATTCTTAATTAAAAGGAAGCAGTTTAGAGCATCGTATTTATATTTATATTTTTTTTTATTTATATAGATGGAAGTGACGTAGACGATTCATCTGATGTAGATGATACATTGGACCGCGTTCGTGATGTTGAACAAGCCAACGTTGAAATTTTTCGAAATATTGAAGTCAAAAAGCAATTTTATATTAACAAAATACGTCCGTTTCAAGATACTCTATCAGCTGGTCATAGAATACAAGTTTTGCAAACATACATTGATTATCAAAGCGCAGAACTTATATCTCAGTATTTGGCTTCAAAACGTTCTTTTTCTCAAAGCTTTGATAGCTATCTCAGACAGGTATGTTTTGTTTTTATTAATAGTAAAAATTTGAACTTTGAAACTACTAACAAGTACTATAGGCATAGTAAAATGTACACATGTAGTAGAATCAGTCCTCTAGTCAACAATTTATTTGACCTTGAGACAGCCGATCACAATCGTGTTTGATGTAAATGACAGTCGTTAGTTACGATACGAAACTACTCGTTACTCTAGAATACCCGAAGTAACGATTACCGATTTGAAAAGTAAATCGTTACTTTTACTTGAATGATTACTATTGATTATTGATTACTATTGATTATTTTATTATGCGAGTATAAGGATATTCATTGAGTTCCTGCGAACCTTAAGATTTCGGAGCACTACAAAGGAGCCGCTGATACGTATAATATAAATATGCCGCCGATATCAATAGCCCTTAGCAAAATTAGTTGTGTATTATTGTATTGTTGATATGTTGATATTTCACGGTCAGTAATCGTCTTGTGTCGATATTTATTTTATTCAGTACGTTTTTATACGCAATAATTAATTATTTGTTGGTTCAGACACTACGTACTACATTTTATATATGTAACTTAAGTAATCAAAGTAACCAGTAGTTGAAATGATTACTTAATACCCAAGTACCTATAGTAGTAACGAATACATAAAAGTAACGACAATCGACATCACTAGTATGTAACCTAAGTAATCAAAGTAACGAGTAGTTGAAATGATTACTTAATACCAAAGTACCTATAGTAGTAACGAATACATAAAAGTAACGACAATCGACATCACTGCTGTGCGGTCTTGTTTGTCGCTCTACAGCCACACTAACTAGTATGTAGGCTGCACCAATAAGGAAACAGTGTGGGCGTGGCTGATCGCTTTGCAAGCTAACACAACCTGCGCAGCTTGTATGCGCGACTTAAGCACTGACAGAGGACTAATTCTATTCGTTATACTATGCTATAGATACAAGTAAATATGTCCAATTTTTGACAGTTCCTACGGAAGTAATAAACAAAATAACAGTGCCATTTATCGACACAGGTCTTCAACGGTGTAGTAACAATTGGCTATATTATTTCGTTCTTTCTCTGTCATATTTGTTTTCCTTTGCTTCACAGGAAACTTTAAAAATCAATCTGCTGTTTACGTTATAAGATTGTTTCTATGATATTTGATATGTTAAAACTCGTTGCCAATTTTAAGTTCGAGTATTTTAAAGTTTATAGCTAATAATGTGCGTATTATTTGTAGATTTTGTTGGTGTTGAGTGAAACATCCATAGCAATTCGAACGAAAGCCATGAAATGTTTGACAATGATTGTGGAGTCCGATTCGAGCGTCCTAGCTCGTTCTGACATGCAAGCCGGCGTCAGTCATTCGTTTCTTGACACAGCAACATCGGTCAGAGAGGCGGCTGTAGATCTCGTTGGAAAATTTGTATTGAGTAGACCGGAACTTATCGACAAATACTATAACATGCTCTCTGCTAGAATACTTGTAAGTAGAATGTGGGCCGTCGTGGGATGCCTGGTAGATGTGAAACATCTGAATTTATATATACAATGTAACCTTTTTATAACGAATCTCAAGGGACCGAGCATTTTTTTTTTTTCGTTATACAGAGTTTTTGTTATACTGAAGGAAGAAAGAAAAATAACCAAATTTCACCTAATTAATTTATTCCAAAGGCATATAGTCTGACGTTTTTTGCTGTGTCAATATTTGTTTTGTATTTCATTAAGTATCTTAGGCATATTTTGGGATGTGGAATCATCTTCATTAAGCAATAGGAATTTTTTAATAATTTAGCGGCATCGAGTGCTTGTTGAATAGTTGGTGATGGTTCAGAATCGTCCTCTTTACGTCTAAATATTTGCTGACGCCTAAATATGAACATATTTCTTTGTAATAGAGAATGGCTGTTGCGCTATAAAGAGGATATTAATGTATGGGTTATAGAGAGTTTTTCGTTATAACAAAGGACGTTATAAAGAGGTTACACTGTATATATACTTTCTTAAGAACGTTTTGCTTAGATAAAATTAAATTTATTCATATTATGACATGATTCTTAAATTTCAAATGACCATGAATTACTTACCAATAGCGCACAGTAGCAAAACTACATAAACAAAATATTAAAGCTGTGCTCGAAGTTACCTGTTAGATGTCGCGTTTAACAAAAGCCATGCTATTATCCAACGTATACACACAGCAAGCGTTACGCGCTGTCATCTAATGAAATTCTAGTAACTGAATTAAATGTAACGTGATGACATCGTAGCGTCGCGCCAATTGCACGTTTTTACTCCCATGGAAACGCGCCAGTAGATGTTTCACATCAAAAAAAAAATGCGTTGAAAACAGATACTATTTAATTTCGATGATTTTATTACGCATGTCTTTTTTTCTAGGATACTGGGGTTAGTGTTAGAAAAAGAGTTATCAAAATTCTAAAAGATATTTGTATTGAATGTCCAGAATTTCCAAAAATTCCGGAAATATGTGTCAAAATGATAAGAAGAGTGAACGACGAGGAAGGAATTAGAAAGTTGGTTATGGAAGTCTTTCAAAATATGTGGTTTACGCCGTGCCGTGAACGACCCACTTTAGATACAGAAAGCTTGTTACGAAAAGTAATGAATATAACAGATGTTGTTGCATCATCTAAAGACATAGGCATTGAGTGGTTTGAAATGCTTCTGTTAAGTGTAAGTTGCATTCATTGATATTTTCATTATTAATGATGAGTTGCCGAAAGAGTTGTCAAAAAAATCGAAAGATCGCTAGGTTTCAAGCGTGCTGTGGCACTAAATTTCATGATGGCGTTTGTGTGTTCGCTTCACACGGTGCATGTTTTGAAGCTGGCTTTGTAAATGGGTTTGGTGCGCGCGCAATGACAGTTCGAACGTTGTCAAAAGTGAACGATTATTGCCTCTGAACAGAACACACACTATAATAATAATAATACATTTTTATTTCTTTTGTTTTCATTAAGTAGGTACAGTACAATATATATATATTGAAATATTTTCCCCCTCACTAGGTAATCATATTACCTGTTTTGACGCCATGCTTGTTTGTGTGTGTTTGTACGTGTCGCCCACGTGACAAGATACTGTTTTCTGATTGGTTCTTGCTCAGAACAAGCAGACAAACAAGCTAGAAAAATAGCCCTGGTTCTAATTTTGAAATCCAACTTGTAACCACTCACGTGAGTCCGCAGTGACGTCATTTCCATCCTTGTAGCCTGCAACGATTCCAGCGATAAAACCAGCCTCATATGCAGCGACCCTAATTTAACAATGACCTTAGATTGTGGTCACACATATTTTTCCGTAAGAAAAGCATTGTAGAATTTTAAATCGATTCTTCTCGATTGTTCAGTAAAGAACAATGCGATGATTTTTTAATAACTTTTATTGAACAAAAAATAATTCTTAACAAAAATAATATAACAAAAAAAATAATACTTGTATTTGATAAATTCGTTTTGCAATGCGGTGTGAATTGTTTCAATGCTTAATAATGAATAATTTAATTTTTTGAGAAAGAATGCCATTGTACCACGGAGTTACATAATTATTTGAACGAAAATGTAATAACAAAATACTGTTGAAACAATTGGTTGTTTCAGTTTTGTAATAAATAAAATTTAAAATGATCGCTAGAAAACAAAAATGCATAAAACATGAACATCGAATCGATCGGATCGATATTTTTTTTAAACTGATGTATTTATTTTTCTATGCATTTAAAAATTTACTTTCAAATATGATCTTTTTATGTCAGATTAATAATTTGTTTTTGTATGAGTGTAATGTTCTAAATGACAGGAAGTTTCTCAATGGTATTAGACTGCTCCTGCATGTATAAAAACTGTGATTATATGATCACAATCTAAGGTTATCAATTTTTTTGACAATTCTTTGTGTAACCCAACTCGAGTGTTCATAACCTGTTGGGTTTATTAGAAGTTTGATTATTTCAATATTTCTAGTTATTTAAACCGAGAGAGGATAAAGATGATTCGACCAAAATTGCCGTTGAACCTCCAAAATCATTATTAACTGCCAGTAGACAAATAGTCGATTGTTTAATAGAAAATGTTCTACGACTGGAACAGAGCACTGGCAGTTCTGAAATAAGTCAGGCTGCCACGTCTTCTGAACGACTCGTCGCTTGCTTAACGACATTATATTTATTTGCAAAGATTCGTCCACAACTTTTAGTCAAACACGCGAGTACTCTTCAACCATATTTGACTTACAAATGCGAAGTAAGTAATTCTAAATTAAATTATCAGTGCGTCCAATATTATCGACTAATAATTTTTTCATACCGATTCTTTTTTTTTTTAGAAATCAGCAGACGTCCAATTAGTTAGCTATGTTGCTCAGACATTGGAACTAGTCGTTCCTCTCATAGAACATCCGAGCGAAACGTTTCTTGCTCAGCTTGAAGAAGATTCGATGAAATTAGTTTTGGTTCAAAATAAAAAAGTAGTTGCGAGTTGCATAGCTTGTTTAGGATCCATTGTGAATAACGTAACGCGCAATTTCAAATTGATTCGAGATTGTTTCAATAAATATTTTAGTTTTTTATGCACGTTCAAAGGCAAGGTCGAAGAAGGGGATACAGCATACGTTGGAAAATGGAGACCATATTTTCGGAGAAGTATGTTTACTCTGGGCTTATTGTTTCGTTATTTTGACTTCACAAACAAGGATGTGGTCAAAGATTTACCGGTAAGTTCGAAATAATTTGTTTTACGGAACATATTCGGTGTACTTATTTAATTTTAATGGGTAAAGAAGACGATCAGTGTTAAAATATTTTAATAAGAGTTGTACGATAAGAACGGAAATTATCTAATTTCATATCCTTATATTGAATTAGTTGACGTGATACTAATTTACGAAGAAGTACTTCGAAATTATCGGAGTGGTGAACATTTTTTGCGAGGTCGACTAGAGGTACCTCCTAAACACAGACCAGGAATAAGGAAGCGGTTAATTTAATTATGTTTTAATTATTAACTTTTTTCTGACACTATTAACAACAAACTACAATAACCACTGCAACACTGATCACTACTGCCATAAGCCGTGTATCGTGACAAACATACAGCCGAGCCAAAGCCATCAAAGGTGTTGACTGATAGAGATAGACTCGGTGACCACTTCTACTATATGACAGTGACAGATGCTTACTTGTACTAATGTGCTGACGATAAATGCAGCTCAAAGCTGATATAAATAACACGCTATAACCTGTGGGTCAGGAGTTGCACAGTGTACGTTACTTGTGCTGCTTCACAGTGCCCGAACGCAAAAAAGTCTGCCGCACACGAATTTTGTGGTCTTCCATTGGCGTTGCTCTTTTATTAAGATGTTTTAACACAAATCATCTTCTTTTGACCATTTAAAAATAGTAAGAACACTCTGTACAAATGTATATGTCATTTGTTTACTTGTAGGAGGACATAAAGGAGCAGGTCTTCAAATTGGTCACGTATTTTCTCTACTTAGACGACGAAGACTTTCAGATCAATACACTCGGAGCAATCGGTTCAATATGTGTTCGCCATTACGAACTGATGCTCGAAGACGGACTAAAAAAATTCTATCATAAAATGTTGGTAGAACCAGATGCGCACTTAGAAATGAAAGTGGAAGTCCTTAAAAATATCGAGTCATATTTACAAGAAGAGGAAATTCGAATGATAAAACAAGATCAAGAATGTAAGAAATCGTTAAAATTAATTTATAATGAACAAGTTTTTCTTCAGCTAATTTTTTGGTTTTGTCTAGGGGCTAAACGATCCAAAGAAGAGAATTTAAAAGAAATGGGAGACGTTTCTTCCGGAATGGCTAGCACCGTTATTCAAATATATTTGAAACAAATTTTGTCATCGTTCATTCATCCGGACACGAAAGTGCGACATGCAGCAATGAAAGTTATTCAGCTGGTTCTGCAGCAAGGCCTCGTTCATCCTGTGCAGGTTAGAACCTATTTTTTTTCTCATCTTTTTTGATAATAGATTTGGATCCGAGGACAGATTGGTGTAACAATCACCTCACTCGTGGATGTTTTATGATGTCGTTTGTGTAGTTTTTATTTTAAACAATTTATTTTTTCAATAAATAAAATTATCGACCAATTTTTCAGACAATATATTAACAAAAAATATAAAATTAATACATTAACGTTTCAATCCGGATTTGGACCTTCTTCAGAACTGATCTAAAAAATATAAAAATAATTAATATTTAAAATTCAATTAGCTTTTTTAGATCAGTTCTGAAGAAGGTCCAAATCCGGATTGAAACGTTAATGTATTAATTTTATATTTTTTGTTAATATATTGTCTGAAAAATTGGTTGATAATTTTATTTATTGAAGAGTTCTAATCAGACGTTAATCAAAGATTTGAATTTATTTTTTCGATATAACAACCTTTGAAAACGTTACCATGCTTTTGGTAAACAAATTTTACATTTATCAGGACACATTTTTTATTTTACCTCCCAAAGTTTTTCTTCACAAAATAGGCTTATAAAGCTCTTATCTTTGGTTATAATCCTGGAATCTGAATTGACATTTGAGTTTGACAAATAACATATTTTGATACCTCAAATATCTCTCTCAGTCTTTGATCACAAAATCGTTCCAACTAACGTCAACGTATGTACTGTCACAAAACAGTGCAAAGTCGACACATGCGCACAAAACCGATACAGACAGTTTCGTTACGGCTTAAGAACTGTCCATTTATAGCAGATTGGAACATACCTAAAATGTAATATTTGTGTTACAGATTGTTCCCTATTTGGTTTGTATGAGTACTGTAAATGAGAAGAACGTCGCTAACAGTGCGGATAAACAGTTGCAAGAGATCGAGAAGAAATATCCTGGCTTTATTCATATGAAATCACAGTACGGTATCCGATTATCGTACCAACTTCAAAAGATTATACAAAATACGGATATCGTTAGAGGTTTTCGCGTTAAAGAACAGGGCGAGTATCCGGGCGCTTTAAATGGGTTTTTGTATTCCATATTAAGAAATACCAGACAGCAGCGAAGAGCTGTCGTCTTGTCGGTTTTAAAACAATTTGATGAGCAAGTGGTAAGTGTAAAATGAAATGAAATTTTCTGAATCGAAAAAATTCGGGTGTGTCGATACAATATATTTTATTATAATTTCAGAGAACCAGTCTATCGTACATGCTTTACTTAGCGGACAATTTAGCGTATTTTCCTTATCAAGTTCAGGATGAACCGTTATTCATTATACATCACATTGACATTATGATTTCTGTTTCGGGTACAAATTTGCTACAGGCATTTAGAGAGGTTTGTTGCTGAATAATGAATTTATTTTTAAGATGACTCGTATTTTACGTAAATTTTCAAACTCGAATGTATCTTCTTTTCAAGGGTTTGCTTCCTAATAATACAAATGCACCGACGTCATCTAACGCCGATGCTACAGGGAACCCCGTTCAGCCGGCTGCGTCTTTATTAGACGATGACGATGAAGAGGACGAAGCCGAACTTCTTAGTCGTCTACCAGAAGACACGACATTACTACAGAGTTGCATAACGGCTGCTCAAGGCTGTTTGCTTCTGCTCGTTTTAAAACAACATCTAAAAGACATCTATGGAATTAGTGACAGGTAAAGCATTACCTTCCTTCTGGCACGGTCACTTATCTGTAATGATTTAACGGTTTGTTTTTTTAATAAATGTAAATTTATTTTTTAGTAAAATTTTACAATACTCGCCGACTGAATCAGCAAAGGTATATGAAAAAAATATTACACGGCGTGTCAATTCCCATTTTAATCCTAAGGCAGCTTTAACTAAACTAAAAGAAGGGTCACCGCCATCAAACTTAGACGAAGCAGGACGCAAGAGTCTGATCGTCCAATATCTAGACGTACGTTTTAATATTTTTGAAGTGGAAACTTCTTTAGCGGCGTTGTGCACTTTTTTTGTAATGGGTAAAAAATGTTAAACTCGCCTCAGGTCACGTGTCCTGATCGAAAATGCGTAAGACAGAAACTTTTATTTATACAACGTTAGACATCTAGCGTTGAAATATCGTACCTACATAAAAATGCAATCTATGATACAAACCATTTTGATCGAAAATTCGTCAGACGTTAATATTCAAGTTTTCACTTCTCTCGGCACTCCCGGAGTGCAAACCTTTTTTTTTTTTTACTTGTTCGTATTTACGAGCGTAGTAATAATATTTTATTAATTTCAGTTCAAGCATTTAATGCTGAAACTAGATCCGGACGATGAAGACGAAGATGAAGCCAACCCCAGTAAAGGAGCGGCATCTGCGAATAGCGGTTCTCCAACAAAAGGAGCAAATAGTACGACTCCAGTTACTCAGGCGGTCGTATCAAACGCTTCTGATACCAATCCGGCTTACACTTCGACAGTTATTAATGACCCGTTAGCTTTATCGCCGAGTCGCGATTCACAAAGTACAGCTCAATTCGTGGCACATGAGAAACCTGCAGAACCAATGACTCAAGTATGTATTTTTTTGTAATTTTTTGTAATATCGCACGTTGAAAACAATAGTGACACTACCTATATAAAAAAGTTAACTTTTCACCTTTTGTAAGATTTATGTTTTACTGCAAAAGTGTCACTATACGAAAATTTCCGTTTGCTCATAAATCCACTTACTTCCGCTAGACTGAGCTATTGTCACTTTATATTTTGAAAGAATTGCCCATGGTCATGACTGATATAACGACACTATTTTAATTATGTCAAAGCAGTTGTTTGGTACGCACGTCGCTGTAAGTGAAAAAGTGACACATTTTGTTAAACGACAGTTTACCGATTACAGTTACTACAAAAATTAATGCAAGTAAGTAAATACATAAAATGACACATTTTGTTTAGTGACACTTTTTGCAGTTGAAGTCTCCAATTTACTGATTATAGGTTATGACAACAATGAAACATTGTGGTCAACAAATAAATTAAAACAATAATAAATTGTCTCATTATTAACAAAAGAATCTCTATAAGCAGTATTTTAATAGTAACTTTTTTAGAACAAAACAATAATATTAAAACTAGAAAATGCTCTACTGTAAAATGTCATTTTTTGCATAATGCTACTTTTGTTTTCAACGTGCGATATGTAAACATTCGAGCTTTCCCCTCGCGATACAGTTTCATCGGGCTTCGGATGCAAGTCATGTAGCTATGTCTGCGTTAGTCATATATTCGAATATTTTCCTCCCTCACTCTCGATTATTTGAACTCCAATTATTTTGAACTCTTAGTAATTTGGACTGTTTTTCTAGTCTCTTGAGTTTCAAATTATTTTGAGTAGACTGTACAATGTTATTTCGTGATCTTCTACAAACAGTTACTTGTACATACAATAAAAAAGTCCGGTATGTACGGGGACAAAGCCAGGCAGACCGACTACTATTATAGGGTATGTTCCGATATGCACTGCGAGCACTGCACAGTGCTATCACTGTAGAAAAATTCGTTCCGTTATGGACTGCCAGTATACTGCCGCAGTACCCTAGGAAAATATATGACGTCATAAATCGCCGGCATATTCTACTGTGAGCACTGGCGTTTTCGAGGTAAGGTACTCGCAGTACTTTGATCACGTGATCTGTCAAAACCACTCGAGTGACTAACGTCTTATAAACAATCTACAGTTTAATCACAAAAATTATAAAGTTCTGTAATTAGTTTGAATTAATAACTAAAACAATGGAAGAATTGCAAAAAATAACTTTATTAGACATTAAAACATATTCTTTTTAATGAAAAACTATTTACTTTTATTATATTATAAATTCAATTTGCAATTAATATTAATTAAGATATTTTTTATTTGACATTACTCCAACAACAGTTTTTTTTTAATGAACTAGAAAACTGTATTACACTCATTTGAACGCTGCGTCAAAATTTCAAAAATTGCGGCTGACAGTATACGGGATTGCGTTCCGTTTTAAATAGTAACCAGTATAACTGTCTATAAAGGAACGTGTTCACAGTATACTAAATTGACGTCACACTGTACAGTGGTCGCAGTGCATATCGGAACATAGCCATAATATGATTTAGCGAGCGCTTTGTAATTTGATGTTTTTTTTTTTCAATCACAGGAGCACCAGCCTCGAATACCAAAACTGGTCATATCTAATCGTAAACCCGAGAGTACTGAACAACCTAAGAAATCAGCACTCCGTGCCTACCGCAATGAAAAAACAAAAAAGCTTCGACAGAAGCGCAAGAGAAGAAAGGTTATGAGTTCTTCGGGTGAAGATAGTGAGTACAGTGACCCGGACTTTATTGTTTAATAAACTTTTGTGTACATTTTTTATTGTACACCTCCAGTCTCCAATTGTATAATTTCCCTTTAACAAAATTTTTGTACAGTGACCTTTTATGTGTAATATGATAACGGTTCGCTAAACCACTAAGAATTTAGCGAAGTTCAAGTAAATTTAGTTAAAAAAATGAAACGTACCTAGTTAACATTTAAATAATAAAGTTTTTATATAAAATTTAAAAAAGCACAAAGAAAACATTGACAAAGTTTAAATAATTAAATATTTTTAATGATATAATTGAAGAACATTAAAAATTTATAAAAGAAAGTTAATTGTTTCGTGCGCAGAACCATCGTACAAATAATAATTGAGACACTTACCAAATGGCTGATAAATTGTATTTGTGCTGATCCCAAGGCCATTGGAAATGTTTTATTTTGGTGTTTATGTTATCGTTTAGTGTGGAAGAAACACTGCTGGTAGAATTTAATTTATTTATTTTAAAATCCAAATAATTTTTATATATTTGCATCGAAACAGAAACAATACATATTTTGTATGTCTGTATATCTATATATAATGTCTATTTCACAATAAGTACTTCTCAATTCAATATAATTTAAACAATGCTTTTTTTACCTCCAGTCACCTCTCGAAAGCAAATTTTTAACTATTTTTTGGTACTAAAGTATTTTTAGTCTAGACGGAATCACCGCTCTCGTTTGAAAAATTATTCGCATTCAATTTTTTTCCAGAATCGTGTTCATAAAGCTAGCCGTTGTGTTCGAATTGACATCGTTCAATAAATTGAACAATATTGATTTTTTTTACTTCGCTCGGCTCTGGATGCGGGCTTTTTATAATTTAAAGACATCTTTAATTATTTTATAATTTTCAATTTAATACCGATTTTTACTTACATTCCGGCGACTTTTTTTATTGTCTCACTTTAGGTCCTAGTAGTTCTCCGTGAGCTCTTTAAAACGAGACCCGAATCGACATCCTAGCTAAACGCGTTTCCACTCAACATTAATTTATCACTTCACACAAGGCTAATTCGTGACTATCACGCGCATGCGCCTACTCTCATGCGATATGGTCACAGGCAAAACAAAACTAGCGCAACAAACACGTACAGACATGATCTGTCCGTTGTTCGCGCTTTATCAGTCTGGAAATTGTTAACGATTCAAATCACTATCGGCACTTTTATTACGGGTATCCGTCAAAATATTGAATGCGATTAAATATTTCATATGACGGCGGGTGTTCCGTACCGACTTTATGTGTTCTGTGATTACTTGTCACGAAGTAATACTTATACATACACTTGACAAATTCCTATTAACATATGAAAAATATATTTTTTGTACAAATATCTGCAGAAAACTAACCGCATATGGAAAATAAACAAAACAGAAACAAATTAGTTGAGCAAACTGTGTTTAAAAAAATAAATATACGTTCTCTTTCAGTTAGGAGTCTATCGTTTTTACATATTTTGAACGATTATACTACTTTATTATAATCAAAAGTGTTTTTTTAACATCGCTCAAACAAGCCATTTTACTACAATCGTTAAGTATATATGTATAAGTATTTTATTATGTGGCTGTAATTACTATTCTAGTTCATTGTTTATTATTTTTTTTGTTTTAAAAATGTTTAAGTTTCCTTTTAAGATAGAAATATTTGATAACGAAAATTGTTTTTAAAAAAATTAAGATATGTGACTCGCAAATGGCCTGCGGTATAAAAAAAAGCACTCCCCACTGAAATATGTTTTTCACATCTGGGATATTTTTCGTATATATTGAATTTAAAAATTTATTTATGTGAAAGAAGTGGGTTTAATGGTATATCTTTGTATATTAGAATTTCTTAAAGTTGTAAAAAGTATATTTTACCTATTTGAATCCACGAAAATGTACCTTAATATTTTTGTAAGGTGACTTTCGATTAACTTATGCTTTTTTTAAAGATAAAAAGATCGAAAAGAACTTACGTAAACATAATACTCTCATAATATGTTGTATCGCTGGATATTGTTTTTGAAGGTATTCAATTATTATCAGTCTTAATCTAAATAAGCTGGGCTAAGTACTTTTTCTAAAGTAATTGTGCAACAAAATTTGCGGCTTTAGTCAAATTAAAAATCGCTTTTCCATTTTACAAATTTAATTTTTTCAATTCGTGCTGGGTTTCTGAAACGAGTTTAAAAAATATCATTTGTTTTCAACTAAATTGAGATCTCCATTGAGTTGTAAACAAATGACATTCTTAAGTCGAAGCTGCAGGTCGCATTGGAAACCCCGCATCAGTCTACTAAAAGCGTTGATATGGGATTTAATGTACCTCATACATTAATAAAATAGCTAAAAAAAGCTTCAAGAAATCTCGAGTCACTTTATATATTTCATAAAATAATTTTTAATTGCCATTACGATTTTTGGCTACTTGTTTGACAGTTTTCTTTTCATCGCTCGTCGTACAGACAGCGATAAATGTATTTTGTTAATTGTGTCATAAAATTCGCTTTACTAATGTTTTTTTCCATACGGTGTATTTTTTTAAATTAATCGATCTTGCGTTTTAATTTTGTAAGTTGCACATTTGAAAAACCGATTATTTACACAATTATAAATATCCACATTTCGCATAAAGTTTTTTTTTTTTGTCAGATAACAGGTAGCCAATTTTGGTAAAATAGTTTTTAAAATAAAAAGTCCCGGATTGAATTTACAAACAGGAAATTTTTTAATTTTTGATTGCACTAAAAATGTTGAGGAAACAAAATTTTTGGTGTGGCATGAGACAAAAAATTCTGTAAAATTAAACTGCAGATAGTTTTAGAAAATGAAAAACTCAGTTCCTTAAAACCTTAGCGAATTCCCTTAATTGTTAACGATGCTGCAGTTTCTCGTATGGAATTTTTATTTAAATTGCTAGGTAAATTTTTCTTATAAATTATTTAATTTAAACATTCCCACAAATAAAAATCTGCAATTATTGGCGTACATAAAACGGAACCTTTTCAGTCGATTAATTTATCAACTTTGCAATTTTGTAATTTTCGTTACGGAATTATTTGTTTCAAGTCAAACAAATCCGGTGACGTAAAGTCTCTCATTTTGTAACGTTTTTAATTAATCACCATTTTGCAATTGGCATATGGTACCAAAAACAGTAGAAGATTCTTCCTAAAAAATGTCAGTTTTTAATTAAAAGCTTGCTACTGCTGTAACTCAAAGGTTAGTATTTAATGTTATTTTTTAAAGAAGTATTCTTTCGATAAATTATAATTCATTGTATATATTGTAATTTTGTGCCTTTAATAGGTTACATAGGAATCATATCTAAACAGAGAATTATAATATAATACCTTAAAATATTAATTAGGTCTAGATTAAATGTGAAACTTGTATAGTATACAATTCTTGATTTTTTTTTATTGTGGAATCGTATATTTTAAATATCTTTGGTTTTAAATGTTACTATAACTTTCCAGTTATTTATATCCAGTTTTTGCATCTACCAATACAGGAACAGACAACGACCATTCATTAAAATAAATACAGTGTTTCCAAAAAGTCTGGAATCACCCGAATAGAAGCCAAAGTGAGTTGTGTGGAAAAAACCTGAAACACGTCAAAAAGTATTTTGTTAAAAACTATCTTTTGTTATTATTCAAAAGAATGACATTAAAATGTAGCTTTTAACAAAAACTATTTGACGTGTTTCAGTGTTTTTCCACACAACTCTCAATTTGGCTTTTATTCGAGTGATCCAGACTTTTTGGACGCACTATATGATATACCTACTCATAAGTTTTATCTTCTGATATTATATTTATTATTTTAACGCGTGTAGGGTTCGTTGTAAACAATGATCTTGAAAGAAATTATTTGTATAAAAAGCATTCTGCATACCGGTTTACGTATCTATTGTATATACTTATTTTTGTGTTGGTAGTAGTGAAAATTGAATTTCTGTGTAATTCATACAAATTTTAATTTTATCTCCGTATTTGTTTTAACTTGTACAGTGTAATTAAAACAATGAAATTTAACCTTATTAATGCCATTTTTCTCAAAGGACAAGTAAGTAACTTTTTGACTGGTACTATTACAGTGGTTTATTGGTAATTATGGTAATTCATCCGATACCGTTGCGTAGTTATCAACCTGTGCTTTAAAAAGAGGAACTAATAAGTCGATATTTTCAATTTTACGCCATAAAAATGTTCTAATAGTTAAATCGATGGATTAATTTTAAATCATGATAAGTGATTTGATTATTAATTTCTGTTGAAGCCGAGTCAATAATAATTTAAAAAAAAATGGTAAAAGAACAGTTCACTATGGTATTACAGTAAAACCTAGTTTATCCAAGGCAATGTAGGGGGAGGTACCTCGGATAAGCGAAATAACACGAAAATATCAAGTTTGAGCATGTACATATTTATGTACATGCATATGAACCGTAAAGTAGCAATCGCAAAATACTAAGTAGCCTAGTCAAGAACTGAGATATTTATGAGAAAAATAGACCCAAGTCTCCAAAAAATATGAGCAATAGCTTATTCGATTCGGGAAAATATTCTGAAAAAGACGTTTTTTTTATTTATTTCGCCGACAAAAATTCCATTTGTTATTAACAAAAAACGAAAAGACAAAAAAGGCTCTTCAGATTTTTGGCAATTACTCAAAAACTATAAGCGATAGCTAGAGGGCCTGCCGCATAGTCACAGCGACGTCATCTGTTTTTTCCGAGTTTCTCCGTATACACCTCCGTTGCCTCGGATAACGCTAAGACTCGGTTATTTGAATATAGGATAAACAAGGTTTTACTGTATTAAATAGTTCAACGAAAATGTGCAAGTTCAAATAATAAAGATAACATTTTCATTTGTATGTTCAATAAATTCTTAAGTGTTATTTATATACATAATATATATTTCTAAAAACAATACTAGCTTTTGATTTTTGTGAAAAATTCAAAAGATGTACTATAATTAATTATTATCATTAAACCCACTATACAGATTTGCAGTTGTTAATATTTTTCATTTGTATATATAGTTTGAATTAATGTGCAGTGTGGTTAGTTTTTAATTTTATGAATTAGAGTGTATATCCATTAAGGACTTTAAATTTGAAAATACGAATTTAACAAACTTATTATTTATTAAAGAGAATAATTAAAGTGCCTGTATTTTTATATATATATATCGGATCTCTTAACTATTCAAGAGAAAATAATTTGTTGCGGACTTGAAATATCGACTCCAAAAATAAGAGAAACATCGATAAGATTCATTACGAATGTATGTCGCTAATAGACATAGCGTCTCAAGCGAATCGCTATGTCTCTTACATTAGCGACTTACGTTAATAATAGATCCCAATATTAAAATTGGTTTTCGAATCAATAAAGCCAGGGATGCACAGACCGCGGCCCGCCAGCAAACGCATAAATGGGCAGTTGTTGAATACGCAGCAAATACGAAGGTATCTTGCTCTGCATTGATAAAAAAGCTTTTAGAATATTGCGAGCAAACGCATTGTTTAGATCTACCTACATTTGTGGACAAACGTTTTCAATTATTAAAATAAATAAAACGAAAGATCAAAACCGCGTAACAAGACGAACATTTGGAAGCAATTTTGCGTGTGGCTACAAGTAATTTGGAACCAAATATCAAAACAATTGTTAGTGCGATGTAGTGCCACGCTTCAAATAAAAAATTTAAATGTCATCAAATTCTTTTTAAACTGTTATTCGGTTGTTTTTATTTGCAGCGGGCCCGCCTTTGGGGCTCATAATCTGTCCCAGTAAGTCTGTGCAGCCCGGAATTGAGTTAATAGAAAAATAATGCCGAATTAGATTTATAGAAAACCACAACACAGAAGGCACTTTTTTATTATTTAATAAGTGAAAATATATATCTTTGAGATATTTTATTATAGTAGATATTTAATTAAACTTTGACATTGTGTAATTGCTTATTATTTGTGGTGGAGCAATACTCGCGTTTTTTCTGAAACACAAAATTGGATTGAATTTTTAAAAAAATCGTGTGTGCTCTTTATTAGCTAAAACAAATAATCCATTTTATTTAAATAACATTTAATTTTTTTGTCATTTTTAAAGTGATTTTCTAATAGTTAAAATTAATTATAATTATCAACTTGATAATTTATAGTCATATGAATGGTAAATTATTTCATTTATTGACTGCAGCATTTAGATATAACCACACTGTACTTTATATGACTGAAATGTGATACAAAAATAAATCTGTTTTATGCCTCAGTTTTAATAACAATTATTTTAATGTTTTTATTTGTAGTTTTGCGTCCAAATCTCGAAGTGGTTATTTATTGAATAATTTTAATGTCAAATTAGTAAATATATTTTTTACACCCTGACTATAAAACTAAAATAAATTTGAAGTATATAAAGCTAGAACAGGGTAATCTGTAATGTTTTAAATATGAATGCAGTATTTTAAAAACAATTTGTAATCCATTATTTGACAGTGTCATTTACGTATTATTTCTCGATTTTTTTTTAAATTCTGTGTTCATAATGAAACTGCTTATATTACTTTAATTTAAATACCATATTAATATCCCCCACGTTTCCTTTCAATTGCATCTTATTTACTAAATAAAAACTTGTGTAAGCCCAACCTAAGTTATGTAACCATTTGAAGCAACACTTGAACGTCTCTATTTCCAAAACGGTAAATGGTACGAGCCTGCAGATGGGCTTGTTGCATTCAGCGTTTCGTTTTCTATCAGTGTACAGAATTCGAAAAGTATCCAACACGTATTCCAGACTTTCCAGAAAAACACTTCGAACGGGTCTATCTTCAAAACGGTAAGTGATAGGAAGCAACGGAGGGGCTTGCTGACTTCAGCGTGTCATTTTAAATAAGCCTACCGAATTTGAATCGGATCGGAGACATTGTCCAAAATTGTCTTAAAAAAATCACAAAAAAACTAAGGCTATACTATGGGAAAAATCGCGTTTTTAGTCGATTTTCAAGATTTTCCAATAACTCGCTTTTCAGGTCCAGACGGCTTATACTAACAGGGAATGACACTCCGAATCAAAAAATAAGCTCAACTTTTGGTTCGGTGGGCTTTTATAGTGAATTTCAATGTAGAAGAAACATTTAAACGTCAATATCTCCGAAACGGTTATAGATACAGAACTCCGGGTGCGCTTATTGAATTCAGCGTGTCGTTTTCTATCTGTATACCGAATTTTAAATGCATCCGATGCGTATTCCAGACTTTCCAGAAAACAACTTCGAACGGGTCTATCTTCGAAACGGTAAGTGATAGGAAGCAACGGAGGGGCTTGCTGACTTCAGCGTGTCATTTTAAATAAGCCTACCGAATTTGAATCGGATCGGAGACATTGTCCAAAATTGTCTTAAAAAAATCACAAAAAAACTAAGGCTATACTATGGGAAAAATCGCGTTTTTAGTCGATTTTCAAGATTTTCCAATAACTCGCTTTTCAGCACCAGACGGCTTATACTAACAAGGAATGACACTCCGAATCAAAAAATAAGCTCAACTTTAGGTCCTGTGGGCTTTTATAGTGAATTTCAATGTAGAAGAAACATTTAAACGTCAATATCTCCGAAACGGTAATAGATACAGACCTCCGGGTGCGCTCATTGAATTCAGCGTGTCGTTTTCTATCAGTACACCGAATTTTAAATGCATCCGATGCGTATTCCAGACTTTCCAGAAAACAACTTCGAACGGGTCTATCTTCGAAACGGTAAGTGATACGAAGCAACGGAGGGGCTTACTGACTTCAGCGTGTCATTTTACATAAGCCTACCGAATTTGAATCGGATCGGAGACATTGTCCAAAATTGTCTTAAAAAAATCACAAAAAAACTAAGGCTATACTATGGGAAAAATCGCGTTTTTAGTCGATTTTCAAAATTTTCCAATAACTCGCTTTTCAGGTCCAGACGGCTTATACTAACAGGGAATGACACTCCGAATCAAAAAATAAGCTCAACTTTTGGTTCGGTGGGCTTTTATAGTGAATTTCAATGTAGAAGAAACATTTAAACGTCAATATCTCCGAAACGGTTATAGATACAGAACTCCGGGTGCGCTTATTGAATTCAGCGTGTCGTTTTCTATCTGTATACCGAATTTTAAATGCATCCGATGCGTATTCCAGACTTTCCAGAAAACAACTTCGAACGGGTCTATCTTCGAAACGGTAAGTGATAGGAAGCAACGGAGGGGCTTGCTGACTTCAGCGTGTCATTTTAAATAAGCCTACCGAATTTGAATCGGATCGGAGACATTGTCCAAAATTGTCTTAAAAAAATCACAAAAAAACTAAGGCTATACTATGGGAAAAATCGCGTTTTTAGTCGATTTTCAAGATTTTCCAATAACTCGCTTTTCAGGTCCAGACGGCTTATACTAACAGGGAATGACACTCCGAATCAAAAAATAAGCTCAACTTTTGGTTCGGCGGGCTTTTATAGTGAATTTCAATGTAGAAGAAACATTTAAACGTCAATATCTCCGAAACGGTAATAGATACAGACCTCCGGGTGCGCTCATTGAATTCAGCGTGTCGTTTTCTATCAGTACACCGAATTTTAAATGCATCCGATGCGTATTCCAGACTTTCCAGAAAACAACTTCGAACGGGTCTATCTTCGAAACGGTAAGTGATACGAAGCAACGGAGGGGCTTGCTGACTTCAGCGTGTCATTTTAAATAAGCCTACCGAATTTGAATCGGATCGGAGACATTGTCCAAAATTGTCTTAAAAAAATCACAAAAAAACTAAGGCTATACTATGGGAAAAATCGCGTTTTTAGTCGATTTTCAAGATTTTCCAATAACTCGCTTTTCAGGTCCAGACGGCTTATACTAACAGGGAATGACACTCCGAATCAAAAAATAAGCTCAACTTTTGGTTCGGTGGGCTTTTATAGTGAATTTCAATGTAGAAGAAACATTTAAACGTCAATATCTCCGAAACGGTTATAGATACAGACTCCGGGTGCGCTCATTGAATTCAGCGTGTCGTTTTCTATCAGTACACCGAATTTTAATTGTATCCGATGCGTATTCCAGACTTTCCAGAAAAACACTTCGAACGGGTCTATCTTCGAAACGGTTAATGATACGAAGCAACGGAGGGGCTCGTTGACTTCAGCGTGCCATTTCACATAAGCCTACCAAATTTGAATTGGATCGGAGACATTGTCCAAAATTGTCTTAAAAAAATCACAAAAAAACTAAGGCTATACTATGGGAAAAATCGCGTTTTTAATTGATTTTCAAGATTTTCCAATAACTCGCTCTTCAGGTCCAGACGGCTTATACTAACAAGGAATGACACTCCGAATCAAAAAATAAGCTCAACTTTTGGTTCGGTGGGCATTTAAAGTGTTTTTAAACACTGAAGCGACGTTCAAACGCCTCTATCTCCGAAACGGTTATAGATACAGACTCCGGGTGCGCTCATTGAATTCAGCGTGTCGTTTTCTATCAGTACACCGAATTTTAAATGTATCCGATGCGTATTCCAGACTTTCTAGAAAAACACTTCGAACGGGTCTATCTTCGAAACGGTAAGTGATACGAAGCAACGGAGGGGCTCGTTGACTTCAGCGTGCCATTTTACATAAGCCTACCAAATTTGAATTGGATCGGAGACATTGTCCAAAATTGTCTTAAAAAAATCACAAAATAACTAAGGCTGAATTTGAAACGTATCCGATAAGTTTGAAATTAAGAAAATAGGTATAGTCAGCAAAACACCTTTATATTTATAATATAATCATATATTTAAAATTATTAAGTGCGTTGAACAGTAACTGTTTGACGTTTTTAATTTCTATACATTTAACGAATTTCAAATACAAATTGTAATAATATACTTATTGTTAAAATCTTGAAAAATCATAACTATTAACATAAAAAATGTCACAAACAATAAAATATATGTTAACTAACAATAAAAAATAAATATTTACTACTATGTATTTAATATTATTAGATATTAAACATAAAAAATTTCTGTCACATCTGTTACATTTTGCAAAAATATGAAGTACCCCAATCACTGAAGAATAATAATAATAATAAAAATATTCAGTTGATCAATTTCAGCACCAATATATAATATTTAATATCCAGGCATAAAACCTTAAAATTACTAAATAAACTTAATATTTAGGTACTAATAAACTAAAATATGTATCACACTTTAGGGATATTATTTGCAATTAATTAAAAATATACTTTTATAATTTTTAGTATATACAGTAACCACAACATTTCATAAAAATCATAATCGATAGAATTGTGCTAATTAAAATTGTTGACCATTTGAAATTTATCAAAAAATATATTTTTTTGTTATAAATTATTGCGTCATTTTGTTTGCAAAAAAAAAAAATTGGTTGTCTGTAAAGTCGGTTTACGGACGATAGTTTTACGTGATAACGTCATAAAGAAACATCGATGAACTCTCTGACGTCACGCGAGAAGAGAGAGAAATGCGTACAAGCCGACGCTTGGGCCGATCGCGCCTCTCTATCGCTTATACCGCGCTCTCGCTTGCACGCTCAGGCTCAGGCGGAACGTGACACTTTTTCGTGCGTGCAGCCGGTGTTTCATCAATTTATAAGACGTTATCACGTCAAAAAAATACACACAACAATTCTCCACTTTCGCAAACGACTCTTAACCTACCCAATATTTACGGCTAGAGCTTAACGAAATCAAATGAAGTATAAAGAATTTTTAAAAAGTAACAGTTTAATTTTTGCTGACCATATGGATCATTGCTTTTGACGTATTCAATAATAAATGTTGTGAAAATTAGGCGTGTACTCAGTCTTCTTATTTTATTTTTAATGCATGAATAGTACCTAGATTAAAAGAAGACGATTAGGCCTTCCGCACACGGGTCGACTGTTTTGCAATTTTGAGTTTCAAACTGGATCCGATCGTTTTGTGATCTTTTGTACGGGGAGCTGCACATGGGCTGACAGAAACACGATCGTGTTTTCAGGTTTATGACTGAATACTGTAGCGAAATTTTTCATCTTTACCAATTCAGATTCAGTCGCGCTCGTGTGCGGACAAAGAACCTCAACCGATTGCACATTAGTCGCGCCCCGAACTAGTTTTAAACTCAGGTTGCGAAACAGTCAACCCGTGAGAGGAGAGGCTCCGCCTTAGTAAAAGTTGTACGATAATATTGTGATGCACTTCTCCATAAATTAGAATAGTTAATTAATTGAAAAGTCAGAATATGAATTTGGATTAAAATACTTCTTTAACCCATTAAAAATGAAATAGGCAGGCCGAGAACACCCTGTATAAGTGAACATTGAGACTGAATGTTGCTGCAAAACAACACAGTATTGATGTTAATACAGGGGTGTCCCAGAAGTCACGCACTTCCTCATAGGGATCGAAAGAGAAAATTATTCTGAGACGAAAAGTCCTTAGCCATTTTTTAATCAGACGCATAGATAATTAATTATTAATTAATGAAAGTGACCAATCAGGAGCGATTTGATTTGTTTTCCGATTTTATTTGTTTTTCTCCCGACAGTCACTGGATGTTTTTTAATTAATTTTAATTAATTATTCAGAGACGACTGACAACGGAAGACAGTTATCCAAGATACGGGAGAAAAACAAATAAAATCGGAAAACAAATCAAATCGCTCCTGATTGGTCTTAATTAATTAATAATTAATTATCTATACGTCTGATTAAAAAAAGGCTAAGGACTTTTCGTCTCAGAATAATTTTCTCTTTCGATCCCTACGAGGAAGTGCGTGACTTCTGGGACACCCAGTATAAACAATAAAGTATTTTTTTAAGATGCATGTTACAAAGGTTACAAAAATGATTACGAATTTAATTCAACAAACGTAACTTTAAAATATGAATATTTAAAAAATGTAATTTATTTTGTGAGATATTTTATTTGAATCATATAAATAAAGACAGTGGCGTGGCATTGAGTAATTTGAGTACCAAATGCAGCGATTGGCTACAAGGTGCTGAGAATGTTGCAACACCACTGGAGATAAATAGTTTAAAAAAAAACGTAATTAATAAACAATCTTATGCTTATAATTAAATAATAAGAATGACAAAATTTATTATTTTTTTATATCAGTCAGTTATTATTATTTTAATAGATGGGCTCATTTCACACAGTTAACGCTATGACAAAAATCATTGTGACATTTTTTTATTATTAGTTTTATTTGGAAATCTGCATTTGCAATCACAGCCTGGCCCATCTTTTCTTCTTTAAATATTAAATAAATTCTGAGTTATTATTGTAACAGACATAAGGAAATTTTTTAATAACAATCAAATAAATTCGTTTGAAAATACGTAACCGTAGTTGAATTTCTAAAAAATTTTACGTAGGTGAGAAGATAAAAAACTTCTGTTTTAATATTTCATTACGATGATTTTTATTTTAAAATTACCTATAACTAATTTATAAGTCTCGAATTAAAATTAATAAAAACTAGATTTATTTTTTACCCGACTGCCGCGAAGCCAAAAAGTAGAGTAAATGTGTTTCGCACAAATCATTACCTATTTTCAAATGAGAACGGAAAAAAATGTATATGGCTACTGGAATATCAATTTTATATAAATTTAAAAATTCATTATCTCACTGAAATTTTCAGAATCGTCAAAATATTAAAAAACACTAAATGTATACTGTATGTACACAATATATACAGCGTGCTTGATTTTTCAGGGCTGCTCTGGAATAAAAATCGAGATGAACTATTCATTGAAAAATTAAAATGACAAAATTTATCAAAACGAATAAAGAAAATGTTATCAATACTAATAATTTGTTTATTCAAATCGTCTCTAAATTTCGTAAAAAAGATATTTGATCGCAGACCTAGAAAAACAAACACCGTACAATATTCTATTTATTTTTGTGCTACGTTAAAATTATAATTAATAACTTTATTTATACAAGAATGCATTAGCTATATTAAAATAATGCATATGTCTTTTTAATATAAAACTCTAAACTTAAAATTGTAAACTAAATATATTTTTCTAAGAGACAAGTAAAAATATTGCGGGACAGATGTGGACTACAAATGTCTTTTAACAAATAAAAAATTAACTTTACATTAACTTAGTGATTATCATATTAAAATCATTTGAAATAGTTTTGACACATTATAACAAATTATATTATAAGTTTCACGCCGTTTTATTAAATTTCATAATTATAAAACTGCTAGAAAAATAACTACGTAGAACTTTTTCCACGTAGTTGAATCTTCTGAAATATTTAGTTAAAAAATTAATTTAAAGTATTAACAAAAATAATATAACAAAATATATTCATATTAAGGAATAATACTTCCTTTTTTTTTAAATTTTGAATTTTGAACTCTTACGTCCAACTGAAACAAAAATATTGCTGGATACCGATATGAAACTAATTTCAAGCAATTATCAATAAAATTTCATTTTTGAATTTTAATATTTACACAATGTTTCATGTAAACAAAACATTTTTTTAATGCCATAGTTTTGTTAAGAAGAATAACAAAATACTCAACTAAATTGTTACACCACTAATAAATGTAACACAAAGGGTCATTTTTTTGTTGCAGAGGTACCTATCTATGTTACCTACATATTAGGTGTGTTTGTTGGTAAGTTCACAAATAGTGTTATCCGAAGATTTCTGTATTACCGACAGACGCTTTGAGAGTTCAGAATCCGTTCAGAATTTATCACAAAGTATAGATAGAAGTTCGAACGCAATGTTAAAAAAGTTGTTTTGATTTGATGGACAGAGCATTCATAGGCAGAGCGCACTACTTTGCAAGAAGTACTCGTTTAAACCAATAATCATTGAATAAACATCAACGCTATTAGTGTCAAAAAAATGAACTATCGTGTGGATCCGTTTTTGTGGACGCAAAAATCTTGAAAAAGCCTGTATCGTTCAAACTTCTTTTAATCTATAGTTCGTGGAACTTACCAACAAACACTTTTTTTATTGCCACATCATACGCAATATGGGCCTATAGCAAAAAATAGCATTATCTTTACAGAATCTGCAAGTAAAGAAACTTACCAAAATGGCGTCTTGAAAGTGAAAAAATTGAGATTCTTTCACCCAAAACAGTGTGATAACTGATATTAAGAAGTAGGTATACAATTTCGTACAAGATAAGTTCACGATGGATCAATTTATTTCAAACTTGCCGTGAAAAAACTCGTTCAAAATGTTTTTCCAACTCATACTCCTAAGTGATAACGTTTTCTCGTAGCGTGTAGTTCTGCCATAAGATTTCCTACTAGAGATGTGTGGATCCGGATGGATGCAGGTCCGGACCTGTATCAACTATGTGAGTTGGATGTGATGGAACTCTTACGTACACAGACCTGTTAGGTAGACGGACTTGATTGCAAACGTGCAGATCACAGCTGAAGGCGGAACTGTGACCGAAGTTGGTATGAAAATCATTCGACCGGCAGTCGTAGAGGGAGGCACATTTATTGAATATTATATACATTGTACAGGTTCGACGTAGGTGAGCTGGACCCATACAGGTCTGGCGGAGACGTAACAATGATGCAGACCCGAAGGTCTGGATGCACATCCGGACCTGCATCCTCAAAAATCTCGGACCTGCCCATCTCTATTTCCTACAAGTCCGGTACGGAATATGGCTAAAGTTAATAGTGAAGAAATGCGGGGGACTCGAAATTATTACACTAAATATGCCAATTTTTTCAACGAAAGAACGAGTTATTTCCATAGATATATATATTTAATAGATTGCGGATACACTAGCGCCTCCTGTACCTTTTAGAAGCCATTTTGTACGTGGAAAACGCCGTAAAAAGCGCGCGAGATTAAAAAATATTAATCATCTTATAAGATGATTTTATTGAGAAAAACGACAAAACTCACAGTAAACAGTGATATTTCGCTCCAAAACATATTTTTATACTGAAACTTTTCAAAAATTACAAAATTGAGCATAAATATAATGTGAAAGCTTAGAACATTTTACATTGTTAATTTGGCATCAAGGTTGACACGCATTGATGCCAATCTGACAATGTAAAATGATCTAAGCTTTTATATTATATTTATGCTCAGTTTTGTAATTTTTGAAACGTTTCAATATAAAAATAGGTTTTGGAGCGAAATACCACTGTTTACTGCGAGTTTTATTGTTTTTCCATTAACATCATATTATAGAATATTTAATCTTTTTGAATTCCGCGCGCTTTTTACGGCGTTTTCCACGTACAAAATGGCTTCCATATGGCTTCTAATTGGAACCATTCCGCACAATGCTCAAGGATAGGCATCCGCTATCTATTAATATATACATCTATGGTTATTTCACACTTGTCAGTTCTGCCGAAAAATACATTTGAGCTGCAGGCTATCTGGTCTTGTTAAAAATAACGTTTTTCTGTTTTTTGCTGCTGACCTATAATGCACAGGTACCTATGCCAAATGGAAATAACTATAACCGAACACAAACTCTAATATTCAGTCATACCATTACTGTAAAAATGACTATTCTATAACATTGTAAGCACAATAATATTTTTGATCTTTCTCATCTCGTGAAATTTATTAACCGATTCAAATAACAAATGAACACAACCTTTAAATATTCACCGAGACAATTAAAAACTCTCAATTATTTGTTGAAGACTACTGGGCAAAATGCAACTTAAAAAAACCCTTATTGAAATAAACTAATTACTTAAACGGTTTTTTATTTCAAAAAATTATCACAATTAAATATTTTCCAGTTAATATTTAAACTCCAAAATAAAAGAAAAATCAATTATACTATTCTGCTTTTTAAATATTCGCAATTTAAGATACTGATAAATAATAATAGAAAGAAAACGAATAAAAATAAACGATAATTTATAATATGCGATGCAGATGATAAAAAAATGCAAAAACTCATTTTAAATAAATTTTATGAAAAATGGGAGTAAATAATAAATTTTATGTGCGAAATGAAATACACAGGGTATACAGAGCAAAATATTGATAGACTTAAAATGCCTACAGATAAATTGAATTCTTAGGCATTATAAGTTACTATTTTGAAAAACTTAACTGAAAATGTAATTTTTTAATTGCGTTTTCAACTCACTCCATTTTTGTGCACTGGCGTCTCTATCCTTTGTTTCAAACAATGAAAGTGCATAAAAAGTCACTGATCTCAAAGTAACAGGATAGCGCAACCACTCAGAAAAAGTCTATAGCAGCTCATCTTACTAAAAGTTTATTTAAACAGCTCGTGATTAAAGTAAGTAGATACGATGTTAAAAGTAGTGATGTGCTGGATATCCGTATCCGTATCCGCGGATATCCGAGGGAAAAGAAAGATCCGTATCCGTTAGTTTTTGGCGGATCTTTTACCTTATTAATTTTCAATTCGAAACGTCATCTTGTGTTATATTGATTTGTAATTTTATTATTTTTTGTCAATATATTAGTCTGAGAAAAATTGGTCGACAATTTTATTTATTTGAAGATTTCTATTCAGACGTTAATCAAAGATTTGAACCTATAAATTAAGTCACGCGAATTTCATGTATCAGTACCTACATAATTATTTTAATATTTTCCAAGTTGTGTTAATAAAGCTTTTTTTTTTAGTTTGGCTAATATTGCATATTAATAATTTATTATGGGTATAACATCTTGTAGATTTTGCACTCAAGTGACAAAGAAATGAGTCGAAAACGCTTTTAAAGAGTATGCACTTCGATTTTTGTCTCTATTTTAATTTTTTTGGAACAACAGTTTCATAATTTAGTTTTTCACTGATGTATTATTAATTTCATTTACACTTTAAAAGTAGAAATAACTGTTTGGTTTCTATGGCCCATCCTATATTTTTGTATTATCACGATATCGAATCATTGTTTTCACAAAATTTTTCACCCAATCACTTGAACCCTGTTGCTATCCCATCACGGCAGTTAAATATTTTCATCAATTTTGAAGCCCATTTTAAGTAAAAAAATATTTAAATTGGCCTTTATAGCATTTTATTCCTAAAACTTTTATTTTCATTACGGACATAAAATCAGTTTTTGTAAACACTGTACAGATTCTTTTAACACAGTTTAAATATTGGCAAATTAGAAAATTTTCTTTTTAATATGACACAGTCATCAAAAAATAACGTAATTATCTATACGAGCACTTCAAGAGTCAGTACATATTTTTTTTCTGAACAAAGAACACTAACATACTTTATACAGCTCAACCAGTTGAAGACTGTATTACATATAATGTGATAGTTTGACTCGGTTTAGTATACAAACATCTAGGAGCTGAAACTACACAGTTGGTCCCAACAATGTGCCCCACTGTACATGGCAGGGTCAATCACTGACTCACTGACGAATTTGGCATCACTGTTTGACTATTACTAGTTGTTGGCAAAACTGAAGCACCTATAATTTATTTTTAACCTCGATCAACTCAACAAATTATAAACAAGTAATATTTATGTCTGCTTGTACACACTGGACTGGCAGCGTTTCAATCGCTAGACGTCAATTTTTTATTCGAAGTTGTTCAGTTTTAAAACTATTAAAACTTGACTCTTGATAATAGCTACGATAGGCACCACTGATCTCTCATTGATCGATTGTGGATAGTTTATACACGGCTAGCGTTCGACCGAACAAGCTACAGCCACACTCGATTCAAAATTACAGTTTCGGCAAAATATTCGGTTTCTGCTAACATGCTGAAGGGTTCGCCCGAAACCAAAGGTTCACTTGATAGGGTTATTGACAAAATTTCAAAAAGTATTTAAAATTAAAGAATAAAGGTATATGTACCCGTAAAAAATATTTTTTCTCATAAATATAACAGATTTGACTCATTATTAGTTGTTTTTTATTTTGACTTTAAATTCTGCGCCAAAACGTCAATTGACCTTGACAGCCATGTTTACTGATTGCCTACGTCACAGTAGGCAATCAGTAAACACTAAGCAAGCGGGTACAACGTGACATATAGCATTATAACCAACAAAGTGTTGCATTTAAATGATTGACAGAGTACAATGAATACACCAGAGAACATATACTGAACAGAGATAACGAATACACATGGCAGTCAGTGGCACACAGCTACCGGCCATGTTGACTGATTAATGACGTCACGCGCTGTGATTGGTGTTTGAAATCACGTGACACATAGGTTAAAAATCGTGATTTTATTTATTTATTTTAATATATTTAACGCACTTATTTAATAAAAATAATAATTCTAAACGATATTTTGGAACATAAACTTTCATTATAACACGGTTTTATATTTAATTTTAATCACTGTCAATAACCCTATTGTCTATGCGTGGCCGATATACGATACGCCGTTGCATGTTCTTTTACTTTCCTTCAATATTCTATGTAATGGCCGCTGCACACGAGGCTGGATTTGCCGCTAGATTCCTTGCTAGATTTGACTACTAGTTTTCTTGATTGTTTTTATGTGCTCGCTTCACACGAGACGTCTTGTTTTGTAGGTAGGTTCGGCGCGCGTGCAGTGATAGAACGGTAACAAAAGTGGATGTTTATTGTCTCTGAACAGAACACACACTATGGCACACTGCCACAGTGTTTGTTTGTTTGTTCATGTCGCCCACGTGACAAGATATTGTTTCCTGATTGGTTCTTGCTTAGAGCAAGCAGAGGACCAAGCAAGAAAAATAGCCCCTGTTCTAATTTTAAAATTCATCTTGTGAACTAGCAGGCGAGCCCGCAGTGCCAGCCAGCAGAAGTCCCAGCAGTGTTTCTAATCTCGTGTGCAGCTCACAATTGTTAAAAAGTAAAAAAAAAATGTTAGATCGAATTATAGTTTCTTTAGCCTTGTCAGTTTAGTTTTGGTTAAAAAAATCACCTTTGGCGTCAGATCCATACACGTCAGAAATTTCTTGAGAAACAGAAGGATGTGGGCAAAACATACCGAGGGAAAGAGGAGCTTCGGGTTGTAATTTTGGCGGGAAATTTGAATTATTAGTACATGTTCCGTTATAGATATTGGCTCAAAATTTCCATATTACGGATTAAACACGCCATTTACAATTCGTATGTTAGAGATCAGTGGCCGCAAGTGATGGAGAAATTCATTTTTCAGTTCAGTGTGAACACGCCCTTATGTTCTAGTGTACATACCTGCACTGATTGAAACTGACTGTATCGATGTTTCAATGGATCCCGAATTAACGTTTAATTGGTTAGTTTGTTGAATCAAACCCGCGGATTGAGGCGACGGACCAGCACTTAACGGAGTGTGTGATGCGCTGTTATTTTGTGCCATCATTTTTTGACGCACTTCGCGAATTTTCAGCTGCAAGCTCATCTTGTTTGGAAAAATATCCATGTGAGCCGCCTGAAAATAAAATTAAGTCTGTTAAAAACGACTGAACCGATTAAAAAGAAATATTGTAAACATTCTGAACAAAATTGTTCAACTTCTCATAATTATAGCTGAACAGAAAAAAATATATATACATGACGAATTGAAACTTTTTTGTTTTTTGAAGTCGGTTAAAAATCTTCAAAAAAACATTTAAATTAGCGTTACAACAAAATATAACAAAAAAAAAACCCCTTTGCACTCCGGGAGTGCTGGCGGCGGAAGTGAAAACTTGAATATTAACGTCTTACGAATTTTCGATCAAAATGGTTTGTATCATAGATTGCATTTTTATGTACGATATTTCAACGCTAGATGTCTAACGTTGTATAAATAAAAGTTTCCGTCTTACGAGTATAGATGTACAGTCAAACCTCATAGTGAGTGAGAACTGGGTAAGGTGTCCTGACGCCTGACGCGAGTTTACCATTTTTTACCCATTACAAAAAAAGTGTACAACGCCGCTAAAGAAGTTTTCACTTCAAAAATTAAATCAACAAAAACTGAAACCTACTATCCAAAGAGTTCTTTAAAATTAAAACATTAAAACATTATTTATTCCTCAAAGAGTTGGGAAGTGTATTTTTTTTAATAATTTGAAAAGTAGAACATACTTGAAAGTTCGAAGTAGCTTGTGTAGTCGGAAAAAATCCGTGTTCCTGAAACAGTTGCATCACGAGGTTTCGTCGCTGTTCCAAAATCTTTCTGTGACCTTTATCGTTTTCCCTGCCACTTCCGACCGTGCTGGCTGTTGGTGGAGCTGTACATGGCGTCTTTGGTGTATGCGGTGAACTGCTTTCCAATCCTGGCATTTCTCCAGCATCTGTAAAGAATATTTTCTTAATAACTGTGTTATTAGTCATCGATGTATCATAAGGTCCAAACATCGTTTTTTTTCTACCTATACTACAGCTCTGAAATAGTAGAGAAGGACTCATCATTATAGTACGGTTTGTTTAATGGAGTGGCGGAACAATAATACAAAATGTACCCGTTCTACGCATAAAAACTGTGTCATAATAAGTTCGTTCCAAACAGTCGTGAACGGTAATAAAACAGTACACAGTCTTGTTACTGCGCAAGACTGTCTTGCGCAGTATCGATTTTTGAGCTAGTGCGCAAATTAGTCTTGCGCAGTGACAAGACTGTGTACGGCTGCTTGAAACGAACCTAATATAAAAATAAAAAGTTCACACTAAAAGATGAAAAAACAATTTAATTTTTACGGCAGTAAAATTTTAGGAACAGTAAAAAGTTGATTGAGATGGGAAAAAGTTAACGGATGTAAAAAATCGTACCTATGAATGCTTCAACTCTAAAATCGGGACCGAAAAATGTATTTCCGATAAGTTTAGCACTTCCTGTTTTCGAATTATTTGAAGTGGCACAAATATCTGCATCGGAGTCATCTTCTGTCAGTGATCTTCTATGTTGAACGTTAACGAGTTGCGGAGTGCTTTGCTGTTTCTTACGATAGTTTTGTACAAATACTCGCGGACTCGACGGTACCGAAATAGCACTTGGTGATTGACACTCGTCGGGTTTAAACTGCGGCAACGATGAAAATTTCTTTTCGAAATTCACCTGTTCCAGAACTCTGAAAAACCCATAATAAATTGATTTCTATTTCATAATTAAACATCGGATATGTTTCGTTACTCAAAATATTATTTACCTATCCATACCGTCCTCTTTATTCTTTTTGAAAAAACTTTTCTTTAAAGACGGAGATATTAACGGAGCTTCCATTTGACCATCCTCATTACTGATCATATTATTGCCCATTGACGTAACCACTGTTGACGATACCGCCATCGATATAACACTATCGTTTGAAGTGCAGTTATTCGAAGAAATAGCTACAAACATTCAAATTTCAAAACTATAATTTTTTACAATTTCTAAAAAAAAAATTGGTTGTCTGTAAAGTCGGTTTACGGACGATAGTTTTACGTGATAACGTATTCCGCTCGAATATCATATTTAATAATACATTACTGCGCTCTCGTTTGCACGCACAGGGTCAGGCGGAACGTTACGGCGGAACGTTACACTTTTTCGTGCGTGCAGCTGGTGTTTCATCAATTTATAAGACGTTATCACGTCAAAAACGAACTATTGTAGAATCGAATTATTCAAATACAAATTCTAAGTGTGTGCTTTCACTGCATATGGATGCATGCGATTTTTCTATTGTACGACATCGCAACAGGAAAAAACTTACTCATGTATGAGAAATTGTGTACCCGTATGTATTCGTTACTTAAAGAACCAGTACCCGTTACTTTCGTATAGTTACGTTACTCGTTACTTTTCATACGACATGCAATCGTGTACTAACAGCATCAAGCATGTACCATCGCATCGAGGCGCGTCACATACGTGATTCGGTATGACTTCGTTCGTATAACGTATAACCGCATCAAACGAGTCGAACTGACATGAATACGACAGATGCGAGTAACGAAATGAATTTGTAAGTAACGATTCGTTATTTCGAGTCAGACGATGTACCCGTTACTCAGTAACGAATACATACGGTTTGTTATAGCCCTACTCATGTAAGTGTGATTGGTCGGACGTGGTCGTGCGATATTGTTCGACCTTCAGAGAAAATGAAAATCGTTTGTTTTTCTATGCGGCATCGTACGTTTTTCAGTCCGAGCACGTGTAATTTTTGCTGATTGAAATAGTGATTATTGATTAATTTAAACAATATTCTTCGATAAAAATGAACTTAAGCGTCCGGTTTGAATTAATTTATTGTTTTATAATTCTAGTAAATTTTAAATTGAACTTACCCATCGACTGTCTCCTTTGTAATGGAGCCTTGCCAAGTTGTGCTGGCGTTGGTGCCAAAACGAATTCGGTTTTCTCTTTTTCAGTTTCCTGAATGTTTGAGATCGGTATCGAAGCCGATAAACCAATAGGAGTACTGGGAACAGATGAGCTTTTCATGGACGGCGAGAAAGGTTCCATTTTTGGAGTTGCCTGTTGTGTTAATTGCGACTGGGAAGTTGGTACCAAAGCAATTCCATCTTTATTATCTTGTACCGAATTACCATCAACTTGAATAATTATGCCTAATGATAAAAAAAAACAATTTATCAAACAATAATTAATCAACACAAATTTTGTAGTATTTAACTAATACACACCCGTATTATATTGAAATTTATTTGTACCGGTCACTGAATCCGGTGTACAGGGTTCAAATTTTAACTCGTGCTTTGGTTCCACTCTGCGCTGATCATTTTCGTGTTGTGGTTTATTTACAATTACTGATTGATTGATAGGTTGGTTTGTCGTTCGATTACAAATATCTGCAAAATATAAAAATAATTACATAAACAAACACACTATATTTTCCGTAAAACAATATACGAAATGCTACCAACCCGATATCGGTATTTGAAATCCACTACTCGTCGGTAAATAAACATTTTGTAAACGCGAACCGTGTACTACGTATTGCACAGGGCGTGACGAGCCATCGGCTTCCGAAGTAGCAACAACTACAGTATTGAGCAGCTCTACTTGAGCGGGCGTTTGTGTCTGCAATCCTTCTTCGTTGGCCGTAGCTCCTGTGCTCAACATCAAATTTGTATAAGATGTCGAATCTGGTATACATATGGTGGCTGATGAAGTGGTCATTGTGGTGGGATTTAAAAATGTAAATGTTAGTGGATGAGTCTGATACGATGACGAAGCGCTCGTAGACGTTTTAAACCTCGTCGCATGCTCTTGTTGATCAGCTAGCGAATGCGGTACGTTAGCTTGATTTTGTTTCAAGACTGTTATTATCGGCGATTTAGTAGCAGAAGCAATGTTATTACTATTGTTATTGTTATTAATATGTCCCGTGGACGTGGGCACAGATGATGATGTACATGATGCTGTTAACCATTGGTTGTTTTTATTGCTTTGACGTAAATTGTTTATGTTAACGACACCCACATTAATAAATTTGTTATTCGTTTCTGACTTACCGCTTGCACTACTTTTAACGGGCATTATGTTCCCGGGTCGCATCGCATTGTGCATCTGATCTTTCGAATTGTCTGTGCTATGCGCGGTATGAGTCTGTTCCGATGTTGTTTTGACAACCTTAGGCGAAACCGGCATCGTCTTGAATGCGCCTCCGGTCGGCTGGAATCCGGAAACGCCCATCGGATTGACCGGCGACGTGTACGGATACGAATAAACGCCTATTGGCGAACATTCGTTATTCGAACCCGTCTGATACTTGACCGAACTTTCCGTCGAAGGAAGCCTCGCTTTAATGGGTTTCGGTCTGCACGTAATTTCGCCCGGATTCGTTGTCATCGGACTAAATCTTTGCTGTGGGAACGCTTTGCTTTCCATCACATCGTGATCGCTCTGCGATTCTGAATCCGAATCGCTCACTTTCTCTTTACATTTTAAATCGATTTCTGGCACTTCTTCACAAATTACCATTTGGTCGTCGTCTGATACATCGTCACCATTATCCGGAATGGCTATTTCCGGTGCAGAAGTGCCGTCTGTTTTTGTTATTTCAATTTTCGCATGTACGGTGATTGATTCGTCTGAATTTAGCATCGGCGGAATCGAAGCGTCGGCAGGTGTACGAGGACTTTGCGGAACATCTCCGGAACCTGTTAAATCACTTCCTTCGCTGACCGAACCTAATTTACCCCGGCTAGAACCCGTCGAAGATTTTCTCCTATCTTTACTGCACCATTTCCATTCGGGGTGCGCTTTGAAATGTGCTTCTTTTACCTGCAAACCAATTAAATTAAAAAAAAAAAGATCGATAGACGCACAAATTGCGATACGAAAGTTTTAGAAATATTACCTCGGAAGCAAGTTCGTGATATTTTTGTTTCTCGTCTGGCCGTAAAGCATACCACCATTCACCGAGTATTTTTGAAACAGTTCGATTATCCTGATTAGGATGTCTTTGATGAACGAGAGCTCGATGTCTCTTTGAAAAAATCATGAAAGCATTCATGGGTCGACGAATACGTTCTTTTGTCTAAAAGAATTTTCAATGTTATATAAAAACAGTTATTCATCGTATCATTACCATAATCGATGCAATCGATACCTTTGTAAGAGGACTCTGAGGTTCCTTAGCATTTTGTAGTGCACTTAAACTCTGACTTCGGCGTTTATTAGAAGCCTCCAATACTGGCTCGGGCGGTGCACTATCGGGTTCAAATACATCATCGTCATCTTCTGCGGGAACACAGAGAGCCTCGGCCGATTCCGATTCAATCGCGAGTTCTGTGTCATCGCACTGTCTCGAATTTATCGGAGACATTTCAGGTATATCCGAATTATTAACAGGCACTGGTGAAGATGTCGAAGGAGGCAAAGTGGGTATTGTTGCTGGTGGCGGAGACACAGACGAAGGACTTGCAGTTAAAATGGGAACTATTGATTTCCACGAGAATATTGGCACTGGTTGTTGGTGCATATTATTAACTAATAAAAAAAAGTACTTGTCTTATTTATCGTATTATTTAATAAATAAAATTATCGACCAATTTTTCAGACAATATATTAACAAAATATAATTAATACATTAACGTTTCGATCCCGATTGTTATTATTTTTTCAATATTTCAATATTAAAAAAATCTCACGAATTTCGTTAAAAATAAATAGAAACTAAATAAGTATTAATTATTTTTTATATTTTTAGATCCATTCTGAAGAAGATCCAAATCGGGATCGAAACGTTAATGTATTAATTATATTTTGTTAATATATTGTCTGAAAAATTGGTCGATAATTTTATTTATTGAAGAGTTCTAATCAGACGTTAATCAAAGATTTGAATATCGTATTATTTAATTAAAAAAAAAAATTGGTTGTCTGTAAAGTCGGTTTACGGACGATAGTTTTACGTGATAACACCGATAACGTATTCCGCTCGAATATCATATTTAATAATACATAATCTAAATTTTAGTAGCTGTCAAACTATATTTTTACCGACTCTCTATCGCTTATACTGCGCTCTCGCTTGCACGCACAGGGTCAGGCGGAACGTTACACAGGCGGAACGTTACACTTTTTCGTGCGTGCAGCTGGTGTTTTATCAATTTATAAGACGTTATCACGTCAAAAAATTATTGATTTCAGGTTTCAATAAAACTGAAAAAAGATAATTGAACAGACTACGGAAAAGTCTCTAAATTGTTATTCATTTGATTACGAGTCAGTGCAATTATTTCTCTATTACAGTTATATTTAAACTTTTTATAGAAAATGTGATTGTAAAACAAAGAGCAAAATTATTATCTTAAAATTATTTTCATTTCCCACTTTTTAATGTCATTGTATTTTATTTTATTCGGATAAGAATAATGCTACTAGTTTAAGGTCTTTTCTTATACAACAAAATAGTTTTATCCAAATCAGTCTTATTATAAAATAAATAAGGAAATATAACTAACCCAATATCTTGCTTTTTTCCGATGAAGATTGATTACTTGTTGCAGTCGTTATTGTGGCCGATGGTAAAACCGGTACCAATTGCGTGGGGTGAACAATTACTGGTTGAAATAGACTTGTCGGAGGCACAGATGTAACAACGCTGACGCCCCCACTGGGCCTAGGCACTGATTGTGTTGTATATACTGGATGAGGCTGTACCTGTTCAGGCGGTGCCTGAATTATATCCAACGGTTGTGATGTGTTAACATTTAAACCAATCTTACTCGCCTGTCAAATTTCAATAAAATCAGTCTGTTTATATATCGAATACCAATGAGTATTACTGAGTTTCAAAATTTTGCAAAAAACGACTATTTTTGATCTAGAAATGGATATGAAGGGTACACGGGAAGAAGGCGATTTGTCAGTAAAAATTCGAAATTAATTTTTTTATGCCATCTTGTAGCCGAAAGTCGTACCTTTCTGTTGGTGTATTCATTTTAGACAAGAATACGCTAGGTGAAAAGCTATAAGCGTTGAAAGAAATGCATCAGCAAGTAAATGGTACGATCTTAAACACTTCAAAATGCTCTTCTGCACAATTTACATTTTTTGACAAACCGCCTTCTTCCCGTGTACCCCTCATATGTAGTCTACGATTAATGACAAATAAGTTTTATTAAAATCGGTTCGGTGGATTCGGAGTGCTTCAGAAATTCGTAAGTACGGAAACCGCTGTGCGCAACCGCAGTCGGTATGCGACCGGTGTTTTAACAAATTTAAACAATTACTGGGTTCACCGAGAATATATTTAAGAATATTTTTATATATTACCTGTTGAAGAACAGTAAGTTTGTTATCATTTTGATGAATATGTTGATTTGAAACCGTTGTCGGTATTGAAATAGTTTGATGATGGGAAATATGATTGCGATTTATCATTATTGCTGGATACTTCTCATCTTTTATTTCACTTTTAATAATCATCACTTTCTTTTCAGGATTTTGCATTGATTGTTGTGGAGGCATAACGCACAAAAGTGTTTCTAAAATAGTTATATTTATAGAATTGTCATGTCGAAATTATATAAATTCGCTCTATAATATCTTGAATTTGAAACCAGTGTAATTTTAAGAACGTTTTACTTTTTTGAAAAATCTTTTAACAAATGAAGTATGCAGTTAACAGAATTAATTTTTTATCTGAATATTCGAATAAGTACGGTAAGAATCTGGCTGCTGTTATATTTAGCTCAGCTTTTACAGCAGGCGTTGCTCCAAATATTAATAGTTTCGGGGCATGTAGGCCATGGTTCAATGGTTTATCTATCCAACGTTTCGTCTACAACTGCGGTAGACATTTTCAAAAGCAATGTGCCGCCCATGAAAACACCGATCACTACGAGCCCGGAAAACATTAATATTTTGATATTGACTTTCGGGATATCGGATGAACTCTAAATTTCATTATCTATCCTGTATAAATTTTTTAATACCTGGTTTTGAAAACATAACAGGATGCGCTTGCGTTGGCAATTGTTGATTACTGGCATTATGTATTTTTTGCTCTGATATTGTTGATATAGAATTGTTCATTAGAGCCTGTTGCAAAATAATGCTAGACTTTTGCGTCTGCTGTAAACTAGTCACAACGCTTGGAAAGGAATTATTAACCACAGAATTAGTACGCTGTATTGTCCTATTTTCAACCTGAAAATAGTAAAATTGATGAGCTGAGTAACTGATTGTACATAACACTACGTATTGTGCGATTTTTTTTTTATTAACGGGAGTCGGTTTGTCATCGGGAACACCGCAGCCTCTTGGGCTTATTGCGCTATCTCTTATAGCACTCAGTATCCTCGTTCCTTGCACTAGCTTGTGCAGTTCGTGAGCTGGGTGACTGATACAGTAGAGACGCGTTAATCCGAACCTTCATAGTCCGGATTCTTTGGTAATTCGAACAGTCGTTTGATAGTATTATGTACATTGTAGTCCGGATTTTTCCAGTTTCAGTAATCCGGATCATGATACTTAGTTATTGAGTAGCTGTACCGGCACTATTTGCGTCAACACTATTGGCCGGCGGTGTGTTACAAACAGTTACATACATATTTGTTGTCAGAGAAGTGAAAGAAGTTAGGTGGTTTTAGTATGTATGTAGTCGTTGTCAAACTCAGATAGAATTACATAGAGAACGCACTATGGCGCCGCGTAAACGATCACACGTTACTTTATCACTGCAAGTAAGAAACGAAATTCTTGACAAATTAAAAGTTTTATTTTTTACGTATGAATAAATCCTTTGAGCACGCATTTTAGTTTGTTTTCTTGATAATTAAAATTACATCCAGTAATCCGGACATTTTGATAATCCGGATCAGCTGTGTTTTAATTAGTCCGGATTATCGCGTCTCTACTGTACAGTCTTCCGAATTAAGTGATACCGATATGTGTATCGGTCAAAACTTGATGTAAAATATAAAAGAAAAAACTAAAAACGATCGATCGATATAGACAGATTGCGAAAATAATACGAACATAGTAACACGTCAATATACATATTTAATTATCGATCGGGTAAAAAATCATTACCTCAATATATTACACGTAGAATTTTAATGAAAGACAAGATCTAACCTGTACTGGACATTGTGAGGTCCGCAACTGTTCTGGATTCGGCGATATTCTAATAACACTCGTCGCAACACTTGACACCGGCGGCTGATCTTCAGGCAGTGGGACCTGGTTAGGTCGAACTAATTCAGGTCTATAAAGCAAAAGATAATGCATAAGTTTATTATAGGATTTATTACCTATCAATATTTTTTGGACTTCGTATCACTGACGATATAGTATAAAATGATTGTGCTTTACAAAAGAACAAAAAAAAAAGATTGGGTTTTATGTAAGGAACGGCCGATATGATTTTTTCGCAGATACAGACATACACATAGCCGATTATCGGTCATAATATTTTAAGCTTTTTGAACGTTAGGTTTATTAAAAAAATATTAAAGAAGCTTTAAATATAAATATACGCGTTCCTGTTTTGTGTCCAATAATACAAAAAAAAATCTGGTTTTCATTTTCCGTTGAGCTTTGAGTTATATAATAGCGCGGAATTAAAATGATTTCAAACAACGTCGAAACTCTTCAAACCGGTTAAAACCTCGAAAAGTTATGGTTGAATAAATATAAAAAAAAAATATAGGCTCATGTCGGATTGTAAATATATCTTTTTTTAAGTCTCTTAAAAATCAATTTTTATATAGGCTGTACGACGAAGGGCAGTTTCTGCGTCTTATCCCTACAGCATATAGGACTTAAAACGATTTATTTGTGAGACAGGCAGCTTCTATAAAAAATTGATGACTCTTTATGTAGTAATAATGTTAAGAACTTAAATTTTTAAACTGAAACTTTTTAAAGTGAAACTTTTATTCTAACGGCCCGAATTTTTCTGGCCGTCTGTTGCATGTCGCATTACAGGCGGCCGCGGAGTAGGGGTAAAGTGAAAGGCGTTCGGAGTAGGCGCTCGGTAGAGCAGCCAAGGCCAATATGGCGGCGCCCATGGTTAGCATCAGCTGACCGTGTAGTATGTATAACACATAGTCTGTCATGCGGGCAAGTGCTGTACAGTGTTTACATGTTTTTATTCGTGTATTCATGTGAATATTGTTGTTTATAATTAATCGTGATGGATAAGTGTCTACAATCCAACGCCTACAATCCAATAAAAGTTTCACTTGCGTCGTGGTTTCTTAAAACCACACAACTGTTTTTGATTTTTATTTTTCATATAACTACAAAAAACTTGTTTTGAGTTTTACTTTCATTAACTAAGCATTAAAAGAAAGAATATTATTATTGGGTCGATAGCAACATTGCAATACATGTATCTGCCACCAATAAAAAGGCTGATAACCGATATTGATATTGGTCAAACCCTAGTTTTATGATAGGATTCGGTCTAGTATCTGGCACAAATTTTGTACTGGAACATGTTTGGTTCCAGTATTTAGCTTTTTGAAAAACCGCGTACTTCGCACAATGTGATTTATCAAAATAATAATAAAATACCTTATCACTTGTTGATGATATTCTCCAACTATGCAGTGGCCAGGAAGAACTGGAGATGGTCGTTTCCATTTTACGGTGGCTGGTGAAGTGAGTAGACTTCCACTGCTGCTGAAGAGAGAACCGTTTGGACCGGTACCACCGTTGCTCGAGTGTGAAGCGGGACTAGTGATTGGCATGAACACATTTTGTCGCGGACCGACAGTTATTGGTGATTGCACTATTAACGGAGAAGATCCTTGACCTGTTGGCGAAGAGAAGGCAGGAGTCGCTGAACGAGAACTTCCCAACGATACTAGAATAAAATGACATTGACGAAATTTAAAAAAAAGAAAAAATGAAGATTGTTAAAAAAAACTGCCACTTCTGAAATAAAATATCAAGACCACACTGAATCGATACTAAGATGATTTAATAGGTTGTATGCAGTAGTGTTGTCAAGCCGGAACCCTCCGGAACGTCGTTCCGGAACTAAAGATGATTTCTGATAACGGGAATTCCAAACAATGAAAAAAATAATGTAAATCTTACTTTAGGATTTTATTAACGTAATTTGTTTTTCTTTTTCTCAAATCGACATAACAATTGAAAAAAATTGTAACAATGTGCCAACAAATAGAAATATTCCAAACAATGAAAAAAATAATGTTAATGTATTTCAGTTACAGTTTTTTACCTCTTTTCACCCCCCCCCCCCCGTCGTCAAATTTGGGAGCGTTCCGGTAAAAAAAAATTAGCACATGAAAAAAATAATGTTAATGTATTTCAGTTACAGTTTTTTACCTCTTTTCACCCCCCCCCCGTCGTCAAATTTGGGAGCGTTCCGGTAAAAAAAAATTAGCACAACACCACTGGTTGTATGATTATCTCAGAAATTGCTGAACTGATAAAAAAAATCTTTCATTGTTCATAAGTCTATTTGTTACCGAGCAGCATAATATATATTATTACGTTACAATAGGAGGATAAGCAGTAAGCGAGAATAATGATTTGAATCCACGTGAAATCAGACCAAACAGCTAATATGCAATAAATGATTACTGCACCGATCAAAATTAACGAGTTAGCGCTAAATCTGTTTTTCTTGTAATCTTTACACATTTTTTCTGTTTTTGGTAAAACGTTCCCTGGAATTTCTGCGGAACACACCACTCAATCTGCATACTAAATCTTAACTTCGTACAACTAACGCTAAGTTAGAGACTAACGGATAATGGAGTTTTACTGTAAGAGTTTCGTTTTTATCATTTTAGTACGGACTTATAAAAAGTTCAAAACCGATTGCTAGAAAAGTGCGAGTTCCGTACCATCAACCATATTATTTTTGATGTGAAACATTTAAAAGCGCGCCTGGTTGGGAGTAAAACCGTGAAATTGGCGCGACACTTTTATGGGACGACGTTTTACAAGAGGACGTTACATTTGTGTGCGTTGTTGGATTAAACATGGCTTCAGTTTAAGGCGACATCTAGGTAACAGGGTCAAATCTAGTCACTAGTATTTCGTTAGGTAACAGCGAGTAACGTTTGCTTTGTGTATGTGTTGGATTATAACTTGACTTTTGTTAAAGGCGACAACTAGATGACAGGGCGATATTTAGTTATTAGGATTTCGTTAGTTAACAGGGCGAAATTTAGTAAGTAGAATTTCGCTTAAATTTATGTTTCACATTGCCAATCGTCCCATGATGATTCACATTTTTTCTTTGAATTAATTACCGTTTGTAAGTTCATTTAAATTAAATCAAATTTTTTTATGATAGCTGAATAACAATTCCACAGAATTTGAACTTAAAATTAATGAATTTAGGATTTTTTTCTTTATTTGTACTATGAGACTTTCCTTCGTGCCTAATGTAAAGATCCTATTTCAACGGGATTTGATGAGTGAGAAATTTTCAAAATACGTGATTTTTGAAAAGCCGTATCTTTTTACTCCATTTAATTAGAAGATTGAATTTTTTAGAGGATTATCGGTTTGTAGATCTTAGTATCTGATATTAATTTCAACTTGATAACTCTAGCCGTTTCAGAGAAAAAGGATTTTGACAGACGGACAACAAAGTTATTCTATAAGTTTCGTTTGTTTTTTTTTTTGGGGGGGTACGGAACCCTAAAAAGTACCTATGTTTATATAATTGAAGAAGATACAATCACATGGTTAAAACCCCATTTATTATAGGATACTATTTATGTTTATAATGTATTATTTATGTATAGACAATTCACATAAAAAACAAATTTAGTCATTTGTTTTGCTTACGCGACTAGTGGAGCGACAGCACAATCTATGAATTATTAATTTTTAAATAAGTGTTTTAACGCAATTCAACCAGGAAAATGAACATACCTAAACATTTAAGATAAAGTTCATAACTTCTGTTAGGATCTTCTATAAAATAAAACATTGCTGGATTTGTTATTTTTGTACATAACCTCCATATCAAAAAAACGTCGAATAATCTTTTAGCACGCGGCTTTTGATTTCAGCAGAAACTTAAAAAATTGCACATCTTATAATTTAAACAGTAGATCACATTTTTTAAAACACTGTTCTTTTAGGCACCTGCTACATTCATGAATTTAAAGAACTGATATTTAATTTTAATTACTATAAACAAATTCTATGTAAACACTATTTTGTTAATCAAATTTTACTTAATCATACGTATATTTATTAATAAAATAAAAACTTTATTTCGATTTTAAGGCAATTTATTTAAATGAAGACTGAAAAAATAAAAACATTGCCATTTTTAGATCATTAAATAGGTATAAAACAAATACCTATTGTTCATTATTTAAGCAAACAACTTCATTTTATATAGTTCTTAAGTATACTCACTTACTTAAGTCATGGGCTAAGTTCAGCAGAACTTGACTTCTTTCTCAGCACGTTGGAAGGATGATTAGTACTATTTCTGTTTAACGCAACGCAACAAACAAAGACAGTATTATTTATCATTTCAACTTGCTGACAAAAATAAGTTAAACTGAACGTGGCCACTATTTCTGAAAACTCAACGTTGCCAAGTATCAGTAAGTGGAAACCAATAATAAAAAATATAGTTTAAAAAAAACTAAAAAACACGCTTTATATCGAACTAAAAAGTAAAAAATAATTTTTTTAAAATAAGCTTAAAAAGCGTTGGGCGCTTTGTTCCACATTTTCGTACATCGAGCGCCCAACGCTTTTTAAGCTTATTTTAAAAAAATTATTTTTTACTTTTTAGTTCGATATAAAGCGTGTTTTTTAGTTTTTTTTAAACTATATTTTATTTTTCACTTTTTAGTTTGAGGATCTATAAAAGAATTTATTAATCCTGGGGGTCCTAATAAGGATAATGGGAAACTGTTATCAAATTATTGCATTGTCATCGGTCCTTGATACGTATGCAAAGTTTCAAATTAATCAGACTTCGGGAAATTGGTGAAAATAAAGCGTTTACTACAGAGGATCTATAAAAGAATTTATTAATCCTGGGGGTCCTAATAAGGATAATGGGAAACTGTTATCAAATTATTGCATTGTCATCGGTCCTTGATACGTATGCAAAGTTTCAAATTAATCAGACTTCGGGAAATTGGTGAAAATTATGCTCAAAGATTCCGTTACATGCATACATACATACATACATAATACATACATACATACATAGTTAGTTACAACCCAAACTAATATAAAGCGTTTAAAAATGATTTTAAATCTTTCATTTTACCTTATATTGGCACCGTCAGTAGAGGGCCGATGAGAGCCCAGAAAAAAAGATATCAGGTATCATAAATTACTAAAAAATTCAAGTGTCTATATAACTAAAAACTTATACAAGGCGTTATTTTTCCTGAAAATTGTTAATGGTGACCGTGCCCTTTTATCATTTTCATATCAAATCGTTTTCATGTTTGTACATTTTAAATTTCACATATAACATGAAATCATAAATAACTTTTAAAGTTTAAAATTGATTTATGATTTTTATTTTTATATCATAAAATAAATTACTAGCTTTCCATCCTGAATTCGCCCGGACAGATTTTAATTTGGCGGCGAAATTTGATTATCAGTTATAAACGGCCGCGAATACATGATATTTTACGGAATCCAGACTCGTTTTACACTTTCGTTAAACAATGACAGAATTTTTTAACCGGTTCGGTAGTTTCTGATATTACCGTGAACAAAGGCACACAAACTTAAATTCTTTATATAATAAATTATTTATTATGAATTAAGTATCTAGTATTAGTACATGGATTACAATACGCAATTAACTCATTTCTTTAAATATGTCGAATTGGCAACGCTGTTGAAATCTCGGAACAATAACAAAAGATTACAAAAGATTTTTAGACTTGCTCTATCTCTTTCTAACACCGCATTTATACGCAACTTTTCAGACAATTTCTGTGATGATGAGAAAAATGTAATATAGATGGCAGCAGGTATATAGCCACCTACATAATGATTGGTTTTCTTAGCAAACTGGGTATGGAGTATAGATAGAAAGCTTTTTCGTGATTTTGCGTCCTCAAAAACGGGAAGATGGTTAATTTTTGGACACTGATGTTTGCAACGTACCGTTATTAATACTCTTTTGAAAATTAGTAAAACAGTTCAAAAAATAAAAATTATTTATTTAAACTCTCAAGTTATATAATTAATTAAAAATATGGGAAGGTGTGCGATTTTTGATTGCGCAACAGTTAAAACGAGTACTTCATGCAATGTAGCGCACTCTACGTGTCCATCAAATCGAAGTAACTTTTTTGACGTGATAATGTCTTATAAATTGATGAAACACCGGCTGCACGCACGAATAAGTGTCACGTTCCGCCTGAGCCTGAGCGTGCAAGCGAGAGCGCGGTATAAGCGATAGAGAGGCACGATCGGCCCAAGCGTCGGCTTGTACGCATTTCTCTCTCTTCTCGCGTGACGTCAGACAGTTCATCAATGTTTCTTTATGACGTTATCACGTAAAACTATCGTCCGTAAACCGACTTTACAGACAACCAATTTTTTAACAATGCCTTCAGACTCCTTCAATCTATACCTCGTGAAATTGGGCTTCGAAAACTTATTGTTACAGCACTTAGAACAAACATTTTTTATAACTTTCCGTTAACCGATTGAGTTGAAATTGTATTCCCGATGACAATATATTAATCAATTTTCAGTATATTTCAATAAAAGGTAATCTTTAAAAAGTTCTTTTACTAATATTTTTTCCTCTTTTGAACCACTTCGTTCTGAGTTTCGGATCCTTTGGAAATACAAAAACTCTATGATTTGAACATTGATAAACACAGTACATCGGCACTGTCAGTTATTTATTATTTTAAATAAACTTATTCTATAGTGACGTGGTTACATAGCTGGCGCCTCTAGCGGTTGAGTTGGGCAGTGCCCACTCTCATTAAAAAGACTTGAAGGTTTGACTATTAGTATTGTTCATTAGATTTCTCAAAATTTTGGATAATAATCGGTATATTCTGTGGTTTTTTAAAGATATTTGTCACGAATTTTGTTAGTCATATAAAATTCAAAATGGCGGTTAAAACTTTCATAATTCGTTCTGAACGAGTAATTTAGAGGTTTTTTAAATTATTAAATGTGAACTTGAAGCCAGATTTTCAAAAGTTGCAGATTTGATACACTTAAAGACATTCAATGTACAGAGTTCACTGCACAATTGTAATGAAACAAAATGTCGAAAAAAATCAATACTTATTTTTTTGATAAAGCTTACTTGCACACGAAAATTCCTTGCTTCCTTTTTTATAATTGAGCAAAAAAAAAAATAAATAAAATAAAAATAGAATTATCAAGATTTCGATATCAATTGTTATTTAATAAATATTTCACGGGGTCTTCCAAACAAAAAAGTTGGGAATCGCTGTTACAGAAAGATCATATTATATAAGCTGAAACAAAGACTTTATTTCACGATAAAAAAAAAACTCACCAAGCATATTAGCTGCTTCTGTTTCATCCAAGTCAAACCGTCCAGCAATTCGTCTATCACTGTAATTTGGAGAAGTTTCTGAATCGCGAGATGTTTCTTCTCCATCTGCAACACTACTGTGTCCTTGTTTACTTCCACTTCTGAATAAAAAGAATAAAAAAATATTATTCATATTGATAAAATAAAAAAAGGCGGGTTGCACATCGGGAGTGCCGGCAGAAGTGAAAACTTGAATATTAACGTCTTACGAATTTTCGATCAGGTCACGTGTTCTGACGCGAGTTTAACATTTTTTATCCATTACAAAAAAAGTGTACAAAAGTTTTCGTCTTACGAATTTTCGATCAGGTCACGTGTCCTGACGCGAGTTTAACATTTTTTACCCATTACAAAAAAAGTGTACAACGCCGCTAAAGAAGTTTTCACTTCAAAAATATCTATATGTACATATTTTTAACCTCGTTTTTAAAGCAAAATAAAAACTGTAGTGCACATTAAAATACTTTCTCATGTCGAATAAAATGTAAAAATATAGATTTGATTACTTTATGTAATAACTAGCGGCCCATATCCCGGCTTTACCCGGGTGCAAAACTAAGAGATTTATTAATACATAGTCTCCCCCCCCTCTCTGGAAATATCATATTGATCTTCCCATCTCCGCAAACATCCACGACTATGTAAACACGTAAGGTGCACATAGGGAAATTAACATTGGGAAAAAATGACTGGATCAGAGTGAGCCTTGAAATCTTGTTTTTCAATTTGACAGATAATATTCTTTTGCAAAATGAATGTGTATATTACCGAAGAAAATATTCAAATGATTACAACATAATCGGACTTTTTTTATTAATGGGACATTAAATTTCCAAAAATACTTAAATATGGTGCGAGATCAAATATCTCCGCCTATTCGTGTTGAACCTAAAGATATTGGGTCACTGATTTACCAACGCGCATACGCCATACCAGTCAGACAATTTTTGAATGAAATGTTTCCAAACAGATGGAGTTGTTTTTTTGTTTTATTTTTGTACAAAAAAATCAAAATAATGATTTATAAGAGCTTTTTATTATTAAAAAAGCCAAGTATAATAAAAATAAATCAAAATAAAATAGAAATCCTCAATATTACCTCGATAATTCAATAGAAATAACAATTAATGCAGTCATGGCTAACTCTGATCCAAGTATTTTTCCCCAATGCTAATTTCCCTATGTGCACCTTACGCGTTTACATACTGTATGTCATGGTAGGTGAAAAATCCGTTTTGGATAAGATTTGCATAAAATTCGTTCTTAGTGGGTGTCTACGTCGAGAAAGGAGTAACTATGCCAAATTTCAACTCAATTGGACGTATAGTTTTAGAGATTTCGCGATGAGTCAGTGAATCTAGTGCTCATTTATATGGAAATAATATTTACCGCTGAAATCCACACGGACCACTTCTTAGAGAACTTCCTTTGAGGCTTAGGTGTCTGGAGCAATATCCACGTCTCTGTGATTCCTTTTGACAGCCATCTTTAGAACAGAGTCTTCGCCACTGTTTTCCGTTAAATTTTTTACGAATTCCAGTCGGGGTTTGCACTATATCACCCTTCTTATATTTATGCGGAGTGGCAGCTTGTGACCTTGGAGTTGCCGCTTGGGAACGAGGCGTTATGCTGCGTTGCTCGAGTAAACTCGAAGTACTGCCACGACTCTGCATACTACTGCGTTTACTGCTACCGGATAGCTTCGCACCATCTGTAACGAAGAAATTAACAAAAAATTTGCGTTTTCTATTGATTCGAAGTGCCCTTAACATATTACATATAATTAACAAAAATATTTCTTTAGTAAAACTGTTATTCACCTGCATCAGAAGTGAACAAAATATCTTCTCGTCGCAGATCGTCGTCGCTTTCGCAAAAATCATCATATTGACGTCTGCGCAATTCATCGGCACTTCCGTTCGAAAGTGGAGTGCAATCCGAATGGTGAGACACCGGCGTAACGACACTGTTGAGCGGCGAAGTCGCAGCACTACGATAATAGTCTCCAGAGATCCGACCCTGTAACGTCGGCACCACTTGGTGCAGTTGAAGAGGAATCGGATTATTTTCCTGTACCACCGAATTATCATAATTTGTTTGACTAACGTAGCCCTGCCCGTTTAGGTTTCCACTTCCCATATTTACCAACGAGGAATTGTCCATGTCCTCCAGCTCTTCCCACCAAGGCGGTTGCAACAACCTGAGATCAGCACGTTTCACGGTAACATATTCGCTGAAGTCACCGTCCACTATTTTCACTATAAAACGCGTCGGATTATTCAACACTTTATCTACTATACCTTCGACGAACATATTAGTAGAGTTGCTAACAATTCGTACACAAACTTGCGAGCCGCTTCTAACTTGACCGACCGACGGACTCGCGTCACCGATTATATCGTACTTTCCCGACGAGAGTACGTCACAAAAAGTAACTAGTTTCCCTTCGAGATAATCGAACTCGATACACACTTCGCCCGTGCCTCCGGGTCCCGCTTTCCGTATGACACCGGGCCAATAGCGATTGTCCTGTTTGGCTAAAACTCGATGATCACACCACTCGCTCAGATCTATGACGATGTCCGACCGGCCGCTACTGTTCGATGCACTATGCTTTCTGACGATAGTACTTATCGTGCTGACACCATCCTCTCCGACGTTCTGTTCGATGTTTCTACTCTCGATCAAAACGTCTAGCGTCGCTGCCGGCGAAGCATATCGCAGATGTTCTGTATTATAGCATCCCCCTGTGATCGAATCATCTTGCTTATTGACATATGAATAATCGACGGCAGTTTGTTGCGGCGGCACTCTCAATACACTCGGTTGCGTTATATTCATCGGTTGGCTTTGAACAATTAGAACGGGTGCAGAATCCATGCTATTAACGACACTGTCATTCATGGAGCTTACTGTAACATTATTATGGTTGTACGTACAATCCGGCGAGTTTTTCTCTATTTCTTCCAATTCGGATGGATCGAACTTGCGCTTTTTTGGAAGCGTACGAACAGCCATATTATTACTTTCAGTTTGCATGATGCGCTTTTGTTTACTTATTTTCCATTATCCAACACACTACCTTGTTTACTGCCAATGTTAACCTACTATTACTTTAACCGTATTTTATGCTGTAACAAAACAAATGCCCAATAATATTACTGTTCCAATTTAATGTAAAATGCTAATTATAAAAACTTACGTTTGTGTTTTTTCCCCCATTTCCCCCGATAGATGCAACAAACCATTGCATTGCTAACTTCTACACTGCACAGCTGAAAAAAAAAGAACAAAACTAAAAATCCAATGTTTACGGTTATGTAACAATAAAACAAATCAATTATGTAACTTTTATCTCACTACGAACAATTTTTTTACGTACATTATGAATTTAAATTTGAATTAATTAAAAAAAGATGCTAAATGGGTTTATCTTGTCAAAATAACTCGTTCAATAACATCTGACATTAATATGTCAAATCTGGAATTATTGTCAGGGCGAGCTTGAAAATTAGATTCATTCATTTCCATTCACTGAAAACCATCTGTCAATTCACCATACATTTTAAGATTTAGACATAAAATTCTGGTAGGCTAAACAAGTGTAATGCAATCTGCACTGAGGTGTTGCAATCATAACGGAATAAAATATCAAAAAAACAAAGGACAAAGAAAAGAGTATACACATTGCAAACATGAAATGTCAGTATAATGAATCAAATCAGCGATTCACAAGAAATAATCATTGATCACTGATCTAACTAATCACTATTTAGACAATGCCTGGTATAATATATACTACAGGTTTATGTGAATGAATATCAAAGTGAGGTTCGGACAACCTGCATACACTTAGTTATTAAACGACACATCTGATAAAAATCTTAACAAAACTATGTAATTTCACTATTTGTCAATCGAAATTCAATATTTGAAAACTACCTAATACAGAAATGTTACAAATATAAACAATTCGTTATAGTAAATCTTTAATTCTACCGACCCCCTCCACACAAAAGCAGTAAAGTCAACACAAACTCACAAGTAGTAAACAATCATTGTCTATACTCTCCTTGTATTTGGTCGGGTCGGACAAGGCACAAACGAGCACCAGTCTAGAATCAGTGGATGCAACGGATTCGAGGACAGATATGATTATTCAGAGGACGATTTTTACTGTTCAGTGTACGATTGAAAACGATGATGAATTTACATGTTAGTTACACCCACAACAAAACACGACACCTCGTTTGGTGCCATTAAACGTTAGAGTACATGAATACCCATTACCCAGACCCAAGACCACTGACTGGCAGTCCAATTTGCCACTGCCAGTGCGTTTTGCTTCCCGCTACCTCCCGCGCACACTTTACCTAAACGGCAGGTTTACTATATAACTGCCACTGATTATACAAGCGGATCTTTAGATGCGACACTCCAATTTTTTTAAAGTTTTTGTTTTCCTACATTTTATATTATGAGCACTTTTACTGGTGGATATTCTTTTCTTTCTTACTAAAAACCAACTTTTACAATTTGATTGGCTAAGTGTCTCACATGATAGATTCCCTTGACATAACTATTGCATTGTTATAAAAGACTAATAAATGTTTGGGAAGTTCATACGTATTCTGCGGCAAACAAGAAACAATCTTCTCTCTTCATGTTACTGTCAGCACTTTTAATCATTTATCTACTAAATCATGTATTGCAATCTCATTAGCATCAATCTAAAAAAACATTGTACCTACTATTTACCACTTAATACTTATTACATTATAAATAATAATAATAATTAAAAACTACTGTTAATATGTAAAAGAACTTACATAAACTTTTACAGAATAAGGCTCAGAAGTTACCGAAGTCCAATTACTTCTGCTCAAATCAAATAGCCTTTTCCATTTTGCCGTAATTCCTCAACATCAATTACATGGTTAGATACAGCTAAAGCTTTACCCTTTGGCACAGTTTGAGGTTGAAAATTTATAAAATGATTTATTTTTTCAAAACCCGTTTTAATATAGCATCCATACTTTTCACTTTTATCACAAATTTTAATTTTAATTCACTTTTTTCTTTTTGTCCCATTTGACAATAAAAATGGCAGTGGGTTCGCCGATCAATAACGCTAGATGTCACCACTTTGATGTTGCAGTGTTGCACATAGCGATACATCGGATGTTTGTCGCTATGGCTGACGTTTTGTGATTGTTTTTAACTGTGGTTTTAAACAATTGCTATACGCCTTTTAAATTTTATTTTTAATTGGCGGATTGAAAAACAGAAATTCATAATATCAACTATTTATTTTGTTGTCTTGACATTTTTTATGGAGTTTTTTGAATTTGTATAAACTGAGACGGATCGCAAAAATATTTTGTGGGACCATACGGCTAGTCTATACTAATATTATAAATGCGAAAGTATCTCTGTCTGTCAGTCTGTTACGCTTTCGCCTATTTGTACGTCGATTGTGATGAAATTCAATATAGAAATAGTTTGGAATCTGGGGAAGTACATAGGCGACTTTTTTAAAATTCAACCCCTATGTAATGAAACTCAATATGGAAATAATTTAAATTCTGGGGAAGGGCAGCAACTACTTTTTTTTTAATTAACCCGTATAAGGGGGTTAAATGCCTTATCATAAATTAAGGTTAAAAGTAGGTGTTCCGGTACTTTAAATGCGAAATCTTGATGCGCTCAAATTGTGTAATGGTACACGTATACAAGTTTCTCATCTGGATCGAAATATTGTTAGGACTATTATAATTAGTGGCAAATTTAAAGGAGACAGTGTTTCAATACCACGAATACCAATTATACAAACGAATTTACATTTTCAATTTAAAAGATTACAATTTCCATTAAAAAATACTTTCGGAATAATTATAAGTTAAGCCCAGGGGCAAACACTTAAGGCAGCTGGCATTCATTTAGAAAAACGAGGTTTTCCGCCAGCTGTATGTGACTTATTTACGTGTATCAAATCCATAAAATCTTTATGTTTTTGCAAAAGATGGTAAAAGAAAAAACATTGTTTATAGGGCCGTCTTAAATAAAAGTCTTGCTTGAATTTATGAATTTTTTAATCAGTTATATCAATTGTACGCATTGATTCCACGCGGACGAAGTCGTGCGTAAAAGCTAGTGATTAAAATAAATATTTTCCGAATAAATATCATTGTATAACTCGCCCAGTTACGAAAGAATGCTTTTCATTTATGAAATGTTTTCAAATTATTGAATTTCAATATTCGAAATTGTAGAAAAAGCTTTATTGAACGCGTCTTTTAACACGCACACGAGAGTGCTACTTCTGTTCTATTATTTCTTATATTATACAGTATTAATAGTGAGTGGGAGCTGTTCCAATAACTTAATAATTTACTATAAAATGCTGTTTGATTTGGCATTTGTGAAATTATTTTTTCGAAAATTGTGAGCTATAATAAATCAAACAATATCAGATTAATGGAAATACTTTCACATCTGAATAAATATGATTTAGATTTCAGGAAAACGTAAAATAATTCACATAAAGATAAAAATGAATCTTAGAATGCTATGAATGGTTGTAAAGTGTAATCTGATTGATAATTATGAGTACACTATTTCTATTTAATTCAGTTTTAATATAACTGAAAATAACAATGAACACTCTGTACATTTATCCTCAGTGTGAACAAACTACTATGTGTCCAATAAAGCCCTAACTTATGTACTTAGCACAGCAGCTTCTAAACTACGGCTTGCGAGTCAATGTTATTCAGCTCGCCGAATTTTGTTCTATATCTGACCCGCGGACGTCTTCAGTTTGTTATTATAAGACAAGACTAATCTTCGGTTAAGTAACTACATTTCATTAATAATGATTAAATATCAATTTTTTAAAATTTTGTTATTAATGTTAATTTTGTATAGAAAATAAACGTATGATTACTTCCTTTTAAAAAACGTGTTCAATTTCTTTTTAAGGAGTATTGTTAGAAATATGCATATACAATACTTTAAACTGTCTACCATAACTTCGTGTCTGCCTCCACACCTTTCAAAAAGAGACAATGTGGCCATTGGCTTATACAGTTTGGAGACCGCTGAGTTAGCATGTTATTACATTAACATCATGAAATTAACATGTTGGATTGTTTGATGCCATTTCTATCCAACATCCTGCATTAGACAAAGAGATCACTACTAGGTATTACGATGAATTTGTAATGAACGTTGCAATTTTTTGTGAGATCATTTTCCGGAATATTCAATCCCCAAAATATTTAGTTTGGCTGATGTATGAACAGAATTTTCATAAGCTTTTCTAAAGCTCTTAGGCACTGCTAGGCAGTTTTATTATCTCTCAGGTGTATTAGGAAAGCGCAGTATTTTATGTTTATGCTTTATGATAAGTAGTACATTGTGACGCGATCGCATCATATCACTCACGTAATAATGACTTCCAAAAGTCACCCCGGATTTTTATTACATAAGAATATACTCATTCGGTATACTTCGGTCGTATTAAGTGCTCACGCAACTGGTTACAAGTCATGTTAGGATTATACCCAATCCGAATGATTACGGAAACGAAAATCATTTTTCAAAATTTTCAATATAATATTTAAATAGTAATGTAGGACTGCTTAAATCTACACTAATCGTTGCAGATTTATGATAGTAACGTCTATAAAAAAAGTTATTTTTTTCTCTTAAATTGCGATTTTTGATAAAACAAAAAACCGGTTCTGAAATCTAAACAGAGCTGGTGTAATTCAAGAAAATAATAAACTTGGCTTCTCTTTCCAGAAACATCTTATTTAATAATGCAATAGGTATAGGGAGTCAAAATTGTATATCTAAATTATGAACGGTTAGAATTAATATGAATATTGGCGATTAATTTTACTTGCATAATTACCTATACGTCTCCTTCCCGTGTATCAAAAGTACCAGTTTTTTGGTATTTTGTTCTTACTGTCAATTTATACCATGTATGTTTCTATTGTCAGTAAAAATTTGAAGTTTTCATTCTCGAGCAGTGTCTTCTACTATTTGAATAATTTTTGTGGTTGAATTTGAAAAATAAGTGCATCAGCCTCATAAAAAAAACACACTAAACATATTTTTAATGAGTTGGTAGCAAATGTCAAACTTTGCTTCAAATTAGGTTGTCAACATTGTTTTAAGTGTCAACTTGCCACCTCATCTGCTGTCATTGTTGACAATTAAAAATTATGTATTTTTTTGGATTTAAAATCAAATTTCTGTATTGTTTTATGTAATTATACGCAAGTATAATGGCATTAGATTGTGGGACAACGGGGAGTGATGCTTCCAAGAAATTTTTGGAATCTTTACAGAATGATTTTAAAAATTTATCTTTGGAAACTAAAAAGAAGTATCCTCAAATAAAAGAGGTAAATAGTGTTTACTTTTGTTACGGGAACGTGTTAATGACTTTTCCTATCCGTTTTTGTACAGTTTTTCGTGATAAATATTGCGATGTGCAAATAGATTCGGATTATACATACAATGAAACTATAAATTTATACCTAATAATCAAACTAATTAATAAATATATTTTTTACATTTTAGTCATGTGAAGAAGCGATAATAAAATTGCGAAATGCTGCGGCAACTCCTCAAACTCCTTTATATTATGTTATAAATCAAATTTTGTATCCTTTGGTACAGGGTTGTGAATCTAAGGATTTAAAAGTGATAAAAGTATGTACGCACATATAATTAATGTCGTAAATTTCAGTTATTGTGTTCTAAAATGTTATCGATTAATCAATGCTCAAATGACAACTTTATTTTTTTAGTTCTGCTTGAGTATGATGCAAAAATTAATAACGCAGCAGGTGATTGACCAAAAAGGAGCTCGATATATTACAGATACATTATGGACATTGATGGAATCGGGTACAGAAGAAGTAAAAATTTTACAATCTGTTACATTGCTTCTTACCACGAATACTGTTGTCCACGGTGAAACATTAGCTCGTGTGAGTATATTGAGATTATCTTCACTTTCATTTCTGTAAGGAACAGTGCCGGATTAGCCACGTAGCAACAATCTGAGACCTTAACATTACCAAATGCGCCCCACAATTTTATTTTAATTTGCTGATCCTCAATTATTTTTTAGCTCTTAGAAATCCATCAATATTGTACAATAAAACCGTTAAATTTAAAAAGTTTTTTTTACCTATTTTATTAAAATTTTACAAAATCATTCATGACAATTTTTTTTTGTTTGACAGACATTGGTGTTATGTTTTCGATTACATTTTACAAAAAATTCAACAACAATTAATACGGCTGGAGCAACCGTAAGACAGTTAGTATCATTGGTATTTGAGCGTGTCGTAGCTGAAGATGAAGCTATGATGAATGGTACAGTGAACCCGGATGAAAATTCGGTGTCCGTTAGTCTCGAAGAATTAAAAACACCGAGCGGTATTCCACCAAGGGGCTTACAATCTTGTGCTGCAGACGCATATCTTATGTTCCAGGTAAACACCGATAATTTATTTTTATAATCAAGACTCAACAAACGGTGCAAAACTTAATATCTCTCTTATACTCGTAACTAGTGATGTGCCGGATCGTTAAAAATGCATATCCGCGGATACGGATCTGAATACGCATATTTGGTTTCAAGATCCGCGGATACGGATACGGATCTTAACTTTGTTAGAGTACGCGGCGGTAAATATTGCACATCGACCTTTGGAAAGAGACTATCTGTTATGGGAAAAAGTTATTGACCTCTTTAAGAGTTAACTCTCATAACAGATTGTCTCTTTCCAAAGATCGATGTGCAATATCTCATTATAAAGATAGTTTTTTAGTACCTTTGAGTTATGTACTATTGGTATGGTACTCACTACGATAAATTTTTGCAATATAAAGGTGCCAAATACGATTTTAAAAAATAAAAAATAATCTGAATGGAATTTAAGTTTTTCATTATTACCTAATCACCTATATATATAAAATTTCATCTATGAATTGAAAATTAATAAGGTAAAAGATCCGCCAAAAAACTAACGGATACGGATCTTTCTTCTCCCTCGGATATCCGCGGATACAGATACGGATATCTGGCACATCACTACTCGTAACGCACATATTTATATTAATTTTTAAGGATTTGGTGCAACTTGTAAATGCTGACCAGCCGTATTGGCTTATTGGTATGACTGAAATGACTCGTACGTTTGGCCTTGAACTACTAGAATCTGTTTTGGCGAATTTTTCATCGGTATTTTATAAGGTATAAAAAACATTTCTTAAGTGTTCATTTAAACATGCGTTGTTTTGATAACTTGTTGTGTTTCTAGCATCCGGAATTCAGTTTTTTATTAAAAGAGCGAGTATGCGCATTGGTTATCAAATTATTTTCACCTAATATTAAATATCGAAGCGGCGTTCCGGCGAGCGTTCAACAAGCAACGCCTCTTGATAAACCGTACTTTACTATAAGTATGAGACTTCTACGAGTTGTTTCTATACTTATTCAGAAATATCATAGCTTACTTGTGAGTGGTTTTTTATTTATTTTTGATACTATTAGCTAAGCTTTGCAAGAATCGAGTATTTCTTAATTGTTTTTATTACTATTTTTTTTATAGATAACTGAGTGTGAAATATTTTTGTCACTCATAATAAAATTTTTGGATCCGGATAAACCAGTGTGGCAACGATCATTAGCACTTGAAGTTTTGCACAAGATGACAGTTCAACCGGATTTGTTAAATTCATTTTGCGAATGCTATGATATGAAAACCCACGCAACGAATATATTTCAAGATATCGTCAATTCTCTCGGAGCTTATGTTCAGTCGTTGTTTGTAAATCCGCAGTTGCTCGGTCAGGCTACAAATGGGGGTAACTATCAATTTTATTTTTCATAATATAAATATGCTATTCAAATCTTTGATTAACGTCTGATTAGAACTCTTCAATAAATAAAATTATCGACCAATTTTTCAGACAAACGTTAATGTATTAATTATATTTTTTGTTAATATATTGTCTGAAAAATTGGTCGATAATTTTATTTATTAATAAATATGCTATACTGCAAAAAGATTAAATTGTAACATAATTTTTTTTAGTTGGAAACGGAACTAGTATATCGGCAGCTCAAGTTCAAGGCCAACCTCCTGCATTGTTAGCCGGTTTACCCGTAGGTCCTGGCGTTTCACCACAACGTGGATTTTTTTCACGAGGCGTATGGTTACCTGTCGTTGCGACTTTTTCTAGCGGTCAGGCGAAATCAACATAGTAAGTAGAATGAAAATACGAATTAAATATTTTTTAATGTTCTGAATTCATTTATCTTGTTTTAGCCTTGAAATGTTGGATAAAATCGAACCACCAACAATTCCAGACGGTTATGGAATATCCGTGGCATATGCCTGTTTGTTAGATATTATTCGTTCTCTAGCATTAACAATAAATGGGGTACAGCAAACAACTGGGGAAAATCAACCGAGCACAACAAAATACACTGCTACAGAAGAGGAGCACCAGTTGCATTGTCAGTTAATAAATTCCAGTTGGTGTGGATTATTAGCTGCGTTGAGCCCTTTAATAGATGCTTGTACCGATGAAACAGCTTCAGAAAATGTTTTAAAAGCTATACAAACATTCGCATCGATGTGTGGCTTTTTAGAGCTTCATACGCCGCGTGATGCGTTCATTACAGCTATTTGTAAAGCGTCTTTGCCTCCGCATTATGCATTGACAGTTTTAAATATGGCACCCCAAGGAATTGGTAGTTTCAGAAGTCATTCACGTTCTGGAAGTCAAGATTTAAATTCACAATACATATCTGGATTCGGCGGAGAATCTGATTTTCGACAACAAGTTGTAGCAGTCGGAACGCCATTGCCTACGTCGTCCTTACCGATCGGTATACTTTGTTGACTTTACTAAATTTTATATATTTAATATAAAGGTCTTTGCTCCAATACCGTCTTTTGTTTTGCAGGCGCCCAACAAGGTCCCGTAATGCTGACAGCCAAAAATCTTCAGTGTATGAGAGCACTACTTATCTTGGCGCACTGTCATGGTAGCATATTGGGAACGTCATGGCATTTGGTTCTTACAACTCTTCAACATCTTGTTTGGATTTTGGGTTTAAAGCCGTCAACAGGTGGTAGTTTAAAAGCAGGCCGACCAACGTCTGATACAAATGCTGTGATTACAACAGCTGTTATGGCCGATTTACCTGTCTTATCAACTATGCTCAGTAAACTATTTGAATCCAGTCAATATTTGGATGATGTGGCTTTACATCATCTTATCGATGCTTTATGCAAACTATCACACGAAGCTATGGAATTAGCTTACGCAAACAGGGTAAGTTTAATTCTTTATATTTCTAGATTATAAATTAAGAATACAGGGTGTCCCATTAAGAATAGGACATAGAACAACCGCAGATTCTCCAATTCAAAATAAAACGATTAAGCGAAATATGCTTAGATAAAATGTTACTCGATCTACCAGTGGCGTACGGCAGGAGTAAGTAATGCTTGTACCCCTTCTAAATGTTACGCCGCTGTCTAAATTTTAATTTTGACTATAATTTTAATTTTTTTGATATTTTCTAAGTCAATAATGTACACTTGTTAGTTTGTTGTAAAGTCATTGGTTTTCGAGATATTCGCAGTTAAAGATACATAGACATGTACTTTTTAGTTGTATTATTATTAAAAATATTCATTTTTACAATTTTGTCTTAAAAAAACTGCGAATATCTCAAAAACCAATGACTTTACAACAAACTAACAAGTGTACATTATTGACTTGGAAAATATCAAAAAAATTAAAATTATAGTCAAAATTAAAATTTAGGCAGCGGCGTAACATTTAGAAGGGGTACAAGCATTACTTACTCCTGCCGTACGCCACTGGTAGAGCGTACTGAACTAATTTTTTTATTGTTAGGTGCATTTTATGATATTTTACAAGTGTGCCGATTTGAGTAAAATTATACGGTGTATTAAAAAAATTATGGACATTAATAATTTTTCAGTTTTCAACTTCAACACCCCGTATTTCGGAAACGAGTAACATTTTATCTAAGCATATTTCGCTTAATCGTTTTATTTTGAATTGGAGAATCTGCGGTTGTTCTATGTTCCATTCTTAATGGGACACCTGTATATTTGGTTAATTTATGACGCGAAGAATCATCGAATTGATTGAAATAACATTTATTTTATTCAGGAGCCATCGTTATTCGCTGTGGCTAAGCTACTCGAAACTGGTTTAGTGAATTTGTCAAGAGTAGAAGTATTATGGCGACCTCTTACGAATCATTTACTTGAAGTTTGCCATCATCCGCACATACGAATGAGAGAATGGGGAGTCGAAGCCGTAACATATTTGGTTAAAGCTGCATTACAACATAAATATCAATCTCCCCTTAAAGATAATCCAGTTAGTATCATTATCGACATCTTTTGCCCTTTGCGTTGTTTTTATAATTTATTTATTTTATAGAAACTACAAACGTTGTTGTTGGGTCCTCTTTCTGAATTGTCATCGGTTCCTCACGGTGATGTAAGGCAAAGACAGTTAGAGTGCGTTCTTCAGGTGCTCCATGGGGCTGGGGAAGCATTAACTAGTGGTTGGCCACTTGTTCTTCATATTATCGGTGCCGTTTCTGATCACCAGGGGTTAGTTAAATGAAATATATTGTTTTTTTTTGTTTTGGATTTCGGAAGATATTAATCGCTCGTAAAATTTTTGCAGAGAAAATTTAATACGTGTAGCATTCCAGTGCCTGCAATTAGTTGTAACAGATTTTTTACCAATAATGCCGTGGCGATGTTTACCGATTTGTGTTGGAACAGTTGCAAAATTTGGATTCCAAACTCATGAACTTAATATTTCACTTACAGCTGTTGGACTCATGGTATGTATTGTAACGTTTTATAATAATACGGAATTCTTTTTTTTATTGTCGAGTTGAAATACCAAAAATATAAATTGTTCTAAATTTGCAGTGGAATATATCTGATTATTTTTATCAGAATCAAAATAAACTATCTCAAACAGTAAATGAAGACATTTCAGTACTTCCTGACTTTCCAGGAACATTAAATATGCCAAATTTTGATAAACTTTGGATGTGTTTGTATTTAAATTTAGGTAAGTTTCATACTGAACAAATTTAAAAAATTGGTTGTCTGTAAAGTCGGTTTACGGACGATATTTTTACGTGATAACGTCATAAAGAAACACTGAAAATTATTAAGGAAATCAATTACAGTTATTGTAGGTATTTCTATACACACCATACTCGTAAAGTGTTGAAAAATAACTTTTTTTTATTTTTCACATTATACGTATACGTTTCCAAACATTTATTTTTACATATTTAAATAGTAAAATTAGAGTTCTAACCAACTGTAGAAACGGTTTTTAAATATAATGAACCGTTTTCAAAATACACGCAGTTTTAATAAACGGACGTTCGGGTGGTGTGGATTTTTCACTCCTTGTAAGTATATATACGAGCGAACTGTGGCAGTCTATTGGAAGTTTGTGTCTTGCGATCTTTAATAAATAGATTTTTGTAGCTGTCAAACTTGGGCAGATCGTGCCTCTATCGCGCTCTCGCTTGCACGCTCAGGCGGAACGGACACTTTTCGGAACGTTACACTTTTTCGTACATGCAGCCGGTGTTTCATCAATTTATAAGACGTTATCACGTCAAAAATATATCTAACGATAGTAATTTCATACAATTCTTGTTATAGGTGATCTTTGCGTCGACCCAAGGCCCGCCGTGCGTAAATCGGCAGGTCAAACGCTGTTTTCAACTATATCGGCACACGGTGGACTATTAAAACAACCGACATGGCAGGCTGTTCTTTGGCAGGTTCTGTTTGTTTTGTTAAATAAAGTGCACACTTTATCGAGCTCAGCCAGCAATGAAAAAGTCGACACAGGAGGAAATATTTTAATTCATCATACGCGAAATACAGCTCAAAAACAATGGGCCGAAACGCAAGTCCTGACGCTTTCTGGAGTTGCTCGAGTTTTTAATACAAAACGCCAACTTTTACAATCATTGGGAGATTTTAACGGAGCGTGGCTAGTTCTTCTTGAATTTATCGAAAACGCTGCGCTGAGTAAAAACGATGAAGTGTCATTGGCAGCTTTGAAATCGTTCCAAGAAATTTTATATGTAAATAAGTCTAGTGAAATTAATGAATGGAAAAGATCGTCCGGAACGAGCGGTGCAACTGCAGGAGCAGTACCGGGAACAGTAGTTCCCGAGGGAACGAAAGATGCCGATATTTGGGCCGCAGCTTGGAGAATATGGTTGAACATAGCTGCCGAAAGCACGGCCGTATCCGTCAATGATCTGCAGTCATTAAATCAAACTACTGAAAATGAAGAATTGTACATACCTAGTCAGGCTTTTTTAACGGCACTTATACAGATTTTCCCTGCTATATTTCAGCATATAAATCAAAGATTCACACACGATGATTTGAAAAGTTTTTGTTCGGTTCTTCTGAACGCAGTGAGTGTTCCCGTGCACGGAGAATCAGCACCTTATATTATGTCATCGTTGTCAGATTCGTCATTGTTACCTTTACACGACGGGGTACTTCATTCCATAGAATTACTTATAAAAGAAGCAACTTACAGTATGAATACAGAAATGCTTCCTCAGATTTTTAAACAGTTGCTGCATATTAGTAAATTGGCATGTCAACCTCCGAGTTGTACAAAACCAGAGTCTAAAAATATGCAGTCTGTCAAAAACATGTCGACAGATTGGATTTCCATGCACTATATACCGTTCGGCGAAAAATCGTTAAAAATGGCCGTTAAATTGTACGAAACCAATGCGAGTACTCAATCGGTTATGAGTTCGAACGTGTTACGAGATGTTATAGAAGCGTTACATACGCCGTTGGCTTTAAAATACAGTTGTCCTTCGACGAGTACATGGAAATTGGCTGCAGAAAGTTTAATTGTGGTTCTTCATACAGGATTGCCGATTGCGTGCTCTCATAGCAACTATTTTGTAGATATGTGGCCAGAATTGGCAAATACCCTAAACGATTTCTTATTTCCGTCAAGGTTTGTACAAAATAATTTTTTTTAATGTCGTATTTATGCAGAGTTTGATCGTTGGTATTACGAATTCATTATCAGATTTAAAGTACAGTGTAAACTCTTTATAACGTCCTTCGTTATAACGAAAAACTCCCTATAACGTCGAAATTTTTACGATTTGGTTGGTTTACCTTAAAACCTATACATTAATACCCTCTTTATAACGCAACAGCCATTCTCTATTACGAAGAAATATGTTCATATTTAGGCGTCAGCAAATGTTTACAGACATAAAGAGGACCATTCTGAACCATCACCATCTATTCAACAAGCACTTGATGACGCCAAACTTATCGAAAAATTCCTATTATTTAATGAAGATTATTCCACCACATTGAAAAATTGGTTATTTTTCTTTCTTCCCTCCATATAACGAAAATTCTTTATAACGAAAAAAACGTTCGGTCCCTTAAAATTCGTTATAAAGAGATTATACAGTACATTGAAGATTATTGTTAATTTGGTTGTTTTTCTTTCTTCACTCCATATAACGGTAACTCTCTATAACGATAAAAAATGCTCGGTCCCTTGAGTTTCGTTATAAAGAGTTTACACTGTACTTAAAAATAAATATAAGATTTTTAATTCAACGTGGAATCCCTTAAAGGCTTACTTGTTTGAACACAGTTTTTATCAGAGAAAATATTTGGGAAAGTTTTCGTTAGTGTCCAACCGAAGTTTCGGCTTTGGCCACCTTCGGCGAGATCTTCGGCTTCAGCCAAAATGAGCCGAAGATTTCTAACAAGCGCCGAAATTAAACGAACTGTTACGAACGAGCGATAGCGTTATAGATGTGGCGACTAGTGATTATTAAAATTACCTTTTTATATTATATAGTCAATGTAATTTAAAAGTTTTAAAATCATAACATAAAAAACAGTTGTGTGGTTTTAAGAAACCACGACGCAAGTAAAACTTTTATTGGATTGTAGGCGTTGGATTGTAGACACTTATCCATCACGATTAATAACAACAATATTGACATGAATACACGAATAAAAACATGTAAACACTGTACAGCACTTGCCCGCATGATAGACTGACTATGTGTTATACATACTACACGGTCAGCTGATGCTAACCATGGGCGCCGCCATATTGGCCTTGGCTACTCTACCGAGCGCCTACTCCGAACGCCTTTCACTTTACCCCTACTCCGCGGCCGCCTGTAATGCGACATGCAACAGACGGCCAGAAAAATTCGGGGCGATAGAATAAAAGTTTCACTTTAAAAATTCTGATTTCAGCGAGGCATCGGCAGATCGTAGTTTGGATGAATTGGTGTCGGATGAAGCGATCGATTGTCAGATAATAGAATTACTTCGAAATGAAGTTTTACCGCATTCACATTCGATACCAAAACAGTTCATTTTGAAAATGGTTGTACTGCTTAATAAAGGTTCCATACATTCAGCCACTAACTCGAATGTTGATTGTGAAATGGAGGTTACAATACGTGAAGAATTTGCCAAAACGTGTTTTGAAACTCTTCTTCAATTTTCAATGTTAGATAAAAGTGACACAGGACTGGGTATTGCTGATCATGAAAATGGAATGGCAGGCAGATTGGCAGTGACTGCGCTACTGCACAGATTTCAAGAAGTCCTTAAAAAATTCAATGAAGACGAAAAGCAGAGCGGCAAATGTCCACTACCACGGTATTTTTATTGTTTGATTATTATAGATTTGTTCCAGCATGTAGTTTGTGTACCCTACATGGATTAGTTCATGAACGGTTTTATATGCTTTAATAATACCGCTTTTTCAACCGATTCAAGAACCAACGCCATGTGTTGGAATGGTTTTCTTGGTCTATAGCAGGGGCGGGCAAATCTTTTGATCGGCGGGCCACATAGCTGACGAAAATTTGACCACGGGCCGGATGGCTGACGAAAATTTAACTGCGGGCCAAAAATTTGCAGAAAAAAAGATCCTCACATTCTATTTCCGTATGTGAAGAGCAAAAAAAAAAGGTCCCCGCATTCTACTTCCGCTGCTATTTTTCTAAAATTTTCTAAAATGCTTCGCGGGCCGCCATTTGCCCAGGCCTGGTCTATAGAGTGGCAACTGTCAAAAAAAAATTATAATTTCTGTTTTTGTTTATTATGCTACGCGTATGTCGCTATTCAAGAACTGGTTCAGGTACCGTCAGTCATGTTAGAACAACCGTCTCCTATTCTAGTACATATTTTAGTCGATAGCTTTGCTGGAATGGTATTTTAACTTTGCGCATGCGCCGACAATTCTGCCGTAAAAAGGTAAAAGGCAGTAAGTGACCAACTTATGAATTTGAGTAAATCAAGATTTACTAAAAATGTCTTGACCGTCCAGAATTTTAGATTATGGAAACCAAAACATGGGGAAACATTTTTTAAAGACAATAAAATTATTGCTGCAGCACTTACTGCTGTCGTTGGCTTCAGTATGAACTCATTTTTCAACAAATGTCACTTTCTGCCCTTTGCCTTTTTAGGGCAGAATTCACAAACTGCTTTGGTGGTGTGTTGGAACAAAACTAATATATCGCACCGTGAGTATCGAACCACCTAAAAAGTCGAATTTTGAGATATGTACACCGATAAATAATTCTTTCTACCAGTACAAACAGCACAACACCAACTTAACTAGTATTCTGGTACGAGTAGAAAACGTGAATAACACCGATTTATATATTTTTTTAGTCGAGTATTTAAACCAAAACATAACTAAAAAAATTGAACTATAATTTTTTAACATGAATATTTAAGGCCAAAAATAGGATTATATAGTTTTCGTTGACATTAATATAATAAATTAAAAAGTGAATATCTTAGACTTGCTTTTTAGAGTAATGATTTATGCTCATGGTGCAAGACATATTTATGTTTTAAATTAATTTTACGAGATTTCGTTTATTTTTTTAAGGTTTCGATTGTCGGAAATATCTTTCGTTTTAAAGGCAATAACAACGTTAGTACAGTCAATGAAAAAAGCTACACCGAACAAAGGTAACGTAATATGATTTTATTAACCAAAACTTAAATATATCCCATTCGCGTCCGTCTGTCATTGTGTCCGATCAAAAACGAGAACTACTGAATGGATTTAAATGCGGTTTTAACCGTTCAATAGCTCATTTCGTGACGAAAGTTTAGGTATAAAGTGCAAATCAGATTGATTTTAAATTAGAGATCGAACGAGCACAGCGGCCAAGGTATATTAACTCGATTGTACGTACTAAGTGAAACAACTTATTTAAAGGGTGTCTCGAGACGCCTAAATATTTGATTTATACGGGCGAAGCCAGTCCGGGCCGCTAGGATCCATATAATTTTTATTTTCCCGTTTGCAGAATATAGGGAGAAAATCTATATCATACAAAAATTCAATTTTGAATTTTTGGTGAATGACACACTTCCAAATTTCGTGAACGAAAAAATTGGTTGTCTGTAAAGTCGGTTTACGGACGATAGTTTTACGTGATAACGTATTCCGTAATACATAACCTAAATTTTAGTAGCTGTCAAACTTGGGCCGAAGCATACTGCGCTCTCGCTTGCACGCACAGGGTCAGGCGGAACGTTACACTTTTTCGTGCGTGCAGCTGGTATTTCATCAATTTATAAGACGTTATCACGTCAAAAACTTGTTTTAAATAATGTTTACTAAATTATTAAGTGGGCAGATTTTGTTAAAATAATGTTATTATTAATGAAATTAGTCGATTAAGCGCTGTCATTTGAGTTACTGACTTTTAGATTTTTTCCGATTGTGTTTTTGTTGTAATTTGAAAAGAATCGATAACTAATTTTTTACGTTTGTTTAAATCAAGTCGATCCGAGTGCATGGGAGCAGTTAATCGGATTATATCCACATCTTGTCGACTGCACGACTACGGGCTCTTTGCAAGTGTCAAGGCCATTAAGAGAAGCGCTATTACAGTATTGCGATTTACTGCAAGCGCCCAGTTCGTCTAAAATGAAACAACACAACGCCAACAGCAACCATATTACTAATCTCGAAAATGGTTTAGTTTAGTTTAGTGATTTTCATGGTTTTTAAGTACATTTCTAAAGACTCCGATTTTGTAATCGTGTTACCGGTTGTTCCAAATTGATCTTCATTTATTTGTAGGGTAATGTTTCTGTTTAAAATATGCCGGAAAAATAATTAAACAACCGGTAAATATTTTTTTGAACACATCACAGTTTTTTGCATTCACACTATTTTAGTTTTTGAAAATAATGAATTATTTTGGGGCGCTGTGTATAGAAATTACTTTTAGTTTGCAATACTTGAATTTCATTTTATTATTAACGTTATTAGCGGCGTGATATGCTTTTAAAATTATGGTATTAAATGCAGTGATAAAATCATAATAAAATTGTTATTTGTATTTTGTATAGCATTCTTTCAATATTTTAATGAAATGTTAGTATTTGTTGTATAAATTCTTTTTAATATAAAAAGTACCAAAAATTATCTATTAATTTAAATCAATAATTAATTACTTTTGAAAGTAAATTAAATTACTCAGGACAACATTTTTGGTTTTGATATGAACAAAATTTTAGTATTATAATGGTTTGAAAATGAAATTAAGTGATAAAAATTGTCTTGGGTATCTTGTAGAACAATTTTGTTAGATATTGAAAAACGGTCATTTGAAATATCAATTCTGATCGATAAGCTATTTACTTAGACTACTGTTTTGTTTAATTTTTTTCTACCAAGCATTTTATTGATAAATTAATTCATTTCTGAATTATCAGGTCTGTCTGCAAAGATGACAGGCTGAGAGTAAAATTGACGTAATTTCAAGTCGCGGGCAAGAGTGACGTAGAAATGTTCGAGCGTCAGTGGTTGCGGTCAAAAATGAACTAGTAAAATGTTCAGGGAAAGAACGAATTAAGTATTTTCGCATATCTTTAAATGTAGATATTTTCGATACGTGTTTAAAAATATGTGAAAATACTTACTTTTTGCCCGGAACATTTTTTCAATTCAATTTTGACCACAATCTTTGACGTGTCATTTTTGCGGTCGAACATTTCTACATCACTTTTACCCGCGACTTGAAAATATGCCACTTTTTCTCTCAGCCTGTCAGATAACACTTAATTAGCAGTTAAAAACAGCTGAAGTCGAATCACACAAATGTGTTTTGTTTAAATATATGAATATCAAAAAATATAACAATCCACTATCATTTCATTCATTTTACTGTAGATATTTATCATAGTATGTTACATTCAATAAAATTATTGTATTTGATTACTGTTGCTTAACAGGGATCTGAAAACAGTGTATTCGAAAAATGATTTTAAATAAACAGAATGTTCATTTTAATTTGCGTCATTTTTCTGTACTAAAAAATTGTGGACTACATAATTTCAGATCTAAATTTGCAGTCGGTAAGTATTCAGGAAGAAAAATTTGAAATCGTTTCGACTCACATTAAATTTCATTTTGTTGATTTCGTTTTGTCAGCTTAAATCAGTTATAAAACAGACATAATATAGGACCTACACTTATTAAATCAAATTATTACACTCAATGATTTTTCCGAGTATTTGTTAGTTCCTAATATACGATTAAATTTAATTCGTTGTAGTCATGCAGAAGATACTAAAACACTAAAAAATAGCATAAAATACTGTTTTATTTGATCAAAAGGCAAGATATTTTAAATAACTTTAAGAGCTGGTACGGTACAAAATTAAAATGTTATTTCATCTTTCATACAAACATCATCTACAGTACGTAGTTCATTTTTTAAGTAACAATTAATTGCTTTTCTATAAATTTACATAATCAAGTAGTACAACGACAGTTTATAAGTTTGTTTCTAAGTTTTAGCAATTTTCAGTTACAAAAAAAGTAACAGGTGACGTAATTCAACACATTTTTAAGTTTGTTTAGACGCTCAGTTAATCTTGTTTTAAAGATTTGTGCGTAATTTTTATATTTTGAAACGAGTTCCGCCGCCGGAGGCGTCCTCGGCGGAAACAACTTTCAAAATCATCGCACTCATTTTAAAAAGGAGGCACCTTCTTACACTTGTCACGCACAATACTCTTTTATAACGAGAACATGTAAATGGACGTGCGTAAAAAGTCACAGTCGTGTGTAAAAACAGAAACCTATGTTGAAAAAGACATTTTTTTAAGGTTCATAATGCGACTGTTTACGCACGGTCCGTAACCATAGAAAAACATTAATTTTACACGTCCGTGTTATAAAAAGTACTTTTAGCATTGAATTTTTACATGGTAATTCGTGCTAACAATATTTTGAATTCGATTTAATGTTGACATTCGTGTCAGAAAACACTAGCATGACTATTAAATATTTTTTTTCAAAAATTTAAAAAACAAAAGATTGCTAATGTACTAACCTAGCGGCATAGAATATTCTGCGCGCTGTAAAACTTCTTATGACAAAAGCACGTAGCTGATTTCAATAAAAGAAGATGTGTACCTATTATGAAATAAAAAGCAGTGTTAGTATTATAAAAAAATGTAGGTACATAATTTTTTACATTTTGAACTTTCATTATCAATAACGCTCAAAATTTAAATATTTATAAAATGTTTAAACATTAATAATATTGAAAAAACAAAAAATAGTTTTATTTACGAAGACCCTTGCACAAATTGTCATCTATGATACTTTATAGAACCAATATAAAAATATTTCTCAACTCAATTATAGACCAAAGTTATATACTGTCATTAGTACGTCCCTTTTTAATATTGACCAGGCTTACAGTAAAATTATAAACAATAAATTTTTATATTTTCATGGTTATTTTATATTTTAAATGTAATTATTTACAAGTCATTATTAATAAAATAACATATAAAAATACAACTAAAGGTAGAATAATGAGCTTATGAAAATAATGTAGAGAAAAATGTTTTGGAAATTTAAATTAATTCAAATATCCAACACGATACCCGAAGCAAAATAAGATTTTACGGTGTTGTCTACATTTTTGATGAAAACTAATACCTTACTGCTTTCCCGGTTAGGAGCCACAAGATGTACCGGTGTGAGCATGGAGGTGGACGAACTGATTGCATCGTGTTTTATCCAAAGTAAAATAAATAAAAAAGTTTAAAGTACAATTCTTTCAATGAGAGAGGTAGGTACTAGTGATGTGACGGATCGTCAAAAATATATATCCGCGGATACGGATCTGAATACGGATATTTGGTTCTAAGATCCGCGGATACGGATCTTAACTTTCTTAGAGTACGCGGCGGTAAATATTGCACATCGACCTTTGGAACGAGACTATCTGTTATGGGAAAAAGTTATTGACCTCTTTAAGAGTGAACTCTCATAACAGATTGTCTCTTTCCAAAGATCGATGTGCAATATGTCATTATAAAGATAGTTTTTTAGTACCTTTGAGTTATGTACTATTGGTATGGTACTCACTACGATAAATGTTTGCAATATAAAGGTGCCAAATACGATTTTAAATAATAAGAAATAATCTGAATGGAATTTAACAGTTTTTCATTATTACCTAATCACCTATATATATAAAATTTCATCTATGAATTGAAAACTAATAAGGTAAAAGATCCGCCCGAAAACTAACGGATACGGATCTTTCTTCTCCCTCGGATATCCGCGGATACGGATACGAATATCCGGCTCATCACTAGAGTAGGTACTTTATTCTGATTATCATATTTGTGTATGCCACCGTCTGCCATGCTTCCCTCTCGTTTCGTAACGCTCCACCTAAGTCCAGACTAGGAATTCAAGGTCAACCGGGAAAGGGTCGAGCACTAAAAACGTAGCTGGAAAAAATTTCCTTTATACATGTTTGTGTTTAAAAAATTATAATAATATTATTTTTCATTTTTCTCTGCATCAATAGAATAATAACACCAGATTCTTAATTGAATACAGAAATGCCAATGAATAACACTACATAAAATAAACCCTCTTTGTATCGTCCCCACATTATAAACTGGAAAAAACATAACATTATATTTTCAATTATTTAAAAAATCAATTACAACATAATACTCAAGTATAAACTTTTATAATTTATGTAAATTAATCACAAGAGATTAAAAAGTTTTCAATTGTTTATCAAAATTGATATAAAAATTCAAAATACTAGCCATTGAAAAACAACACAAATGTTATGTTTTCAAGATAAATGGTTATAACAGATATTTTCTATAATTTCCACTTTCCCTTACATTATTCTATCGGAGATAACCCCGACACCGGATGTTCGTAGGTCTCTTCTTTTTGAAAATTTTCATCAAAACGATGAGTCGAACGCGCAGTCTAAAAATAGACTGTCATTTCGATAGAAAAAAAAAATACGAACACATTAATTACACAAACTGTACACAAATATACACAAATAATACTTAAAATCAGATTATTGTCAGGGGCGGTGGTGACTTTAGAAGAAATCTATTATCTCCATTTATATAATTAATTTATCTACAGTCACTCATTCTCTCATATATTCACTCGATCATTTTTAATTTACAACAACAAATGAACAATTTTTGCATTTCAACATCGTAATATCATACATTAACATTTTTCTAAATTAGTCATTTTTGTACAGAGTATTGCAAAGTCTCATATGTTTTGGTGACTTATCAAGTTTGTAAATCTAGTAATCTAAAAATATCTGATTGCAATTTTCATGATCAAAACTGTTACAAAACTGTAGATAGCTTTAGCAATTATAACATACGTGACGAACAAGCACTCGGGCAAAAATAACGATTTGCAAGCCTATCCCTGAGGCCAGATCGACGCTGAGTCAATCGTTATTTTTTTCTCCGATTTAATGTTCTATCTATTACACGTACCTATGCTTAAAATAAGCACCAATAGGTACAAACAAAACTGTTTTTGTTGTGTTCATCTGTTTCGATGCTTGTTCGCCAAGCGTGAGCTCAATCACTGAATAGTACGTATTAATTCAGTACAAGAGCGCGTCAACTTTTTTTTCTTAAAAAGTACAGTTTTTTTTCTTTTAGGCTACTAGCTTTCACACACTAATTCTATATAAAAAAAAAAAAACAAGAAGTACATACAGAGCACTGCTGTAATGTCATGTAGCGTTTTGTTAACTTTTTTTTTGTTCAGAAATTTTTGTAACCAAGAAAAAAATAATCATGCTTAGACAGATATATTCAACGATTTAAAAAATAGTTAATAAATATTAAATCACTTTTACATTTTATATATAAATATAATGCAGAAGTTGGTCGCAAAATATTTCTTATATTATTAGCAAATAATAATTAATATATTGTATATCTAGTGTCGTTATAACGTAGAGCGAGTTTTAATAGTCATACGAGTGATATCATTACGCACGAGATATATATATATATATATATGGTATTTTTTACACGTACCCTTTATAAAATAGTTGGTTTTCAATTCATATTCAGTATATTTTTAACAGTTCAATTGTGAAACAAATTTCCCTTCTACTATGTTGCTTCCACAACTACGCTTCTACTGGCATTGAGATGTATATGTTACCGGACAAACCCGATTTCAGGACAAACTAGTTCTACAAACCAGTTTGGCCTAGGCCAAACCAGTTTGGCCTAGGCCAAACTAGTTTGTCCTAGGCCAAACTAGTTTGTCCTAGTATGAATAGTAGGCCAAACTAGTTTGTCCTGAAATGGGGTTTGGCCGGTAAAATACATATATCAATATGTAGAGGTAAGGAGAGCCAGTATAAAAATATCGAAAGGTAAAAGTGACTTAAAAAATTTTGAATATCGTGGTTCTTTTTTTGTGTGTTGGTAGAAGGCTGAAGAGTGGAGCGAGTGTGTGACTGGAGCATGTCTTACTTGCTTGTTTCTTTGTTTGTTCAATTAATTCACAAAATGTCGATATATCGATATTGAAACGATTGATATTAGGTTCGTTTCAAGCAGCTGTGAACGGTAATAAAACCGTACACAGTCTTGTCACTGCGCAAGACTAATTTGCGCACTAGCTTAAAAATCGATACTGCGCAAGACAGTCTTGCGCAGTAACAAGACTGTGTACGGTTTTATTACCGTTCGCGGCTGCTTGGAACGAACTCGATTATCGATATCGGTCTGATGTCGATATAAATATCGATATTAAAATCCTTTTGCATCTCTAGTTATAAGTCACTTGGCATGCATTTCAACTACCAATTTTATAGTGAGTAGCGTAAAAAAATTTCTAGATAATTTCGTTATAGATTCTATAAAATATGTATCATTTTTATTGAGTTGGCGTATAATGTTATATTAATAAAATATTATTTTCTAAATTTTCAATTTTATAGCTAAAATGGTGTTAAACTAAGTGTATGAAGTTAAAAAGAACTTCAAAATAAAAAAATATTTACCATCTGTAAGAACCTATATAGTTGATATCAAATCAAATAAAAATGTATTTCCTACTTTATAAAAATCTCTTTTAATATTCTGTGCACGATTTCCAAACGAATATACTAGTTTAAGCATCAATAAGAGATCAAGAATGTAAACAAAGAAAAACCACAGACGCTGTGTCGGAATGTAATTGATTGCCTATTAATTACTTTCTGTTTGAATCGGCTATAAATTAATCATTTACCGATACAATAGGATACAACATACACAACATCAATCCTAGTTTACAAGTGTGATCTTTTCTCAGTGTTTAAATTATAACGATACTTAATATTAGATATTGTGTCCATCGTGATAACAATAAAAAACAATTGTCGGTATTTGGACAAAAAAACATAAGATAGACGTTATGATTTATTTCATGTGACGTTTGGTTTATATATTTAGACGTTGTCAAGTACTTCAAAATAAAAACAGCAAATAACAAAATTTATAAAAATAAAATAAAACACCCATCTCACATTTTTTTGTCCACATAACTATGATTATTCACTGTTTTACTCTAAGCATAACAAACGGTTTATGAAAATTTAATTGGAATCACATCAAAATCATTTTTTTTGGAAACCAAATAGTAAATTTTCACCGATAACATTTTCAGTAAAACAGTGTAATTCAAATACAATTTGCACAGCGTAACTATGGAAGTAATTTTATGTTACTGATAAAAAACAGAAGTTAACACAACCGGAAAAACATTAATTATAATATGAACGTACTTTCTTTCGTTATTTATAAAGTTAGTAGGTATCTACTGTTTTTTATTGTGGTACTTTTTCAAAAATTATCCATTTGTTCAAATTAATAAACTTGTTTAGTTTATGAATATTTATGTTGGTAAATGATAATATGAGCAATACTGTATTAGTATGTAACACTCAGTTTAATTATATGTCAAAATAATTTTGAACAATCTATTGTCAAATCGTCATTTAAGAAATATAATTATTACATATTCGAATATGTAAAACAAAATATATGTTGCCATTTGAAAAAAAATGCATGTACACTTCTAGTTGACTTTGAAGTATGAAAAAATATACCCCAGCAGTTTCCGATAGTAAGTTTCGAGTTGAATAAAAAACTATTCAAACTTTTTTTAGTATCTACTCAGATACAAGAATTACTCACTGTTACCACTATCGATAAACACACTGTATATGACAAAAAAATAAATAAAAAAAAAACCAACTAAGCTCTGACAATAGACTGTTAAACCATATACAAATAATTTGAAAATTGCTTTAAATCAGATATTTTAGAAACTCAAAAACGATGAAGTCTGACCAAATTTCGTTTTCTTTTCTACCCTCGGCCAAGGCTAAAGCTGAAGGAACTGTAAAAAGCAAAAAAAAAAAGGAAAACTACTTTTAGTTTAATATTAAGCGAGTATTTATTAAAAATTCACATTTTACTTTATGTGCTAAAAGCAGACGGTCGCGCACAGGCAAAACCTTCGCCTGGTTAATCGGTTGGACTGAAAAAGTTTATTTTACTAGAAGCATAATTTTGTTTTCGGAAATTGTTTGTAGAAAGGAGTTTCTAATATATTTTTATAAAACAATCTATAAATATTCGTGTACATAATAGTCATCTTTCTCTCTAAGTTTCGCGTAATTTGCAGATGAATGTAAAACCTACTTATAAGAGGTGGCAATCTCTAATAGTATCGATTGTGGCTAAAGTACCTCATCAATATGGCGCTGAACAAGTTTGTTTAACAAAATGGCCGCCGCTTACAATCCATAGATTAGAGACTGAAAAAAAAAACGCTTACTAAGTGATAATTAGCGCGATCTCACTCGTTTTAGAGAGAGAGATGACTGGTTAGGTATGAAGACACACTAACATACATACAATTGCACAGTCTTTTATTTATATATCATCGCACGCTACTTACACTAGATTTCACAAGCATTCAGATCACAGATTAGTCTACATTTTTGGAGGCTGCATTATTTGCATATTTAATGTTTTAGTATAATCGAATACCAAAAGTTCAGCAATATGTACCTTAAAAAACGGAAGGAAAAACATACAATCAAGGGTAGAGCTAGTTAAATGATGAGCATTTTTTTTTAAAGATTCCCACTGTACAGATTTTACTGTTAAGTAGTACGATCAATACTCGACTTTGAGTTAATTGCTCATTTGAAATTCTGACTCCATTTAACCATGCCACGAAGTAAAAATTTTATACGAGTTATTTTAAATCTTATATACACTTCTTTTCGCGTGTTAGTGAAAACCGCTGGATCGATTTAAATTCAGTTTTCCGGGTTGTACAAAGAGCAAACGGTAGTATTATTGTCACAGTCATGCTCAGTGGCTACAACGTATTCCAACCGAAATTAGAACGATTCTAGAACTGTCCTCCAAGTCACAAAACAGTGCAAAGTCGACGCATGCGCACAAAACCGATACAGTTTTGTTTTAGTTACAGTGCATGACTGTGACGATATTACCGTTCGCAGAGTGGTTAGAATTATAGCTTGTGGGTGTGCTTTAGGTAATAATATATAAAATAAAAATCTCGATCGGGCTTAACAGCTAGTTATATATAACAGGTACAAAAACAATATTAAAAAAAAAAAATAATAAAAAGCATACAGGTCGAATTGATAAACTGTTTCTTTTTTTCGGTTAAAAATGAAATGTTCTTTATTTCTTAAATAAAATCAGGAAAAAAAATGGCGGTTATGTATCGTAGATTTAAGCCCGAACTAAATAACAGTAATAGCTGTGAAAATATTTTGGAATAACCGAATTATTTTGTTACATTGTTAAGTAAGCATTATATTTTAATGGTGTGGGTGGTGTTAAATTAAACTTTAAAAACGAAATTAAAGAAGTTTCGCGTTATTATATGATATGATATATATTTTATACAGTATACTCACAATAACTTGAAATTGTAATATTTCCATGCCATTTAAGTAAACTCATTTCTAAAAAAACTTTATCAATAGAATAAAAAAACTATGAACAAATGTGTAATACAAAAATATTTAAACTTCTTATAAACAGTAACTAATCGTGGGTATTCATAAAGTGATTTAAACGTTAAGTAAAATTCCCTAAAAATAAATTGTCTATTTTTCAATAAAACATTTACTATTATAGTGGACTGTGATTATACTGTATATTATTTTATACATTCGCAAAATCACTCCAAGCATTCCATCAAAAACATTTCACATTTTTATTATTCATGAAAAAGATACTATAGACTATACCGAAATGACGATCGAGTTAAACTAAATTGATTCTTCCAGTCAAAATTATTTAAAAAGTTTTATTACGGATCAAGCAAAATAGATTTTTTGGTCGGTACCGATATTTATCGATCTATCGGTCAAAAAGTGTTACTACGGTGCTTCTTTAGAATGTGGCCGATATATATCGGTAGTGTTAGATTTCTAAATTATATATATATATACTAATTAAAAGGAAGCTCTGATCTAAGTTAAATTAACAAATTCCAATGGAATTCAATAACAAATGACATGAGTTTTATTAGTGTTGGAGCATACCCCTCTGTTTTAAACTATAATAAATACGATACTGAAAGAATCGATTATAATTAGTTATAAATCTGTCGTTAATATACCGTTTTTAAAAACAGTAATAATAGCAATTGGACGCACGCTTCTAAAATTAATTTCGTATTTCTGGCCATATTATTATTTATATACACTTTACATAGCATTTTTTCCACAAATATAGCAAAAATTATAAAGGTGTAACTAAATTGAAATGAAAGTACCTGCTATTTAAAACTAATATTAATAAAACATGTTTCTAGAACTGAGACAAATGTGAAATAGTTTTGGATCACAGATCCAACGAATTAAATTTTATTTTTTTATTCATTATTTTAATTCTCAGTTCCGTAAGTTTCAAACGACACGCATTTTCGTATGTTGCGCTTCATTTTAGTCACGATGTATAAATATATATATATTATATGTATATATATAGATAAACAATACAATTTTGTATATCCATAAGAGCCACACGTATTAAAAATGTATTTAATTTATGTTGACAAAAAACAGTTGCGTATTTGCAAAATAAATATTATAGTAAGTTTTGTTCATAATAAACCATTGCAGTTAGCCAAATGTAGATTTCTTACATTCCTAATGTTCGTAAATAATAAAAAAATAAAAATTGTTTAAAAAATATATTACAATATTCACTTACATAATTCTTTCAGCTTGTATTTTTTTCCCATAAGTAAATACATTTTCGTGTCGGGTTGTGACTTTTACGGACGTAAAAATAATGTATGGATCTGATTGTTCCGTGATCCTATCAGCTACTTATAATTAGTAACTAACAAGAATGAAATGTTCGACCAAAACCATTTGATTTAAGTAAAGGAAAAAGAAAATAAAATATTTTTAAACATTTGCAAATGCGATTCAAGTGCTCTACACGTCTAGACGGTCGCGGTTTTTTTTAACGATCAGACCTGTCTTTGTAAATTGTATCGCCGATAAATATGTGCGGCAACGACGTCTCTATCGCGCTTGCGTAGATGTCTAGAGCGCTCAAAACATTAATATTTCTCTCGTTTCATATAAGATCAACAAGCTGATTTTACAGATTCAACAGCGTATGTTTTAGGTTTAATAGCAAAAAAAAAAATAATAATAATAATAATTCTCTACAGGCTGACTCTCATAAGACAGTGACTATCATTACATAATACAACCCAAAATTAAATTATCTGCCTGAAACAGAACTTACAGGTTTTTTAATTTAATGTCTTTAGACTTGCGTCACAGCCAGTATTATTTATAAGCTTATACATAAAAAGTACAATATAAGCTGGATTTATATATTTTCGAAAATTTCAAAACATATAATTAAGTTGTCTTTATAATGATGGATTGTATTTTGCAGTCGGGATTTGGACCATCGAAGCTTTTAAACAAATGAAAATTGGATCTTATTTTATATTTGTCATTTTTTAAAAACAGAAGAGACTCTATGAAAAATAACATATCATATGTATAAAAATTTTTCTTACTGCACCCAAGTTCATAAATATGAAAAATAGTTACCAAAAATTTAAATTACAAGCAGTATTGATTCCATTTATATTTTTTTAATGGAAAACAACTTGTTCCTATAAAAACTAAACTTCAGTTTTAATACCATATCCCAAAGTTCATTTATTTTGAGAAAATAACTTCAGGATGGCAGGACTGATCGTTATGATTATATCACAAATCTTGGAGGAACAGATAGACGACCAAACTTTAAAAACCAGCACAGAACTTCACTAAATAGTTCACGACTTCCCTAATAAATTTCCTACAGAACGTTCTGATTTTGAGGGAAAGCAACTGAAAAAATTGAGCGTTAAATTAAACAAGCCTTATATTATCAACTTTAATTTAAAAGGCCAAATTTAACTCGTTTTTCATAAGTTTACCTTCAGCTCTAATCTAATAATGGTTTACTATATCGTAGTCATCGATCTGTCTCTAATCTGTGGGAATACATAACCCTCAAATTAGTGTTTTGTTTTTCAGTCATATTTTTTTAACAATCACAAAATTAATTTTTGCAAAATATTGCAATGATTTCTAAACGTGGGAAGATCATACTTAGGTAGTTTCATAACTATTTAGTAGCGCTGCATCTACTGGTTCCATACAACTAGGACAAGTAAGGCTACGCATTAGCCAATCGTCGATGCATGCAACGTGGTAGGTGTGCATACAAGGAAGATATCGAACTGGATCCGACACCACAAATTCAACCATACAGATGACGCACTCTCTCGCTTTTTTACAGCCATCATACGTGCCTGTAGGTAAGTGTTGGATAAGGCCGATACGTTTAGCTATTTTCACTTGCTCCTCTTCGGTTAATTGAGTAGCCGGTCGACTTACATTAGGAGACGGATAATACACAGGTAGGACATTTGGTGGCAATACCTCCTGGAAAATCACGTACCCAGTTGTGTATTGTTAACTTATGTCTTGCTACTACACTGATTTAAAATTACAGAATAAATATCTACGTCATTGTCAACAAAATAAGTGTTCATTATTTTCCAGATAATTTGAACGACAATGTATGTAAACACGTCAAATGAAAATTCTTTGTTTTGATATAGGTGTGTACATAATATATATACACACACACACAATAAAATATATGCATACCTGGTACGGAGGTGACGCTGCAAGTGGATCTGACGATGATTCTCTAACGCTATCACCACCTCTCAATAAGGACATATCATCCGCTGTTGATCTTTTTAAACAATTACCCATTTTTCTAAATTCTCATTTGTATCTTAAGTTAATAAACATTCACAATCCAGAGGTTGTACAAACTACCAGCTGTTGTTCGTCATGTTACCAACGCAATACATGTAAATGGGAAATACACTAAACAAATGATAATATTTCTTCATCTCTATTTAATCAAGATGTCATGTATCTGCATACTTATGATGCTTTTGCATTACAACTACAATCCACAAATATTTTTAAACAAATTAAATCAGCTGTCTAATTCTGCATCGATGACACAATGAATTTTTAGTGTATTATAACCAAGAATAGTTGGCTATCTTTTTTATATTGATAGTCATCACTCATCAGTCATAAGGTCATGACATTGAATGTGTTTACATTCGTAGTGTCTGGAACATTTATAAAAATATATTTTTAAAAGTATTTTACACACCTTATGTTACGTAATTTTTTTTTCATGTACTATAATTTAGTGTCTAGATATTATATTTTAATTTTCGTCGAATTTTAATTAAATCATTAAAAGTGCCCACTATATTTTACAAAGTCGCTATTAATAACTTCAATGCGAACATTGAAAAGTTCTTATTCTTAACATCACTCGATTATGCGATTGATATTTTTTTCGGGGCGTTTAGTCACTTTAGCTATAAAGTAAGATTATCAGAAATCTGTATCGTTAAAAAAACGTTTGGAAAAAAAACTTTGACGTTTGACACCGAGGTTAAATGTGTATGTACTGACGACCATTTGGATGGTGCGTCTACATACGTAATCGTGCTTCGTAATGTTTGTATTATGTATAGGGCGACAGAACTTCTTTGCGTAACGATGTTTTAGTGTTTTGTTATGTCTGGAGCACTTAATAAAAAAATAAAGTGATTTATTTCATCCAATAAATAAACGGCAATGTTGTTAGTGGCGCAAAATATACGGAAATTTAAAAACAAAAGTGTCGGGGCAGGTAAATGGAATGTGAGTAGGCCTAAGCCACAGGGTTTTAGCTATCACAGTTTATGTCACGGATGGCTTGCGCCGGCCAGGACACTCTGTAAAAATCTACCGGCATATTCTACACTATTGATTTTTCAGAACGGTTCTTATGTGAGCAACCAATCACGGAGTTGTGACTATTTTCAAAGGGTGAGGTTGTGTGGATGTGAACTAGTAGCCAGGAACTATGAGTTACGCGGACAGGACAATTTGTTATCAGCACAAATGTGTGACAAAATGCAGTGCTAGTTTCTGAAGAGTGTGTGTGTTAGAAAGCCGTTGACTGTGAGGTAGTGATCGCGTTTTGAAGAAGTTGGTTGTTTATGTGATAGTGTACGTGCTTGGCTTTGGCCTCCGGTCTAAATGCAGGTGGCTACTCTGTTCAGAGAGACGGCGACGCTACTTGGAGCAAGTATGGAGTCGGGCGGAGGCAATAGCCAAGAAATGAAGGGGCCGACAGCTATCTGTAGTCCGAGTTCAGCGGCACTTGCTCTCAAAGAAGCCCAGTATAAAGATCATAGATTCAAACTGTGAGTTTACATTCGACTGTCAATTCATATTTACCTATTATTAAAACTAATTCACGTACCGCCTACTCTACTTGCACTGACACTACTGACTACAGTGCCCTTGCTACCTGTACACTAATATCACAATATGTTTGACAGCTCGCAATTTGTCATTTGTTTACTGGTTATACTAAACTACACATATTTCCCATTCATTGAATCGGTGGTTTTCAGCAGGCAGTTGTTTTTTTCATTATGTCAAATTTTGATTAAACTCAGATAAAATATTTTAAATTGATGTTTTTTTTTATAAATACGGTAGAATGGGCGTAATGAATGCAGAGCCTCAAGATGATGGATATGAAACGAGCGCAGATCTTATGTTAAATGGAAATCTAGCCACTGCTGTTACCGATGCTCAGATCAAATGTGAATCAGTCGACATAAAATGTGAACCGATGGATGATCCTTACAGCTTTGTGGACGATGAACCAGTACCGATGGCAACAGCGGTGCCTGCACTTCCACTCGTTTTTACAAATTCCACACAAGAACAAAGCAGTATTGTGCCATTACCTCGGAAAAGGGGTCGAAAGAAGAAGATTAAAATGGAACCTGGGTAATATATATATATTTTTAAGTTGATCTATTACAAAAAAAATCTATACCTGATTAATTGGTTTTAGTGATAATAATATGAATCATCTAATGGATTTCAGCCAAGAATTTAATCCGGCTATTCCTGGAATTACTCCTGTACCAATCGTTAAAGAAAGAAAGAAACACGACAGATTTAACGGTATGCCGGAAGAAGAAGTTTCTAAACGCACTTTACCCGACCACTTAACACAAAATTTGGATATTATTATTGTGAGTAAAATGTTTTTGCCGTTTTTCACATCTAAAACAGTTCAAAATTAGCGAATTGATTAATTACGTTTATTAAAACAAATCGTGGTAGTAATAATTATGTTTCAAATAAAACTTAGCAAACGTTATTATGATGCTAAATATGGATTGTAGAAAATAATACTGAACAGAATAATATTTCTTTTAGATCGGTATAAATCCGGGATTATTTGCTGCTTATAAAGGACATCATTATGCTGGTCCAGGAAACCATTTCTGGAAATGTTTGTATCTATCTGGCTTAACACCGGAACAGATGTCAGCTGATGAAGATTACAAACTTCTTCAGGTCGGAATTGGATTCACAAATATGGTCCAACGAGCTACAAAAGGCAGTGCCGATTTAACTCGCAAAGAAATAAAAGAAGGGAGTCAAATCTTACTAGAAAAATTACAACGTTTTAAGCCAAAAATAGCTGTTTTCAATGGAAAGCTTATATATGAAGTATTTTCTGGAAAAAAAGACTTTAGTTTTGGAAGACAACCTGATCTCGTTGATGGAACTAACACAGTTAGTAATTTTGTTTTATTCGACTTAATGCTAGAGCTTTTGACTAAATTTGTATACGTTTAACTCTTCTTTTTGGAACAATAGTCGAACTTAAAAATTATATTATTTAGCGTTAAATTTTGAATGTAATCCGGCTCTCGACTTTAGGATATAACAATAGTATTAATAGTAATGCTTTTATCTTTATTTTTACAGTACATGTGGGTGATGCCATCGTCAAGTGCAAGGTGTGCTCAGTTACCTAGAGCTGCTGACAAAGTACCATTTTATGCAGCTCTTAAAAAGTTTAGAGATTATTTAAATGGGATAGTTTCAAGTATAGATGATTCTGAAGTAGTTTTCTCAGATGCAAGACTGAAAACTTGTTATGAAGCAGAATTTAAATCTGAATTCTCAACTGATATTATGGATATCAGTAATTCAACTGTTAAACGGGATGAAAATGGTATGCCGTGCAAGAAGAAACGCGGTCGTCCAAAGAAGATTAAAATCGAAGGAGAAGAAGTGAAAAAGCCGCCGCCCGTTCGAAGAACCCCAAATCCTAATGCGCAACTCAATAGTGACGGTACAAAAAAGAAACGAGGAAGACCTAAGAAAATAAAGTCAGAAGAAAAAATAGAACCAATGTTAGTGTCAGAACAAACGAATTCATCAATTCGTGAGCATTTCTCATCACCTTCACCAGTACAATCACCCGTTCATTTTTGTCATTTGCAGCAAATGACACCTCCCGGTACAGGCTCAAACGGCCCTTACAATAACAACAGTACTGTCAATGCGACACCTCAACAGATGTATAATCAGTCCCCGCGTCCTCAATCACAACCGTTTACCCATTCCGACTTATCGTCTGAAATAAGCGCGGCAATATCTTCGGAACATTTAGGCTCGCCAGCACCGACGTCTCCCAGCTTAGGACCGCCGGATTTTGATCCTCCGACAAGTATGCCCACCGAGGACACGACAGAGTGCTGTTTTTCTAGCCCGACCCCTTCTACGGCCAGTGAACATCAGCAACCTCCATCCTTAGCAACTAGTGCAGTCACCTATCCGTCGTATAACACGTTCAATCCAGATGTCAACACTCATAGTTTTGTGCCAACTACCATGCAAGATTCTATTTCGAGATCTGTTAAATCAGAATATAAGACCCAGGACATGGCATCGAAAAGTTTATCCGGTCTCGAATCTTTAGTCGATCAAATTCCCAGCATCGCAGACGGCGACAGTATGGGACACGGCGTCGGGACCGGGCAGAGCGTCGGTTTGGATGTCGCAGAGCATCAGAATCAGTCTTATTCGGCTTATTCCAACAGTCCGAGCATTGTTACTTCTAATCCGAACTCAGCCCCGTATCACTATAGTTATCCGACAAATAACAGTCTATCGGTGTCTTCGCTCACAAACCAATCCAGTTCGTTTTCGGTGAGTAGTTTTACGTCAGACTATATGAGCGGATCGGCGGCGGCCGGCGCGTATCCGAATCATTTGATGTCGGCCGGCGCGCATCCGTTCATCGAGCACCACGTGCCGCAGGTTCCGGCCGTGCCGGTACCGCTCTCGTACCATCACACGGGAATATCGGCGTACGGCCAGCAGTATACCGGCGGATATGCGTCGCAACCGACCCTGCACGTACCCAGCCCCAATTACCCGTATTACAATTCCGGCTACGGCCACGCCGCGCAACCCGGTCCGGCCGGGCCTGCCGGTTATTTGCCCAATCATCACGTGTTCGACAGGATAAAGCCGGACACGGGATACGGGGGTTTCTGATGTTAAAATCGTACTTAGTGCGGCGTTGTTCGCTCGTACCTGTACCGTGTACGTTGTTGATACTCCGATATTCTGTTTTCACGCGCTCAGTGTCTCGGTGTTGGTGGCAGTTTGTCGCCCGTTGTCATATCTTTGTTTCACCGTGCCAATTTATACATATGTACGCAAACTGTGTATTTGATTATTTACGAAGAATTGAGAGTTGATAGTTGTGAATGTATTTATGATGAATACATGTACTGTTTTAATGTTTTTGTATATACTTGTGTATGTTCAAACGGTAGCAATTCTGCTCAATCAGCAATGGCAGTGTCGTTTGGTAGACGCTGACACCAATCCATTATAGTCGGTGTCCTGTCTCGAGTACAGAAGTGAATGTCACTTTGTCCAAACGCTTAGCGGATACGCTTCTGTACCTGAATTAATACACTTGCTTTAAAAGAGGACTTGCACAGGGTAAATGGTGATAATTTTCAGTTTGTTATGTCAATTTTTTTAAATTTATCAAATAAGTAAATTAATTCTTTAAACATTAAACGTTGTGGTAAATATAGGTCGGGACGATAATGTGCATTATACAAAATAAAAACCAATACAAAGATCTCAGAGTGTGAATGTTTTTAGAACATTTTGTAATGTGTTAAAATATGTAAAGTCTATACATAGTTTAATGAAAACTGAAATGTTTCAGTAGAGGAATGTTTGAGAATTATGTAATAAAAAAAAAGAAAAAATTATCATGAAGTAATTTGTTAAATGCTCCTCATTTAGTTTTTGATTTGATTTTGTTATTTTATAATTGTTTTTACAAAATACTTGAAAGTTCAGAACAGAATAGGAACTTGAAAACTGATAAAAAATAAAATATAAAAAAAACAAACAAAAATTAAGATAAAACAAAAACAATACATTCCAATTAGTAAATAACTTGGGAGCTAATTTTATGTACACTATTGTGATTTGAGTAGATGTTATAAAACTGTCTTCAGTTTTGAGGTTCCTAAAAATTTGTTCATTGGCTGTATGTGTTCACTGCTATTAAACTATTTTACCACAAACCAACTGAGCGCTGTTTAATTACTGAACCTATCCCTTTACAATGAAATAATCCCCTTTGTAGATAAAATATGTTTATTTATTGATTCATTATTGACTAAATTAATACAATACGAGCTAATAATGAATTTTCACATTTCAATTGCAATTCAAGTACAGAAAACATGTATATTTGGATTTGATGGATGTAATGGAAAAACAAACACGATTTTGTTATTTTTTTTAATTAAATTTTTGAAAATCTCATGACACTTGTAAGATACAATATTAATACATATAAAGTTTCCCAATAAAAAGAATTATGTACAATATAAGTGAGGTTACACTAAAAGTCCAACCGAAAGTGAATTTTTCAACCGAAACTCAACTTGGGTTTTTTTTTCACCTTTAGCAGAAGTCGAAGGAATTAAAAGTAAAAAAAAAGGAAAAAGCGTTTCTCAAAATAAAGCGTTTTATTTGTAACAATTGACAATTTGTTTTATGTGCCAAAGGCAGACAAAGATTTTGTCAGGTAAGTACTTACAACTAGTGATGTGCCGGATCGTTAAAAATGTATATCCGCGGATACGGATTTTTGGTTTCAAGATCCGCGGATACAGATCTTAACTTTCTTAGAGTACGCGGCTGTAACTATTGCACATCGACCTTTGGAAAGAGACTATCTGCTATGGGAAAAAGTTATTGACCTCTTTAAGAGTTAACTCTCATAAAAGATTGTCTCCTTTCCAAAGATCGATGTGCAATATCTCATTATAAAGATAGTTTTTTAGTACCTTTGAGTTATGTACTATTGGTATGGTACTCACTACGATAAATGTTTGCAAATAAAGGTGCCAAATACGATTAAAAAAAATAAAAAATAATCTGAATGGAATTTAACAGGTTTTCATTATTACCTAATCACCTATATATATAAAATTTCATCTATGAATTGAAAATTAATAAGGTGAAAGATCCGCCAAAAACTAACGGATATGGATACGGATCTTTTTTCTCCCTCAGATATCCGGCACATCACTACTTACAACTAAAGTAAAAGAGCACGCAGCGATGTATCACATTGGCCGCGCGCAGTCAACAATCATAAAATGGACTTTCGACTTTGGTGAAATCTTCAGTTTGCCGAAGGTGGCCAAAGTCGCATATTCGGTCGGACTCTACCATATAATATTGAAGTTTGATTTATACAAAATTTTCTGCTGATCTCAAGATATTTTATAATGCCATGAAAAAATTAGTTTACAATTAATCTGATAATAAAAAGTTTTACTGTAATATACAGTTAAATAATCAATTTATATCAGCAAATTATGAACAATGTTAATTAACAAAAATTAAATGAATACCAGTTACATCGTTTTTAGAAATAAATAGGCTTCCAAATTTCTTCTCAGAACGGTCGCAATTCAAGACAAAAATATTTCAACGGGAAATCACTAATTTATGATCACTTAATATTAAAAATAAATAGTGTATAGTTAGTAAAAATGACAAATACAGTTACAGTGGAACCTGATTATAACAAAAAATTTATTTAAGTTATTCCTGGAATCTGACTGAAGATGACTTTTTCAGCAAAGGTTTTTTTTTTCGACTTTGGCTGACGCCGATGGATATTAAAATAACCAATAAAATCTTCAGTTTGTTTTTAACTGAGGCTTCAATTTTTAGTTAAAGCCAATTGTACAGGCGGACTTAATTATTACTTTTTTTAATTTAACATTTTTGATTATTATTATTATTCATCGTGGTTCGTTTGGACTTGTTAAAAGCAAGTTCTACTGTACTTTTAAAATTAAAAACCAGTTACATAAAATATCACCTGAGGTAAGTTACAATTGCTGTTTTCTTTTTGTTATGCAGAAAAACGAGCTTTATTATTTCAAGTGTATCCCAGTTTTCTGAGTGCTGAAATCACATTATTTATTTTTGGTGAAAGTATAATAAATAGGGCACCTCGGTTTTTTGTACCGAATTAACTGTCAATTTTCTTTTGAAACACATCTGTCGCAAAAGAAAAGTTTTCAATAGCTCTGTTCCAACCTTTCTAAGAACGGTAATATTATCGTCACAGTCTTATCCAGCAGCTCAAAAACCGATACAAAGTTTCGTTTTAGCTACTGCGCAAGACTGTGACGATATTACTGTTCGCAGAGAGATTGGAACAGAGCTATTGAGAATTTTTTTTTGCGACGGTGTGTTCAAACTAGTGATGTGCCGGATTGTTAAAAATGTATATCCGCGGATACGGATCTGAATACGGATTTTTGGTTTCAAGATCCGCGGATACGGACCTTAACTTTTTTAGAGTACGCGCCGGTAAATATTGCACATCGACATTTGGAAAGAGACTATCTGTTATGGGAAAAATTTATTGACCTCTTTAAGAGTTAACTCTCATAACAGATTGTCTCTTTCCAAATGTCGATGTGCAATATCTCATTATAAAGATAGTTGATTTAGTACCTTTGAGTTATGTACTATTAGTATGGTACTCACTACGATAAATGTTTGCAATATTAAGGTGCCAAATACGATTTAAAAAAATAAAAAATAATCTGAATGGAATTTAACAGGTTTTCATTATTACCTAATCACCTATATATATAAAATTTCATCTATGAATTGAAAATTAATAAGGTAAAAGATCCGCCAAAAAATAAGGGATACGGATCTTTCTTCTTCCTCGGATATCCGCGGATACGGATACAGATATCCGGCACATCATTAGTTCAAACCTGTAATTGGACAGTTGAAACTCTACCAAAAAACCTAAGGTGTCCAACTATCATACAACCTCATTTTTCAATGCGGAATTATTGTACATCAATTTAGATGTAAAATTCTTGCTACATATTTAATAAATAGTCGAGAGTACACTGGTATCCAATTTATACATAATATATAAAAACCCTGATAGTCACAAGTGTGATGTGTGAAAAATATTTGAATTAAAAATTATCTCACAGTCAGTATTTATCTACAAAATAACGATTTTTATTATTGTTGTTGTGCCCCAATAGTTGCAAGACTTGCAAGCTATATAAAAAACACAGTTTAGGCAGAGCATGTGTGAGTACTTAAGACTGAGTTACTTAAGTAAATGGATCTTGTTAAATTTGTAGCTTGCAATACAATAAACTCCAGCATCGAGTGCTCACGCATTCTCTTGTTAGTCACAATAACACTGACAATATGGATCCTTGATGATCGTTCGTGATATGAAACACTTATTTGAAAGAAAAATTGGTTCTGTAAAGTCGGTTTACGGACGATAGTTTTACGTGATAACGTCATAAAGAAACATTGATGAACTCTCTGACGTCACGCGAGAAGAGAGAGAAATGCGTACAAGCCGACGCTTGGGCCGATCGTGCCTCTCTACCGCGCTCTCGCTTGCATGCTCAGGCTCAGGCGGAACGTGACACTTTTTCGTGCGTGCAGCCGGTGTTTCATCAATTTATAAGACGTTATCACGTCAAAAATGTTTGGCAATAGTAAATGTAGACAAGAATATAAGTATTCCAGTTCAGGAACAGTTAGCTTGATTGGAACTGAGATATAGTTTTTCTTCTTCTTTTGAATAATTTTGGTTTGCTCGCAATTAATCTAAAATAATGCCGTGATTGACATGCTGCCGTTCCTGTTTTGAGATAATAAAAAATTATTCTTTCAAGTCGCGTACAGACCGCAGTTCTAATGAAACCAACGCCAACAATAGCAAATGTGAAGCTGGAAGCACAAACCCCAACTATTGCGTTGAAGAGAACTGGAATTGGAGCTGCATTGGGTTTTCCGTACGCGGCCCTACGTTGTTTGATTTTTTCTATGGATCACTGGATCGTTAAAACACTACGAATCCATATTTTCAGCTTTCACAAAAATAAAAAACTATATTATAATCTAAAAATACTTTCAAAATAGTATAACTTAATAATTACAAAAAAAATAAAACTTTCAACAGAGGTAAAAGCAAAAATGAAATAATTTTTAATGTGTTCACTTCTAATAAAACAAAATTTCTTACTCGATACAATGTATCATTTGGAAGTGTCTTGATCGCAAGAATTTATAACTAATAGAATATTTAAAACAAATTATAAATATTGGTGTCTTCAACATGAATTTTGACTATACTTTAAATCTGAAGAATTTATTATTTGGGATATGTGAAATTTTAAGAGGACTATATTATTTATTTGCAAATATTTTATAGAATTTATAAACGTAAGTGTTATTGGGTTCTTTCTGCTTTTTTATCCATATAGATAAGAAACTATTTAAGAGAAAGTAATTTGTAAAAATGAAATCAAACAAAATATCGAGTTGATACCACACAATATCAAAGTGATATTGACCCAATTTTGAGTTGATACCAAGACGATTTAGTAGGTAGTTCATGTTAATCTCAGAAATTGCTTTACCAATTGAAAAAATTCTTTCATTGTTCAAAAGTTTATTTCTCCCCGAGTGACATAGGCTGTATATTTTAGAACGTTACAAAAAAAAAAAAAAAAAAACAGCAGCCAATGAACGAAAGTAGTGATAGTATACAGGGTATTCAAAATGAAGTCTGCACCATTGCTAGCTTTTCTTAATATTGAAACCATAACTTCGATTAAATGAGTATTTTGTACATAGATTACGATGGTGAAAACAAAAAATTGAGTATCGAGTAACTTTTTATTAATAGAACGTCCTGTATATGTTTGCATTTTATAAATTCTAGATATGTGAGTTCTAACGCATTAGTAAAATAAAGCAGGAGAGCCGTTTAACTTCGATAGGGAAGAAACTAATTTATTAGAACTTTCATGTCCAGAAAAAGCGCAAAAAAATACAAGTTTTTCCATTAAAAAAAATTATTTTTGCTTTCACAATCAATCTACGTAAAAAATATTACAAAAATGCTCATTTAACCAAAGTTAAAGCGCCAACATTAACAAAGTCTGAGAGTGAAAAGAGATGCTATAGCTAAAGTTAAACAGCGCTAAAATATTTACAATCTTTAAAAAAAGTTATGATCGTTTTTATCACTGTACATTGTCTGTATTTTTAGTCGCTATAGTGCATAGAGGGAATCAATACCTACATTAAAATTCTAGATCTCTATTATATTATCACAAAAGCATTAGTCACAACACAAAAAATATTTCATTCTGATAAAAATAACTGGTGTATTAACTGCTCACAAAAGTTAGCAACTTAACGTAACTACGTTTATTAAAGCTTATATGGGCAAAAGCCTTATAGTGTAAAAAATATATATAATATAATGCAAATAAACATTTTACAGGTACATCACTGGAATAAATCCTGTACAATTTTATAACTAAGTACACAGTGTACTATTGAAATTACTTGATATTAATGATCAAATTTTATTTTAAAAAATATATAAAAAAGTTGTTATGTAGAAAAACTGGCTATCTAAAGTGACTTGTCACATTTTTTTTACCTCTGGAAAAAAATCTCGATATGTGGCCTAACAGTATTTGAAAACACTGCTATTAGAATTTGAAATGTCGGACCAAGGGACATCAAAAACCACACAGTTATCGTGTATATATATACAAAGATATTCTAATCTTGCAACTCAGTTACTTTCGATGCCGTCGAAGCAATAAGTTCACTACCGGTTTGAATCGACTTTTTCGAGTCGTTGTAAATAATGCAGTGAACGCCGGGCGAAGAACTCCGATCTCTGGAGCCGGTGCCTTCTTGATCTTCGAGGAAACGGTCCATAAAATCAGTCAGGCCCGGATGCAACGTGTACTTTTTCTTATCCAACCTGGCTTTGTTTGCAAAAGCATCATGTCGTTCAGTTTTTTTCCATAAGTAGTAAAACTGAACCAATTCCCCCACTGAACGAGTGCGAACCTATTTTTCAATTACAATTTTAATTAATACACACATTTACAAGTCATCGTTAAATTTGTGATCCAAATTTAAGACAAACCTTGTTCTGTTGTATCATATGGAAATCTTTTCCATATAATCTAATGCCTGTTTCAAAATTTCGACATTCCTCCTCCGACCATAAACTCATAGTGTCCGTAGACGTGATAGCATTTATTCTGCGCCTGCGCAGAGCTTCATCTATGTTATGACCGCACTGTTGGAGTAGATACAAGGCTTGTTCATCATCTTTTAAATGATTTCCACATGGTATTGCTGCTACTCCAGCACCGGGAATTACAGGACTGCTGACGCATTTCAGATAGTCCTCAACTTGCTCTTCATCCAAAGAACTTGGATCCCAGAGTAATTTATCCTCATTCTCATAAGGTAAAGCGTCGTCGTAACTACACAAACCCTCTGGTATTGCAGCTTGATAATCGCTCCCAACCATAATAGTCTGCGGACAAATACATTAATAAAGACTTCAACTACTTTTCAGCCTTCCAAAATCTAAATATATAAAAGGAAACCGTGACTGACTGACTGATTTATCAACGCACAGTTCAAACCACTGGGCGAATTGGACTGAAATTTGACACACAGACAGTTATTATGACGGAGGAATCCGCTAAGAATCGATTTTTGAAAATGCATCCCCTAAAAGGGTGTAACGAGGGCTCAAAATTTGCGTGGAGAAATCATATAAGATACATGTATCAATTCGAAAATGCGCAGGAATACTCCTGTCAACAAATAAATAAACACGTGTTTCATGCTTTTTAAAAAACAGCCCCTTCAGAGGGTGAAAAGAAGTAAATAGTCTAAAAATCAACATGGGTATCATTTTCAAGGTTTGTTGATAACGTGAATGTCATCAATTTGGAAATGTATGAGGGAGGTCTACGTCGAGAAAGGAAACTATGCCAAATAATGAGAATGCATCCGTGTTTCGTCTAAATCGCGTGCGACGCCGGGGATAACGGCTAGTCAAATATAAACGTTTTAATTTACCATTGCAAGACGTGCGTTTTTTATACATGCAAAATTGTCAGAGGTCGTTTTACGCTTCAAATTGTAATTTACTACTAATCCAATTTCTTCTTCGTCTGCTGAGCTAATGTCTTCATATAACATCATGATGATCAACAAAATAATACAATACTTAAGACTTCAATTAACTTTTTAGATTCCAAAATCAAAATAGAAGTTCTGGCTTTATAGCTACGCGCGTTTTTGACACATGCAAAAAGGTCTCAGTACGTTTTGTGGTCTAAACGGAAACTTACTTTTTTCCATTCATCTTCGTCTGGACTATAGTCATAGTCGTCGTCTTCTTCTTCCACATCCGCCTCACTATGAGAACGAGAAACAGCTGAAATACAACAAAAAATGGAAACCCCCAATATATTAAGACTTGAACTCTTCCTTAATCTAAGCCTGGACTGGCAATCATTTTGAAAAAAGCCTCACAAAAATAACTATTGACAAAAATCAGACATCAAATTACTTACCTTTGTTATGAAAAAAAATATATACATATTATATTAAGTAGAGATGTACAAGATACTAAAAAGTATCTAGATATAAGATATCAAAAAGTTAACACTCCAAAAGAGATACTTTAGTATCTAAGTTAATTTGTAAGTACCTCTATCCCACATATCTTTAAATGTATCTAAGATATTCTTTTTGATCAGCAGATTCATTGTCAGTTACAACAAGATTCAAAATAGTACCTTAGGTACAAAGATATGCTTCTGCTCTGATATTAGGAAAATAAAAAAAATACCTTTCAAATTCTTCAATACACCAAGACCCTATTCACATCGTTTCACAATTGAGTTTTTAAACAATACCAGTTTTCGGTTACTGGAACGCTAAGGCTCGATCGATACTATCGGGCTGCTGTCAGGGCTCAATCAAATCGTATGATAGCCACATTTTTATGCAAATTTGAGCGGGCTTCGTCAAGTCAGCCATCGTCTGTTTTGTGAGTCGGACATTATTATAATATAATTTGTTAAGACTTGTTAATTAATTGTGAATTTTTATATTGAAGAATTAGATTCTTTTGTTCGATGAAGATGGAAGTCGAAAAAGTACAAAAAAAAGTGAAAAAGGAAGAAACTAGAATGTGCCAATTCTAGATTAATAAAGAGAAAAAGTGGGGGTGAATATTACACACTATACCTTCATTTAATTAATGACGAAAGGAGAAATTCGTACAGTATTATCGATTATCATTAACACTGTCGATCCGGTCACGATGAAAAGAACGAGACGAGTGTTCAGGGTGAACGACAAGTATGGATGTTACCGTTTAACTCAATTGAAGAATAATTTTGACCGGACTGAGACTGGAGCGTTGAAACTTAGTGCTGAATCTATATTGAAGGTCGCACCACAAATGTTTCGTCTAGGTACAAGAAGATTCTCGGTTTTAATGCGATTTTTTACGTGCTGAATATTTTTTTAAATCATTATTGTAAGTAGCTAGTTTCAGTACGTGGCGTTGCCTTATTAACAGAATTATTGCGAATTAATTTTGAGGTGTTCCTGCCATAAAACAGAACAATCAGTTTCATTTTTTGTTCGTCTAATTTTACAATATATATCGAATATAACGACATGCCGGCTGTAACGTCCAAACGAGTTCCATCTGATTTCTGTAATAAATATCTATTGATTTTACTGACAGACAGACATACACTTCGACATAGTTTTTGAACCTACCGGTATTTTAAAGAATTTATATTTGGTTGTTTTAATTATTTTTTCTAAGGTAGTATTTACTTTTTGCGATACACTATGCACAATAGTATGTATGTATGTACAAAAACTAAAATATGTATCTATACTAATTAGTGATGTGCCGGATCGTTAAAAATGCATATCCGCGGATACGGATCTGAACACGGATATTTGGTTTCGAGTTGAATAAAAAACATTTTTTTTTATATCTAGTAGGATACAAGTATTATTCACTTAGGAGCTATCCATAACTTACATCACACGAATTTCATGATTTTTACAAAATATTTATTCAATCGCTTTTAAACTTATATAACTTTTTTTAATTTTTTGTTTATATAAATTTACAGACACCAGCAAGATTAGATAATTGGAAAATGTATTTCCTCGTTTACTTTCTATCCTACTCTAATTAAAATCTTTGACGCTTGCTTTAAAATTTACCCTTTTGCGACAGTAGCGCTTCCCTAATTTAACGCTTCTTGACGGACATTTTTTCGTACACAAAGATGGTTCTCCTTAACCTCTACTCTCCATAGTAGGTGTGACGTCACTCACCTTATGACTCCCCCTTTTTTGTCACAGGGTGTCACACTTTGTTGACCCCCTCCTGCCCCCTTAACGTGTGACGTAATTAATAGATAATCCCTTACCTTGGTGAACACACTGTACAACCAAATAGATTCAATTTTGATTGGTTGTTTTAAAAATGTTAATTGCTTATAATGACAATCGGATATAACGACGTATTTTGTGTGGTTCCGAAGCCATTATAACCGATATCTGAACAGAATCTTCTTTCATACATGAACCATTTAAAATTTTTAAGATTAACCTTGGAGTGCCCGTCTGGTATCGAAATGACGACAAAGTCTTTCTTTTACCGCGTGAAATTAATCTAAGCAGGGTATCCTCCTACTAATTGCGGGTGCATGTAAAGAAGCTCTATAACGTGTCAATAATTAACTCATTCATAATCACATAATTATAGTAAGGTATCAAAAATAGTAGAAAGTAATTCATACACTTCTACTTCACAATATTATATAACCGGCACAGTTTTTATGCATGGTACCGGTACATTTTAAATTGTTTCGTTGCTTTGCCGCTCCATTAAGCGAACCGTTATATATTGATGACTTACATTCTACTATTTGAGAACCGTTATTATCATATAATTACCCATTAAATCAGTTGAACCTTTGGTGTGAAGATACTAATAACAAAATTAGTTTATGATCACCAGTCCAACGACGTGAATGGTATGACGGAGACGATGATGATGCATCCGATGTCTACTAAGTTTTGCTGATTTTTATAATGATTATTTAAGTTTAATAAATCTTAAAGGTCCAAATATACAGGATGTTCCAGATCAATGACCTACACACAATACAATGAAATAGAGAAAACAATTCAGAACCGAAAATTCTTACGACATTTTTTGATCCAATACACCGTTAATGAGATATTAATTAATTATAATGAAATATTATTTAATTATCACCAATAAGGGGAGGAGTAGGTGGGATTTATTAGTATTTTTATGTATTCCGCTCAACTTATTGGTGATAATATTAAATTAACGATATGTCGGACAAAAAAATGACCAAAAACTTTTCTGCTCAGATTTTTTTCATTATTTCACTGGATTGTCCATAGACAATCTGAGACAGCATGTATAGTAAATAAAAAAAACTAATATCAATACAATTTGTCTTTATTCAAAATTGATTTCAAATTTGGTATGTCGAAAAGACATCAAGCAACTATATTTGTTACAAAGGGGTACAAAACTACTCCAAGATTAAAAATTGCGGTGTCAAAACTGTATCTGTCAATTTTAAGACTGGATAATCTTGAAGCTATGATGGGTTCATGGTGTATTGAGAAATCTGTGTGAGATATTCCAATCTTGAAAACGTTTGTTACAAACTCCTAGAAACTTTGTAGATAAAATATTAAATAAGTAAAACAATTGGACTTGGATGTTATTTAATGGGTTAGCCAAGTATTCATGTTTTTGTGAGCAGGAAAATGTAATCGGTCAGCCATAATAGCTAATTGGTCAGCAAACATTTCTAAATCAATTAGCAATTTGTGCCGTTCTGGACAGCTGTAAGAATATTTGTACAGCTGATTAAATATATAAGCTGCAATGAGTGATCCATGTTAAATAAAATTTTGGTAAGCACTCAGAGGGTAAGCAAAATCATCAATTTTGTGCAGCAAAAAAATATTGCATATTATTTACAAATTTCCTCAAAAACACGTAAAAAAACTACTTTTCGTCTTTCACTGTCATTTTTTTAATCAAACCTATCAGAAATCACATATACACGTTATAGCAGCTAGTGTAGAATTACTGTATTACTATCTCACTTTGTACACACGACCGCGTAATTGTTTTTTAAACAAACGCCCTCCCCTTTTCACTGCGCAAAAAAAAAACGCCATCCATCGACACGACCCCGTAATTGTTTTTTCAAGAATTTCCTCCAAACGCTCTACCCTTTTCGTATCGACAAGACCCCGTAATTGTTTTATAAATAATTCCCCTTCCCCTTTTCACTGCGCAAAAAAACGCCATCGCATCAACACGAGCCCGTAATTGATTTTCAAACAGCTCCACCCAAGCACAAAAGCAATCCGTTTGTGTACAATGTTCACCATATTTTAAATATGCATACCGATGAGATAAACTGGATACAGAAATGTTTTCTCTGCAGACCAATTTTGAAATCTTGCTGCGCGACTGTTCATTAGGCAGATACATAATATTGCTAGCTGCCCGCTTATGGTTAAAGTACTGACCGTTACATTCTTTGCAGAACATGGATTGCAGCCCGACTTTTATTTATTGCAAACAAAATCTTTGTATGCTGACCAAATGATTTTAGGACTGATTTATGTTGCTAATCAAACTTCATAACGGCAAATCAAAATATTTACTTCTCCTTTTAAATACACAATTTACGATTTTCACGCCGATTACAAAATACGTTCAGGACTTACATCTCAGAAGACGTGAACCCTCTTGCTCAGCATCTGGTGTATCGGGAGGCATTGGTTCATATAATTGATGTAGTACAGACGGTTCCGCCGGCGGCGGCGGTGGAGGAGGTGGAGGTGATGTCGGTTGCTCTGTTGCCCTCTGGGTCACCACTTCCACATCCGGTTGTATGCCACTAGTCCTTTCTAGTTCGGACACTCCACTGTCCCTGTCCGGTTCAGCATCCTGAGATTCGCAACCCGCCATCAGCCCCCCCTGAGAGTCTGCGCCGTAGCCATATAAGGCTAATAGCTCCTCGAGAGGCATATCCCCCTCCTGTACAACAGGTTGCTTTTATTCTAGCCGGGCATTTATACTGCCGTCCTTACTTTAAAATAACCACATCTGCCTCGGAATCACTAATAATTTAATTAAACAAAAACAACTATTCGTTTTTATTTTTTTTAATTCTATGAAACATTTTCTCGTTTGAAAATTGTTGGTACACATTTCTTTTTATTTTATAACACGACACCTGTTAATGTTTCATTTAGATGCAAAAAAAAAAAACCAGTGAAGTAAAGTTTCACTCAAAACCAGGGTTTGATAACTTTTGAGAAAATAAATTTGTACCAATTACGAAATTTCATAAATAAATCAAGATACGGCGTTTTTAGAAGGACGGCACTATAAGGGATATGAATACTAATATGTAGCCTTTTATCTTGAAAGATGTGCCCTCTCCCCCCATTCCCAATGCTGCCTAGTCAGTCAATATAGTGACTGATTGTTAAAATGGTGATTGTTAAAATTCAAGAGGTCAAAATATAGCGGCTAAAGATTGTTCAGCATATTGTGCAATAATAAGGTTGGCAGTTTGTGAGATTTAAAAATCTTTGATTTTTCTAGGGTTTCCAAAATTAATATAGATTTTTTCCAGAACTTAATTCACTACAAAATAATACGATAACAAAAATCTTTAAGCGATTATACATATAATATTGCTTCACTTTATTTTTATGGAGCTGGACTTTGAAATAGTAAAAAAAATTGTGAAGAAAATGTCATATTCTTTAAAGTTTCACAAATGTTAAGACGTTATCTTATGATACATTGCGAACTATATTTTTTTCCAAATTTGGTAGGTATAATCCCACTAAAAACATAAATGTGAAAAAAAGGAATTAAGACCTATTTAACAGGGTGCCAAGTTTTTACACACAGTCATTTATTCACGTATAATACAAAAACATGAAAACGCATCCTCTTACATCTTAATTTTTTTTTCGGCAAAGTCGACAAACTCACTTATTCTTTGTAGCGAACTTGGCCATTTGTTCACATTTATGTTTTTGGTAGGATATCATATAAATATTTTTTGTAAAGTTATATTTTAATTAAATATTATCTAGACACATATAGTTATATGTATATCATAGTTTATGTATGATCTAGTCATATATAGTTTATATATCATACTTCATGCATATTATGTATTTTGAAGGTAATCGCATCAATAAGTGCTTCAATTTCAGTTATTTTTTGATTATTTCCTTTATATATGTCCAATGAGAATTAACTCCATGTCAATTTTCAAGTCTCTAAGTCAGCCGGAACTGGGTTTATAGGTTTTTGACGAGTGAGTCAGGGGGTGAGTGTTAAAAGTTGCGATATTCGGACGCCAATATCTCGGGAACTACTTGAGCTCTTTTTTTAAATACAATTTGTGAATCTAATCTAATGTGAGCGGAGAAACTTAATAGTAGATCCTTGCCTTTTTCAGGTGTTCTGAAATTCTCTGATTTTTCGTGATCTGTATCAACTCGAAATATAAATTGCACATAATTTCACAATCTGTAGCCAGCTAAAATAACGCTAAGCTTTTGAAGAGGACCTGCTATCCTAGTTTTGTTTTAAGTTAATTTACCCATTAAATCTCGTTTCTCACCCTCTGTAAACTGGACAACTCTGCGTGCGGATCTTCTGCTTCTCCAGCTGCTAAAGCTTCTTCTTCATCAAGTGTACGTTCGTCATCATAATCGTCGACCATCATATCCACAGTGGGATCAAACAGATGGTCCTTGTTTTTGGATCCATCGCTGCCTCGATCTCTGTTCCCTGGAGCTCCGCTCATAGCATTGCTTTTGAACACTACACATTGAGACATGATCCGCGGATCGCATTCGAATGGTTAAAGTTATACTGAATTGCATATCAAATTAAATTGATACTAACGCGGATTAGCTTGTGCTGAAGACTGGAGCATAGCTCTCGAATTGTAAATCCATCAATAAAAGATGTGTTTAAGAAGTACCTAATTAAATTGTTATTTTTTATATATTGACACTTATTAGAGGTTTAGTATATATATGTTTATTAATTTTTTAGAAAATAACCGAATAAAAATATAAAAAGTTATCAAATCGACACATAATTTTTTAAGGAATTATTTTAATCGCGAAATCTTGACGTAATTAATTACTATATTTACTTGTTTAAAAACAATTAAAATTATATTTAGGTATATATATATATTTTTTATATAAGATTTATTGGTCTCTACATCTACTGATATAATCAGCCAAAATTATATTTAGTAAAATATTGATTAAAATAAAATAAAAATACGTTCACTTTAAAAACTTCTATTATTAAACGATTTCGTAGATGTCTAAGGAATAAATAAGTAAATAATATTAATGTTTAGTTTTTTAATGAATTTTGGATTCTTCTGAAAACAATGTGCTCGACCAGAGTACCTAATGAATATTGTAGATTTTAAGAAAATGTTTACAAACAATTGTGATAAAACTACAAACTCATCAATAAATAATGCCTCTTCGTTTCAATTCTTGGTGCTTATATACTGATGATAAATGTACATTCAACCAGCATTTTTGGTGTATTAGTAATAATTTATGTCAATATAACCACAAAACATTGATTTGTACTTTCATATTACTTACATATTTTACACTATTTGAACATAATTTTCCCGAAATATATAATTTATTTGTGTTGTTTATAACTGCTGGACACTAGCCTTAAGATTATTTTTTATTAATGTTTTATTGTACTATTCTACGGTTACGCTTAATGCATTTTTAAAGTACAGATTAAAAATAATCACCATTTACTTAATAAACTTCGAAGAAATCACAAAACTTTATACTTTGTACTGACAAAAAGTAACCCTTTGGAAGCTTAGCTTTTGTCTATAAATTTCCAACATTCTTCTTCTTCTTTTACCTATAGCTGTCTTCACTTGTTTCTACTTCTTTACTTTGCGTGTTCTATGGAGTATGTTCACTTTATCTATGGTCTGTCTATGGTGGGTGCCTCCACAACTTTATCCAAATCATCGACTCATAGTACTGGATGATCCCTATGATGATCACGTGAGTAGTATGCTTGTGGCCAATATCTGTCCTAACTCTTTTCACACCGCTAGACGTCCAGTAAGTAAAAGTCTTTGATAAAGTATTTTGTTGTTCTCTTACTTCGTCACTATGGCGCTGTCTCCACTGCGCATATCACATTTTTGGACCTCTGTTATGAGTTATGACCTCCATCGTTAAGACGAAACATGAGAAAGATCCATGAAAAGAAAAGAGTCAAGGATTCTGTATGTTGAACAAAAATAATGAAGCCATGAACCAAAGAATTGACTAGCTCTATAAAAAACAACGCTACAAGTGGATTTTTTGATGTTCAGCGTCATTACCATAATCAGTAATAAGAAACGCGTTCATATTTTCTTATGAACCCCAAAACTCTAAACTGGCACATTCAAAACCGAAAGCCCGTGTTTCGCGGAACTGCTCCGCTGGTGCAGCAAGCAGCCATAAGATGGGGTAAATCACGAGACAAAATTCAAACACAAAATATGGCTCTGCCACAGTTTCTTTATATTTGAAATAAGAGCTTGTATTCTCGAGAGACATATTAATATTACAAGATTAAATTGGCCGCAAATTTATTGGACATAATTTCATATACTTATTATATTAACACAAGTAAATAATACTATCTTCCGAAATAAAACTTATGAAAACTTTTTACGAGTGCATGTTGATTTAAAAATGTACGGGAATATGCATAAAGAAAGCGGTTTTTCAATGTCGGGTCTAGTCGGGCCGTAAAAAGATCAACGCTTTTAAAATAATGTACATAAGTACGTATGCACTCTGTTTCTATACAGTCGTATTAGAAACCGAGCATAAAATATATGGTTAGATGTAACAACTAGCGCTAATTGTTAACCATGATGCAGAGAAGTACTAAAGGGTTTGAAGCTTAGCTCAGTTTCTCGTTGTGTTGTCCAGTGCGCCCTGCATTGTTTCGCATCGAATAGATGGCTTTAGTAAGTTCAAATCAACAGATATTGCAATAAAATCAAAGATTAGTCGCCAAGAAAAGATCAAACACGTAAACTCTCGGCTAATTTTAGATGATACTAAAAATTGCAGACATCCGATAAATATCCAAAAAATAATAATACGATTGCACTACTGTTGTATAAAACATTGTTTCATCTCAATCGGGTACGGAGCCGCGGGTAGCAGTTAGTCAAACAGTTCATTTAGTTTCAAATCAAACAATATTAAATGCAAAAAAAACTTATTGTAGCTTTTATATGCTTTGGTTTTAGTATTGTATAGCTGTTATCCGCAGCTTCGCACGCGATTGAGACAAACACAAATGCTTTTCCATTATTTGGCATAGTTCGAATTGATACATCTATCCTATATGATTTCTCCCTGCAAATTTTGAAGCCCCGTTACACCCTTTTAGAGGCTGAATTTTCAAAAATCTGTTCTTAAAGGATGCCTACGTCATAATAACTATATGTGTGTCCAATTTCAGCTCAATCAGTTCAGTGGTTTGAGTTGTGAGTTGATAGATCGGTCAGTCAGTCACAGTCTCCTTTTATTACCCACGACGGAACGTTTAGCCTGAGAGATTGTTTGTTTGTTAGTTAGTTTGTTTATTTGTGCACTCGAATGTCGCCATTTATCTGGAAAACGGCTTGATCAATTCAGATGCGGTTTTCTGTAAAGGGTTTGTAATATATTTAGAAGAAGATTATGATATGTTCGTTTGCGAAATACAATTTTTTTAATTTCGATAGGTACTTTATGAAAAGTACTGTTGAATTAGTTAGATCGCGTACTCATTACAGTACTAGTGCCTTATTGATCATTTCACACGCTTGTTACTCATAGATGTAAAGCAGCCATTTTACAGGAAGTAGTGCAAAAGAAATATTCAAAGCATCTTTCGTATTTTGTGCGTTCATTGAATTTACAAAAAAATCAGAAAAAATTGGTTGTCTGTAAAGTCGGTTTACGGACGATAGTTTTACGTGATAACGTCATAAAGAAACATTGATGAAAAATTGCATACTTTTATGAGTTACACTTTTCGGAACGTTACACTTTTCGAAACGTTACACTTTTTCGTGCATGCAACCGGTGTTTCATCAATTATAAGACGTTATCACGTCAAAATGTACTTGAAATCTTGAAACAGTGAAACTCGCGTACCTTTTTCTAAAATACGTAAAGAAGTGTTCTTTTACAAATTTGAAAAATCTTGAATTATTTGCAAATCAAGCATGTTAATAACGACACGCTGAAATTTGATGAGCGTATTCACACAAACAGGGGCGAACTGGCTCATTTACCAGCCGGACCGCTTTTATTTCAAAATTATTTTCCATTTTGTCATACATGCTACGCAGCGAGCATATCTATACTAATATATAAAGCTGAAGAGTTTGTTTGTTTGGTTGGTTGAAAGCGCTAATTTAGGAACTACTGGTTCGAATTGAATTTTTTTTTGTTGGATATAGTCCATTTATCGAGGAAGGTAATAGGCTATATAATATCACGCTACGACCAATAGGAGCGGAGCATCAATGATTGTTCATCCGACAAAAACCTCGTGAGACTATGACAAATCTATCGACATATCGTTTTACAAAATCCTTCAACTTTCAAGTCATGTAGAGTTTAGGTGGGAATGAAAATTCTCAATCACGTATAGACACATACATAGTTTTGAAAAATATAAGTGACTTGTTCGAATAAAAATTGCACTCCGGGAGTGCCGGTAGAAGTGAAAACTTGAATATTAACGTCTTACGAATTTTCGATCAGGTCACGTGTCCTGACGCGAGTTTAACATTTTTTACCCATTACAAAAAAGGTGTACAAAAGTTTTCGTCTTACGAATTTTCGATCAGGTCACGTGTCCTGACGCGAGTTTAACATTTTTTACCGATTACAAAAAAAGTGTACAAAAGTTTTCGTCTTACGAATTTTCGATCAGGTCACGTGTCCTGACGCGAGTTTAACATTTTTTACCCATTACAAAAAAGTGTACAAAAGTTTTCGTCTTACGAATTTTCGATCAGGTCACGTGTCCTGACGCGAGTTTAACATTTTTTACCCATTACAAAAAAAGTGTACAACGCCGCTAAAGAAGTTTTCACTTCAAAAAGTAGGAACCCTTTTACCCGGTGGATTCTTGGAGGCCGGTCGTCACATTTATTATCTCGATTAAGAAGAATTATAAGTCTTGTTAGAATTCAAATCTTTGATTAACGTCTGATTAGAACTCTTCAATAAATTATTGGTCGATAATTTTATTTCTTGTTAGAATTGTTTTACTAATCTTTAAACATAAATATTTTATTTCTTTTTGCAATCTGACTACAAGTTTAATCTATAAACATTAAATGCACCAAAAACAAATACCACTCTCAACATATACGAAGCGTTAAAAAACAATGATATGTAATGACTAATGACATAATCAAACAGTGTTTACTATGAGGTCATTTACATGCATGTGTCGGACCAAAAAAGTGACGTTCACATCGTTCGATAGAGTGCCCACTTTTCACTATCAAATACTGTTTTGTTTTCCGGTGTAATATCAGATACTGCTGGATTGACTAGCAATGTAATGACTAATAGAAAATTCAAAGTGGCCCAGGACCAAACGACATTGCATTGTTACTCTATACATGCGTTAGCGATTAGTTACTTTTTTGTGAAGATAAAGTTTACATATTGGCCTCTTTTAATTTAAATAAAAATATGAGACTGATAAACTCTTAATCTAATAGTTCAAAATATTTGAATATAATAAGGTCATCTTGCATTTTTTAATACAGATTCTAAAAAATGCCTGATATGATCATATGACGAGGCAATAAGGCGTCAGGTCCTGGATTCAAATACAGTGTAAACTCTTTATAACGTCCTTCGTTATAACGAAAAACTCCCTATAACGTCGAAATTTTTACGATTTGGTTGGTTTATCTTAAAACCTATACATTAATACCCTCTTTATAACGCAACAGCCATTCTCTATTACGAAGAAATTTGTTCATATTTAGGCGTCAGCAAATGTTTACAGACATAAAGAGGACGACCATTCTGAACCATCACCATCTATTCAACAAGCACTTGATGACGCCAAACTTATCGAAAAATTCCTATTATTTAATGAAGATTATTCCACCACATCCCAAGGCATGCATAAGATACTTAAAATACAAAACAAATATTGGCATAGCGAAAAACGTCAGGCAAATTTAACAAACTATAGGTATATGTGTTTGGAATAAATTAATTTTGTGAAAATTGGTTATTTTTCTTTCTTCCCTCCATATAACGAAAATTCTTTATAACAAAAAAAATGTTCGGTCCCTTAAAGTTCGTTATAAAGAGATTATACAGTAGTAAATTCAGACTATCGAGGTAGTTCCATATCCAACACAGGGTATGAACTTAGTCTAAAATTTTTAGTGTTCCAAATTTCAAAATGAAAAAAAAAAACGAAACCCCGTCCGCCTAACCGTCACACAGTTGATTTTCTCAGAAATAATACGATGTAGAAACTTGAAATTTGGCATAGCAATACATCTTAATAATTCACATATTTTGTACTAGTTAACACTTTAAAATATTTGTATTAGAATTAAACAGAGGTCTAAAATAAAATAAAAAAAAGACAAAATAGCGAAAATAACTTGTTACTTAAAATTTACAGGAAAACTATAAAGAGAAGAGGGGGTTTGTCGAAGTAATTCGAAAAAAATATGGTACAGAATCATTTGTGCGCGAGTCGAACTCGCACTTGGCCGGTTTGTCTATTACTGTGTTTGCACGTTTGAAGATAAGCATGACTCTAATAGGTTTCGCTGCTCCGATTCTAATATAAGTGGAAAGAATGGAGCTGATCCAACGTAGTTGTGAACCCTGTTTTAGGGCGTGTCGTATGTGAATGAGGTTTAAGTTTACTTAACTTGTAAGTAGGTGGTCAGTATTCCAGATATCGGAGGGGGAGAGTCTCGAACGTGCCTTAGCTTACAGACGCTTAGCCAATGTATGAGTGAGACAGCAATCTGGCTGGAGTTGTTTTAATGTAGGCAGTAAAAACGCGATTAATAAGTGCATATACCAGATGTAACGAACTGGTAATTTAAAATTCGTCAGTGATAAACGAAATGACTGATAGCTCGCATTTACTCGCAGCTTACTGTGAGATGCCGCGAGAGTTACACGTGTTTTTAACAATTGTATTTTCGGCGCAACTCTGTATGGCCGGGCAGCCTGAATTGGACAATGACAGTGATACAAATGATATAGTGTTAGATGAAGATGATTATAGTACATATAATTATCAGCTATTAATTGATTCAGAAAGGACGATTGACGAATTGTTTACAGATGGTGTGAGTTCGTATTTAGACGAGAGATGGCAAGATTGTGTTGATAATTTAGAAGCAGCTTGTTTTAAATACAATAGTTATATTAAAACGACAGTTAATTGTCGTATTAAATGCCAAATAAAAACAGAAGAAAGTGAACCGTTGTATCCATTTCCCGTTGAACATTTAGACTTTTATGAATATGTTATAAGGAATACGTTGTGTATTATGAAATGTAAAAAAAGTCACTCAAAACAAATACCTTTTAATTATATTTTACAAAAATCGGTTGAAGATAAATTTGAAAATAGAAAACCCTACGAGTATCTTCAACTTTGTTATTTTAAGGTACGTGTACAGGATCCCACGTTTATGAATTTAGATCTTTTTTTTCAATCTGATAGCTGATATGTAAATACATATTAAAAAAAAATCATATTTACTTATATCATTCATAGAAGCAGACATTTTTATTCGATATATTTACTGAAATATGTACCGTTATTAATTATCGCAGATTTTTATCCAATAATTGCCTTTTTTATATTTCAGAGACATATGTTTGTACAAGCTGCTTCCGCAGCTTTTACGTTCCTTATACGTAATCCCAAAGATGAAGTGATGATTTCAAATTTACGTTATTATTCTGATTTACCTGAAGTTGATTCTAAATCTATAAAAAATCTAGAACCAGAGGTAAATTTTGCAAACAACTGTTCTTTATACACGGTTTATAATCATATAGCATAGTCGCGGGAGAAGAGGGGATACCGGTCGGTCTTGACTGCAGCAGTAGTTGCGATTTTATATATTTGTAGAAAAGTAGGCCAAAAAATAAACTAATTAATTTTTGAATTTATAATAACACACGCGACTTATTATTATTGGAAGTAATAGTATATTTCACGACGTTTTCAATCGAACTCTGAATCAATCCGACTTGCACTCGGGCGAATCCGGGCCGGGCAGGTAGTATAGGCCTAAACCTTTCTCAAGAGATAAAACCGCATTCAAATCAGTTCAGTAGTCCTCGATATTAGCTAGTACAAAAACATACTGTACGAATTTTAAAAGAAGACTGGTCTATGGAATGTGCTATGGACATTATTGCAGAAGAGCGCACACGCAATTTATATTAGTAAAAGGTAATTATTCTGGAACCGCTTCCATGCAATAAGGGACACAATGGTACACATCAGCGACTTCTCGTCCTTCCCCCACCGGTCTTCTTTAGCCGAGCGCACTGTAGAAACAGACAGACATCTACTGGAACTTCCTTGTTATATAAATTTTGAGTCAGGTGCAATGAGATCCGAACTGTTTTAGGAATTTGTGCCGCTTTATATACAAGGTGTTAGTGCCTATAACTCCGAAAGTTGGAATACTGCTATTAATTATATGGAAGAATCTTTAATGACATTTCTTCAAACCGAACAGAACTGCAGAGTTCAATGCGAAGGGCCTTTCGATCATGGATGGCTACCAGATTTTACGGCTTCTATAGCAAGTAAGTGTGATCATATATATTAATACGCTAAGGTTTAAGATGTTTGCCTCCCTTTTTAGAAAAAACCACATAATTTCTCCACATAAATTATATATCATTTTACAGATAATTGATTGCTCTATTGACATCGACAACTAAAAAATGTATTATTGCTATTGTTTTTGTAAATTAATTAAACTCTGAACAACGTCTGCCATCTGACGGCGTAACGTTAACACTTCGATCTGTCATCTGACCTTATTGTAAATACTGCATACTGCCATCTGACGGGCAACGCTGAACAACGCTTTTGCTACTTGCGCCTCTATATGACAATTTTAGTAAAATATTTCTTTTACAACAAAAAGAAGAACGTTATAAGCAGTGTGCAAAATTAGAAACGAATTGAATACCTACAATCATATTTAAAAAATAATTTTGTAAAGTGATAATTATTATACTTATTTAGTGCGAATAATTCGCACAGGTCACGCTAGTTCGTATATAATGTAGTAAATTATTTTATACAGGGTCGGTCTGGGACCTAAAAAATTACCGGGAAAATTGCTAAACGCCTCTACGAGACCGTGTATAATACTCGACACGGATCTAAAAGGTTCGGAAGTTAGTCACAAACAGCGTCGCAAAGGCACATTTTAGAGCCGTTGATACTCCCACCACCTTCCAGCTACCTGCACGGAACGTGCGCTCGTCGGTGATTGGCCGTGATCGCTCGTTGCCTTTGTCACTTGTCGCTTTCCTGCTTTAAAGTACAGTCGAGTACGCTATTGTCAAATTGTTATCACTGTTTTAGTTTTGTTGAGTTGCGACTTTGTAGTTTTTCAACAGACTGTACAAGCGCAAGCCCGCATTCGCATCGAACTTCCGAGCCTTTTAGATTCGTGGCGCGTATTGTAACTAAGAAGAAGAAAAACCGGACCGGTCCACGGAGGATCGATGGCCCACCGGGAAAAGTCCTGGTATTCCCTGAGACCAGGCCGACGCTGATTTTATGTATCCATTTCGAAAGTATTTTATACAAAATATTTCAAATTATTCATCCAGAAAACAATTAAAATATTAGGTACAGATTGCGATCCCAAATAGTTGTAATTAATTGTCGATTCGAGGAATGTATAGGGGAACAGAAAGGTTAGTTAATACATGTTATCATTTCACGCGTAAAATACTAAGGTGTACCTATTAACTAACCATTCTGTTCCCCTAATTATCCCATTTGTAATAAACATATTTTTCACTAATAGTAATGAATCTCACAAATAAATACAAAATTATTACAACCTTATCTTAACCTTACCATTAAGGTTAAGATAAGGTTGTAATAATTTTGTATTTATTTGTGAGATTCATTAGTATTAATGTTTGTAGATCGCCTGATGAAGTGTTAATTACAACACGAAACGTTGCGAAAAATAAAAATTTCGTCTTGATAGTTTTCTATGATCCTTCTTCCTCTAAAAACAACAACTTACTATATCATCATCCAGGATCGCACACACTTAAATATTTTTCACTATAAATGAACTATTTTATTTATATAAAAATTGTATGCCGAACCGTTACCCATTTTATGTAGTGTTAAGATAATGGGCCGGCATTTTTCACGGTGCCCAAGAGTGGCACTTAAAGTAAATCCGGCCCTGTAGATAAGATTTAAAAAACTGCAAATTAATTTTAATACATTAGTATGTTAGTTGTGCGGAACCCTCGGCGTGCGAATTACACTCGCACTTAACCGTGCTTTGATAAATATAAGGAAAAAACGGCGTTCGTGCAGATTGTATTATTTTTAAATTTGATTTCTGTTCAAGATCACTTCACGTATTGTTTGAAATGTAAGAAAAAATGTCTTCAGAAATTAAGTACTTTGAACGGAGAACGGTATGATGATCTCTTACAAAGTCATTACAACTATCTTCAGTTCGCTTACTATAAAGGTAAATATGATTCAATCAAATGTTTTGACCATAAATATTAAGGCAGACGTCGAATAAAGAAATCAGTAGTATAGTATATATAAAATGCATCAACGGTGTATAGGCAAAGTTCAGAAAGAGTACGTTTTAGTTTTATTTTAAATTTTATTAAATACTAGACGCTACCTGCGGCTTTACACGCGATTGAGATGAAATGTTATCACCTCTACGTATTTTTGGTAGTGATGGGAATAAATCGAGACATGATAATCGATTCATTCGATTATTAACATATCTCGAGATATCTCGATTATAATATATAATTACTAATTCATTCGATTATGAATCATTTTACTAAAAACTTAACTACCGAATCGAATTACTACTAAAATTAATCGAATTAATTAATCGGAACGGAACACTACGAAACACCTACTAATAATCAAGAGAGAACAGAGTAGCCGATAAACAGCTAGTAGCTATACTACCCTAAAAAGGCAAAGGACAGTAAGTGACATTTGTTGAAAAATGAGTTCATACTGAAACCAACGACAGCAGTAAGTGCTGCAGCAATAATTTTATTGTCTTTAAAAAATGATTCCCCCATGTTGTGGTTTCCATAATCTAAAATTCTGGACGGTCAATACATTTTTAGTAAATCTTGATTTACACAAATTCATAAGCTGGTCACTTACTGCCTTTTGCCTTTTTACGGCAGTATACTACATACAAGTTGTGCTGCAGGAAACCGAGCGAGATAGATAGTAGATACTACTAATGTGTGTTGTGGTGAGATAGATAATAATACTAATTTAGTAGCATCTATCTCACTCGGTTCCCTGCAATAGCGGAGACAGAGCAATATAATTTAATTATTTCGAATCGGTGTTGCCGTCTAATGCGCAAACTACTAATTAGTAAAATGTTTCGATTCTGGCAATCATTCGGTTATTGAAATCATTCGATTACTACTGTCTCGATGATCGAAATATCTCGATTATTTCCATCATTAATTTTTGGGATAAAATGTTGATCACTACTGGCATAGTCCTTTACCTGCCCGTGGAGTGCCATAAGCCATTTCAAAGATTTCCTTTATGAAGGTGTTTCCACCCCATTTAGATCACTACTAAAATAGTCTTTTACCTGTCTGTGAAGTGCCATCACAATCGGTTCAGCCGTTTCGAAGATTAGTCCGGACAGACAGACAAAAATTTTGAATACGGTGGTTTACGTTCTGATAGCATGAAAATAACCGTGTGAGCTCAAAAAGTGACAGTTATTTCGATATTATAGACAGACAATTCAGTTCTATATTTTATACTTATGCATAGATGTATAGATTAGCTGTATCCGCGTCTTCGCTAAAGTACATGCCGCTCGCATAATACAGTTATGAGGGGTGGCGAACCTTTCTACATCTACGTGCCAATTTTTTCAAAAATTTTTAATGTAACCATGACGTGCCGACAAGCAATCAAAGAAATTTAGCTGTCAAAAAAGTGAATCAAACATAGGTGAAAAGAATAATTTCAATAATACACTGAGCGCTATGAAATATTTTTGTATTTGTTATTTGGTGATAGTAAATTTTTTGATACATCTAGCATATTTTGAATTATTTCGATTTTGCACCACGATCAATGCCGCGCCCATAATAATCTGTCGCGTGCCACCTGTGGCACGAGTGCCATAGTTTAGCCACCCCTGCAATATATTATAACGTCACTGCTTCTAGATGACTACTGCCCTGGCGACGTCTATAAACTATATAAGTGCTACTAAATTTTGAATAAAAATCGCACATTTTCTGATTGGAAGAGCCGATTGCAATGAAATAAAAATCAATTCTTATATTCAACTTCAACTGAATTGGGTCAGTAATTTTTACGTGTTGCGTGCACAAAAAAGCACAGACAACGCAATGTTTTACAGGGTTATTACATGTATAGAGACTTAACTATCCAGGAAAGCAACTCATATTGAGTCATTTCTTTTTTCAAATCTTTGATTAACGTCTGATTAGAACTCTTCAATAAATAAAATTATCGACCAATTTTTCAGACAACATATTAACAAACAATATAAAATTAATACATTAACGTTTCAATCCGGATTTGGACCTTCTTCAGAATTGATCTAAAAATATAAAAATAATTAATAATTAAATATAATTCGCTTTTTATAGAATTTTTTTCAAAATAATTATGATTTTCAAAATAATGAAAAAATAATAACAAACAATTTTTTAATTAAAAAATTGTTTGTTATTATTTTTTCAAAATAATTATGATTTTCAAAATAATGAAAAAATAATAACAAACAATTTTTTAATTAAAAAATTGTTTGTTATTATTTTTTCATTATTTTGAAAATCATAATTATTTTGAAAAAAATTCTATAAAAAGCGAATTATATTTAATTATTAATTATTTTTATATTTTTAGATCAATTCTGAAGAAGGTCCAAATCCGGATTGAAACGTTAATGTATTAATTTTATATTGTTTGTTAATATATTGTCTGAAAAATTGGTCGATAATTTTATTTATTGAATCATTTCTTTTTTATTTGTACATTCTTAATTGATACAAAATAATTTTTCTAGTTGGGAAAATACAAGCGGCTTGTGAAGCAGTTGCCAGCTTTCTTCTTTTTTCCCCATTCGATTCTGTTATGTTAACTAACAAAGAATTTTATGAGAAGTTGCCTAAAGTAACTGAAGATTTTTTTTCACCACGGAAGGTAATTTATTAAACAAGCTATTATAAAACATATTATTCAGATATATATCTTGTAGCTCGATGACACTTAAATGTTTTAAAATACATTTTTAGGAAGCTTTACATTTTATGCAAAGACAAAAATATGAAGATTTGATATTGAAATTTATAAATAAAGAATTCGTGTTTCCCGGATTACCTGCAGATAAACTGAAACCAAAGGTATTTGTTTTTTATATTGCCTATTTTTACATAACAATTATATATCAAATTATTACGCTTGGTCATATTAATTGATTAATATTTTTAATAATGGCGCTTTAATCTGCATGACTTTATTCTGACCCACTACAATAGTGAAAATCAAGCTTTCGCAACCAGATTTTTCCAAAATTTCTATGTAAAAAATTGAAATTGTATAGCAAATATTAAATATTGTTAAGATTCCCTATAATTGCGCTTTTCACCACTTTACAATTTTTTGTTTCAAACCATTATGAAGACTATTTACATCAGGTTTTTATTGCTAGCTTAAAAATAGGGCTTCAAACTGACTAATAATATTTTGCACCAGCGGTTTCCCTAAAGAGGCGCGCAGATTAATTGCAAATACAGTGTAAACTCTTTATAACGTCCTTCGTTATAACGAAAAACTCCCTATAACGTCGAAATTTTTACGATTTGGTTGGTTTACCTTAAAACCTATTAATACCCTCTTTATAACGCAACAGCCATTCTCTATTACGAAGAAATATGTTCATATTTAGGCGTCAGCAAATGTTTACAGACATAAAGAGGACCATTCTGAACCATCACCATCTATTTAACAAGCACTTGATGACGCCAAACTATAGGTATATGTGTTTGGAATAAATTAATTTTGTGAAAATTGGTTATTTTTCTTTCTTCCCTCCATATAACGAAAAAAATGTTCGGTCCCTTAAAATTCGTTATAAAGACATTATACAGTACATTGAAGATTATTGTTAATTTGGTTGTTTTTCCTTCTTCACTCCATATAACGGTAACTCTCTATAACGATAAAAAATGCTCGGTCCCTTGAGTTTCGTTATAAAGAGTTTACACTGTATCGTCATTGTTCTGATAAAATCATGGTTTTAAGAATAAGCGCTCAAATCAAATAATGGACAGTTTATATTAACAATGATTTTTTTCCTGTAAAGAAATTATTTACAAATTGTCTATAAATTTTTTCAAAGGGGGAGGGGGGCGTCAGAGGTAAGATTTTTTATAACGGGGGCGGTAGTGCACAACGTTTGGAAACCGCTGTTTTACACTAAACTGTTGGAATAATATTTTAAGCCCGATATTTGCGGCATCAAAATTTTCTATGAAAGTGATTTTTTAATTAAATATTATTAGTTATTAAAATGAGAACCCAACAAAAATTATTTTTTGCAAATAACAACAAAGTTTAACGTGACTTGAAAATTCCAATTGTGAAAATCATTTTCCGCATAGTGGCTGCGTGTCTGCTCACTCGTCTGTACAGTTTTTTTTTCGGCTCGCAACAGCTTCTGCAAAAATGCATCGAATTTGATTTTTTTAAAGTAAGGACTCCAGCCCTGTTGGTTTTAGTGCCAATCGGATCAGTAGTTTTGGAAATATACGCAATTTTGTGCATATTTTGTATTGGTAACAATATCGGATTTTTTTTTGGAAAATTCCACTGAAATTTTTCATTTTAAAAATTAATTTGGAACATAAAAGTTATCTTTGATTCCCTGTACCGATTTTTGAAAACACGAAACAATGCCTTTTTGAAAAAAAAACAACAATACAGGGTGTTTTAAAATTTTTTCTACATTGCTTTATAACAGGGGCGGGAAATTCTTTTGATCGTCGGGCCACATTGCTGATGAAAATTTGACCGTGGGCCAAAAATTTGGAAGCAAAAAAAAAAGAAAAAAGAGGTCCTTTCATTTCCGCAACAAAAAGGTCTTTTTTGTCTGTTGTGGGCCTTGCTATTTACTATTTTTCTAAAATTTTTTTTATGCGCCAAATTATATTGGAAAACCATTTTCGCTCTTAATAATCATTTATAAAATGCTTCGCGGGCCGGACAAAAGTCTACTGCGGGCCGCAATTTGCCCAGGCCTGCTTTATAACAATTGACTAGTCTTTAATCGTGAAACATTTGCTTTAGAACAGTCTATTATTATTTTTTTTGGAATTTTAATATTACTATACATCGACGATGTATTTATTTTATTAATGAAATTATTACTGTCATTGCAGGCTGATTCTTCCTGACTATTTCGATTTACGATTTCGCGGAAAATCTAAAACACTGATCTTCTGCAAATTGACTGATCTTCATCTACTACTTTGGGAATATACAAAATAATTAATGAGATGTGGGGTGGCTACTGACTATTGGCTGTGTTGGCTGTTACGCTATTGGCTGTTCACTTTTTGTTCACTTTTTCAACTGTTTTGTATATTAGAAATTAATTTCACTTGTTTTTAATCAATGTTGTATCTATGGTTTTATCCTCGAGTGCAATATGACGATGTTGTTTTTTTTTTTTTATATCAACCTTATTGCAATGCAGTCATAGTTCTCGGAAAAACGATGAAAATTGCAATCTCAAATTACACTCAGGGATAAGCTGTCACTAAATATGTGTACCTACCTAATATTTAAGTTTTGAATATCTTTTTTAATAATTAAAACCTTTTCCTCCACCCTATATATGTGTATTTTGCATTTTTTTGCTTTATCCTCGGGCAGTATTGTAAAAAATTAAATAATAATCTTGAATATAATAATATTCGTTAAAATATCATATTTATCTATTGTAAACTATTATTTCCATTTTTCAATTTTATTCGATAAAAATACAGTTGAACTCCTAGTCACACTTATTATGAAATTACGGCTAAAATGTATCATTTCCAACTTATTGTTTGAATGAACGAATAAATTAGGGGTTATGGCTTAATAGCCCGTTATGCACGTCATCCTAGTAGAATTTTTGTGCTCCCCCTTGTCCTGGCTCTAGTCCTCCAATAGTTTGGATCTTCTCATGAACTCCAGAAGATTGGTGACTAGATTATTCTGAGGAATTACTCCGCTCTCATCAATGTATCCAAAGATGATTGTTTTCCTGTAGGATAGGGCCTCGCATTCGAACAGCAAATGGTTGGCTGTTTCGTCCTCCATTTTGCAATATCTACATTGTGTGGATTCCTGACGTATCCCCGTCGTGTGTAGAGATGCTTTCTCAGGGGTGCATGACTGGTTAAAAGCCCAACCACTTTCCTGAGTTTAGGTCTACTCAGTTTGATCTGTAAGTCTGTTTGAAGGGCCCACAAACATTCTTTTCCCATGTAAATTTCCTGGATTCGAGCTTCAGTCAAATTTATTGTTTAGTTTACATTAGATTGTTATGAACTAAATGAGATTTTTCGAAACTATAATTAAGATTCTTTATGTTTTTACCATTATTATAATTTCAAAAATTGAAATATACTCTTTTATATATTTTATATTAATTTTTCTTGTTTTCTTAATAACGAATTTCATGTTACAACTTTAATTTACAATGTTAAATAATAATATTTATCTCTGTACCACTGATCTCTATTATATGGATATTGTTCTATGCCATGACGTGCGTTAACTGAAATTTCTCGCGCTAATTATATTGGTTGACGAGCGTCTATAGTCTACTATTCAAATTTCTCGCTCAAAACTTCCACTCTTTCAGCGCGCCGTATATCGTTTTACGCGTTGCGTGTAGGAGCTAGCTGATTATCCACTATCCGTATATTAAAGATCAGTGCTCTTTACACTGTAATCGAATACCAAAAATTATTAAAACAGAAAATCTACGCTCTAGCAACTACGGTTCTTATTATCGAATGCTGCACGCAATTTTTCTTATTTTACTTTGATTTTTAGAAACGATATTTTCAGTTTTCCAGTGCAGCGGATATATTTTTACAAAAAATATTAACAAGGTCAAATAACCGATTAAAATTAAAATTGCCTAGAAGAAAACTAAAGTTGATAAACAATTTGCAAAACAAAAGTGGACGAAAAACATTTTTATTACTACAGGAAGAGCAATTAAATGGAACCCAAAGATTTTTAGCGGAAGGTTTTGCCGAGTTCGAGGAGTGTCAAAAGCTTGTACGATTGGCCCAGGTTTGTAGTTTTCTATCGTAAGTCTAGAGCGTTATATAGGGTCAATTATTATTATATGGGATCAATCGAATCATTTATTGATAATAATCAGAGCCGTGCGAAGGGAAAATTGCACCTGGGGAATAACATTATGTTGGCGCCTGCCTTCTACCCTTCGTAATCACTAATCAAACCAAATTTCGATTGGTCTCTGGTGCCCCTTTAGAACGGCGCCCGGTCTCTAAGTCCCTTTCGTACTGCCATGATATAATATTTTTTATCCCTTTCTATCAATGTTTCTGAACTCACAATGTTGCGGTCAGTCGGGCACAAGGGGAGTCGACACTCGGTTATACGACTTTCAGAATGTAAGTACGCGGGACCCTGCTGTTATTAAATTTCCATTTATTTTTAATAAACAACTATGCTTGGCGCATTGTTCATTTACTGAAATCGAAAAGTATATCCAACAATAACAAACTTCTCGTAGATGCAATTACAAAAATAATTGTAGGTCAGCATAGCAACAGCATGGGTGGTTGCTACGGACAGAGAGTTCACCGTAAGATTTCCTGTGTATTGAATTAGACATGGGAAAAGTCGTTACTATGTGATCACAGTGACTGTTGTTCCGGTTACATAAAAATCACAGTGAAAAATCCCAACCGAGCAAACACTCGGTTGGACTCGGACATTTTACATCGGGTACTCGGTTGGAGAGACCGTTGTGATTGCGGAGCCATAGAACAACATACGTTACTTTGGAACGTAGTTACCTCTTGTGAGGTCACAGTGATCATTTTAGACGGCTGGTCACAGTAATTGTTTCATCTTGAAGTTATTTAATCCCCAATATTGAATACACAGATTTTGTCTCCGTATAAGTTAGCATTAGGGTAAACAATTAATAGGAGGTCATAATTATTACCAGAACGTCAGTTGTATTGGAAACTTTTTTCAGTATCAAATCACTGGATTCATTCCTCCCAGTTTGAAAGAATTTCACCGAGATCCATTTTCCCATGTATTTGGCGCGGGGTCCTTTCTGGCAGAATAAAAATAACACTAATTCTGACTCCTCATTACTCACACAAGCAAATGTGTACGATTATTCGATAAATAACAGTTTAATTGCATTTTGAAACTAGATTTGAATCTTAGCAATTATTCGACAAATAGGAAATCCGGCGGTCAACTCCAGGACTATTGTGACTTCTGTGGTATTCACGGCATTGTATATTTTGTACAATTGTGTACCGTATGACTATGGTCGGTATCTATACTTAATCTGTATTTGTCCAGTTAGCAGCTGTTCAAGGAGACGGATACAGTGGCGGTCATCCATCCCCACACACCGAGAACGAAAGGTTCGAAGGTATCACAGTAGGCCGTGCTGCATTACTCGTCTACCTTGGATTCACTGAACCGCATTTTCTTGAATTATATTTAACTATAAGCGAAAGTGCAAAGAGTTATGTTGAAAGATATTTTAATCTTCAGGAAAAGTTGTATTTCACTTACACTCATCTTGTATGTCGTTCGGCGTTACCAAGTAAGAACTAATGAACTTAAATAATTATAGCGGTTAACCACTCCAGAGTTATGGGCGTACACAAGAGGGGGGCTGCTGCCCCATCTCCTGGGATCTAGAATAAAGTGTGAAAATCCATGACGTTTACTTCATACCAATCCCTATGTTTTTGTTATTGAACTTTGGCGCCTTAAAATTTCTCGAATTGCACTTTTGGACGTTTGGAACTATCGTTCATCACAGTGTGATGACCGGAGTTCAATGTTCATAATTCTTGCGTCTCTCGCCCTGAACAAAATTCTACGTACGCCCTTGGATTTAACTCCTAACGACTACCACGAATACCGGCTAGAATAAATTCTTTTAATTGAAAGTTATTTTCAGATTCATCAAAAAATAGAACAGATTTGAGTCATCCGGTTCATGCTGATAATTGTAATTTAATTGATAACAAAAATTGTATTAAAGCCCCACCGGCCTACGTTTGGAGGGACTACAGTGCTATTATATATCTTAATGATGACTTTGAAGGGGGAGAGTTTATATTTGCTAATGACGTCTCGCCCGTTAATGTGCAGGTATGATTTATGAAAACATTCCTTTGATAAAACTTCTTATCGAATTTTGATTTTACTGTCATTTTGCTAAAATTCAGGACGAGATATGTAAATTTTGAGGGCAAAAAAAAAACAACACGCGAGGAGAACTTTTCTTGTTTTTTTGTGTTCCGTATCAAAATTGGAAAAACGAAGCACTTATGGGCCTTATCCCACAAACTCCGAGAGTCAAACGGGACATGCTAGAAATTTGAAATTTGGCATCTTTAAAACTTGTTATGGCCCAATGCTGCTGTTTAGATATGAATAAATAATTCGAATAATTATGGACAATAATGGGTGGTCAAACAGGTTATGAAAAAATGAAAACAAAATTCAATCCCGTCGAGTGTGGTGTCTAATGAAAGCTAGTAATCAGTCGAAAACAATAATATTTTTTTAAAACTATCTGTTTTTTTTTTGATTAAAAAAATTAAAAATTGTAAAAACTGATCGTGTATCATTTAATCCTAAAGTAATAGCAAAAAATCTGAAATGAATTTAGTAAATGTATCATAACATCGTTATTGATAAAAAAAGTATAGACTTTATTGTTTAGTATTTCGAAGAAATTACGGATTAACTGTTGCTAAACAGCACAAACTGCTAACTGGAAATAGAATGGTGTAACCATGCAAATATCAATTAATAAATTTCTTAAACATTTTTCCAAACAATCTCTCAAAACTTGATGTTCCCTCACGATATCTCGAAAAACAAGACTCAGAAAAATCTTTAAAAAATCAAGAATTTTGAAATATTTAGTGTTTCATTACATAAGATAGTTTCTGGTATAAAACACAAAGATAAATTTTCATGCGAACTTGGCTTGAACTTGACCCATTTTTTTAAGTTTAACAACCCGAGTTCAAATGTTCCAAAAAATAATTGTCCTTGTTTTCGAGTCGCCGTATTTGAATGCACATGATTCCTTACACAAAAACAAATAATGTAAAACCAAATATTTCATTCTTATATCCTTTTCTCATAATCGAAAACAAGAATTTAAAAAAATGTGTTCATTTTAAATGCCTGCGTTTAGGTGCCATATGATGTGTTAGCATAATATCACTTTCGCGGTAGATAAAGAGATATCTATGGAAAGAGCTGTATGTATCAGTTATATACCGGATGTTCAAAAAGTTCCGCAACGCCTGAATATCTCAAAGAGATTGAGTTTTTAAAAAAAATGTTGCGAATGAAAGTTGTAATTAAAGCTACAGATCACCGAGTACACGGGGTAAAATTTTGGAAGGGTCTCAATCATACAACGTAGTGGGGTTTAATTAACTTCGAATAAAAATGCAAAGTCTACTATAAAAACGAAAAACTATCTTTAAGATTGTTATAAAGGTCAAGTAAAAGAGAACCATTCCTTGACCTGTTACAAAATGAACGAATTTTAATTGTGGGGGTGAGGATAACTCGGAAAAATTTACCCCGCGTACTTGGTGATCTGTAACTTGAAAAGTTTGAGACAAAATATGTCATTTTTTGCCCGAAGAACTCGACCCAATAAAAAAAAATTTCGGTTGCCATTTAAAATTTGGGAGTTACTCCCTGTCCCCCGCGAGGGCACCCCCTTGAGAGGAATTTTTGTGACCGAAAAATACATTACAACGAGTTGAGCAACTTTCATTCGCAACATTTTTCAAAAAAACTGAATCTGAGATATTTAGGCATTGCGGGACTTTTTGAATGTATAGGTACTACTGCTGCACGATTCAAATTTAGAGAGCCAGTGGACCACTCATGCTCCCTTTTATAAAATGAAATTTAAAAAAATGGTGAACTAGTCCATTGTGCGCAGAATACAAAAATTCAAAAAACCCGCGCAACTTAGAGAGAACTTTGCAGTGGACGTAATTAAACTATAGGCGGCCAATCAGCTGAAGCTATTGAGCGATGACGTAGTTCCGTAGCGAGATTATTCTAAGTTTAAAATTATATTGAAAAATATACACTTTTAAGCCGATTTCGATCTTTCCTACGCAACCTAAAAATTAATAGAAATAATTACATTTCAGAGCGTAGTAAAACCACGCTGCGGACGACTCGTGGCTTTTTCAGCCGGTAGTGAAAATCTGCATGGTGTAAAGGCCGTGTTACGTGGAACGCGTTGTGCACTGGGTGTCTGGTTTACACTCAACCCGAAGTATTCCGAGAAAGAACGGCGCTTGGCATACTTGGTTTTACAACAGGTATGAATTTAATATTATTTCAAATCGAAATACCGAATCGAATGGATTTGTCTATACGCGACTGTAAGTGTTTCCCTTTTAATTGAACACTGTCCACAGTATTCTCCTGATAATTCGACATTAGTAGTCATTTCTGCTTTTGACTGTCCCAAGTTCAAACTTTTGCGCGCCATGATCCCCATCCACTCTGTGTTTAACCTGGCACGACTTCCTACAAGTAACGTTTATTTCCCCGTAGCATATTATATTATAGAAATACCAGCTGTTTCAATCGACTGTCGGCACTTTGATGTTTTCCGCCAATTCTAAAGACCTTCAACACTTACTGACTGATGAGTAATAAAACACTTTGAGTCAGAACTGACGGCTGAGCCTGCTTAGAACATGGCGGTAGCTTGCACAGCATGTATGCAATAATTAGATTTTACACTTCGAGTGAATCAGCTGTTTTATACGGTGTTGTAGCAGTAGCGTATTTAAGAAGAGTCTACTGTAAAAAAAAGCTGCTTGGCGGATGCATTACCTATATATTTATAATAACATTTCTGACATACCATTTGTTGGTTTTGATTTATTAACGGTTTTGTTTCCGTTACTGTTGTGTTTTTGTTCTGAAAATAACTATTTTTGCAGGTTAAGAAAAACGGAAGCGTGAGTGAACAAATTGTAAATGAATTAAAAGAATTGACCGGTGATGAAGAAAACTAAATTCCAATTTGGGCAACTATATAATATTTATATTCGATCAAATAAAAATTGTACAAATTTTGGTTCCTGAACAGTATTTTGAAATGTTTACGAATTGTTATCTTTTAAGTTATAAAGAAAATGTTGTGTTCTTTTTTTTTTAAATAAATGTATTATCTTTAATTTCTTAATGTATTTTTTTTTAATTACCCATTATTTTTATTTATTGAAGTGGACCGCAAAATATGAAAAAACACATCCTAGTATTTCTTTATAAAAGTCTGAAAGATTTCATATTCATACATTCATAAATCTTAGGTCACGTTTTTGATAAATTATTTTAATAACAGTCCCGGATCTGGGGGAGGGCAAACTGAGGCACCCGCCCCGGGCTGCTGTTTAAGGGGGCGCCAAAATTATAATATAATATGGTTGAAAACCACACCCAATCTCTTCTTTTACCGATTTACTCAACCTGCTTGTTTTCTGACGGTTTCCCGTTCACGAAAAAGCCAATTATTATATATATGTGAGTTTTTTTTAAGTAATTTATCTCAAACGCTAGAAAGAGGGGGCGCCATTATCAAGTTTCTGCCCCGGTTCGAAAAAATCCTAGATCCGGGGCTGGTTAATAACGTTTTAAGTTCTCAATGGATACGTATAGATTGCTAAAATGTTTAAGATGCCCATTTTTTCACTGTAGTAAAGAGTGCTGATTCTCACCCACTTTACTAATTTTAATGCTCTGTTAGTGTCGTAAAAAAACACGAAGTGGATATCGAAAAAGTATCGGTGTGTAAAAAACAAAATTTTAAGAAAGATTCTAAATATAATACGGTTTACTTTATATACATCGTTTGAATAATATTCCGCCCGCAACGTTGTAAATATTATTAAGATAATTGACCTTTCAATTGTGCTTTTGTAAAATCATTTAGTTTGATCTACGACAAGTTTATCTAGGTAATACGATTATTTTACAATTGATTACGAAAACATTTTTTCTACAGTGCAACTTCCTATGCCAGTTTTGGCCGTTTAACGTTTGCGTTAAATATATAACGCTAACGGTGTAACCATGGCAACGGAAAACACATAGTTTGTTCCAAGCAGCCAGCAAACGGTAACGAAACTGTCACCCGCTAAAACGTGTTCCAAAATCGCCACAAACAGCTTTGTTTTAGCTACTGCGCATGCGGGTGACGGTTTCGTTACCGTTTTCTGGTTGCTTGGTACAAACTTATAATAAAATAAGTATATATTTTTATTAAAAACCGCAGGGAATTGTACAATTAAAAAAAATTGTACAATTCCCTGCGATTTTTAACAACAATAAGACTGGACGCGAATATATCAACCTTATAGGTATACATTTTCAGTTTTTTTTTTTATTTTCAAACAATGATATTAGTCGTAAATAAGTTCAGGCGGAACACAGAATTTTCGTGAGACGCCAGCTTGATTTATAGAGTATAAATTAATTCAACGTTTATAAAAAATAAAATTGGATAGAATAGGACCCTTTGGAGATTAGGAGTGTCCAAGCACGAACTTGTGCTTCTCCGTCGGCACAAGTTGTGCATCGTTGCTTTATTCCAAGAGGTCGCTCGGAACAAGGTCTATTTACAATTTACTCTTTACTCAAACTACGAAGCGCTTTCGTTTTGTTTCAGCTTGTATAATATATACAGACACACGGACAAGGGTATATAATGTATTTTCTGCAAACAAACACAGCGAGTTGTGAGTCGGTGGTGGTTGCTAGACGCCCAGAGCCGGGAACGCTAGAGCAGCTCGTCTGCCAACTCCCGAAAGCTCCAGCGGCGGCCGTGTTAGCATTATATGCGAAAACCGTGTTGCGTGTATTCTACCTAGTCGGTGTGGCGTATTCTCTATATCATCTGAGAACATACGCACCGTAAGGAAGAGGCGTTAGATAATACTATCCCGGAAGATTTCATAATAGGGAAGTTGCATGAATTTACATAGCACGAAAATGTACCACTCTAAAATCTGAAAGAGATCGCATGATTCGTTCAAGTGCAATATTTTATTGAAATATGAATGAATTTCAAAAGAAATAACGTGATCAAAAGTAGTGTCTTTGTGGTCTATAGTAATACCTAGGAACTACTTGCTGAAGAGAAATTCCATCAAGTTTTAATATGTAGCTTTCGGAAAGAGTAATAGTCTAATTACAGTTTTCTTTGATTCTACATCTAATTTATTTGAAACAACTACACTCGTGTCATCTGCACATAAAGGAAGACTAATGGTCCAAGGATAGAACCTTGTGGCACACCAACATTAGATGACATTCTGGTTGATTGTTAGTTGTGACAACAGCAACGTGTGTCCTGTTAAATAGGTACGTCCTTATAACGCCATAAAATTCAAATTTCATAAGTCGTTTCTCATGAGGTAAGACATCAAAAAGCTCTCGATATCAATTTTGCCAACAAATTTTCTCCCCGTATATCCCGATGTTTACGATAACTCTATATTACCCTAGAACCAGTCTACTTTAATTATTAATATAGGCATTCATATTAGTGATTCAAGTTTCATCTATGTTCGTTCAGACGTTTATAAGTGCCAACAGACAAACATTTTGGGAACACGATAATTGCCCATTTGACATTAAAACATAACACTTGTCTAGGCAAATAACTCGGAAGAAAACGGAACCGCAAACATAGGCTCGGCTACTACTTTATTTCTTTCTAATGCTTGTCGCTCGCTAGTTTAGCATTCAAGCAATACATTGTAAGTACTTGCCTTTTGAAATAAAGAAAGGGACAATTGATTTTGTCAATAAATTGAAGATGTTACAACACAGGTAGCGTTAGATGTTTCTTCCTTACAATTTTTACACAGTTTATACATAGATGAGTTTATGCAGCGACACGAGATGCCGAGGCCGGCGTCGTCGAGCGCCGACCAGTCAGCAGTCGGTACGACGCGTGGTCCGACGTCCAGACCTTCCCGATTTGTTTATCGTGCCGGCACTATAAAAGACACGCATCAACTTGCTGTTCTTTCAGTTGATAACTGAAGCCCTGACAGAAACTAACTTCACTATCAGTTGTCACTGTCTTTAAGTTTTCGCTTCCGCTACAAAATTATTCATATTATTATGGAGACGTTGATTATAGCTGTCGTTGATGATTATTTTCTTAAATACGTGGACATTTGCTATTTTATTTTGATATTTTTTCCCATTTGAAGTGATGGTACCGTATCCAGTCTTCTATTAAAGGTAAGTTTTTTCGAATTTTCATTTATAAAAAATGTTTTTTTTATTCAAATAAATTGTTTATTTTGTAAATATACAGGTATCCAGTAAATTTTCTGTAAGGCATTAGCCGGTGATAGATCTGGCCATGTGCTATCAAAATAACATAACGTGACTCAAGTAAAAACCTCAAGGTTTTCGAGATATTTAAACTTATTAAACGCATACTATTCCCAGTTTCAAAAACTTTCTTTTTCATTCAGATTTCAAAATGGTATATAACGGCTAAATTATTTGTTGCAATTAAATGTTATTGCTAATTTAATTCTCGTTTTTTTAGGAATCATCGGCTATTCGAATTTTTCTAAATTTTATGGGCGGTGACAAGTATTTTTAAATGTTTAAAGCAGTTCAAATATCTCGAAAACCGTAAGGTTTTTACTAGGGACATATTGTGTTATTTTGATAGCACATGGCCAGGCCTATCACATCAGTCTTACAGGAGGTCTACTGGACACCCTGTATAATTCGTTCACGAAAAAATATTTTGAGAAGCTTCATATTCATATATATATTTTTTTTTGGAACAACACTGTGAAAAAAGTTTCACTGTCAATTTATGTAGCAAAAACAAACACCAATGTTTTGTTATCTGAAACTCAAAAATTATGGACAGATAATAAAATTATATTATTATATTCGCTTGATTGAAATTTGACATGAATTAGCAAAATCTTAATTTCAATAAAATTGTTATAAAGAAAATATTTGCATAGAAATTGACAATAAATTTTAAATGTTTAAATTAGGATCGCGAGAAAAGATTTTTATGTCGAAAAATCAATATAATATTATAATATACAATTCACTGGACAGCGGCTGTAGCGTCTTTGTGTATTAATATTTCATGCTTTAGTTTTTCAAAATTGGGTTGAGAAACGCTGTTCTTAATCTATTAAGATATACACGTGTTATATAAATCTATATCAATAAAAATGTAACTGTTCGATTGTTCAAATTCTTAAATCTCCGAAAACTCTTCACCGATTGCTTTGAAATTATGACATAACGTTGCATTCAAATACGCGCCTGTTTTTAAAAGCCTATTTTATAGATGTCACACCTGTAACAGGTGAAAACATGCTTAAAAAAACAGCGCCATCTGTTGGACGTTAAAGCAACGCACGCTACACTAAATATTTTACGGCAACGGGTGCGATATCTGTTGAACGTAACAGCAACACACGCAAACCAGACTTATTTTTTTAAGTTCAGTACTATTGCTTACAAACTGTATCATACCCATGGTATATTAATATCCAAATAAGATATTAACAAAATATGGATATATGTATCTAGTAAGTATATATTTTATAAAATTTCTTTATAATTAAAAAAAGTATACGTCGATAATCATAAACTTAAAAAGTTGGTTACAAATATGTAGTTTATACAAAATCAAAAAATGTACGGGTTTTGACACATTTAATTTAATGAAGAGCGTAGTTATAAACGGAGAACATTGAAAACACGTGGTCATCATAATCACGAAAATAAAATGTTTAGAATACAGTCTAATTTCGTTAAAATTTGCAATTAATCGAAGCTCTACTATAATACTAAACTATTTACATAACCGTCAAAATAAAAAAAATCACCTATGTCAATTATTTTAATGTAGAAAACATTAAAATAAATTACAATTTTTAATTGAATTTCTTAATAAATTACCGTTATCAGATATTTCAAATAATGATATATAACAAAATCAATTATATACATCACTTATATTTATTTATTTATACAGAGCGAATGTAAAATATTCTAAACGTAAAAAAATATTTTCAATTGCTTACAAATTAATACACCAAAATTAAGCGTTGTGAAAATAAAATTTTTATTTTTCTTTCATTATTTTCCACCGAAAAAAAATATAATAAAGCTGGTTGTAACGCTAAACGCACTTGATTACCATTAATAAATATAATTACATAACGTGTGTATGGAAAAGTAAGGCATGCTTATGAACCAGTAAAGTAATCACGGAAACGGAAAACCAATACCAAATTAGGTATATCAATATTAAATCTCTTCAAGCAAAAAGAAAAATGCCTAATGTAATCGGTTCGGTGTTTGAGTATGTGCAGTAATTCCCCATAAGTTTATGCGAGTACAAAGTTGCAGGAAAAATAAACGCTGACCGAGTCTTTTTCTTTTGGCTCCATTTACTCACCAAATTCAACATACACTTACGAACTGTTTGCTAGTAACTATCTTTATCGGTGGTTTCGCTCGTAATAACATAGATTTTGAGCAAAGTCTGTAAGTAAATTACAGAGGTTATTTAGTTCCGTTGGATAGTTGTGGGATGATTACCTCATCCAGTTGGCCTGTCAATTGACATTGGGTGGTTGAGAAAAAATACGAACGGTACGCCAGTTGACATCATTTATGGAACGAAGTAACCTCTGTAATATGTTGATCATGGGTTTTGAGTAAGAATTTATCTCAACTCGGCCGTGGCCAGATGAAAAGTACTATACATGTAAAATTTTGGTATCGGAAGATGGTTTCATCAATATCGGTATAGACAGACAAACAAATTAGGTATCAAACAAATTAAATAACCGAGTTATCAGTCTTTAAAAGTGAGAACACTCCATTCACACTCGGAACTTACAGTATTCGAATTTCAGATGTTTCTAGGACATTTTCTTACTGCCACACGTCGAGGAAAGATAATTCAACGAAGTTTGTAACCAGAAGAGCTAGCTTCTTATGCTTGCCGTGTTTCGAGACGGACCGTTTTCTGGCGTACGCGAGATAGCGCTGTTATCACTAGCTGGGAAAACTTCAGTTCTTTTCACTTGTTTTCGCCATAATTTAACTTCACAGATACTATACACATGTAAGCCATGAACGTGTATGCGTTACCCAGTAGTCGACGCCATATTGGTTCATGCGACAGATATCGGTCCACAGCTACGCTCGAGCTGGGTCTCCTGGTTGCAAACTTCGCGGATAATTCCTGTAGTGGCTATTTATTGCTGAGGTTTTCCATGAATCCGGTAAAAACATGTTAAAAAACTGAAAACAATTTTTTTCTCAAAAACTGCTCAAACGATTTTGATGAAATTTTACACATCGATACTTCCTGAGTACCAGTATGATATGACATGATTAATACTTTCTAAAAATGCAGGCAGAGAGGCTGTGGGACGATTGCGACGATGTAAGTTTTATATATAAGCCTTCTCGAATGGCAAACAATTCGAGTTGTGCCGGATCATTTATTTAGTGTTAACTGTTTTTGTAACATTCTGTATAATATATAATGTAACTGTTACGGTAGGCATTCATAAGTTATGTTTAGCGCCACGTTAAGTTTAACAAACTTCTTTTATTACAGAAAAGCAGAAAAATCAACAAATTAACTGTTTTTGGTGAGTAATTTTTCTTTTAATTATATGTTTTTAAATTGTGTTTTCACGGCAGAGTTACAATCTGTTGTATGGTTTAAATATAATTACTAAATAACAACTTATTCTATTAGACTTCACCGTGAATTTTTATGATAGCTAAAGTGAGACATATTTTGATCTCCATGGAATCGTTTTTCCATTGCAAAATACAATGACAAGTATACCTTTCTTTCTAGCCGGCCATCTTTGATCCCATAACGTCCGTCTTCTGAAAAGACACATACGAAACTTTGCAACGGTATCGCAATTGTTACCATAGTTACCATTGATAAGACTATGGTAGCAAAGTTGCATACCCGTCCTTTCTACAAAATAAGTTTCTAGTAAAATTTCCCACGCCATTTCGTAGATTATTTCTAAATCACAGTTGCCGGGTGAAATAAACAAAAAAATTAATTCACGGAAAAACACATTTTAAAATAAACGGCACACTAGAGATATCCGGTACTTTTTTTAGAGTGAATCGGTAATGCTGATCGAGTGGTATAGTGTAGTGGTGAGAGCACTAGTTTCGCATTAGGGAGGTACCGGGTTCGAATTCCGGCGGGAGGCAAATGTGGCTGGGATTTTTCCCTGCAGCTGCCTCTCGCCGAGAAACGGTAATTCCTGTACCGGTCATCTTGTTGAGGTTTTCCATGGTTTATCTCAATAATTCCACATAAATATCGAGATGGTTCCTTATTCAAGGTCATGGCCGATTACCTGTCAAACTCTTATACTCAAAATTTGCCTACCCTATCCTAATGTCCCAAAATTCCTTCATTCGCCCATTGCTATTAATTAAGTGGAAGTTGGAAAATGTAGAAAATAACGCGAAGTATGACAGATGGAAAATAGTAACGGTGGCGTGTATTATGACATAAAGTCGAGAAACGGACGTTAAACGCATTATTATTAATGCTGAACTATCGCACCATCCTAGTCATTTATTTTGCGCAAAATCTAAAAAAATAAATCAAATGGCCTTTGCTATAATTTATAGTCTACATCAGGGGCGGGTAAATCTTTTGATCGGCGGGCCACATAGCTGATGAAAATTTGACCGCGGGCCGGATGGCTGACGAAAATTTCACCGCGGGCCAAAAATTTGCAAAAAAAAAGATCCTCACATTCTATTTCTGCATTCGGAGAGCAAACAAAAAAAAAAGGTCCTCACATTTTATTAACGCATACGGAGAGCAAAAAAAAGCTACTATTTTTCTAAAATTTTCTAAAATGCTTCGCGGGCCGGATAAAATTGCGCTGCTGGCCGGATCCGGCCCGCGGGTCGCCATTTGCCCAGGCCTGGTCTACATCAATCTCATAATATGCTAGTTTTTTTTCAAAATTCTAAACCTAATATTTTAGGGCATAGAAGAGGGAGGATAATTCATACTTTGATACATTAATTTTTGGGTTATTAATAGGTTAAATGCAAGCCTCCTTTCCAACGAGATGTCTAAACAAACAAAAAGATCCCCTTTAATAAAATACCGCATCGTTTTAATTCGGAGTTATTTTTGATGAACGGAATAATAAGTGACCTAATTCTATTTGACATTTGAAGCTACAACTACTGATGATATCGTAAATTTTATTGTAAATTGACTGACTGTTGGTTTATTGATTAATAACCATAATGTTTATACATATAACACAAAAGTTACATTATATACTTTCAACGTGTGCATTATTACATGCTTTTTAAAAAAAGACTGCCTATCTTTTTTCCAGGACCGGACTGGTCCTAATTACATCCACCGATATGTAGTAGTTAATTTCCGTACATGCACAAATTAAAACATACACGATAATGCAATGAAGAAATCTACTGTAGATCAGTTGAAAGGATAAACATTGTTTTACTGTAATTACTTAACTTGTGTCGAGCTCAAAGTAAATGTTTTAGGTTTGTTCATAAAGACGATATCAGCAATTTATGAGTACTACTGACAATATATTTTACTCAAGGCTAAAAATGAAAGCAAATATCTTTAATAATTTATTTCTGTAACACGTTAGTAATCTACCTCCACCTATGTAAGCAAATCAATACGCCGTTTGAAACCGTTAAGTCATTCTCATTACGCTTTCATATTCACTCTATGTTCTTTTCTCTCTGGAACAGTGTCTTCTTCCACACAAAAAAAAAAACATTTTTTATGTAACTAAAACGACAGATTCGCCTGTCTGAGAATAACCGCTTTCTAGGATTTTTAAAAGACAAGAAAAAAAGATATCAAATTTCGGCAGATATCCTAAAAAATGTTCAGCTAATGGACAGTCATTGAAGAAAATACAATTTGCTTCTAAAAAAACATTGGAAGGAAGAAAACTGCATTTTAATAAATACAAAGTTCGTTGTAGGTAAGAAAGTATGTGACAAAACATAACAACTAGATCGATGACGGATTTTCAGTCATTCATAAACGCTATTTTTTCTAAATTTTTCCGAGACAAATGAATAGTGACACATTATAGGGTCATTTATAACAGTATATCCGTTTATTAAATATGAAAAAAAAAACGGGAGAATATAGAAGAGTTTCCTAAAAACCCTAAATCAAAATTTGATTTCGATTCGTTGAATAGTGTGCTAATCAAGTCTAATCAAGCACGAAAATCTAAAACTCGTTTTCAAAGAGATCAACCACGAAGTTCGTCCAAAATTTCGAATTTGATTTTCTGTTTGACGTTATAGTCTCACATTACCTATGTTTCATTTCATAGAAGGGAAATAAATTTATTTCCTATTTTTTAATACGTTGATAAAAGCGTGTTTTTGAAGTTTTTATAAATTTTATTTCCGAATTTTCAATCACTGCATAATAAATTTTAAACGACACGTCCTCCCACCATCAAAACCGTCCCTTCCACCACTTGTTTCTTATTACCATTTTTCAAATTGTTATATAATAGCCGGTTATGTAGCTAGTGTCTGAATTATTATTTTATGACGCAGTGTGTAATTACAGCAAAACGAGAGCCAGCGAGTTTCAACTGTCACACAAGTCATAAAAAAATCACGCACGAGATATACATATATATAGCATTTTTTGTACGAATCTTCTTAAAATAGCTGATTTTCACCCAATTGTCAAAATTTTCAACAGCTCAATTTTGAACAAGATCACTTCTAATTGTAGACTGCTTTCAATTCTCATGCGGCTAGACTACAGTTTGCTGTGAAATGGTTGCACGTCTGCGTCTACTTTACAGCAGTAGTCATTTTACGACCGCTATAGATAGATAGATAGATACAGATACAGACATGAAAAACATGAAAAACAGCTATTTTATAAGGGAGTGTGCAAAAATATTATTATGGCCAAAATGTAGTGTCACCAAAACTACATACAAATACAAACTTTCGCGTCAATTGGGCATTTGGAAGAGGGTGAAAATCTAGTTAGAATTTTTTTTTGCATATACGACAAGTCAAGCTAATATAATTGTGTTTATTTCTGTGTAACAGTAAAATTGACGTGAATTGCTTTTGTAATTCACATGATGATAATAGTTTGAAAAATGTTAAATGCGAAAAAAACTGTCTAACACCGAAATATGGATTATTTGATTCAATACTTGATTGCTTCGTAAGTAGATTGTGAAAAAAAATCAATTAATTAAGAACAATTTGTTTTTAAATTGGTCTTTCAGGCGTAAAAGCAGATAGATTTTCAATTAATCAGAGTTATTACTATTCTATCGTACGGCCCTACTCTTGGAATAATACGTGTTCAATAATACATATTCTACTTGGAACTGTGCCATTATCTGTCATCTAGTCTAGTCTAGACTTCTAGCCGGTGTGGTGTGGTTTTATTTCTAAAGAAAAAAACTAAAAAAAATTGAACCTCCTTAAAAAAAGCCACTGAAAAGCGTGAATTAATTAAGTTTTGAGGTCGGCGCCAATTTAATAATAAATTATTTAATAATAAATAAAAAAGATTTTTTATTTTTTTACTTTTTAATGGCTTTGCAATGTAGAGTTTATACGTTAATAACCACCTTGCTGTTTAATATTTAAATACTAAACTGAAAAAGCGCTGAACCGATTTAAGTAAAATGCAAGTGAGACCATCCTTAAGTATGCCTTTTTAAACAGAAAAAGAATAATAAAAATCGGTTCAAAAATGCAGGTAACATATATTAAAAAAGTTTTAAATATGTTAAAAACGACTAGGCTGATTTAAAAAAATACACGGTATTAATCCGTAAACATTTTGCACAAAATGGTGTCGAAAGTTTTCAAATCGGTTATAGCCTTTTACAAATAAAGGATTCAGGGACCTTTTAGTTTAGAAGTTATTTATCTTGATTTTAGATGTTTCGTTTTAATATTGCCACTAGTGTACCCGTGCAAAACTTTTTGAATGTATCTTCATATTGTTTTAAAAAATCGATATTTTGACACAGACCTACGACAATAATTTTATTCCTCTTGCATAATTTTCCATTTACAGTTATTTTTCTTTTGATTTAGCTTGATCCATATGTGAGATCTGTTTATCGTTGTCATGGTTACTCCGCAAAAGCTGTCAGAATTAAATTTTAAAAATCTAACCTCATTTGATACATTTACGATTTTCACTATTTTTTTCTGATCTGAGACCAAATTTTAGACTGGGTACAGTCTATGTAATATTTAGAAACTCTATTTTGGCATTACATAAACTTACACGTTCTTAAATTGTTTGAAAAATAAAATAACATTTTGATTGTCTATTAATAATTTGAATATTCGCGCTAAAAAACTAACTAATTTAAATATACACTTCAATTGTCAAAGTCGACTTGTCAAACTATTTGCCTAATCTCCGACATACGTACATATTTGCATTTCTCTCACACTCAGGTATCGTGAACATCGATTGATTACGTTCCTCTTCACCCCGCTGGCCACTCGTCATTTTTACTATTATCGCTTGAAATAACCTTTTTTATCGAAATTTCACAAAAAAAAAATAGTGATAACACATCTGTGGACAAAAGGCGTCAGTTAAAAAAAAATTGGGTCAATCGGTTGAGGATAGATTTTTGGGGGATTGGCTATTGTTTTTTTAAATACATAGATAATTCTTTTGATGTATGTTTTCAAATATATATATTACATATTATACTTTCCAAAATTACCAAATTTTGTGATTCGTGTTTATTTGTATGTAACCAAATGTCTTGAACGTTTGATATGATCATGCAGTAGTGAATTTAAGTTTTCCGTTTGAAATATTAGAGAAGTATCGTCCGCCAACGGAAATATGGAATTGTTAGTAATGCTGGGAAAAATAGAGCCACTAATTTTTTTCGAATTTATAGAAAGTTTGGAGAGTGTGTTAAGAGCCCGTTTCCCCTGGTTTTCTCAATGCAATACAGTGGTCTGCGGTCCCGTATAAATCTGATCGTAAAACGAGAGATAAAATTATGAAAAATTATTTTTATGGAGATTAAGGATCAATCTATGTCCCTATTGTACCATTTTTTTAATTTTTTTAGCAGAAAAATTTTTATAAAAATTTTAAAAACCGTAAAAAGTGTCTTTTAAAAGCATTCGCCATTAATTAACAAAGTAAAAAATGAAAAATTTGTTACAATACGGACATAGATTGATCCTTAATATAACTAGAAAAAAATATGCCGTAGCCTGTTTTCCAAAATTACGACCCAGTTTATACGGGAAGCCGTAGCTCTGCAATGAAAAAATATCGTAATATGTTGAATTGACTGGTGCTGTAACTACGGAAAGAACGGGTGTTTTTGAAATTATCATCTGTGCTGGCATGTGCCGTTAAAATTTAGGGCTGGGTTGTATACTATATAGTGGTTTGATATATTCGTTGCAACGATTTTAATTTAAAGTTCGCTGCATACGAGGCTGGATTTGCCGCTAGATTTCAGTACTAGTTTTCTTAATTGCTATTATGTGCTCGCTTCACACAAGGGCGTAGATATTGTTTTTTCTGGGGGGCGGGGTATAAAGCTAAATAAATCAATATTTTTAAGTTTTATTAATAGGAACACCAAAACCAAACGACTAAACTAAAAAACTTTGTTTTGGGTAGAATTTGAAGAGCCAAAAAAAAGTCTTTTTCATATAGCCACACGGGTCTCGTAAAATTCACGTAATAATGCGGGACATTTCCTATAATACGGGACACGGAACTTTAATGCAGGACTGACCAGGGGTATGAAACTCAATGCTATTCGAGCTTCTCTTATTTGTCTGAAGGAATAATTTTAATGCCAACATGATAGCATGAAAATTAATGAAAATGTACTTTTGACGAACTTTTTTCAGTCATTGGAATCGCTGAAATGGCGCCAGCTCACCAAAGCGCATCAAAGCGGGAGTTTCAAAATTGTCTACTTATGTTATGAACAATATTATTTAATAAAAAGAGATAAAAAACTGTTCAATTCTTACAAAATTACAATTATAAGAGGAAATGTATTTTAAACATCAACCATTTTGTTCGAAACGTGCTTGTTGTGACAACACCATTCCCAGGGCAGCTACGACACACACACCATTTTACACAGTTGGTATTAAAATCATTCCTTGTCATTTAAGAGGTCACCTTGCCATCACACGAGACATCTTTACAAACACACACTATGTCATAATGTTTGTTTGTGGGCCTTTGTTCATGTCACCCACGTTACAAGATACCGTTTCCAGATTGGTTCTTGCTCAGAGCCAGCAGATGACCTTCAAAGAACAATAGCCCCTGTTCTTATTGTAATTTTGTGAGCTAGCAGGCGAGCCCACAGTGACTTCATTTCCAGCTTTGTACCAACAGAAGTCCAGCGTTTCAACATGGATTATCGCCTTGGAAAATAAACAAGATTACCTTTGTCAGCAGTACGTAAGAAAAAATGTAACATTGCCAAATATAATAGGTAAATATTTTATCTATAATACTAATTTTATTGATTTATATTGATATTTAACTTCCAATAGGAAGTTATTGTATTTAATAGTAAAAGAAAAATTATCTGAAAAGTCAAAACAGAAAAAAAATTTTGTCACAGCATAATTAAAATGGAAGAGATTAATTTTACATCTATACACATAGAATATATTGAGAATTTTAATTATGAAGAGATAATAAAATAAATATGAATTCAAATAAAATTATGTACCTACATAATAAAAATTCAGAATTAATGACAAAATAAGAATTTTGAATTAAAATGATGTAAATAATAAAACTGTTTTAATTACTATGGCACTAGTACAGGTAATAGAGAATTTTTTCTGCATTATCCTACAACTTTTTTTTGTTTTCTTAAATAGGTTCAGTATCACGTACTGACCCTAAATGCACAAAATCCTTACAAATTAGGAGGGCGGAAGTGCCGCCATTTTGACAAAAACCGTTTCAGCCTATATCTCCCTAACCGTGCACTTGAGGCGAAAAAAGGTAATAACCTTTATTGTAGATAAATAAATTTACTATCTTTTTTGTTCAATACTTTTTTTTTGTATCACTTACCGTTTACGACTTATTCAACTATTACGATTTGTTTATTGACTTTTGGATCCATATCTCTTCTAATAATTGTTTAAACAATAAAATGCTAATGACTTAAGTTTTAAATCTACAAATTTTCTACAGCTTTTAATTCAAACTTTTTTTCTAAAATTAATATTTTTAAAGTTATAACGCGCTAATGTCAAAAAACCTGTGCCTAGGCGCATGAGTGGACATAATAAAATAAGAATGAATTGTAATAAAAATATGTACATAATAAAAATTCAGAATTAAAAAACCAAAAAAATAAAAAGTGTGCATTCATTTTTTTAATTGATTTCTAGTAAATTAACTGATTTATTATTAACTTCTCGCTTAAAAAAAAAAATTTTTTTTTTCAAAAATCGGGAAGTTATTGGTTTCACCCCGATTTTCGAAAATCGAGTTTTCGCCAGATATTGACGTTTTGAGGTCCTGGGAAGCTATTGAAACTATTTTGGCGATGATGTCCGTAGGGCTGTATGTGTGTGTGTGTGTGTGTATATATGTATGTATGTAAACCTTTTATATCTTTTGAATGGAGTGTCCGACTGAAACGCGGTTTGCGGCATCTGACGTGAACTTGGTGAACTTAGACTTCCTGAAAATTTGAAACGATTCGGCCCAAAAAATTTTGAGAAATCTTAAAAAAACAAGTTTCAAAAATTTTTTAAAATTTGCTTTTGTAAAATATTTTCTAAACTACTAAACCGATTAATTCCAAAATCTAATCAGCTCTTCTCCTTAACAAACTGCGTCGATTTCCGCAAACCGCATCAAAATCGGTTCATTTGTTCACGAGATACCGTGAACGAAAAAATCGTAAAAAAGTGTTTTTTTTTTAAATTGCTCGTAAAATTCCTATGAGATCGATTTTTCTGTAATAAATTATTTTTTTAGGTTAAAAATTGCGTCGACTACCGCAAATCGCATCAAAATCGGTTCATTTGTTCATGAGATATCGTGAACGAAAATTTCGTAACAAAGTGTTTTTTTTTTTTTGGGCTCGAAGAGCTAAAAAATAAACTTCTTGCTATATTTTATATATTTTTGAGCGTTTTGAACTCGAAAATAGCGGGAAGTTACAGGGATGGCCTGCAGGGTCAAACTTCTTTTCAAATTTTTATTTATGCAACTGTATTAGATTCCATAGCTCATAAGTTGGCTAATAGTTGTGTCACTGTGGTCTGTGGAGTAAAGAAACTCAGTCATAAATTAAATAATTAAATAAATAATATATAAAACAAATAATGAAAGTCCTATATTTTTGCAACTTTAAAAAAATACTTTTTTTTTCGAAAAAAAGGTGGCAACCCTAATTGTAACAAACAGTACCTACTGTATTATAGTTATTATTATGAATATACAATACATTTTTTTCCATATTTTTGTGACATTTAACATAATTCTATTTTTTGTAAACTATTTCTTTGCAGATAAATTATATGTTGTAAAGTTTTGTAATTCTGGATATAAAATGAATATAGCACATCCCTATTTGATATCTGCAGTCTATACGTATCTGTGTTAGTATACTAACACATGTAATAGTATGTATATCACTATAACGAGGCAAATAATAATTCGGTTCTCTTTGTCAATCCTTCTCACATGTGTGAAAGATAGAGAGAGAGCATTCAATTCTCATAGACCACAATAATTAGGTGTACTATTATGAATGGAATGTTTCAAAATGTTTCCTCACCACACGCCGCAAAATACAGCTTCCCCTCTGTGATCGGCAAACGGGCTCTTAATACAAACTAATATATTTCATTAACACATTACTATCTATTCCAGATTTTTTGTTATTAGAAGAATTGGGTTAATTATTTGCTGAATAGGTACCTAATTCTATAGCGAATTCAAATTGTGCCCATTACCAATCAAATTAAGTGCAAATGCATATCAATAAAGGCTCTATTGTACGATAAATCGTATTATCAAAACACTGTATCCGTTTTAGTTGAGAGTGATGGACTGTACAGTACGATCATTTGATTTTATAAAAATTTCCAAGGGTGGTTTTATGACGATGTGTCGAGAACCGATTTATTTGCGAGATAAATGAAACTTTTTTGTCCCTAGAACGCTTGTTGTATCTAGCTTGGTTTGGACAAAAAAAATAACCTGCACTTATTTATTCCAGGTAATAAATCACAGTAAGCCAATAGAATGATTTATTAGAATAAAATCAGGAAATTGGTAGATTTACGACAAAAATTTCAGGGACAAAATGCTTTATTTATCTCGGGAATGAATCGTTCCCGGATGCATGTTTATAGGAACTTTTTTCTTATTTTTATCCAAAGAATTTGTCTTGAAATTTTTCACAATATTAAAGATTATCCTGTGTTTTCGAACAAAGCATAATTAATATACTCTATAATAAGCTATTATTAAAAAAAAAACTTCGCTGTGGGTACAATTTTTCCTTAACGTTTATTTCAATTTATGAGTTGCCGCCATATTGCGCTTTATATTCATTTCCCGGAGAGCTTTACGAATCCGACTACTGTAAAAAAAATTTAAGACTCGAGTGGATGAAGACAATTTTTTTCAATTTCCGAAGTTTTTATATAAATGAAGTTTTCATATCTATATACAACGTTTAAATCATTAAAATGCATATTTTAATATTCAAATGAGATTTGCAATGCTTCTGTTTTATGTAGGTGTTTTGCTATTTTTTTAAAATTCTGATTTTGTGGCATAATCTTTTATCAACTTGCTCCACTGGAGTCTTTAACCCCAAAAAATAGTAAAGGCCTTTACATGTATGGTGTATAATAATTCCTATTCATCTATAAAAAAAAATCCAGCCAATTAGGCGACGGGACCATTCTAACTTCAAAATGTTGAGATTTGATATAGTATAATAAAGAAAATAAAATTTCTGATATCGTGTGAGGTGACACGGGTAAAAATTTATCAAAGCGGTTGATTTTTTTATTTTAAAAATATTTCCAAAACTATATACATATAGTTCAGAAAAAAAAAATTGGTTGTCTGTAAAGTCGGTTTACGGACGATAGTTTTATGTGATAACGTATTCCGTAATACATAACCTAAACCTCCCAAAATTTGGTTTCAATCCGCTTATCCTTGGTGTCGGAATGATAAGAAATGTCAAAAGTGACGTTTGCAACTGTCAAAGTATTATGTTCCAATAATAATTAGTTATTCCAATACTTAAGGCGTTGCATTTCACAAAATACTAATGTCAAAAAATTGAATTAAACATTAGAAATGCAGCCGTTTTCATGTTAAGACAAGACATACGTTATCTTCTAATTTCCATGTACGGCAAACAAAGACGACCGACCGCGTCGCGCCATGCATTAGACAACATTGCATTTATACAGCTATTTTTCTATATAAATTTGTATAAAAAAACTGTTTAGGCAAATTCTGTTATACGAAATCTATGTAAAATGTTCTCCTCTTTCGTTTAAGACTGGTTTCAAACCGATCTGATTTAAATTGAGCGAGAAATTAGCAAAAAGCACGCACAGGGTCAGGCGAAACGTTACGCGTTACGAACGTTAGGATTTAGGAACGTTACACTCTTTCGTGCATGCAGCCGGTGTTTTATCAATTTATAATATTGGTGATTCATCAATTTATAAGACGTTATCACGTCAAAAAATAACGAAGCTTTCTTGAAAAAATAAATAGAATAATAATTTATTATATAAAAAACACCGTTTTAGCATATATCTCTTCTGCGCATGCGCCGATTTTCTCCAAAAACAATAGGGCTCTTCATATTTGCATACCAAACATCCTCCCAACGTTTGGTTTCAATCCGCTTATTCGTTTGACCTGTATCGTGCTCACAGACTAACAGACGCACAGAGTTTTTCCAAAAATATGTTTTTTGGATTCGAGGGATCTCAAATTGTAAAATTTTGAAAAGTGATTTTTGACCTGAACTAGTGCCATTCCCCACTTGCGGGTTGGAATGGTAAAAAAAATGATGTAACTATGAAATAGTTGCAAAGAGATTGGCATAAAGCTCTCTCGGCTTTTAAACTGCAAACTTCACGAAGTATTGATGGAAGTGGTCTATTTTAAATTCAACAACAGTTTCTCAGTTTCTCGCTAACCAATACTTGCATAAGTTGCTAAGCGGGTGAAAACAAAATAGAAGAAAACAATCACTGAAAACAGATCTGTTCAAGTTTATCTTAACATATCATTCTGTTTTTACTTGGGAGGGTAGAATGCATTTTCATCTGCTCGAACCATTTTTATATCAGAAAATGCTACAACTTTACGTCTTGGAATAAAATTATTATAAGGAAAAAGCATTTTGTGTTTTGATGTGATAACGTCTTATAAATTGATGAAACACCGGCTGCACGCACGAAAAAGAGTAACGTTCCGCAAGCGAGAGCGCGATATAAGCGATAGTCTCTCTCTTCTCGCGTGACGTCAGAGAGTAGTGTGCGTTCAACATTTATTTCGGCTGTTCCAGCGAAAGCTACATCTGACAGATGGCCAGACAAATTATACGGTTTGATAACAAATATATATATACATTCTTTTAAATGTCTTTAATAATTGCTTAAAAATATGTATTTTGCTTTGGTTGATCAAATTATTAGTCGGTAAAAATATAGTTTGACAGCTACTAAAATTTAGGATGTATTATTAAATATGATTATTCGAGCGAAATACGTTATCACGTAAAACTATCGTCCGTAAACCGACTTTACAGACAACCAATTTTTTAAAACCATTTTAAAATTGTATCAAGAAAATGGTATGAATTAAGGCCGCTGCACACGAGGCTGGTTTTGCAGCTAGAATCACTGCTGGGACTTGTGCTGGCTGGCGAGCTGGCTACGAGGATGGAAATGATGTCACTGGGGGCTCGCGTGCGTGGTCATAAGATTGCTTTCAAAATTACAACCGGGACTATTTTCTTGCCAGTTTGTCTGCTTGTTTTGAGCAAGGACCAATCAGGAAACAGTATTGTCACGTGCGCGACATGGGCAAACGCCCACAAACAAACATGGCGACATAGTGTATGTTCTGTTCAGAGACAATAAACGTTCACTTTTGTTTACATTAGGTATGTTCCAAGCAGCCAACAAACGGTAACGAGCCCGTCACCCGCGTGCGCAGTTGCTAAAACGAAACTGTATCGGTTTTGGAACACGTTTTAGCTATCTGCGCATGACGGTGACGGTTTCGTTACCGTTTGCTGGCTGCTTGGATCATACATATTAGAAGTATCATTGCGTGCGCATCAAACCCATCTACAAAGCAAGCTTCAATATACGCATCGTGTGAAAGGAACTAGTGATGTGCCGGATCGTGAAAAATGTATATCCGCGGATACGGATCTGAATACGGATATTTGGTTTCAAGATCCGCGGATACGGATACGGATCTTAACTTTCTTAGAGTATGCGGCGGTAAATATTGCACATCGACCTTTGGAAAGAGACTATCTGTTACGGGAAAAAGTTATTGACCTCTTTAAAAGTTAACTCTCATAACAGATTGTCTCTTTCCAAAGATCGATGTGCAATGTCTCATTATAAAGATAGTTTTTTAGTACCTTTGAGTTATGTACTATTGGTATGGTACTCACTACGATAAATGTTTGCAATATAAAGGTGCCAAATACGATTTTAAGAAATAAAAAATAATCTGAATGGAATTTAACAGTTTTTCATTATAAACTAATCACCTATATCCTATATAAAATTTCATCTATATGAATGGAAAATTAATAAGGTAAAAGATCCGCCAAAAACTAACGGATATCTGGCACATCACTAAAAGGAACACACAAAAGCTATCACGATACCCATCGTCAGATCACCTATCAAGGAATCTACCGGCAAACAAGTCTCGTGTGCAGCAACCTTTACTGCGATCTTTAACACCTATTTATCTTATTATATTATAGAAAAATCTTTTTTCAAACGTTTTAACTTTGATCCGTACAAAGCTGGTAAGAGGAAAAAACAAGTTTTCAAATCATGTAAATAGTATTTTTCTGTGTGTTCAAAGAAATAGCTGGAAATGATTTACATTTCTAGTAATTGGCTTATTATTATTCTTTTAGTAATCTAAAGCGTCTTCCTTTATATTTACATTCGATAGAATATCTAGTGCTTCGCTACACAACCACCAAGAATCAATTATTATCATTTTCTGAAATGAAAATGTTACAAAAAACAGTGTAGAATAATGCATGTTCAAAGTTTACAATGAAATCAAGTCTGGCAGAAATACAGAGCTTTTAAATATATTGCATACTGTGCTGGTATCATTCCGAAAAATACAGGTGACTCTTCACGGTTTTTTTTATTAATAGTGTGTCATTATTTCACTTTGCACTTTAGAATTTTGTTTAGAAATTAAAACAAATATTTTTCAATTTTCAAAAAAAAAAACATGTCGTTTACCTTCAATTAAAGTTGGCCTGTTAACATTTTAGTCTTTCAATAATATGAAAGAAAAGCTTGCGTGTGTTGTTTTCGTTAAATATTAAAGAGGCCCTGACAATACATTTGAAAGATGTTTTTTAATCGTATAAAGTGATATGCACTAATCGCTACTAATAGAGGAGAGTTGGGTGTCTTACAAAAACAGTGCACTAATGGAGCCATTTCTGTAAGTTCTGCAGATATAAATATGGACAAAAAAATAAGGTTCGGGCTAAAATTCATTTATTAAACATTATTGTATAATAATCTAACCTATAAACGATTCACTTCCACCCTTATAATTACAATAAAAATGGACGACTTCCCCTAATCTCCTTTATATACGACCACATTATAATATCATTTATATGCAGAATAAAAGGATATTTTGAATGCGTATACGTGTTTAAAAATTCAATTATTTTGAACAGTTGAAAATCAATGATTAATAATTACCTGAAATGAAATAAAAGGGTCAATTCATCGGTTCATTAATAAAGCCGTATTAATTTCGTTTTCTGACAGATATCATGCTTTATAGTCCGTCCTGAAATAGTATAAATAAATAAATTATTTTGGTTTGAAGTTTTTGAACAGATACCAACCTTGTTTTAAATCAATCCAGAATTCAGGTAAAGACTTAAAAACCAACCAACTTTAAGATTGTTCTGATTATCTATGAATGCCAAAGTATCTCTGTCTGTCTGTTACGCTTTCACGGCCAAACCGATGGACCGATTGTGATGAAATTTTATATGGAGACAGCTTGAAGCCTGGGGAAGGTCATAGGCTCTTTTTTTCAAAATTCAATCTCTGTGGTGATGAAGTGGGGGTTGTAATATTGTATGAAGTTACGATTTCACGGCCCGATGGCTGGGTCGATTGTGATGAAATTTAATATGGCGATAGTTAAAACTATTCAAAAGTTAATCCCTGAGGGGGTTGAATGCCTTCTCATAACTCGCGGGTAACAGCTAGTATTTAATATACTGTTAAAAATTGAAATAAATAGACAACATAAAAAATAAGACACCTTGGTATTATGGTATGATAAAATTATACGGGATACAAAGCTAAAATATTGAAACAATTTTTATTCACTAGAACATTATTTATTGGTCAACGTTTCTTGCCTTCTTCACTAAAGATTTTTAAGGTCCTGAAGAAGACAAAGTTTTGCCGAAACGTTGACCAATAAATAATGTTTTAGTGAATAAAAATTGTTTTAATATTTTAGTCTTGTATCCCGTATAATTTTATCATAAATAGACAACGTTATATGTTATTAAAAATTTTACAATATCTTAGACACGTTACTTAAAAAAATGTATGTAAAACCAAATGCAGCTTAGCAAAAATACCATTTAGACATAACCACAGCGCATAGCTGTAGCTGTAGCCAGCGTTGCCAGACGTCCCGATTTTGGCGGGACGTCCCGATTTTTAAATCAAAATTAAATGTCCCGCGCGGGACAAGCTCAGTCCCGCTTTTCGGTGATAACTCGGGGATAACTTTAAAAGAAGTTATGTCTTCACAGAAATATCATGAATAAGTAATTCTTATAAATAATTATTCTCTTATTGTAAGTTGCAATTTGTAACACTCACTCCACAGACTATTGTTTGAAACGCCATATTATTTTTCTAATGAATAAAACTTTTTTGATTTTGATTTCTGTTTTTTTTTTTTTTTATTCTGATGAATAAGACTCAAGTATTTAACGATAGGGTAAATCTGATTTAAAATATTATATTTTTATTAAAATACATTTTCTGAGGCTATTTTTGCTATCTATTGTTACGTAAACGTAATTTTAATTCAAATAAAAAGATAAATAGGTATTTGAAAACTTCTGATTATATACGTTTTTTTTACTATGTCCCGCTTTCGACGAAAGAATCCCGCTGTTTTCATTCAAAGAGTTCCAAAATCCCGACTTGGCAAAAAAAAACTGGCAACGCTGGCTGTAGCGCTCATATATACTCGTTTTTGTATTATTTTGCATTGTAAATTCAAATGCAAACCGCATAGAGAAACCGTTTGAATTCTAATCATGGCTTATTGAAGGCACGTGTCCATGTTTTAGATCCCTTCTTTGAAATGCACTATTATAAATAAATGTATATCTATCTGTCTATCTATCTATACTGAATTATATTCAACAATGCATCGATCTATTTTTAGATTAACAATGTTACGGAACAATAAGCAACGAGACTATTGTTCAGATAATTATACCATTACGTGTGTTTAATTTTTGTTTATTTATTTGAATTGTTATTGATAGGATTATTACATAAGTATGTATATAATATCAAACTGAAGTCAACAAAGTTTTAAATATTAATTAATCAAATGTATCGCCGCAATGAGATAATCAGCATTTGCTAGAATTAAAATTTAATTAAAATGAACACCATTGTGCAAGTTATTTTGACGATTCCACCGACAAGCCATTTATGCAAAAGCAACCGTAATCGGTACATTCGTGTAAAGTTGAACGTCGACAACACAAAAGTTAAAGAGTATATTTATTGGTCGTCTACAGTTTCACCAAAATGAAACACACACTCTACAAATTTAAAAGCACAGAGGCCTGTTTAAAATGGACCCAATCGTACACTTTTAAGGGTTGTTTTTCTAATATATAAAAACCCATGTCGATTATTTTAAAGTATGTATTAAGGGGCTAAACAAAAAAAAAACAGTTGTGTGGTTTTAAGAAACCACGACGCAAGTGAAACTTTTATTGGATTGTAGGCGTTGGATTGTAGACACTTATTCATCACGATTAATTATAAACAACAATATTCACATGAATACACGAATAAAAACATGTAAACACTGTACAGCACTTGCCCGCATGACAGACTGACTATGTGTTAAATATACTCCACGGTCGCAGCTGATGCTAACCATGGGCGCCGCCATATTGGCCTTGGCTGCTGTACCGAGCGCCTACTCCGAACGCCTTTCACTTTACCCCTACTCCGCGGCCGCCTGTAATGCGACATGCAACAGACGGCCAGAAAAATTCGGGGCGATAGAATAAAAGTTCCACTTTAAAAATGTTAAGTTTACAAAATAAAATCACAATGCGCGCACGAAAAAATACATTACTTTGTCGGAAGAATTTGATATTGCATACTCGATGAAAAAATGCGATTTTTGACGAAAATTGCAACCTCTTACAATTTTGTAAAAATCACACGTTGATTCCAATGAGCAATAAAGGCCGCTGCGCACGAGGCTGGAAACACTGCTTGGATTTCTGCTGGCCGGCAGGCTGAATACGAGGCTGAAAATGACGTCACTGCGGGCTCGTCTGCTAGCTCACAAGATAGATTTTAAAATTAGAACGGAGGCTATTTTTCTTGCTGGGTCCTCTGCTTGCTCTGAGCAAGGACCAATCAGGAAACAGTATCTTGTCACGTGGACGACATGAACAAACGCCCACAAACCAACATGGCGTCGTTCTGCTCAGAGTCAGACAACGGACACGTTTTGCTCTGTGTTTATATTTAAACTGTCACTGCGCGCGCACCAGATCTATCCACAAAGCAAGCTTGAAAAGACATCTCGTGTGAAGCGAGTACATAAAAGCAATTTAGAAAACCAGCGCTAGTAGTCAAATCTAGCAAGAAATCTTGCGGCAAATTCAGCCTCGTGTCACAAACGTCTCTATTTTTTTTTTGTTTAGAACATGCGTTTAAAGTTATCAAAATGTCGCCGTGTTTATCGAGAGAGGCACGCTGATTACAATGGGCACAAACAAACAACGGAACAATAAATTCCAAGTTGGTTATGGGATAAAGTATATATTTTTAATACATCCCCATTTATCGCAGAATTTTTGTTATTAGAGGAATATGTATATTTATTTATTAGCTGTTTTTTTTAAATAGGTATCTATAGTGATTTTAAATTGTGGCCACAGCCAATCAAATTAAGTGCAATGTATCACAATGCAAATTAACAAAAGCACAAATGTACGATAAATCATATTATCGAAATATTGATTCCGTTTTAGAGTATTAATGATCAAACAAAATATAATATAATAATGTACCACGATAAAGTTGAAACGCTTATATGTCAATATTAAAAAAAAAATACAATGCGGTTATCTGTGTTTGCTAACGTTTGTAATAGTTTTTTTATGAGCTTTATAAATCCGACTACTATATTTTCAAAAAATTTATAGAAAAATGATTAACCAAATAAACGAAGAAATAATGATTTTTTTGAAAATATTAGTAACCGGATTTGTAAAGTTCACATTGTGTAAGCAGCCAGCAAACGGTAACGAAACCGTCACCCGCATGCGCAGTAGCTAACACGAAGCTGTTTGTGGCGATTTTGGAACACGGTTTAGCTACTGCGCATGCGGGTGACGGTTTCGTTACCGTTTGCTGGCTGCTTGGAACAAACTTATTGTTACAAAGTGTAAAAAGTTTTGTTTGAACAATAAGTTGACCCAATCATAATGCGTGTGTTGTTGTTAGTCTTTGATGAGTTATCTTGTTTACCATTGCCATGCTCAGATACTGACGAAATTTACATGGAACCAAATGAAGAATATCCTCTTCAAAAAGAAAAAAAAAGAAGAGTTTAATTCAGTCTACGCATTACAAAATTATGCGTGAATGTACTCAAACAGGGTTGCCAGACGTACGAGAAATCTCGTATCATTACGAGATTTACAGTTTTTGTACGATATACAAGAATAACAAAATTCTCGTACAATTTTGTACGAGATTTTAACAATGATGTTCGCTAGGTATCAGCCAAAAAGTGTAAGAATTTGCATATTTACCTACTTCACACACCACAAAACGATCGACTGGCCGCATCACTAAATGCACTACCTCATCACAATATGAAACTAGGCAACTTGAGTGGGGAATCCCCGTTTAATGTATTTATTTGTCGTTGTCCTTATTGCACTAATGTTAATCACTATCAGTTCTAATTGTTTCATTTGAATTGACAGCTAAAAGCGCAAAGAATATGACTACTCAAAGTTAAATAGTACAGTAAATAGCATAAATTATAAATTTTATTCGATATACCTACTTTAAATTTATACTTGTACGAGATTAATTGTTGAAAGTACGAGATATTTAGCAACACTGGTACGAGAAAAAAAATTGGTTGTCTGTAAAGTCGGTTTACGGACGATAGTTTACGTGATAACCTCATAAAGAAACATTGATGAACTCTCTGACGTCACGCGAGAAGAGAGAGAAATGCGTACAAGCCGACGCTTGGACCGATCGTGCCTCTCTATCGCTTATACCGCGCTCTCGCTTGCACGCTCAGGCTCAGGCGGAACGTGACACTTTTTCGTGCGTGCAGCCGGTGTTTCATCAATTTATAAGACGTTATCACGTCAAAAATCCGTCATCTGGCAACCCTGTACTCAGAACAGTGAGCGTACTCAGGTAGGCGCGTTAGAAGTGATACTTCTTTGTCGTAATTAAAAACTAATTTTTAATTTACATGCAAATATTTTATAAAATATATGATTTAAAAACATATATTATGTATCGACATAATTTTTATTTGTATTGAAATAGAACATCACCTGACGTCTGTCATATTCAATATTTGACATTTTCGATCTCTTCGCAATCGGTTTTGATAAATGCGCATAAAATCAAAATGTTTAACAAAATGTCCAAAGCGTATGGCAACTTCATCCTGTTAATTTTGATAATACAATCGACAACTTTATCCTGGTAATGTTGATCTTACATCGTAAAAATTCACTCTCATCTTTTTTTTTCATAACACGCCAAGAGAAGCATAACTTCAAAACACATTCATGAACCTACTTCTTTTTTGAAGTGGTTAAAAATGAAAATGTTGCATAAATGACTGATATATTTAACACAATGTCGAGTCTCATTTTGACTGTCAACTTCTGTTTTTGTAATACCGTAATTATGTCTGTATAATGACGAAAATACGTTCCTACACATTGTAATTTCGAATAACAAGATTGTTAAGCTTTGTAGTTAATTGTCACAAAGTTGGTAGTATTTCTTTTACTTTCTCGGACTGTTGTTTGGTATTTCAAAGTGAGTGCGAGTGAGATAAACAGAGATTAATGTTTGTTTACTTATGTAAATGTAAGTTAGTACCGCAAAAGCTGAACGTTTTGTCAGAGGCGCGCAACAATATACTTTATCCAAACTTGTTGAAGCTATTTCACACAGATTTAAGTAAGTTAAGACAAATGCAGATATTATTCATAACATGCAGAGGGATTCTTCATAGAAATACTTTAAATGTAAAGGCAGATTCCATACACTTCTAAAGCTCGATTTATTCATGCCGAAGCGATTTAGCTTACCATTGATAGATAGTGCTTTTATTCATACAAATTACAAATGTAATTTAGAACACACTAGCAAATATAAAAATACACAGTCTCTAAAAATCATGCAACGGGATTACATACAAATTGTTTGTTTCTAAATTTAATGCAAGAATAAACAATGAAGTAGATTGGTTTGTAAAATAACTATGGGAACGAAAAACAAAAATACAGTGTAACCTCTTTATAACGAATCTCAAGGGACCGAGCATTTTTTTCGTTATACAGAGTTTTCGTTATATGGAGGGAAGAAAGAAAAATAACCAAATTTCACCTAATTAATTTATTACAAACACATATTATAGTCTGTTAACTTTGCCTGACGTTTTTTGCTATGCCAATATTTGTTTTGTATTTTATTAAGTATCTTATGCGTAGCTTGGGATGTGGTGGAATCATTTTCATTAAACAATAGGAATTTTTCGATAAATTTGGCGGCATCAAGTGCTTGTTGAATAGTTGGTGATGGTTCAGAATCGTCCTCTTTACGTCTGTAAAGATTTGCTGACGCCTAAATATGAACATATTTCTTCGTAATAGAGGATGGCTGCTGCGCTATAAAGAGGGTATTAATGTATGGGTTTTAAGGTAAACCAACCAAATTGTAAAAATGTCTACGTTATAGGGAGTTTTTCGTTATAACGAAGGACGTTATAAAGAGGTTACACTGTATTATGTTACAGTGTCAAACACCACTTCAATTAATAATGGTGTATATATACAAAATTAACGAAATATAGGTAATACATAATATACGGTATATAGTATGTATATACTATATACCATAAATTTTTTTAAGGTCAAAACATGCAACATATGTCAAATTGGAAAGCATTCCTTAATGCGACATTGAAAATCCCGAGTGCAACTTCGTAATGACATATTAATAATTCCGTGCTAAGACAGTTTGTTCGATTGGAAAAGCATTCTTTAAGACTACAGTATAGCTGTTGACAAATCATTATTGCATAGGAAACTTTAGAACAACTTCGTAACGACATATTGATACTTGATAGAGCCGTGCTAAGACAGTTTGTTCGATTGGAAAAGCATTCTTTAATAGAGCTGTAACAAACCGTATGTATTTGTTACTGAGTAACGGGTACATCGTCTGACTCGAAGTAACGAATCGTTACTTACAAATTCATTTCGTTACTCGCATTTGTCGTAACCATGTCAGTTCGACTCGTTTGATGCGGTTATACTAGTGATTCCCAAAGTGGTCTATATCGACCCCCAGGGGTTGACGACAATTTGTAAGGGGTCCATGTCAGCGGGAAAAAAAATTGGGGGTCCATAAAATGAAAATGGGGGTCAACGATAGTGAATCTCCTAACAAAAAAAGAAACAAACTGGACATCGTTAACCGACGAGATTTAAAATTAAATATAACTAAATTGATGCCAAATGTTGAAAATGTATTATTAAAGCATCAGGTTCATCCCTCACACTAAAAGCATTTATTTTTTGCTTAGTTATTTTATGTAACAGAAAGTAAATTTTAATTTGATTCGTTTAATTTGAATCTAATTAATAAATGTATAAAACTAAACATTTCATACTACATTTCACTACCGTTATAATATATAAATTTAAATCGTTCAAAGTGAGTAGCACAATACCGGTTGTCAAAAATACATTTGAAATTAATGAATTTGCAAAAAATCAACACCAGATAAGCAGGGGGTCTACCCAAAACCGAAAAACATGGCAAGTGGTCTACGAGACAAAAAAGTTTGGGAACCTTTGCGTTATACGAACGAAGTCATACCGTATCACGTATGCGACGCGCCTCGATGCGATAGCACATGCTTGATGCTGTTAGTACACGATTGTATGTCGCGCGGTCGTATGAAAAGTAACGAGTAACGTAACGAAAGTAACGGGTATTGGTTCTTTAAGTAACGAATACATACGGGTACACAATTTCTCATTACTTTTACAGCTCTATTCTTTAAGACTATAGTATAGCTGCTGACAAATCATTATTGCATAGGGACCGCTTGTACCTCTTAACGGCGTATTTATAGTTCATTGATACAGCCTGTAATACGGGACGAAGAGAATGTTCGCGCTGCTTGCTTATGCCAAACGCCAAACACACAAAAGGTATCGCCTCTCGCTTTGACCTCACAGTCAGAATTCTGAATAAGGGAGCCGACAAGCAGTCCGAGGAGTCAAAACCATTCTTACGTAATAAATTTATGTACAATGTATGCCCTATACAGACTGTTTCCAAGATGTCCAACTGATTATGGCCCAAAACGTTGCTTCGAACTAGTAGGTATTAGCATACTAAATCGGGTGGCATAAGAGATTGGAAGTTAGCACAATGAACCCAAGAGGGTGCAGTGCTCTCGGCGATAGGACGGCTTTCAAATAAAAAAAAAATTGCACTCCGGGAGTGCCGGCAGAAGTGAAAACTTGAATATTAACGTCTTACGAATTTTCGATCAGGTCACGTGTCCTGACGCGAGTTTAACATTTTTTACCCATTACAAAAAAAGTGTACAAAAGATTTCGTCTTACGAATTTTCGATCAGGTCACGTGTCCTGACGCGAGTTTAACATTTTTTACCCATTACAAAAAAAGTGTACAAAAGATTTCGTCTTACGAATTTTCGATCAGGTCACGTGTCCTGACGCGAGTTTAACATTTTTTACCCATTACAAAAAAAGTGTACAAAAGTTTTCGTCTTACGAATTTTCGATCAGGTCACGTGTCCTGACGCGAGTTTAACATTTTTTACCCATTATAAAAAAAGTGTACAAAAGTTTTCGTCTTACGAATTTTCGATCAGGTCACGTGTCCTGACGCGAGTTTAACATTTTTTACCCATTACAAAAAAAGTGTACAAAAGTTTTCGTCTTACGAATTTTCGATCAGGTCACGTGTCCTGACGCGAGTTTAACATTTTTTACCCATTACAAAAAAAGTGTACAAAAGTTTTCGTCTTACGAATTTTCGATCAGGTCACGTGTCCTGACGCGAGTTTAACATTTTTTACCCATTATAAAAAAAGTGTACAAAAGTGTTCGTCTTACGAATTTTCGATCAGGTCACGTGTCCTGACGCGAGTTTAACATTTTTTACCCATTACAAAAAAAGTGTACAAAAGATTTCGTCTTACGAATTTTCGATCAGGTCACGTGTCCTGACGCGAGTTTAACATTTTTTACCCATTACAAAAAAAGTGTACAAAAGTTTTCGTCTTACGAATTTTCGATCAGGTCACGTGTCCTGACGCGAGTTTAACATTTTTTACCCATTACAAAAAAAGTGTACAAAAGTTTTCGTCTTACGAATTTTCGATCAGGTCACGTGTCCTGACGCGAGTTTAACATTTTTTACCCATTACAAAAAAAGTGTACAACGCCGCTAAAGAAGTTTTCACTTCAAAAAATAACATGTCCCAAAACTGAAAATTTTATATAACCCGAAGAAGTTACACCGTTTTCACGAATAAATTTAAATTTGAAATTTATTTCTAGGTACCTTGAAGCGCATATGATGAACAGTGTTGTCTCTTTTAGTTGCAGCGCAAAAAAGATTACTAAGTAACCCATGACTAAAACGCAGACGAAACCTTTCTCTACGTTACGTTCTGACAATAAAAATATTACTAGATATTTGACATACTCGGCTTTGCCTCGTGACCCAATATTTTACTTTCATTATTTATTTAGATGATATTTTTTATGAAGGTTAGTATATTTTTCATCTCGTTTTAACATTATGATTTTCATCTAAATTTTTAATATATTTTTTGTCCCATTCTGTATAATTTATCGTCGATATACTGATGTAGTTTTGATCTTTACAAAATAGGAAATACACACAAGTGTCTTGAGAGTTCATGTATGGAATTGAGAAACTATATAACGGAAATCATCTACTGGGAATTATTATTGCGACATTAATATGAAGACGTACCTCACTCACTATATTGAGAAACGTTTACACTACGCGAGTTTTATAGTGTGTCAAAATCTCTAATTAATTTTCGAACTTTAAAAATAAAATAAGGTTAGATACCACCCAAAAAGCCATTCGATGTTTATTTACGTCACGCGCAATTCGTCCTTTTTAACACGCTTATATTAGCTTGACCTGTATGTAATAAAAATATCATATATATTAATACGCTAAGGTTAAAGATGTTTGCCTCCCTTTTTAGAAAAAACCTCACAATTTCTCCACATAAATTATATATCATTTTACAGATAATTGCTTGCTCTACTGACATCGACAACCAAAAAAATTATTTTTGCTTTTGTTTCTGTAAATTAATTAAAAAACAGCAACGCTGAACAACGTCTGCCATCTGACGGTTTTAATTTTGAAACAACGTCAACACTTCGATCTGTCATCTGACCTTCATATTGTAATACAACAGACACAATACTGCATACTGCCATCTGACGGCTATAATTTTGAAACAGCGAGCAACGCTGAACGTCACAGCAATGCTACTTGCGCCTCTATATGACAATTTTAGTAAAATATTTCTTCGATCTGTCATCTGAGCTTCATATTGTAGTACAACAACAAGAAGAACGTTATAAGCAGTGTGCAAAATTAGACACGAATTGAATACCTGCAATCATATTTAAAAAATAATTTTGTAAAGTGATAATTATTATACTTATTTAGTGCGAATAATTCGCACAGGTCACACAGTATACATTATAATGGTTGAATTCCAATCCAAAAAATTGTAATTAAGCCTACATCAATCGTACTAAATTCGTAATTTAAAACTACTATATAATATTATGTTTAATGTTTACTTGGTTCCAAATATTTTTTTGTTGCGCACATAGAGATCATGGTGCCTGAAGTTATATACTGCGTAGTGGTCTCAATTTACTGCGGTTTAAAAAAGTCGGAAAAATGTACTTGGATTGGTTTCCAACAAATTCCGTAATATATGGAATTTGCAATGAAATGGAAATTCCATAAACTATTCAACGACATTTCATAAATCATAATACACAATTTTTCTCTACGAGATATTAATTAACCGCAATACTGTCCCGACAACATTCAGATTGAATGCATATTAAAACATTCGTATTAGCTTATTTCCGTTCTCTTTTTTCACCTTGCAGTTTTCAACAATCATGAGTCCCCTTTTCTGCATACCGGGATGAGATTGTGAATAGATCTCACAATATTACGGTAGAATTCATATTAAAATATTCATACTGGTTCATTTCACTTCCCCTCCTTCGTCTCGCTGTTTTCGAGTTTTCCGCATGCCGCGTGTCGTGATGAAACTCTGGAAGTCATTGTTTTCGTTCCCAACAGTCTCAAAAATGCGACAACTCTATACTCAAATCAGATGTCCAGCTACGCTTCGTCCGCACAAAAATTTAATAAACATAAAGCTTTCGTCCGTGACTTATTTGCACCTGGGCAAAGGAGGACCAGACAGTTAGTATAAAACAGCTCAACCTTCTTCAGGAAATAAGCTATCGAGTGGTAAAAACCGCATTCAAATCTGTTAAGTAGTCCTCGAGATCCGCTGGAACATACACGCAGACAGATACCTACCCGCTCTTCGTTTTATTACACTATGTTCAGAATAGAAGATGCATCAATTGAATATTGATTTCCTATCTGAAATTGCCTTCGAATTCGCAGGATATGAATAACACATATTGATCGGTAGTAATTTTAAGGTTCAATTTATAATTAAGTTTAAATTTATTTATTTATGTTTTATTGATTCAGTTTATTATTCCGGTAAACGTTAAATATATGAATTGCTATGCAAGTGATGTTCCACTGATACGATTTGACGATAGTGAACATAATCTATAAATGAGATTACATTGAAATAAACGCCGGGGAGTTTGATATAGACAGTAAAGCAACAATTATCCGGAAAAATTGGAGATCAGTACAGTAAGCCTTATAAAATAAATATTAGTGAATGAAAATCACAATAAATCACTTGATGTGTAGCATCTTAGCTTCGGTCTGGGCAATAATTTTGCGAATGCAGCGGAAATGCGTTAAGGAAGTGAGAGAAGCGCGCGCTATTCAATTTACTATAATATGATTCGTTGCTGCGGCCTACAGCGACGCATGTGCTGCAGCGTATTAGAGAGAGAGAAAAACAGGGAGAAAGAGAAAGAAGACACAAGTGTCAACCGTGCTTTTATAAACATTCATAATAAAAATTAAATAGGTAATTTTCAAAACTTGTACGTTCAATTTCCTATTATAAATTGAAAATTGGTACTAGGCTCGAATAATGTTAGTAATTGGTGGTTTATGAAAATCACATAGAATTCGAACAAATTTTTGGACGCGATTAGAAGTATAAGCAAAATTAAAAAGAAAAGTTCTCTTTTTGGTTTAGCGTAATTGTTTATCTATACTTTGTTATTTTTTTTGGCGATTTTCGGATACACCCTGTGTACGCATGTTCACTATTTCAATCAATAAGGCAATGCGTAGCTTTTATTCAATAATTATGCTATGAATATGATATTCTGAGCGTATAGACGGGGATCGGTTCATTAGGACCGGTCTGAAATATTCTACTGCCTATTATACAGGGTCGCAATTAAAGATAGAATCAGAGCTCTTTTGCTAAATTTGAATTTCAAATCATTTTCTATATTTTACAAACAACGTTTTTTGTTGACATAGTTTGAGCTAAATCGCTATCTTTATGTTGTTTAAATAATAACCCCCTACATTTTATGTGTAAAAAAATCGATTTAAAAAATATGTTATTGGCGTGAAACTTTGCAGTCGTAAGTATGTAGTTTTGATGACAATAAAATATTATTTTGTAAAAATTTATTAGTCTAAAAAGTAAAAAAAAAATTAGTGGTTTAAAAAAAAATTAAAAAAACACGATATACAAGTGTACTAAAAAGTTGAAAATAAATTTATTTTTCTTCTATAACGTTTAGAAGCGTGGGGCACTCGATGAATTAAATGAAATGGATGTAAGTGGAGTGAATGTCTCAAGCTTCTTAACGTTACAGAAGAAAAATAAATTTATTTTCTATTTTTAGTGCGTCGATATAAGCGTGTTTTTAGATTTATTTGAAACTGCAATTAAAATAAAACTTGCATTCATTAAATTTTTATTATTAATGCCCGATTTTATCTAAAAAGAAAACTGAGCTTTGTGTTAAAAATTCAATAAGCTCTATTTTTCCGATAGTCAATGCACTTCCGCTTTCCAGTCCGTTTCCGCTACTACTTCCGTTAAAATGTTTTAGATGTCAGTTTCTGTTTCCTTTTTAACACGTGCATAGCAGTGATACCCTTTTTTTGTGATGTGCGAATTTTGATTCATTCAGAGCAATTTTTTTCATACAGCTATTGAACGCCATCTTTATCTAGATTTTTTCAATGATACTTTTTTTATTAAAAAAAAAATTCCAGGGTTGTACCAGAACGAAAAATAGCAGGGAATAAAATATCATTGATTAACCTGCAGTTAGTTATTAAAAACATTACGAATTCTCATTCTTCGAAAAAGGATTACTTTAGGTTTTTCGGATGGAACAGTTTTGTCAAATAAATATTAATAACGTTGTGGTGTCACTTCGAAAATTAGCATTTTTCGCGCAATTATTTTCTAGTAAATCATACATAAATTAAAAAAGTACTTCGCTAAAAACCTAGATTGGTCTTTCACTTCCAGAAAATAATTTTGGCAAAATGTTGACTAATAAGTCAATATTCAATTGGGAGCCGAACCCCCATTTATGTGTAATCTCAGAGCGTTCCAACATCCATTTCATTTTGTATGATCAATGTAAAACTGATGTGATGTTTTACAAAGTGACAAAAAAATTAACAGGACTTTAAAGTGAGGTATAAATTAGTGTTGTCGCTGTCGTGTTTCATTTCAATCGTATGCGGTGTCGTGTGAGCATCTATTTCATTTTAAATTGATTTCTGTATAAATAATTCTCAGTATTCAGTAGATGGCAGCTTAGATGAGAAAGCAAGGCAGAAACTAAAGCTTAAAAATTACACGGTAGGAAAGTGGAAGTTTTCAATTTCAAATTTTAAAATAAGTCAATAAATAAAACCTTCAAAATAGAAACAAGATTAAGGTCAAAAGGTCAAAGGAAATTAATTTATCAATTTCTTTTAACCTGTAGCCATTACCCTTATTTGTCGATCTATTAATCGAAGTTACCGGCTAAATTGATATTTTTTAATTCGAAATATCTGAAAATGCATCCAACCTTACTCGTATTTGATGCTGAGTGAAATTGACAGGATTGAAACAAATCATTTCTTAGAACTTATTGATGCACCAACTACGAATAATATACAGTTTGTAAACGCGTAAGATGCACATAGGGAAATTAGCATTGGGAAAAAATACTTGGATCAGAGTTAGCCATGACTGCATTAATTGTTATTTCTATTGAATTATCGTGGTAATCTTGAGGATTTATTTTTTATTTTGATTTATTTTTATTTTACTTGGCTTTTTTAATAATAAAAAGCTCTTATAAATCATTATTTTAATTTTTTTGTACAAAAATAAAACAAAAAAACAACTCCATCTGTTTGGAAAAATTTCATTCAAAAATTGTCTGACTGGTATGACTGATGTACGCGTTTGTAAATCAGTCACCCAATGTCTTTAGGTTCAACACGAATAGGCGGAGATATTTGATCTTGCACCATATTTAGGTATTTTTGGGAATTTAATGTCCCATTAATAAAAAAAGTCCGAATATGTTGTTATCATTTGAATATTTTCTTCGATAGTATACACATTCATTTTGGAAAAGAATATTATCTGTCAAACTGAAAAACAAGATTTTAAGGCTCACTCTAATCCAGTCATTTTTTCCCAATGTTAATTTCCCTATGTGCACCTTACGTGTTTAAATACTGTATAGTGTCAATATGAGATTTTTTACTGATGAGGGTTGGCAATCCTTAACAAAAGATGAATAACTCTTAGTCTATTCTGTTCCAGAATTTTTTATTTTTGCAGAAATTGTGTATACCTACTACTATGACACTACTATTCATACTAGACAAATGGGTAGAAACACGTAAAATACACTACCAGCGCAGTAATAAAAAAAAGAAACCGGTAAATTTTTACTTCACACGCCCTGTCGTTTTTCATTTAGATTAGGGCCACACATATGCTAAGGCCGGCCCAATAGTTTTTGGCAAATATTTGCATTCAATGTTTGTGTCCCCCTACTCCAATGAAGCACCAACAACATAGACTGGCTACACACTGACCCGATGTCCTTGGCGAATATTTGCTTCCATAACACTTAACCAAGGAGATTTCCGATCAATTGTTTTGCAGTCTGTATAACACTATAATAATTATTAATTCAATAATCATTTCAACAAACCCTTAACCATGAATAGTTACATCTATACTAATATATAAAGCTGAAGAGTTTGTTTGTTTGAACGCTCTAATCTCAGGAACTACTGGTTCAAATTGAAAAAAAATTTTTTTGTTGGATAGCCCATTTATCGAGGAAGGCTATAGGCTATATAAAATCAGGCTACGACCATTAGGAGCGGAGCATTAATGAAAAATGTTCCAAATGTATCTAAAAAATAAGCTTCTATTCAGGTGAAATGCACTAAGTATACTCATATTAGCGATATAAGAATACAACGCCGGCTAGCGCAATCGGTAGAGCACAAGACTGTCAATACCAGGGTCGTGGGTTCGAGCCCCACGTTGGGCGAATGCATTTTTATTTTTTTTTATTTTCTACATTGCTTTCTTCTAAGGCTTACATTAAAATTTATTTTAATTAATTAAAAAAAAATTATTAGTTAAAAAAAGTATAAATACTGCTTTTTATCGACAAAAAATTTTGAACGGTAACTCCGATCATCATGAAATTTGGACAAAACATTCATCTCGGTAAACTAATATGAATGTGTGTACTCATGTTCCTCCCTTCCCCATTCGTTCTTTTACACCCGGGTGAAACCGGACGGGACCGCTAGTTACAAATATACGGAACGTAGAGTTAAATAAAACCGTTTAAAATAACATCTTGTTTAGCTATTCCAAATACAAAATGGCTAGTTCTGTTAGTATTTCAATACGAAACGCAAAATAAGTGTTCTCACAATAAGTGTGTCTATGACAGGTTGTTCTTCCGCCTTTTATGCTCAGCGTGCTAGTGTTTTCTTGTCGGTCGTAGTTCGTCCTTCCGTAATTGGTCGTTTTGCTCAGTAGTTTTGTACGTCACAGTGTTGGTGTTCAGGTTTTGAAGACTTAAATCTAAGTAAATAAATTTGGACATCAGCACTGAGACGTACAAAATCACTGAGCAGAACGACCAACCACGAAAGAACTAACAACGAGCGAGCAGAGAACACTAGCGCGCTGAGTATAAAAGGGAGAACACCAGTAATCGATACACTTATCTGTGAGACTATAATAATAATAATAAATTTTCTTTATTTAAGAATTCCCATGGAATATAATAGCGTTAGATTAAAAGTTTACATTGAAAAAATCATCCACTGTGTACAGGCAGTTGAGAGTTAATAATTTCTTTATTTTAAATTTGAACTTTGTCGGACAGATTCTTATATGAATCCGGAAGGCTATTAAATAGTTTTATTGAAATGTAGGCGAAATTGGAGTGAATGGCAGCTAATTTATGAAGCGGAGTGCTTATATTATCTCTGTTCCTAGTGTTGTAACTATGGTAATCTTTATTTTTTTTGAATTTGTTAATATTATTTTTTGCATAAATTAAACTATGGTAAACATAGACTGAAGGTAAGGACATTATTTTGAGTTCGCAAAAAATTGGTCGACAATGTTCACGAAACGTAGCATTAACTATTGCACGTACTGCTGCTTAAGCATTTGAATATTATGATTATCGCGACTTCACTGTAGGTAAACTACGAATGTCATATTTTACATATGATGCTTCAGTACAAATAGTTTAATGGAACACCTGTCATAAATTGTAGAATTCCACCGTTCAAAGTGCCTCAAGCATCTACGTTATATAGTGCGTGCAATCAGATTACTTACCGGCGTATTATTAGTACTCGACTTGAGATCTGAAGTTGATCAAGTCGTATTTAAATTTTAAGTGCACTTGTAGATATCTATTTTACAGATCGCTAGTTCAATCTGCTTTTCATTTGGGAGCTTATAAGAAGGTAATTTCCCGGAAATTCTGTGCAAATTTTTATTGGAAATTCTTCATAAGTCTTGTGAATCATTTCGCCGTTAATATAGTTTTTTTTTTGTAAAAAGAAAATCATTTTCTCTGTTTATAATAGCGCCAAGTTTTCGCAAAACACTGTGTTATATTTACACGAAGCATTTCGAGTCATTTTCGATCTCCCTTTATCTCCGAGTCTAGTGACGTTACAGAACTGATTTTTTTAGGGGGGTTAAGGTTAAAGAAGTAGTATTACAAATTTCATACGTCTAAGTAGAATAGTTTCCAACATAATATGAGTGTTCAAAAATTACGATTTTGGCCTGACTAACTGACTTAAAATTCAAATCTTTGGTTAACGTCTGAATAGAACTCTTCAAATAAATGAAATTGTTGACCAATTTTTCTTAGACCATATATTGACAAAAAATAATAAAAAAAAAATAATAACTGACTTAAAGATCATCATAAAGTAGTTCACTTTATCCGTTCTGCAAACTCCACTTTCAAGCTAAATTTTGAAGCCTGATATCCTATTAAGTTGAAGACTAGGAGCTGCTAGGGGAGCTTAGGTTGAATGTCAGGGGTTGAAGCTAGGGGTTTAGCGTTGGAAAGCTGAAGGATAAGGGACATGAGCTACGTAGCTCACGATCGTGTGACATCGGTGGTGTCGGTAAAAACATGGAATTTCAGGCTTAAAAATTCTGCTTGAAGAAGCTTGGAGATCAACTAAAATAACCTACTTCATAACTCATAAGCGTAAGCCGGGTCTCGGAGGAGCATCGATCCCGAATGCATCAACCGGTCATCCGAAGACAACTCGCGTCAAGTCGGTGCTGGGATATGAACGGAGTTTCAGATCGCAGCGACTTATTAAAACGAAAAAAAAAAATATAGTTTCAAATCGCAAAAAGGCATCCACCTTTTCAATCGCAAAGTTTAAAGCTCATTTGATCCAAAATTCAAACTTAAATTCAAGTGTGGACTATTAATACTGCCATCTGAGTTGGAATGATAGGATTAGCGCGATTTTACTGTACACATGATACTTCAGTACAAATAACACAGCTTAATGGAATATCTGTCATCCAGCAATATTGCAGAACTCCGTAGTGGAAAGTGCCCTGACAGACGGGCTGGGCTACATAGACCTACAGATGAATAATAGTAATATACGGAAAGAATATCTATTGATTTTAGAATTTCCAATTTATTTCTTACGAGCTTTCCGAAATATTTAAGAACAGTAAAATTCGTATATAACTTTTTGTTCTACCCCCTACTACAGTGACATACCTTGCCTACTATTACAAGTAAAATGCCAAAATGTTGAAAATACTGAAAATAAAGTGAAAAGCAACTATTTCATACGGGGTAGAATAAGCAATACCATATATTTCGAGTGCAATGAGATTATGACTCATTATCTCAAGTAATAGTCAATCCATTATTATTAATTCATAGCTAAACCAGCATAAAATTTTAAATAATTATAAAAATGTTTTATTCACGGATCGATAAAATTTAAATCAACCTCACAGTACCCTTCATTTAAAGGCTTTTTGGCGTTACGGCTAATCCAGCTCACAATAAAATCTATTTCGGGTTCCGTGAACAACATTTAAAAGAAATTAATAAGTTTATTCGACGTAATTGTGATTAGAAATCTGTCAATGCATGTATTTAAGGACGTAGTCCTATGTTCAGGCTCGTTTTCAACCGTTATTTCAGAATTTTTTTTTAATATAAAATAATGTACGATGTTTTCAATTTTGTTACATGTTTTTACTGACATCGTAAACTAAGAAAAAAAATGTTTTTTTGCTTAATTTTACGCCATTTTATAATTGTTTTTTTAACCTAAAGTAGACAACTTTAAATGGAGGTAGGTGGGTAGCGCGGGTGATAACGTCACTTGGAGTCAACTGAATTATAAAAATTAAATTGGTTATTGTTTCGTAGGCTTGTGACTCTATCCCGTACTAGAAATAAGCATTTTTATTGATAAATAACAAAATGGCGGGTTTTAGAAAAAAAAACAACGAGAAAATCGTGTTTTTTTCGTTGAAAATCGGTAAAAAAAAATACAAATAATTTTTATAATTAAGTAATTCTAGTACCGGACGGAGCTATTGTTGTGTAGAATGCCCTGTGCAAAACTGAAAGCAATCGGTTGTATACAATTGTTTCAATCACCCGCGCCACTTAGAAAAATGTAGTTTTGAGAAAAACGCGTTTAAAGTTTTAATTTCAGATTTCTTACAAAAAAATAAAAATTAATATTTACACTAATCAGCTATGCCTGGTGTATATTAAACCTTCCGTTTCTTCAAAGGCATCGTTTTCTGCTAATATGGTTGCTCTACTCTGCGAGAGTATAATAGGCCCCACTCACGATCAAACTTCATGCCACAGTTCAGTGTTCAAACTTATAGTTCAGTGAAGCATGATAATGTGTGGGACAAATAAACACTGAAACCAACACTGAAGTCAAGCATGAACTCATCAAATGCATCTTGATTTTTGAACGACTTCAGTGTTCAGTGTTCAAGTAAACTGCTGTGTGTGTGGGTTTTTTTCAGTTCAGTTTTTGGAGTTCTGTGTTTTGTACAACCAGAAGCCAAAAATCTCAATGTTGCTGCAAGTCTTTCTTGTGTAGAAATAGATTTTCGCATATTTGTATCCTGGTTCTTAATAAATGGGGTAGCTAATTCCAGTAAATAATTGTAAGTTAATTCATCCATTCGTAAATAATTATTCCAATCAAGCGGCTCAAGATGTAATTCATTAATCAAATAAACATGACTTCTTGAATCACGCATTTCTAACCAATTTTTCACCCATATTCTTCTTTTTTTTCTTATTTCTCTGTTTTAAATACAATCCCACAGCTATGAACAGCCAATCCTCACCATTTAAATAACTCATTTAGTTCTTATTAGTTTTTTTTTTTTTTTAATATGGGTTTTATAAGTTATATTTTCTTATTAGTTATCTATAGTATAATATTATAGTGTGTATATAATATATATTTTATATATCTATACTCGACGAGTGTATGCCAACAACTGAACCAAACTGAACACAAAAAATTTTAAAAACTGAGCAGTTTGCATGAACTGTGTGTGGTGCCAGTCAGTCTTTCGATTAATCGGTCCAACTTCACTGAACACTGAACTGTGGCATGAAGTTTGATCGTGAGTGGGGCCTATAAGGGTAACGTGATAACAATTGAGAGGTAAGAGCAAGTAAGAGTCTTACCGTAAGACTGTTGCTGCTCTCGACTGTATGCTATAGCTTTGTAAATATTTAATATTTCGGTCTAAAATTTTTACAGTATTTTCTCAATATATTATACTTACTAAAAATGTAAAAAAAATAAATTCATTTTTTCAAAACCCGAACACCAGACTACGTCCTTAAATCATTTATTTTATATTCATATAACGATAAGTTATTTGTAATCATCAAATTAATCTTTATAAAGTTCATCGTAATTATTCGTTCAATAACTTATAATTTCAATCTGATTGTAAAATTAATAAGAAAACTTAATACGTATAAGATAAGACAATTGTGTGCATATATACAAGTAGGTGCAGAGTGCACAGAAAAAAAAACAATAGAAAAGCTGTCACTAGATCTTCCTTTGTTTTATCTTTCTTTTTTTAAACTGAAAGAACTGTCAAATGCAGACGGGTAACAAAAGAGTACAGCAAATAGTATGCATTTTTTGTGCAAAAATCTTTCCAAATAAAGGTACACTACGGTCTATGATATATGTACATTATACTAAAATTACACATATAGTAATTAGGTCGCTTACCTTATATAGTAGACTGCATACAGTATCCATCTCTGTTGACGGTGAAACTTTACTGCTTTCGACTGAAATAAAATAAATAATTAATTAATCCTGCGTACGATAATTTCTCAAACGGTGGAAGTGAAGGGTATTTATTTCAGCGATTTTTAACTGACTTCAAAAAAAAGGTTTATTGATTTTTTTGTTAATTTTTTTTTTTAGATAGATAATTTTTTATTTACAATTTTATATTTACAAGTATTTACATTTGCTCAGTGTATATTTACAAAATTTTCCAACTGATTTTGTGTTGTGTTTAATTATTAATTACAAAAATGATTGTTTTGATTGTAATTATAATACTGTGAAAAAAAGCGGAGAAAAAAAAACAGTACTTGATAATATGTTTTGTTAATAATTTTCAATTAAAAAATTGGATTTTTCTATTCGACTGTAGGTATTGATATTTTTTGGATCCTTTACAGAGAATGGCATTTTGAATTTAGTAAATAACTCAAATGTCTCGTCATTTAAGAAATAAAAAAAATGTACACCGCCGTCGGAGGCCCGGCAGATGTAACTAAATTTCGCCTTGTCAACCAACGAAATTCTAGTAACTAAATATCGCCCTATAACTAAATTACATCCTGTAACTAAATTTTGCCCTGTCATTTTCTACATTTTACCCTGCCAACTAACGAAGTTATTGTAACTAAATATCGCCCTGTAACTAAATTTTATCCTGCAACTAAATTTCGCCCTGCCATCTAGTTATGGCCTTTAACAAAATTCTAGTAACTAAATTTCTTCCGGTTATCTAGATGTTGCCTTCAACTAAAGCCAGGTTTAACTCAACGTCTTCCCATAAAAGTGTCGCACCATCTGCACGGTTTTACTCCTAACCAAACGCGTCATTAGATGTTTCACATCAGCGTTGCCAGTTTTTTTTTTGCCAAGTCGGGATTTTGGAACTTTTTGAGTGAAAACAGTGGGATTCTGTCGTCGAAAGCGGGACATAGTAAAAAAACGTATATAATCAGAAGTTTTCAAATACCTATTTATCTTTTTATTTGAATAAAATTACGTTTACGTGACAATAGATAGCAAAAATAGCCATAGAAAATGTATTTTAATAAAGATATAATATTTTAAATCAGATTTACCCTATCGTTAAATAGTTGAGTTTTATTCGTCTTCAGAATAAAAAAAAAAAAAACAGAAATCAAAATCAAAAAAGTTTTATTCATTAGAAAAATATGGCGTTTCAAACAAGTCTGTGGAGTGAGTGTTACAAATTGCAACTTACAATAAGAGAATAATTATTTATAAGAATTACTTATTCATGATATTTCTGTGAAGATTTAACTTCTTTTAAAGTTATCCCCGAAAAGCGGGACTGAGCCTGTCCCGCGCGGGACATTTAATTTTGATTTAAAAATCGGGACGTCCCGCCAAAATCGTGACGTGTGGCAACGCTGTTTCACATCAAAGATATGACAATAAGGCCTCGTTTATATGAGAGGCGTTCAACGCGCGTTGGCTCAACGCGCGTTTACAGTTTCTGTACAATTGTATAGGACTGTTTATATGATAACGCGCGTTCAACGCGCCACCAACGCGCGTTATCATATAAACAGTTCTATACAATTGTATAGAAACTGTAAACGCGCGTTGAGCCAACGCGCGTTGAACGCCTCTCATATAAACTAGGCCTTAAACTGCTATTTGATTTCTACACGCCGTTAAAAAAAGAATTAACTTAAAAATCATCCTGCAGATTTAATATTGCACATTATCATTATCATCGCGCTTCTTCTCCCACATATGGTATGTTAATGTTATATAACAGCTTGTCTTCAAAATTAGACATTTTTAAAATGACTAAAACAACGTTTAAAAAATCATGCTTTAATTTACTATCCGGTGACTAATGGCCAAATATCGGTAATAAAACATTGTCGTCTGTTGGTTTGTACTGGTTAAAATGCATTTTGTTTTTTGTTTACTTGTTACGTAAAATGTAATTTCAACTGTAACTGGGGTTTATACTAGAGATGCCACGAATATTCGACTACTATTCGGTATTCGGCCTATTCGGCTACTTTTTTTAATATTCGGTATTCGGCCGAATGTTGCGTACTATTCGGCCGAATACCGAATATCAAATCATGGGAAGAACGCACATATTACTCAAAAATATGCGATTTTTTCTTAAATAGTATTATTTTGTAAAGCTTTTGGTGAACAAACAGTGATATTTTTTAGTAATAAGGACTATTAATGACACAATTTGATGTAACATTGAACAAATAATGCGTGTCGTGACACGGTCTTGTTGCGCAAATGAAACAAATACGCACGCGGCGTTGCTACCGCACGCTCCGTAATGGGACAAGTCGTAACCTGTCGCCCGCAAAATGTACACATAATTTGCCGAACATTCGGCCGCCGAATATTCGGCGCTTCGGCCGAGAACATGGCCGAATATTCGGTATTCGGCAAAATCACTATTCGTGGCATCACTAGTTTATACCCTGTCGTTAAATTAAATAACAAGAAGGAAAGTGCTTGTCCAAAGTTTTTTTTGCGTACCATAGATTTCGAAACCACTGTTTGACGGTAGTTATACATTAAACTGTATTCATAATATGTATTATACTGGGGTATTTCACGTTACGTACTTATATCTAACAGTTGTGGGATTAAGGACAAAACTCATTTAGATGTGTTGTATATAAAATGTTACTTAATTATCACAGATCCTGTTTTCATTATATGAAAATATTTTCCCTGAATCTGAAATTCTATAGTCGGTACCTATGTTTCTGTGAATAAAACACAGCTATATTATTTTTACACGGTACAGTGTTCTGGTTATTTAGGAACATTATTTCAAAAACTGTTAAACACTTCGTTAACTCACGACAATAAGCCTCGTTATACAGTATTATCCCCCTAAACTACCGGTGGATAAGTTAGCGCTTTTCCTTCTGCACTTACCGCTTTCGCCGAGATTGATCCTTTTTAAAAAGTTCAAAATATATATGTCATCAGTAGTTTAGAAGTTTGAAAATGTAGAAAATAACGGGAAGTGTGAAAGATGGAAAATAGTAATGGTGCGGATGACGTCTGTTATGGCAAAGTCGAGAAACGGACGTTACAATGCATTATTTTATTACTCATGCGGGAAAAGTGGTATGTTTACGCACGCTGTTACGGTTGAAAAGTAGCTATTTTCATTTGCGTGCGGAAATTTTATTTGTCGCACTGAAATTATTGTTTGCCGCACGCAAATTCAGAGAAAAAAACAAAATAATAACGGTGTTAATGTCAACGAAACAAACTGTCATTTGAAGCAGATTTGAGGTTAAAATTTCCGATTATGGACTTTTATTCTTGACAATTTTAACTGAATTTTCAACTTTTCAATGATTTAATTTTAATTTTTATTACTTCTAATTTCGTTTTTTAATTCGTAATAAAATTTTAATTCAATTTAATTCGTAATAAAAAATAGTATGTGCAACTCGTGCGGCATCGTCGCACTAATTGCAGAATATACTATTATTATTCCATATGTAAATTTTTCGTCCGATATAGTGCGTATTACTAATTTAATAACTTACAAGTATAGCTATAGACTGCTAAACTCATAACCCTTCCTTTTGGCTTCGCCGTAGTCGGGTAAAAAAGGATCCTTATAATACGTTATTGGCATAAGTCAAACGTCGGCATTAACGCGAGTGAAGCCGTGTGTAAAGGCTAGTTATCAATAATAAACAGTATATGTTTCATTAAAACTAAAACGAGATAGAGAGTTTACATAATTTTATATGTAAATGAAATAGCACACAAAAGCGGTTAAATATTATACGCAAGAGTAGGGAGGAAATGGGGTGTAGGGAGTTTATGCTAAAAGGGATGTTGCATCGGGTGGGATTCAGGATGGCGGCGCCGGTGTTATTATGAAGTGAAATGACTGTACGTGGTAATAATAAATAGCTAAATCATATATCCTTTTGTAAAAGCACATGAAATTAACAACTCTGTAGAGAACATTGTTGTACCCGACTCTTGGTCATTATCATCATTATATTCCATTGTTGACGCCACATTAAAACAGGTTGCACCGCTACGTATGCGAGAGTGTTTTAAGTATTTAATATATTGCGAAATGTGAGTTGTGTTGAGTAACTTAGTATACTAACCGCAAGGCCTGCATCTTTTTCTCAACTGCATTTAATTAAAGCACCACAATAACTTTGTATTTATAATACTGTTTTAAAAACTTGTACCGTCACGTGTGCGAGTGTGTTTTAAGTATTTAATACATATTACGAAATGTGATCTGCGTTGAGAAATTTAGTGTTCTAACCGCAATAATGCGCATCATTTTAAACGCTTTTATTTAGCTTGACTTCGTAGATATATTTTTTTGTATCTTTATATCTTTACTTCAAATATTTCGACAGCTTTTTCAACTACCTACTTCCCGTTATGTATGTAGTTCTGATGACAATACAATATTATAATAACTAATTGACCGTTCTGACTTTCGTCTGGTTGCAAATCGCATTTTTAATAAAGAACACTAAAAACTTAAAAATAAAAAGAAGTAAAAACTTTTAAGTTAAACGCTTTTATTGTACAAACGATAATGTACAAAAAAACTATGGATAACAATATTTCATTTTAAGAAATACTATGTGAAATATTTAAATTTTAATTTGGAAAAGTAAATAAACCTTCCAACTTTCCTTGTTTCACTTTACAAATACAAACAGTTACAAACGAGTTAATCCCTAATATAAAATTCAGAAGCAGTTTCAAATTTTTTTTAATGTAGATGTGATAATAATCTTTGTAACGAACCGTTGCTTGACTCAGTCTTCTGGCCAATTACGAAACTCCTGGAAACAAATTAGCGTATTTTAATTTCAGTCTTACAAAAAGACACTGAATATACTAAAAAAGTTTCCACGAAACACCAAAACATGAGCACACTATTCTCGATGTATCTTTCGCAAACAACATTAGCATTCTCAGGAGATGATTTGAAGTTTTAATCAAGGAGATTAGTGTGGGGGAAAACGAACTGCCATGTATTTAGCATTGGCTGTCTGAGAGAAAATCGGTGGTATCACAGGCGGCGCTGCATGCGTCCTCGAACCTGCGCACAGCATAAAACGCGGCACTCTGCGCAGAACCACAAGCTCGCGACATGCGCAGATTTACGTTCGCTTGGTATACCGTCGTAGTTTCTCTCAAAGTCGCTGCACACGAGGCTGGAAACAGTGCTAGACTGCTTGGACTTCTGCTGGCCGGTGTAGACTGGGTACGAGGCTGGAAATGACGTCACTGCGGGCTCGTCTGCTAGCTCACAAGATAGATTTTAAAATTAGAACAGGGACTATTTTTCTCGCTAGGTCATTTGCTTGCTCTGAGCAAAAACCAATCAGGAAACAGTATCTTGTTACGTGGGCGACATGAACAAACCAACATGGCGTCGTTCTGCTCAGAGTCAGACAACGGACACGTTTTGATCTGTGTTTAGATTTGAACTGTCACTGCGCGCGCACCAGATTTATCCCCAAAACAAGCTTGAAAAGACGTCTCGTGTGAAGCGAGCACATAAAACCAGCGCTAGAAAACTAGTAGTCAAATCTAACAAGGAATCTAGCGGCAAATCCAGCCTCGTGTGCAGCGGCCTTTAGAGCTTGGAGTGCGGTTTGCTTCTCTCTAATTTCCTTCATTTTAATCACTGTCTGATGATGCTAACATGGTGAGCGAAACATAGAAAATGCTCTTGTTTTGGCAACCTTTTGAGTATTGATCAGTGTCTTCACATCAAAACTTCCATTAGCTTCTTCAAGAGAAAAAAAGCTAATGACAGTACGTCATTACCATGACACGAGTTTTCTCTTTAAATTTCAGACTAAATATTTTAAAAAAAATCAGTTGTTTTTTAGTCAACCCGACACAGACAGTCAAACAAAAATTATGAAAACGACTAATTCGTTCAAACGTATCCCAAAAACTGTTTCACTTTTATTTATTTATTTATGTCGTTTTTTTGGAATAGATGTATAAAACAGACAATGTTTTCCACCTACACTGCTGTGAAATTAAACGAAAAATATCCCATTTTTATACGACTTCAGAACAGTACTGCGTTTCAGATGAGTCTTACTAACTTACTTACTTTCTTAAATGCTCATAACTCTTGTTCTACCCAACGTAGAACAACAGTACATATGAACAAAAAAATTCAGTTACACTCAAGGAGTGTTTTTAAGTAGGTGTGACCTTGATTTGCCATTTTGCTTTGATACAAAGGCCATTTAAGAATTAAAAAATGTATAAATTCATCGTAGAACAGTGAAACGGTTACCGAATTCGGATAATTGCAAAAATACTGTACATAATTGTAACTGAAAATGGTGAAATAAAAATAATTTGAAAAAAGTATCTCATCAAAGGATAAAGTAATTATTAACAATCACCTTCTCTAGCCTATATTTAATTAGAATAAATCACTTTGACTATAATAAAGCAATAATAATTACGCCAACTTCTAAAAAAATTAGGGAAGGTGGTTATAAACCATTATTTAATCTTTTTCTGAGACAATTTGTGAAGTTATGTCAATTTTTAAAAATGTTTTTTTATTCTTTTCAATATTTAAAGAATCCACTATACATAAAAATTAAAAAGGGGCATCTGTAATCTGTTTACGTGTAAGTTAAGGCGCCAACATAAACCGATTTAGAAATTAATGTTTAAAATACACTGACTAATAGTTTAATGCCAATTCTCTATAATTAAAAATAAACAAAAATGGCGCTTGAACAGTGCGTGTTTATAAAGGAGAAGAAGAAGAAGAAGTCACTTTTGTGATACCCATCCACGTGCAATTTTACGTTCGTACGTGCCACACACGTTCAAGTTTTATTACACTAACTAAATAACGTTACGAATTGGACATCTGTGTTACGGCAGCCGCTTTTTATTATCGACTAGTTCGTACTCCATTTCTTTGAGTTAGTAGGTATATACGCGCTGGCGATTCTGACAAAACTGAACTTATTAAGGAGGTTGAGCCGTTTTACGAAGATAATGAAAAAAATCTGAAATAAAGCTTTTTTAATAGATTGTTTTATGACAAAATTTTCTGTTAAAATCCAAAATCATTAGGAGATTTATAAAGTTAAAAATTAAAAAAAACCTTTACATGTAGTGTTATGGAAAATATCTCAACCTAGCATGCAAACGGTACATTTTAATTTTTTGCAAATAACCAAATAATGTCAGCAGTTCCGAAAACTATCTATGTAAAGCATCGATGTCTTACGCATATTTTAATATTTTTTCCAATTTAATTAGGAGACTTTTAATCAATAAAAAAAATTATTAAACCTTAGCACTTTTCGATTATGGACTTTTATTATTGACAGATTTAACAATTTTAACTGAATTTTCTACTTTTTAATGATTTAATTTTAATTCTTATTACTTCTAATTTCTTTTTTTAAATATTTACTGCAAAAAATATGTAAAATAGAGATATTTACATAAATTTATTTTTTTTAACCTCACTTTGTACAAAAAATACAAAAGTTAGTCCATTAAGTATAAAGTACTGAAATAATTAATTAATATTAAAAAAAATTATTAATTTATGCCTTTATGACAATAATTTATTGGTATCATCGACTTATAAACTATAAAAGTTCCCATTTAGAATTCGACTTACTTTTGATTGGGACTGTAACGGATCAACCTCCTTAACAACAACTCGTTATAGTTTAATGAATTCTCCAAAAATGTATCACTTTGACCGATTGATTTAGTTATTACCATAGCGCACGGAGTGCGCCAGCCCAAAGTCTCGCAAAGCACTCTTTCTATATTTTTATACGAACCATTTCGAGCCCTTTTCGACCGTCCTGTATCTCCCAGACTAGTTACGCTATAGAAATGTATTTTTACAGGGAGGCCAAGGTTATTGTCAAGAAGCTGTATTCAGAATTTCATACGTCTAGGTCAGGGGTCGGCAACTTTTTGAGACGGAAGAGCCAAAAGTTACAATTTACAAAATTTCCCAGTTTTTAAAGAGCCACTAAACATTTTCGTTTCAGTATTATAGTATTTGCTTATATAGGTATAATATATATCCGAGGACAACACGTCTCGACGGGGGCGGCGGTGCGGGTGAGGCGCGAGTGGAAATGGCTGAGAGATAGACATGGTGCTCAATCATGGATCGATTTTTAAGGGTTTATATAATAAAATAACTATTTTTTGCGTGTAGAACTGGAGCCGCAGGTTGCCGACCCCTGGTGTAGGTGGAATAGTTTCCAAGAGATGAGTGTCCAAAAATTACGATTTCAGACACTCATTCATTGATTCATAGATCATCATAAAGGAGCTGTGGCCAACCTATAACCCGCGGGTCACCAAGTAACCCATTTAATACTTTCAAGTAATTCACTTCTTGAGTTCTACAAATGAAGTATAAATTATTATATCTAATATGTAAAAATGAATGTTCGTTCGCTATGATATAATGAAGTATGGCATATAACTAATATTATGTGTCTAGATAATATTTAAGTAGAATAAGTAAGAATATAACTTTTCAAAAAGCATTGAAATCCCATCAAAAACATACATGTGAAAAAAGGGGCCAAGTTCTTGTCAAAACTGCGTTTTGTTATCTTAAAAAAATAACTGAAATGTAGAAAATATGCCAAGTTCCTTGCCTACACGTTTTACAAGCCAAGCTTGAGACCCTTGAAAACTTGTCAAGTTTGGCGTGTAAATTTATAAATGTGTAGGTAAGGAACTTAGCATATTTTCTACATTTCAGTTATTTTTTTAAGATAACAAAACGCAGTTTCGACGAGAACTTGGCCCCTTTTTTCACAAATATTTTTTGACGTCTTATAAATTGATGAAACACTGGCTGCACGCACGAAAAAGTGTCACGTTCCGCCTGAGCCTGAGCGTGCAAGCGAGAGCGAGGTATAAGCGATAGAGAGGCACAATCGGCCCAAGCGTTGGCTTGTACGCATTTCTCTCTCTTCTCGCGTGACGTCAGAGAGTTCATCAATGTTTCTTTATGATGTTATCACGTAAAACTATCGTCCGTAAACCGACTTTACAGACAACCAATTTTTTGGTGAGATTAATAATAACCGTTAATATTATTTATAGTTACCAACTAGTGAGGGTCGCTTCTAGCGTGCGATCTATAATTGGCCGTCTCAAGTACGTGTATTATTTTTCCAATTTCATTCAATTAATTAAAATTTATCATTAACGTTCACGTGATTAAGCGCCCCTCTCCCCAAATTGTCACGCTTACGGCGGCCCTGCCAACTAATTTTACTGATCGTGGCTAGAGACTTTCTAAGCATTACGCTACGTGGATGGGCACCTTTATATACGCGAATTGATCTCGAGGCACGTGCTCGACCGATATAATTTTGTAACATAAAATCGCCTTCCTTCCAGGTGTGTCAAACGTTTTATTTATGTTACCAACTGTACTTTATTCATATTTATAGTACATTATTCTTTTATAATATATTGTCAGGCAGATTGCGCGTAGAGATTAATAAGCCGGGTTTAAATTTTACATTGATTTTGTGTCAAAAGCACAGAGAGTTATAAAGATAGGCTTGGTGGCACAAAAACGTTAGGTAACTAGGTAACTCAGACACTCGCTGGATGGTTACTGAGCAGTTTTGAAATGCAGTTTAAATCTTATAAAGTATTTGTGTCAAAGATTTTCATGTTACACAAAATAGAGTTACAAAAGGTTTGTTTAAGTGTACAGAAAAACTAGACAGTTGGATTATTTCCGTATTCAAGGCAAGATATAAGCCGCTTTGAAATGCAGTTTAAAGCTTACAAAGAATTTGTGTAAAATAAAGCTGCAAAAGATTGGTTTGAGAGCACTTTATTAGTACAAATTATATCAATTAAGCTCTGACTTATGGTTACAGATTATTACAATACACAGGATGGTTTATTTTAAGGAGATTGGATAGGCACTTTTGCGGGGTACGCGGTGCGGGAAAAACTCTATGTTCATACGCAGGTGCAAATCTTTGATTAACGTCTGATAAGAACTCTTCAAAAAATACACAGGTCTCCTAATTTTATATATGGTAAGAAAAAATTCGCAGATTTGTGGACAAAAGTTATATTTATAAATGTACGACGTTTCGTCTATAAATTTAGACTTTTTCAAGTACAAATTGAAAATTATTTAATATAACTTTTGTCGACAAACCTGCGAATTTTTTCTTATTATTATCGATGGACACGATATCTAATGTTTATATATGGTGTTTACAATAATATAATTTCGTTAGATTTATTTAGAGATTATACATTTCAACTTGGATAAAGGTATTGGAAACATTTGCTTTCACTTATTCGACTATTGGACAGTACAAGAGGGAAACACTCCCACCTACATACTTTTATCCCTGTCCTCAAGAGAACACAAGCGGAGAAGAGCAAGCACTGTTGCCATTTACTTGATGAGAATTTATGTAACTCACTAAATCGGGATTTTTGTGTTTTAATTAGTTTCTTATTACTAGTACAAGGAAAAGTTCCAGTTTTTTTCTATTAACTTTGAAAATGTAGGTATATTTCATCGTATAGTTATTTTTTAAATTAATCCTATCATGGCTTATATTTGATTTTATGAGTTTTCTGCTGTTTTATGTCACTATTTCATTGACTTCCATTTGATTGCATGTATATTAAAAATATATTTTAAATTTTATTTTTTTAACAATGAGATTGTTCCAAATTTGAGATATGATGTATGTCACTGAGAAGAACATATCTGTGAAGTTTTAACAAATTTTTATCATTTTGAATTTTTGACTCAGCCTCCTTAAAAATACCAGTCAAATAATTTCGAACAGTAACTGCAAAATGTTACCAAATTATGACAAATTATGGTACAGCAGATAGTTACGATGTCATGCGCCGACCTTCTTGAAATAAAACCGCAGTTACAATTAAAAATCAAAACTGATCTTCTTTCTCCCTATACACATTCTACAACTTTTGTATAAAATGTTTTTTTATAGATACCGTTTATGACTTTATGAGATATTTGACTGTGTTTCTTTTAATGGACCACCCTGTGTAATGCATATTATAGATAAAAATAAGAGATAAGCGGATCATCTGAATAAAAAAGCGATTTAAAGCCACCACATAGCAAATTCTACAAACATTTATTTATAATACGTGAAACGTACCTACTGGACATTGCAATTTACTTCAAAGGAATGTTGTCATTGTTAGAGTAATTAGAGCAAAAACCTCGGAAAAATGTATACAAACGATTCATTTCATTATAAATTGAATTTGACAATGCTGCAATAAAGTTCTAACATATTTTAATAAATTAACATTTGTTTGTAATTATCCCTCGCTAGAAAGTGGTTTGCTTTGTGCTTTTTCATTATAATAATTGTTTCTTGTTTTCGAGAAATTTCCCACAAATCCTAGATTTTCTTTAGTATTAAATGCACTATTTGTTGAGAGCTGCTTAACATAAATGTTCAATTTTCTAGAAATTAATTAGCGTATATGAGCGGGGAACTATATTTTTACATACGGTGGAATCTTATTTAATTTTTCAAGTTTACAACAAAAATACAAATTTCTAGCTAATTGGGCGACAGGACCGTTCAAATTTCAAAAATATTGACATTTTTAATATAAGTATTATCATAAATAAAATAACATTTCTTTGACCGCGTGAGTAACACGGATAATATATAGATAATCTGTTTTTCTTTAAAAATATTTCTAATTATCATATATACTAATACGGTAAGATTAAAGATGTTTGCCTCCCTTTTTAGAAAAAACCTCACAATTTCTCCACATAAATTATATATCATTTTACAGATAATTGCTTGCTCTACTGACATCGACAACTAAAAAATTTATTATTGCTTTTGTTTTTGTAAATTAATTAAAATACAGCAACGCTGAACAACGTCTGCCATCTAACGGCTTTAATTTTGAAACAGCGAGCAACGCTGAACAACGTCACAGCAATGCTGCATGATGCCATCTGGCTTAGCTCAACGCTTTTGCTACTTGCGCGTCTAAGTATATGACAATTCATAGAGAAGAGAGGTTTGACAATTTTAGTAAAATATTTCTTCGATCTGTCATCTGAACTTCACATTGTAATACAACAAAAAGAAGAACGTTATAGTGTGCAAAATTAGAAACGAATTGAATATCTGCAATCATATTTAAAAAATAATTTTGTGAAGTAATAATTATTTTATTTATTTAAGTGCGAATAATTCGCATAGGTCACACTAGTTGTTTACTTAATAGAAGTGACGAAGTACACAAAGAAATGCGATAGCAAAATTACACCTCGATTTTCAGTATTAGACAAATTTTATTCATTAAATATACAGTGCGAAAACCTCTTTGATCTATCTAAAGCTACGGCGCTGTAATTATTCAGCAGAATCAATAAAATGTGAATGGTATAAACTCTGTTTACAATCATCACTGGGTACTGCAAATTCTAGGATCTGGATATATTATTACCGTATAACTCGTACCTGAATAGGTTATATCAATACCTAATATAATATGCTATTGGAGAAATCAACCATCTCTGAATACATACTTATCTTTTCTATTTAATTCAACGTTGTCCGAGAACGACAGTCAGACAGGCATAACGCGTGTATTTAAATTTCTAGCTCACCCCTAAGTTCTAGGCAGGGGCAACAAGGGTTCGTATCTTGAGCTAATACAGGAGGGGGGTCTAGAAAGGTCGAAAAAATTCGCATTATATTACAAAAAAAACTGTACGTCTTTCAGCATTTTTTTGGGAACCTTTTCTAAAATACTGGGTGTTCAACTCCCCCCCCCCGAAATGCTTTAGCCAATCCACCGTTTTATACATACTACTAAATATTTTCGACTCTTTTTTCGGATCTGTGGATTCAACTTTTTCGGCATCCATCTGGAATGTAACAATGAAGGATGAATGACAGAAATGCTCCATCTCTCTCACTCATCTTTCATTGTTACACTTCATATCATATGCCGCTTTGGCGTTGATCGCAAGTCAGTACAAGGTTAAATAAGTTTTTTCGTAACTAACAATTACATTTACAAATAATAAGGATTCATGAAAGTGTTTGGTAAACTTGTCAAGTCAAGGAGTTATCGGTGTGGCGAGTGAAGTGGTCAAAAATAGTTTCTGCGGAATGGCCCACTACACTACTAGAAGCGCTGGACAGCTGTAACGCAGCAATGTTTCCCATGAATTCACAAGCTACTGTCAATACTCGTGACGCTACCTGTGTCGACGGCGACACCAGAGCGTACTTTTTCCTCGTTGAGGAGGCTAAAAACATTTTTGAGAAACAGCATGGGACAGTCACGACTGACTGGATTAGCCTTGATGAGTGTTCATCGTGATGTAGAGATCAGTCCAGAGATCGTTGTCACGTGCTTTCTTTCTAGTGACAATCCGCGTCGGTTGCCTTTTAATTAAATTTTTTGTTTATGTTAAATTATACTATATTAAGCATATATTATAATTTTACATAAATAAAGTTGTTATTTATTGTCTCTGGTTCAGAGCTCGAGCCCCCCCCCCCCCAAGTGAATTCCTGGCTACGGCCTTGGTGCTACCTGTTCAAAGCCTGACGCTGTTCGTACCCATTTTTCAGTGTAAAGTTCCTAAGATAATGCTTCAGGCAACCGTGAAAACCAAATCGAAATAGGTCCAGCTGTTTTCAAATTAACCTCATATAATAATAATAATATAGACAGACAAAAAAAGGAACGTTTCCTTTAAATAATAAGAAAAATATAAGGTTCACTGCGCTATAGTATTAAACGACAGTATTATAAAATATAAGATGAACTGCTTTGATCCAACGGAAAGACAAAACTCCAAAGGCACTGAACTGGATATATTATGTACTTAGCATTCGACACGATAAAATAAAAACAAAGAAAGTTGGAAAATCTTTTGAAAATATAAAATAGAAGCCCTTTCTATAAAATGGATTTTAAGCGTGAATCGATAACAAACGCCGCGAAGACTTTAACTCCATTGAACAGTTTTATTTACAAAGTAAAATTTACGAAAATAAGAACGTGTTCCTTCAAAAACTTTTAAATAAGTCGATAATAATTTTTGCCATTAAAATTTGTTATTACATAAAGCAGTTATCGCTGTAAGTATGATGAAATTCGACCATTTAGATATAATTTTTGAGTTTCTCGATTCTTTATAAAATTTAATAAGGTCGTGGCTAATTATGCATGAGGCATAGAAGCCAAAAATCAATATATTAAAAAAAAAAATAATAAAATATTTGCGCAATTCATTTCGATACTTCAGTTAAGGAGGGTTGAGATCGATTCAGCATCTAGAGAAACTTTTAAAAAATCTACTGTCTTTTGCAGGGTGACAACTCCTATCCACGAAATTTTTACATAAAAAAAATGTTGATGACCTGTTTTATTTTTAATAATCATTTCAGTGTACCTCTTACAGAATCGTAAATTGACAAAAAAAATATTTCTTTCAATAAAAAATATATGTTTTTTACGAAATTAATAATTAAATTAGTTAGTATACGAAGACAATGCAACAGAGCTTGACAGCGTATACAAACTTTTTCTATTTACTATGGTTATTTTATTACAAATGTTGTAATGTTTATTACTAGCTGACGCTGGGAATTCATGGAAAAATGTGAGTTTACATATATTGGAAATAAATATAGAAGTTTTGTAACTATAGTTAATTAAAATGGAAAAAAATAATATAAAAAAAAAAAAATATCGGAAGGGAAAATTATTGACGGATGCAGTTCATAATAAACGACTGAAACATTGTTGCAATATTTCTCTAATTTTCGACACAAATGACGCCATGATGTGCTTTGACATCTGTTTTTGCCTATAATTAAACAACTAAGTAGTAAAATAACTTAAAAAATGGACGAATTTGTTAAGAAATGTTATAATACTAAACGGGAAATTTTAATCAGGTGAAAAGACCACAGCCAATTTGTTTTGACTATTTATTCATATATATGAATAAATATATATGAATAAATAGTCAAAACAAATTGGCTGTGGTCTTTTCACCTGATTAAAATTTCCCGTTTATTATTTATAAGACCTGAAGAATTTTACAGTTATGTATAATATTAAGTACTAAAAGTTTCGTTATAATAGTGATATTTTGATAAAAGCTACAGTATTAAATAAAAAACATATCCATTTAATCCTGTGTAAAAAGGCCGAATTTATTTCTCGAAAGCGGTGCAGTGAATCAAGTTGAAATTTTGACAGTGAACATCTTTTTTGTTCATCTTTCGGTGATAAAAATTTCAAAATGTTGGTATTATTTTGAAATCGGTCTCGAACCTCCTTAAACATTTTGTGAGTTTAAGTTCTGCATATACCTCTATATATGCATTTGATTTAGTATTTTTAAAATACCTCTTGCCTGTCTTTATAAGAATGCTTAAAAAGACCGGATATTTCTGGAAAAGCCCGGATGGATGTAGCTCCAACCTGAACATTTTTGTCTTCCGTAGTCTGTTCTTTAAAATTTATTAGACGTTTTATTGTTAAAATTCTTTAGTCTAATATCGTTCATTATCTAAGACAACAATCGAGATATTTTTTCCAGTTTAGTTCCATTCACGTCTCGACTACTGAAACAAATTGAATACTTGACCCTATATAACCCTTATCCTCGTTTAATTAAGGTTATGCTGTTCATAGGATTTCAATGAAACCTACATCTACGTTAACTGAAGGGTAAGAGTGTAAAGCAGAACGCGTATTGAACGATCCGGTACGGTACGGAACTGAAGTTTGTTCCGTACCGTTCCAGGCTGAAGCGAGTCAAGGTTTAGGCATCCAAACTGTTTACTGGTTTTCTAAATGGACGTGCATGAACTACGCACTTTCTTAATCTTTTAATGAGGGTTCGTTTTATTACCTGTAAGTAATACTTAACATGAATTCCGCACTAGTCCAATTGCTGGTATTTACAAAAAAAAAATTATTAATCCCTTTTCTTAATTGATTTATCTTCGCATTGTCAGGTAGATGCGTATTTGCTTTTGATGGAAAGTACATTTTTCAATTGTTCTTCAGATTTGTTTTGTGGAGGTGCTTGTAGTGAAGTCTTGCTAAAGTTACTCTAGCGTCTGATATTCATTATGAATCCCGTTTTTGAGTATAGTGAAAGAGAAAACGAAGTTTTGGTTTTGGAAGGTGTAAAGTTTTCCTTTTCGAAGGTTTTAAAAAATAGCGAGTCGTTTTGGCGCTGTGCTTTTAAAACTTGCAGAGCTGTTAAGTTTTATTTTTCTTTCCTTTGATCATACATAATTATTATTATAATTGCCTGGTGCTCAGTTCGTGTACTGTGAATTTTTATGGTGTTTTGTACAGTGCGCAGTTCGTGTAATAAAGATTAGGAGCCAGGTATACAGTGCGCAGTTCGAGGCCGTCGTTCTAAATAGGTAACAAAAATTAAAGAGCACACTAAATGCATATACAAAACTGAAAATATGTTTATATATATATTTATTTTAATATCTCTGAAGCGCCGGCCTTGGGGTAGAGCGAGAGGAGCGGTCGCAAGGGGCGCCAAAATGCCAAATGCGAAAAACTGTTTATTTTAACTATCTTATTACAATGCCTACATAGGTAACAGATTTTATTATTTAGGGACTGATTGAAATCAACACCAACTACTAATTTAAATATAAAAGGGGTAGGAACTTTACGTTAAAGAAGAAGAAGTGTAATATAATTAGAGCTACTTAATTGAATTGAAATACAATAAGTGTTGATTTATACAATAGATTTTATAAAAAGTTGTTAATTATTATTTATTTAACATAGACTGAAATACAATTTTTTATGCGATGTGAAAGCGCTGAGCAAAGGAAGCCGAAAGACAATCTCGCTCTACCCTGATCGAGGGCTATGACCGGCGCTGTCTTGAAATCAATTAGGATATGTAAGCCTTGAATATTAATCTTTTTTTTTAAATTGTAGTTTACAACGAAAGATAATTTTTCAAAGAGGTTTGTGCAAAGTTTTTTCAAAATAATTTAATATAAAAAAATCTGTTAAAAAGAGATTTTTTTTCGGGCTAAAATGAAGTTAGAAAGCAATAAGTCCAGATGTACGGTAATACCGAGACGTAATATAAATGAACATTTTCTAAGTAGGTGGTGCTTGTGGCTTTCTGTTAGTAAATTGTTAAATGTTCTGTAATAAAACTACCAAATACCAACGAACTTGACCTAATTTTGTTAAGTGGTAATTCAATGTATCTATGTAGCAGTGGTTTTCAATAATTTGCTGAATACCACACCACATTATCAAGCTTATAAATAATTTAGAAATTATGAAACTATTAGTTTTTGGAATTATGTACTTGAATTGAGTGCCCGAGCTTAGTACTTCACTATATTTGCAGATACTTCATAATAATTAATAATCCTTTACAAGATATTTTAATAATACCTGACTAATATAGTTACTTAAAAGTTATCCTCGGAATCTCAATGGTCAAACTGCTGTTATTTATTAGGATCAGAGATATTTTGCGTTGCATATTAAATCTATAAATTAGGGATTATGAAAAAGTTAGTTTTTGGAATGTGTTCTTGAATCAAGTGTGAGTTATACTGAATAACCCTTCCATACTCAAGCAATACGTGACTATTACTTACTTACAAAGTTATTCTCGGAATTTCAGTGCTCAATGAGTATCGTTTATTAATATGTGTTATATTGTTAAGTCGCATGCATTGCGTGTGCCTTTCCCATTTTAAATTAGAAAATGTCAAAGTGACACCCTATAGGTACTCATTTATTTATTTTTTTATCTTTGTAATGTTGTGAGCATGATAATTCGACAAAAATGTTAAATAAATTGATTTTAACACGTTCTTTCGTCATTCTAAGAATACATCTTTTCATCATAGTAAGTATTTAAAAAAACATGCGTGAGACTGTCACGCGTTAAAAGTGAAACTTCTTAGGTTTTAGCATTTACTGGCGAATATTGCATTATGTTCTATTTTTAAACAAAATTGAAATAAATTATTCAAATCTTTGATTAACGTCTGATTAGAACTCTTCAATAAATAAAATTATTGACCAATTTTATATAAAGCGAATTAGAAATTAAATATTAATTATTTTTTATATTTTTTAGATCAGTTCGGAAGAAGGTCCAAATCCGGATTGAAACGTTAATGTATTAATTATATTTTTTGTTAATATATTGTCTGAAAAATTGGTCGATAATTTTATTTAATGAAATAAATTATTATTAATAGAACTTACAATACAGGAAAAACTTATATTATGTCGAAATGTCAGATGTACACAATAGAGCAGAGGTTCTCAGACTTTTGTTCTCATAAACCACTTTCAAAATTTAGCTAGTTCCGGTGGACATTTCTACCATATTCCCAAAACTCAACAAAAAATGTGAAGATTAGATCAAACTATGGAAATTTCCGTTGCGGCTGAGTTCTAGCCACGAATGGGGAGTTTTCTAAATGAAATAAGCGAGAATTGATTGGTTAATTAATTAATTGATTGTGCTGTGAGTGGATGTCAAAAAAGTAAAGTTGGCCAATAAAAAAAGTGATTCCATCCAACTACAAGGAACTCATCAATTCTCACTTCATATGGAAAACTCCCCATTTGGAGTGGTAACCTGAATATGGAATACAAGTAACAGTCGCTGATCTTAAAATATTATCTGCCTACATAGGTAAAGTCAAGTCAACATTTTAGTTCTTCACTATCAAAAGCAGATAAATTTTGATGGACCCTCGCTTACGAATTGTGAACCCCCATTTTTTTGTCACGCCAACGTAGACCCCCGTTGAGTCTACCGTGGTCCCCTCACTTTGGGAACTAAGACAATAGAGTAATCGACTGCATGCAAAGGGGTTAATTCTTTAAACTATGACTATATCTCGCACGCAAAAGCCGAGTTCGCGTGGGACAACGTATACGAGACATTATAGCTTAATTTGAAGAATAGCCACCCAGAGATGTTCTTTGTAACCAATACATGCAACGCGACAACAGACGAAACTCGACGACAATAGACGAGGCTCACTATGCTATGACGCATATGACAGAGAGAGTATAAACGATTCTCCCACTCTTTCCTTTCAACTGTCGGTTGAAGTCGGAGAATGGGAAGCGTTTCACTTTTCGTCTGATTTAGGCCAAATTATTCTTTTAGCGCGCCTAAGGAAGTTTCACTTCAAAAAAAATTGGTTGTCTGTAAAGTCGGTTTACGGACGATAGTTTTACGTGATAACGTCATAAAGAAACATTGATGAACTCTCTGACGTCACGCGAGAAGAGAGAGAAATGCGTACAAGCCGACGCTTGGGCCGACCGTGCCTATCTATCGCTTATACCGCGCTCTCGCTTGCACGCTCAGGCTCAGGCGGAACGTGACACTTTTTCGTGCGTGCAGCCGGTGTTTCATCAATTTATAAGACGTTATCACGTCAAAATACAAACGTTAGGAGTTCAATTGATTCCATTAGCCTGACACCAACCTTGACACCGATTGTTATTTCGAAAAGCTTCTTTGATAATATTAAATATACTAAATGTTTTTCTTGTAACCTGGGAAAATACGTCCGAAGAATGTTCTCGACACTGCATTTTCTCTATAAGACGTTCTTTTCTAGACCTAGTAAAAAAAATAAGGAGATGCTCTTTACTTAAATAGGTCCGAAATTAGAAAGCACGCCACTGGATGAATGCTGCTTGATGCTATGTATCATTCCTTTAAGTAGGCTGCGTAATAAAAGCAATAATTTTTACACTGCACTTTCCAGAGACTTCCTTAACTAATCGTTATTTATTGTTGGCCCCCGAGCTTTCGTTTCAGCTCTAAGTGACTCCACTACTAATGGATCACTCTGTATTAAATCAACATTTAGTATTTTTGTGCTAGATAATATTTATTATAATATACCAGGCATTAATTGCAGGATTTAGTAAAGTTTATTTGAGCGATATAACTACTTTATTAATGTTTTTTTTATGCTACGACCAGCTGTGAACTTAACAGGAAGATAAATGAATGAATTATAGTACCTATCTAATTCAAGTTAAAATGTTAGACATCAAACGGCTTATAAATTAAATAAAAAATGTTATTGAATTATATTAAGGTCCTTAACCTACTACCGTATTAGTAGACACAGATAGATATAGTTCAAACATGGCTGACAATTAGTAATTTGACTGTTGTTTCGACAATTTTTAAGTAATATTGCCTGAGAACTCTACACGTGAAAGTTTTCTGATTATCTAAAAGAATAAAACTTTCGAATTATCAGTTTTTTAAAATTTTGTCTGCGGTCAATTTAGTTCAATTCCCCCCTATCAAACAACATCCTGGTCCCCCCTCCTCCCAAAGAAAACACGAACACAATCTTGAAATTAAAGAAAACATGCTAATTGTAAACAAGAAATAACAAATAGTTTGATAATTCAATTTTACACAATTAAGAGTGACAACATTTTAATCACATATTATACAACTTTGATGTCTAAACGGACTTTCTACTTAAACGTAATTATTTAACGAGCTTTAGTGTTAAATATTTTCACATATTTTCAAAGAACGTTCTTAATGCCTGAAACAATTTGCTAAAGACTGGAACAAACAAGGACATAATATAAAAAAGCACACTGGTCGCGATGCCAAACCCTGCCGGGAAAATAGTGCATTTGCTAATACAATGTGTTATTTGAATGTATAAATACTTAAATTTATTTTTAATATAAAAATTCATCAAAAATATATAAATATATGTATATAATTCTCGTGTCACAATTTTGGCCGCGCTAATCTCCGAAGCCACAGTAACGATTTTAATGAAATTTTGTAAATGTGACTTGCTTGGTGCAACTTACGCCATAGGATAGTTTCTATTAAATATTTTGTACAAAATTACGGTATTTTCTCAAAAAAAAAATGTCTTAGTACCAAGTAGCGACATCTGTTAAAAATTCGCTCAAAACTATTAGTTCAGAAGCAAATCTGGTAAAATTTGATCAAAGCTATTAGTTCAGACGCCGACTCGCAAGCGAAATACATTTTGCAGAATTATGTCTATCGCACTCGGGTGAAACCGGGACGGACCGCTAGTAATATATATAATTCGGACCATTTCAAGAGCTGTATCCAGGACATTTTTATAATATATTTTTAGATGGAAAGATTTATTTTTCGCGCAGCTATATACAAAATCCGTACTTCACACAAATGATTCAATAATAAAATAAATACAGCAATAATTTGGGCATTGTTATAATAAATAGCCATTTTCAAAAACTGCACTAATTTCTTTGAAATGTTGTGATACGTATAGAAATTTTATGGTCCAACTCTTAACTTCCATCTACCGTCAATAGTGTATCTGTTGTTATACTATGTATAGGAAAAAAAACACTAATAAAAGATTAATTACATTGAATTGAAAAGATCAAAGCGATATTTTTTATATGAAAAAATACAATTTTAAACCACGCTTAAGGGTGAAATATTAAATTAGTTAAATATGTACAAACATAAAATGTCACGGGGAGGACAAAATAAATTGTTATTTAAAAAAAAGCAATCATCTTGTATGTAAATTTAATCAAAGTTGAACAAAAGTGCCAGTCAGCAAATAAAAAAGCGCGTTTCTTTCAACTGGATTACGAATTTCTCTGTACTGAATCTTTTTCTATATTTTGATGTTTTTTTATGTTATTTGCGATGTTTCTGTATTGCAGTAGTCACTATAAATTAATATAACCGAATTCAACTACTCTGTGAATAAAACCGTAACTTTGTATCAGAATATTTGCACGGAATTTTTCATCGCATTTTTATTATGAACAAAAATATACGCCAATAAAAATTTTGTTTTATTTAAAAAAAAAAGATACAACAAGAAACTCGATTGCACAAAAATGAAACTAATAACTAAAAAGAACAAAACAAGGCGGTAAACCTAAACATGCAGCGGGTGGGGGCCTATTTGTCTCTGGTTTTTTAATGGGTAATTTAAGAATTATAGAGGTGTTTTCGTAATAATTTTTTATCGAATTTTTAGGATGTATCCCTAGTAATTGATACGTCATTAAAATAAAATTGGTTGTCTGTAAAGTCGGTTTACGGATGATAGTTTTACGTGATAACGTATTCCGCTCGAATATCATATTTAATAATCACACACAGAGTCAGGCGGAACGTTACACTTTTTCGTGCATGCAGCCGGTGTTTCATCTTTTTATACTGACGTGATTCATCAATTTATAAGACGTTATCACGTCAAAAAAATCAAATTACAATATGAAAAAAACAGTAATTAGGTGAGTAAAAATTGGGTTCGCAATAAATTGAACATAAGTAGTTCGTAAGATAGAAACAACTATATTTAATGTTATTTAGCGAAATTACGTCTTCACAAAAATCTAAATTTTATCGAAGCAAGGCGTGACATTTCAATAATACAGGCCTGCAAAATATCTTCATTTCCAACGAGTCGTTCTTTAGATTTTATAGGTTTACATTAACAACCCGAATCAGTTATTATTAAGATATAATTCAATCATGCTCCACCAACAAGTGCCAAATGAATAATTAATTAATCAGTCCATACTATTTTAAGGTATTTACACTTTAAAGTCTTGTTCTTGATCGTTTGGTATAAAAATTCTATGCATATACTGGTACTGTAAGTTTTTAATGAAATTTCGACTTAGGTAGTGCAATTTATATGATACCTAGAACGAATAAGCTGTTTTAATAAAAGGTTGCCAATTAAATTTCATACTATTGTTTTCATGAACGAAATAATTGAAACAAAATGGACACCCGAAAAAAGTTGTGGAGTAGAACCAAGTTTAACAAAGCTGATTTTTTTTAAATTTAATTTTATGAATATTTGATACAACTAAGTGCTTAATTTATTTTCTTCCTGTCAAATAACTATTACTATTCGAAAATCGAAACTAATAACAATTATATTGCGCTTATTTATGATGCCTAGATCGCAGTAGCCAATTAAATTCCACAGTTTTTTTTATGAACGAAATAATTGAAACAAAATTAACTAACAGGAAAATGTGTGGAGTAGAACCAAGTTTAACAAAGCTGATTGTTTTTAATTTAATTTTATGAATATTTGATACAACTAAGTGCTTAATTTATTTTCTTCCTGTCAAATAACTACTACTATTCGAAAATCGAAACTAAAAACAATTATATTGCCCTTATATGATGCCTAGATCGCAGTAGGCAATTAAATTCCACAATCTTTTTTCATGAACGAAATAATTGAAACAAAATTAACTAACAGGAAAATGTGCGGAGTAGAACCAAGTTTTACAAAGCTGATTGTTTTTTAATTTAATTTTATGAATATTTAATACAACTAAGTGCTTAATTTATTTTCTTCCTGTCAAATAACTACTACTATTCGAAAATCGAAACTAATAACAATTATATTGCCCTTATATGATGCCTAGATCGCAGTAGCCAATTAAATTCCACAATCTTTTTTCATGAACGAAATAATTGAAACAAAATTAACTGACGGGAAAATGTGTGGAGTAGAAAAACTTCACAAAGCAAATTGTTTTTTAATTTAATTTTTTTCATGACATTTTAGTGCACACAGCTAAGCACTCCATTTAATTTATTTTCTTTATATATAACTATTGCTTCCCGGAAATCGCTAATAAAAAACTTAATATAGTGTTTATATGATATCTAGACCGTAGTAGCCGTTTTAATTAAACTGCACCATTCCAGAGTCTATTTTCATGGATGAAATAATTGAAACAAAATTAACGTCCGGGAAAATGTGTGAAATTATAGAGTTAAACTAATAAATCATGAGATTTGAGAAATATTTTATTTACTGTATTATTATTACAACGGCTAATAATAATCATCACGATTAAATTCCAGTATGCAGCATATTTTTTCACTGAATTAGTGAAAGCATAATATTAAACGATTATCGTCATAATATTTTTAGAAGGTTTATATATAAGAAAAAAATTCAAATCTTTGATTAACGTCTGAATAGAACTCTTCAAGTAAATAAAATTGTCGACCAATTTTTCTCAGACCATATTATATGGTCTGAGAAAAATTGGTCGACAATTTTATTTACTTTAATAAGAAAAAAATGTCACTGTCGGGACTTGAACCCTTCCAAAACAACCAATTTCGCGTTGATTTGGTTGTTTCGGGTTCAAGTCCCGACAGTGACATTTTAAATTTTTCTTATATATAAGCCCTCTAAAAATATTATGACGATAATCGTTTTCACTAATTCAGTGAAAAAATATGCTGTATACTGGAATTTAATCGTAATGATTATTAGAAGATTAAAGGATGAAACCTGGTGGCATAGAATCAGTGAAATTGCAAATACTGAAGATGTTATTGCATTTTATTTTCTGACGTTTCGGCAAACTTTATGCCATCTTCGGAGAATCAATGCTGTCTTTTTTTCCGTATTATTGTTATGCAAAAGATAAAATAAAAAATGTCATCAACGAATATTAAAATTACTATTTTTAAAAACGACTAATTTTACTGAAAAATATATAAAAGTGTTAACAGTAACTTGTTTAAAATTATTATTATAAAAAATTAAATTATTATTACATATAAACAAGTTACTGTTAACACTTTTATTTATGTTTCAGTAAAATTGGTCGTTTTTAAAAATAGTAATTTTAATTTTCGTTGACGACATTTTTTATTTTATCTTTTGCATATAACAATGATACGGAAAAAAAAGACAGCACTGATTCTCCGAAGATGGCATAAAGATTGCCGAAATGTGAGAAAATAAAATGCAATAACATATTCAGTATTTGCAATTTCATTGATCCTATGCCACCAGGTTTCATCCTTTAATCTTCTAATATTTCTAATCCATCATCATCACTCTAAATTATTAGAGTTATTTTTAGTGTAATGATTATTATTAGCCATTGTAAGTAGAGTTAAGTTTGACAAAGCAGATTGGTTTTCGATTTAATTTTTAGTGCATAAGACTAAGTACTTCGCTTAAGTTATTTTCCTCATATCAAATAATTATTGCTTGTCGGAATAATAAGTTTTAAGAGGTATTAACAATAATTGATGTTTCCGATTTCACCTGCCGGTTTCATATATGGTTTCTAACTGCGCAATACGTGCAGTCACTAAAGACTTCAAAGCATAAATCACCAACATCAAAAGGATATAGTTATTAAAATTAATGCCAATTATAGAATGCAGTAATACTCGAAGTTAGCATAACTTATAAACGTCGTTATCATTCGATACACTAATAAGTTAAATTAGTATAGCGTTGACACACAAAAAGCTCTTTTTAATTTTTCAGAAACTTTAAACACTCTGCTTTTAAACTAAAAGAGATACAAGAATCCTAACGTGTCCATTGTAGCCAGCGTACTATGTTGATGAATTTTGACGATGGTAATGATGATTATAATAATAATAATAATTTTAACGCCCAATAATTAGGTCCATTTATTAATTTGTCGGTTTTGTAAAGAGGCACCCTAATGTCTTTATTACTCCGGGTAGTATATGAGTGTATTTCATCAACTGTCTGGAAGGTGTTAAGGTTGTTTTTGACATATAGTAAATTACTGAAAACATATAAGGATGGAAGTGACATGATTTTTAATTTTTTAAATATTGGTTTGCAGTGTGCAAGTCTGTATGATTGGTATATAATTCGAACGGCTCGTTTTTGAAGTTTGAACACTCTTATTGCCTCCGAGGCATTCCCCCAAAGAATAATTCCATATTGCATTACTGAGTGGAAGAGACCATAATAGATTTTTTGATTGATGAAGATGAAATCCAATTTTAATATAAATAAGCTTTTGATTAAATTAATATAATATAAATAAAGCTTTCTTTCGGAGTCATGAAAATACTGTATTGTCATTGCAACTACATATGCATGTAAAGTTTCCAGACGGAGAAGTGGGTCAAAATAGTATTAACCAGATTTGATCATAGCTAACAAAGCGAAGTTAATAAAAAGCTGGAAGAATCGTACTTTCGATGTAAACAAACCAAGTGTTATTGAACAGATATTACCAGTAAAGTGTCTAAAGTTCAAACTACAATTTTCATCCTTCTAAAAGGTCATTAAGTTCGGAACAGGTCGTATACAAATTTTAACAATCAAAGCGCCTTTTCCCTATGTAGGTAAAATAAAAGTTTTGTTTCTGTATTCTCTGCAACTGACAGCAATCAGTGGTAATACAGTTCCTGCCCGAAGTATTTTTACAAAACAAAAAGTATTAAATTCGAAAATTCGGTTCCAGCGAACTATATACATGCATATCACTTCTATTATATACAAAAGTATACAGACTGTCCCGCAAATAACGCCGATGATTTTTTTGGGAATATTCTTTGTCAAATTTTATCGATTTTTCTCCTAAGTATCAATTTATTGATTTGTTATATTTTACATATTTTTAAACGGTTTTATAAGGCCTAGTTTATATGAGAGGCGTTCAACGCGCGTTGGCCCAACGCGCGTTTACAGTTTCTATACAATTGTATAGGACTGTTTATATGATAACGCGCGTTCAACGCGCCACCAACGCGCGTTATCATATAAACTAGGCCTTAAGATATCAATAACGCCGCTCTATGTCAGATAAATATTTATATAAAAAAATGGTCAAGTGCGAGCTGAACTCGCGTGAAGAGGGTTTCATACCATAAAAGTAAAATATAAAACTCGGATGCGTAAAAAAGACTAAAAGGAAGAAAATAAAAAAATATTTTTTTAATAAAACAAGAATTCCGACAGCACAAAAATGAAATGTATAACTAAAAAGAGGAAAAATGATCGGAAAATCTCAACATGCAGCGGATTCAAAAATAAAAGAAAGAGGCAGATAGGTCTCCACCTTCTGCATCTTGAGATTTTCCGACTTGCTTTGCTTTCCTTTCTTTAGTTAATTTCATATTTATGAAGCCGGGTTTTTTGTGTTTTTCAAATAATTCTTTTACTTTTCTTACAAACTATTCGTTTTAAAAATTATAAAAAAAATATTTTTTTATAAATATATATAAGGAAACCGTGACTGACTGACCGACTGACTGACTGATATATCAACGCACAGCTCAAACCACTTGACGGATTGGGCTGAAATTTGGAACACAGATAATTATGACGTAGGCATCCGCTAAAAACAGATTTTTGTACATTCAATCCCTAAAAGGGTATAACAGGGGTTCAAAATTCACATAAAGAATCAACGCACAGCTCAAATAACTGGCCGAATTGGGCTGAAATTTGGCACACATAGTTATTATGACGTAGGCATCCGCTAAGAACAGATTTGTGAAAATTCAACCCGTAAAAGGGTGTAACGGGGGTTCAAAATTTGCATGGAGAAATCATATAATATAGATGTAATCAATTCTTGTCTCAACAAATAAATAAACACGCGTTTCATGCTTTTTAAAAACAAGGGTGAAAAGAAGTAAATAGTCTAAAAATCAACATGGATGTCATTTTCAAGGTTTGTCAGAACGTTGATCACGCGAATGTCATCAATTTTGAAATTAATTAAGGGGGGGGGGGGGGTCTACGTCGAGAAAGGAGTAACTATGCCAAATAATGGGAATGCATCCGGGTTTCGTCTCAATCGCGTGCCAAGTCGCAGGTAACGGCTAGTTAGTAATATAAAACGCATAAACATTCTCTATCACGAATATAAACGCTTTACATGCGAGGCTATGCTTTTAACGAAACTTTCGTTAAAGACTCAATTTGGCAATATATAATACCTTTAGGTATACGTCTACCATCAGTATGTATCCAAAATATAATATCACAGTGCCTAGAGGCTACACTTCACAGATATACTATAGTTAGTTCAACCACAATTGCATTTTTAATAATCACTTAAATTACTAAAAAGCACATTATTTAACAGTAAACAAGCCGTATTTATTAGACGTTTTTTGTTCGTTCATTGTCCAACTTCGTGTCGTAATAGTGGAACGTGACATGCGGCCTAAAAGCTTCAATAATTTTTCACTACCTATATTCGTGAAAACTGTATGAAAATCGATTGAGCGGTTTCGGAGTTTTTCGCGTTCGGACAAACAAATATGCGACCGACATAGCTAAGGTTATCAGTAATGTAACAAAACTGTTCTTTCAGTGGCAGAGAATATTTATTTACACTTAAAAAAACATTAACAAACAGATAAACAAACAAAACTAAAAGTACTTCTCTTGAAAAAATAAAACAAAACAATACCGTAACAGAAAAATAACTAAGTAATAAAATAAGAGTTCAAAGTCGGTAGTAGTTCTCTACACGTCACTGCTAAAAGTCCATAAGCACAAAACACTTCACTACTAAAAGTCCATATACACGAAACACTATAACACGACTGAATTGGTATATACACAAAATTTATCTTCGCATTATGATGTAAATTTATATCTGCACTTAATGGTTTAATAACCACACAGCTATATTTATTTCGTAATCCACGCCACCGCGTCCAAATCGCGTCTCCCCTACTCACTGTAGGTGCATTCTATTTCTACCCTCTGCCGCCTCGTGGGTCAAACATTTTCGCGACGATTTCTTTCTATGCAATTCAGCTGGCCTTATTTGTGTTCCAAACCCGTCGATGCCGGCATCTAGTTCTTCAAGCAATACAAAGAAGTTTGGCTTCCCGCTTGTACAACAAAGCCTCATGCCGCCGTTCTGTGTGCAATTGTTAGACCGACACCGAGACGGAAGCCAAGGCTGGGACAGTATGTATTTGAGATTAATTATAAACACGGGCGGCTAAAAATAGAAAATATGGAGATATATTGCAATACAGCGTGGTCATTGGATAAACAATAGCTCGTAAATACTTAGAACAGTTCGATACAGAACTTTAATTTTCTTCTACACTTATAATACACTGCCGCCCCGGATTCACTCAGGTGCAAAACTGTATGATTTATTAATACATTGTCTCTCTCTCTGAAAATATATATTATACCCACCCACGTAACAACTCACACCCATAGTATATGTGATGGTAGTTGAAAAATCCGTTTTGGATAGTATTTGTATAATCCGTCAAGAAAGGAGTAACTATGTCAAATTTCAAGTTAATCGGGCATATAGTCAATCAGTGGTATTTCGCTTGTATATAGATAGAGGAATATTAATTTATTGTGTAGCACAAAAAACAGGATATAATAAGTCATACAAAAATACACTACGAAACAATTTAAAAATACAAATCTACAATAATTTGTTTTACATTTTAAAAACACGAATATAAATATTAAATAAACATCCATACAAAATACTGGATGAAAGATCATTATTTTAAAATTTATATTTTTTATATCAGCTCATTAACTGAATATGGTGCTTAATATTGTTAAGGAAAGTGCAAGATTTTAAGGGTGTAAAATTTTCACAAAAATACGCTAGAAACACTTGACAAACGCAAGCTGAAATTTTTGTTTAAAGATATAACGAAAGTACCTAATGTTTATAAATTAACATTCATAGAATAATATGTGATTTGTTGTTTCGTTGCTGTGATTATACTGTTTAACGAGCTAAACGGTGCGAACTTGGATATAAGAAGTTAAGCTTCAATAATTTGTTATCGTTGGGTTGTGTGATAGTTCCATATTCGATTAAAGGGTAGTATATTGTTGGTTGTGGGTGAGAAAGGAGGTAAAAGATACGGAGAGAGATGACATTGATCGACAAGTCACTAGTCAGTAGCAGTCAGTGAGTCAGTGGAAGAACCTATCTATCTGAAGTCATTACAGCACCGCGGTTTGTCCCTATCAGCTCTGCCATAGAGAAACATTGGCTGGCTGTCAAATGTCCATCTCTTACCACTTACCCCTACACCTAATTATACCGGATGCAATAGAAAACGCGGTCAAATAAAGAATACAATTTAACCTACAATCTAATACAGAAATAAATGAACCAGATACTTTTTTCGGTTCATTGACCTTAAAGTCCATAACTTTTCTGTCATTTTAACTGTATCTTTACTCCATCTTTTTAATTGCCTCTCTCTTTTTCTTCCTTCTTTTTTTTCTCGGCAATTTTTTGTACTCATTTGTTGTTCGAATAACATGTCCATTTAAGGTTTTTCCAGTCGTTTCACTCAATTATTTAACATGCCTTCATTGTAATTTTTATTATTTTTCTCTTATTTTATCCATTTTTAACGACATTAATGGTAGGTTTCTGATACGATTTAAGTTTTAAATACAGATTTTTTGTTATCAGCTAATTAATATAGTTGAAACCGATGACATATTAAAAACTAGATTTAAACCTGAATGTCGCATCAGAAACCTAGCATTATACTCTGCGTTGTCGTCACAACATAGTTTAATTTTGATTTCAAGAAAAAAAGACATTTAATTAAATTTTTAATATCGCAATCGTACAAGTAGATCTGTTTAAATAAAACTTTACAGTATTTTATTTTTATAATATTATAAACAGTAAAAAGAACGTGACAGCCATATTGTTTTTGTCAGAGGTTGACTGTTTTGTTTAGTAACGAAATTGTTTTTAAAATTGAATTGGTTCGATTTAAGTTAAATAATTAACATTTTCAATTGTTATTCATACATTTGACTATGGAGACATCTTTATAACAGACTAGCGGTCCTGCCCGGTTCACTCAGGTGCAAAAGAACGAATGAGGAGGAGGGACATGAGTACGCACATTCATCTTAGTTTATCGAGATGAATATTGTGTCCAAATTTCATGATGATCGGAGTAACCGTTCAAAAGTTTTTGTCGGACGGACAAATTTTGAGTTATTTTTCATTGCTGCTCCGCTCCTATTGGTTGTAACGTGATATTATATAGCCTATAGCCTTCCCCGATAAATGGACTATCCAACAATTTTTTTTTTTAATTTGAACCAGTAGTTCTTGAGATTAGCGCGTTCAACCAAACAAACAAACTCTTCAGCTTTATATATTAGTATAGCTTTATTTTCAATGGTTATATTTTTAATATGCATTAATTGTGTATCAGGTACACAATTAATGTACATTAAAATATAACCAGTGTAGTTAGTGTACCTAGTTGAAAAAATAACCACACTGTTTCTCATCTAAAATCGCCGAGTTTGGCTATGTACCATAATTTTATGAATATATTGTATATACATATTCACTGACTGAAAACACAATGTACAATGTCCCCTAGCCGAACCCAATCCTATGCAACCCTTATATACACTTCTGTATAGTTTCCGTTTTTTTTTCTTACAACAATCTAATGCCATCCGGATGCCTGAGTAGCCTTCGTATGTTTATTTTGAGCATACGCTATTATGTATCTATATAAAAGTTCATATTATATTATGTTATACCATGTTATACATACCTATTGTACAGTATACGGAATATTAGTGGAAGATCCCCGACAAACTTTTAGGGAATGTTTCTCGAATCAATACGGAATTCTCTTTCAGATTGCACCAGATGTTATGTAACTTCGAAATACGCGTATATTGGAAACTGACGAATTGAGATATGACATCTGGTGGCAAGAATTAAACTATAAAATTTCAACTGTCTATATAGTTAGTATAATATGGTGTTAACATTGCTATTTGATTTTAACAAATTAGTCATTCTAAAAATTGGTTGTCTGTAAAGTCGGTTTATGGACGATACTTTTACGTGATAACGTATTCCGCTCGAATATCATATTTAATAATACATAACCTAAATTTTAGTAGCTGTTAAACTATGTTTTTACCGACTCTCTATCGCTTATACTGCGCTCTCGCTTGCACGCACAGGGTCAGGCGGAACGTTACACTTTTTCGTGCGTGCAGCTGGTGTTTCATCAATTTATAAGACGTTATCACGTCAAAAAAGAATTAAAATAGAAGTTTTCCAGCCGTAAAAATCTAAAATTACGAGTTTGATGTGCAGTAAATGCTTATCACAGTAAATCAAGTTAGGATTTAAATGCCATTTACCATAATTCTTCGAAACCCCGAAATTGTAGTACTGCTAATATAGATGATTTTTTCGGCAATGTTGAAATACAATATGAAGCGTGAACAAGTTTATTGAAATTAAAAACAGCTATCCCAATAATGAAAATATGTTTTGACGTGATAACGTCTTATAAATTGATGAATCACGTCAATATAAAAAGATGAAACACCGGCTGCATGCACGAAAAAGTGTAACGTTCCGCCTGACCCTGTGCGTGATTATTAAATATGATATTCGAGCGGAATACGTTATCACGTAAAACTATCGTCCGTAAACCGACTTTACAGACAACCAAATTTTTTACACAAAAAAAAGATTATAAACCGACTACCAGGTAAATCAGTAGATACCAACCCAAAAAATAAATAATGTTTCCAGTTAAATTTTTCTAAACTGTATTACTTTTCTTAGAACAAAGTTCTCAAAAAGAACGAATTATTGAAATTATTTTTCCACTGTTCGATATCACAGCATTTTTTTCATTGCTCATGCCACTTTTCTTTCATGTGTGCGTTTTTATTTTACAGAAGAGGATTGTTAGATGTATTGGCGGGGTGACACAGTCTAGCTCCTGTAGAGAACTCTTCAAAAAATTCAAAATAATTATCTTACATTTTTGAATTAGCTTTATATACTTTTACAAATAAAGATAAATATGAACTAGGTTCTGATATTCACAACATCAATACACGCCAAAAAAGCACTCTAAGAGTTCCTTATAGTCGCTTAAATTTGAGCAAATGATCCCCAGCCCATCTAGGGGTAACTATTTTTAATAAATTGCCTTTACATATAAAATTAGCTACAGATGTAAAACATTTCGAAAATTCTCTGAAAATGTATTTGCTGGAAAACGCTTTTTATAATTTAAATGAATATTTACTGTAATGTTCATTCATCTGACATTTTTAACACTGTACTTTACAGTTTCTTAAAATAAAAGCTTATTATTATTATTATAGTTCCCAATACACGGATCCCTTCTGTATTCGTTTAATTATTGTAGATTATAGACGCTAAACAGCTAATATCATTAGCGTTTAATTACGAAATTTAATCAAATGAATACGACATTACAAAACGACCACGATGTGGGAAGTACTTAGCAGTTACACAGGATTTTTTTTCTATTTTGAATTATGCCAACGCATATATATATATTACTAGCGGTCCCGCCCGGTTTCACCCGGGTGTAAAAGGACGAATGGGGAAGGGAGGAACATGAGTACACACATTCATCTTAGTTTACCGAGATGAATGTTGTGTCCAAATTTCATGATGATCGGAGTTACCGTTCAAAAGTTTTTGTCGATGAAAAGCAGTATTTATACATTTTTTTTAACTAATATTTTTTTTAATTAATGAAATAAAATTAAAATAAATTTAAATGTAAGCCTTAGAAGAAAGCAATGTAGAAAATAAAAATAAAAATATATTTGCCCAACATAGGGCTCGAATCCACGACCTTGATATTGACAGTCGTGTGCTCTACCGATTGAGCTAGCCGGCGTTGTATTGTGGCAACGCTAATATGAGTATACTTAGTTAGTGCATTTCACCTGAATAAAAGCCTATTTTTGAGAAACATTTTGCAACATTTTTCATTAATGCTGCGCTCCTAATGGTCGTAGCCTGATTTTATATAGCCTATAGCCTTCCTCGACAAATGGGCTATCCAACAAAAAAAATATTTTTCAATTTGAACCAGTAGTTCCTGAAATTAGCACGTTCAAACAAACAAACACTTCAGCTTTATATATTAGTATAGAATATAGATGTATAAAAAAACTCATTTTAAATCAAAAACTAATCTTGTCCGCAGCTAAACCAGAACTATTTTATAAGTGACATATTTTACAGTGAAATGTATGGAAGTTCAACAAAAAAATTGAATTTCCGTCGTTATGTCCGCCATCGTTATAAACGACTTTCATTGTGCTTGTTTGCTACGTGGAATCTAGTCTTTTTCCTATGTTCATTTTGTGAACTGATAGAGTAGACACACACAACTGTAACACTATGAGCTTCCATCTTCCACATTTTTCCATTGAATGGCCGGTGCTGTTTCCCTCATCTAGGTCATTCCGAGTGTATACAGATTATAGTTCCAGCTATCTGGTACCTTCAAATATGTTTGCATGGCCGTAGATTTTTCGTTTTTCATTCAAGCAAACGGCACAATCTTCCACTCACATCAGAGCCGAACAAACTAGAGATGCCACGAATAGTTGTTAAGAGTATTCGTCCCTGCAAATACCCCCTGCACGCTTCATCTCAAATCTTTTCCCCTCGCCTAAAAACGGTTCGTGCTCTCCCGACGCTATTTTTAAAGCTAGAGGGTTCTGGTAAATGCCAAATGAAAGACAAAGAATCAGACTACAGATCCTTCAGGCGAATTTTTTCGCTACGCTCGTGCGGCAAATTTCACGCTCATGGAATCTTCTCCTTCTCTCACTAGTCGCACAATATACTATTGTTATCAAATAATAATATCACGCTTGTAGTACTCTTGAACTTATCAATAATTTATTTGTTACTGTATGAATTGTCGCGCGACAAATTGACGGCTATAAGTTGTCGCGCGTTCGGCATTACTCGACATTTTTTGTTATTCGTCAAATACCGAATAATAACTATATTATTCGACATTCGGCGAATAGTTGTCTAAAATAAACTTTTAATGAACAAAAAAAAATAATATAGTTTTAAAGATAATCAAACTTTAATTTTTCTTAAAAAACTAAACACACTTAGTATTAATTATTAATCGTTAATATAAAAAGTTATCAAAAAATCAGTCATGCCATGTTGAAGTTAATAAGTTAGGCTTTTTAATTAATATTTAAAGTCCAAAAGAAGCAGATTATGGTGCAAAAAAAACTAGTTTTTCTGCACGATTAGGATCAAGTTGGTTGCGCAAACCTGCGTCAGAAAATAGTCTTTCTGAATAAACAGAGCTTGCTGGTGTGATTAAGTATCGTTTAGCAAGCTTATTTAAAACTTTTATAACAAATAAATCATTTTTTATGTCGAATAGGTAATAATGGTTAGTTATTCGACTATTCGCTATGACAACTATTCGCGGCATCTCTAGTTGTGACGGGATACTAAAGCTCCATGTACATAAAAACTTTTTAACAAAAAAATTAAACCGCCGAAAAACTGAAAAGCAAAAAATAATAAATCTTTTTATTTAACTAAGTTCTATCTAAGTAGTTGAACGTATGTGACAGTCTAGTATATCTAAGTAGTTTTGAGTCGGCGTCAACAATCCTCCGCCGGAAATCTCTGAGCGTTCACGAAGTTAATGTCAGCGACAGAGCAACCCGAACGGGCACACACTGAGGGCACACGTCTTTGCGAGTGGTCGTGTGAAGAGCGCATGTTTGGAATGTTAATGGTTATCGCTGGAGATTTCACGTATCATTGTTAATTTGATTTGGTTATTTCTTTTAGTGATCTTTGTTCATTGATTGTTTGACGCCGACTCAAAATTACTTAGATATACTAGACTGTCACATACGTTCAACTACTTAGATAGAACTTAGTTAAATAAAAAGATTTATTATTTTTTGCTTTTCAGTTTTTCGGCGGTTTAATTTTTTTGTTAAAAAGTTTTTATTTTATAATTTTTTGTGGCTATATGATTTATAATTGTAATACACAACTCAGCATTAAAATCTGTGAGTGAACAAAAAATCACCCCTATTTTCCCATCCTTAGGGTAGGAATTTTTTTTCCAAATTTATATGGGACCAACTTCGGGGTATACCCTTTCCAATAAAAAAAGAATTATCAAAATTGGACTACTCTGTAAAAAGTTATGTGTGGTCATACATTACAATCATTGAGTGAACAATCAATCATCCCCTGTTTTCCTACCCTTAGGGTTGGAATTTTTTTACCAAATTTATATGGGACCAACTTCGGGGTATACCCTTTCAAACAAAAAAATAATTATCAAAATCGGACTACTCTGTAAAAAGTTATGCGTGGTCATACATAAATAAAAAAAAAAAAAAAAAAACAAAAAAAAATAAAATATACGCGTCAACTTGAGAACCTCCTCCGTTTTTGTTTTTCGTCGGTTAAAAACGATTATTAAAAGGTTTTGTATAAAGACATATTTTTCTTCATCATTTTTCTTCTGCAACTATATTTTAAAGAATAATTGTACTGCAAGAATGAGAATAGAAAACCGATTTAGATTTGTCCCTGGTGTTGCTCTGGGAATTCTCTATAATAACTATTTTAAATAGAAATATGTCTTGCAGCAAGAAATCCATAATACCTATGGGTGGTAAAGCTAACTGTAATGTAAGGTTATGTATCGAAACTCGTGATGAGTGGGTAATGCATTTCGCTACTAAGAGACCTAAAAGGAATACCTAGTTCAATATCTGTAAATCTTGAAATTCTGTTTGAAAAAGTGTTCGTTTTAGTGCAATTTACTGGATTGCTTTATTTCCGTGATATTCAACATATGGCTCGCGTACCATCAAAGATAGACAATACAAGATACTTATAGACATTTTGAAGTTACTTTTTCTTTCACAATATCATTCATTTAAGTTCCTAGGGCGGCAGAATTATAGTGGCGGCAAAATTCAAACACAACTTTTATCAACCTAAATTTGACAAACAAATATTACGCGAAATCTTCTTGGTTTCCGAGCTTGTATGCCATTGGTATTTCTACCTGACACAAACACACAAATAATTTCAACCGCAAAGATGAAGATTGGAATCTAAGTAAAACCTGGACACCAGCACTGTGCAATTACCAACCCACTGAATGGAACGACCAATCACAGAAGAGCATACTACGACCGAGCAGAAAACACGAGCACGTTGACCATAAGTGCTTATAGCGTCTAGTGAACCTCGTCTACTGTCGTTGAACTTCGGCTGTTGTCGCGTACAATGCATTTGTTAAAGAGACAAGGGGGGCAAATTGGCCTGAATCAGTCAGGCCAATTTGCCCAACCGCGCTTAAAAAAGGTTAATTTCAAAAAGTTTAATTCAGATTTTCTTAAAACGCGTGGATGTGAATTTATATTAACTGAGATAAACTACACACAAAAACAAAGAATCAGTGTATTGTAGCTTACTAGTTTCATTCATAATGGGTTTAATGCTCTATTTGAATTGTTTGGAAACCTTCAATTAAACAAAGTATACGAACACACAATGTGCGATCGTAATGTGAAAAGCGTTTGAAGCAGAAACGTAATACTCGCGAATCAGGTTTCATTTTATTGTTGATTAACCAATCAGAAACAATCAGGCGCTTCTATTTCCGCAGTTTAGTTGCATTTGTAAAAACACGCCGCTTCATATTGACGATGGTGTAAACTTGCTTTAAAAACATGAAAAATCAAAGAACGACCGAAAAAGTGTTCGTTTTCAGAACTCAGAATGAAATTATTTGTCAATATGATGAGGCGACAATCAAAGACAATAATTTTAGATGAGTATATGATTTGTTTTAGAAATAGAGATCGCTAAAGTGGTCATTCTGCTTCCAGGAGGTATGCCTTTTAGTTTTTTTTGCACTAATGATCGTGTTGAAAAAACGTCTCTGATAATAAGTAAAGGTTTGTTGGGTCGCTGATGCATTTAAAAATAAAGCATTAATTAATGCAAATTCGAATGACGGAAAGAATCAAATGCATCCGAGTGAAGCCGGACGGGACATAATCCAATGGAGGTCGACACAATATTATAGAAAGCAGTCCCATCTGGTTTCACCCAGTTGCAAAAGAACGAATGGGGGGAAGAGACATGAGTACGCACGTTTATCTTAGTTTACCGAGATGAATGTTGTGTCCAAATTTCATGATGATCGGAGCTACCGTTCAAAAGTTTTTGTCGGACGGACAAATTTTGAGTTATATTTTGCAACATTATTCATTGATGCTCCGCTCTTATTGGTCGTAGCGTTATATTATATAGCCTATAGCCTTCCTCGATAAATGGGCTATCCAACAATTTTTTTTTAATTCATACCTGTAGTTTTAGTAGTGGTTTAGTAATAAAATATTATGGAAGAAAGCGGTTACCCGCCTCTGACTCGGTTATCTATTTTTCATCACAAAGAAAAAAGACAGAATATCATTCGTCAACGTACATTTTAAATGTAACTGAATTTACGAAAAGGGTCTGACCTCTCATTGACATTTTTTCAAACGTAAAAAAATATGTGACACTCATGGAGTGAGTGCTGTCTTTTTTTTCTTGTAGAGGAAAACGGGAAATTGGATTATTAAATATTATATGATTATGATTACGTCATGTGGTTACTTGAGTGTAAATATTGGGAATCGCTGCATTTCACAGTATTAAAGTACCTTCTAGTTTTATACGGTAATGCGTGTACATATATACTGTGAGTAAAAAAAAAGAAATTCACAATTTTCGTTATTTCAACACAGAAAAACCCTTTACAGAAAACCACATCTGAATTGATCAAATCGTTTTCCAGGTAATTAATGGCGACATTCGAGTGCACAAACAAACAAACAATCTCTCAAGCTAAACGCATATACCTGCTCCGTTCCGTCGTGGGTAAAAAGGAAGCGGCAGCCATGTGTTATATATTTCACGAACCAGTTGGAGCCACTTTTGACCCCTTAATAACTCAAAATCTATTTAACATACACATGAAATTTGGTATATTTATTAAAACTCATTAGATTAACTAGAACTCCAAATTTCATAAATACAACTCAAACGGTTATTTAAAAATCGGCATTTTTATCACTGACTCACTAACATATAGATAAAAAACCTAACCCACTTTCAGATGACCTAGAAAGTAGAGGCGTCCAGCTAGATAATTGTGTGTATACAACCCTTAAAGTGGTCCGATTGGGCCCATTTTAAATAGACTTCGTGCGACGATGGATTTTAATATGTGGACCAAATTTCGTTAAAATCAATTAACTCTTTCGAAAGTTATTATCCGTACACTTATATTTACATCTATACTAATATATAAAGCTGAAGAGTTTCTTTGTTTGTTTGAACGCGCTAATCTCAGGAACTACTGGTTCAAATTGAAAAAAAAATTTTTTGTTGGATAGCCCATTTATCGAGGAAGGCTATAGGCTATATAAAATCAGGCTACGACCATTAGGATTAATAAAAAATGTTGCAAAATGTATCTCAAAAATAAGCTTCTATTCAGGTGAAATGCACTAACTAAATATACTCATATTAGCGTTGTCAGAATACAACGCCGGCTAGCTCAATCGGTAGAGCACACGACTGTCAATTCCAGGGTCGTGGGTTCGAGCCCTACGTTGGGCGAATATATTTTTATTTTTTTTTATTTTCTACATTGCTTTCTTCTAAGGCTTACATTTAAATTTATTTTAATTTTATTTAATTAATTAAAAAAAATATTAGTTAAAAAAAGTATAAGCTTTTTATCGACAAAAATTTTAGAACGGTAACTCCGATCATCATGAAATTTGGACACAACATTCATCTCGGTAAACTAATATGAATGTGTGTACTCATGTTCCTCCCGTCCCCATTCGTTATTTTACACCCGGGTGAAACTGGACGGGACCGCTAGTATTATATAAACAGATATTTCCAAACATAGTGCCAAACTTCTTAGAAGGCTATGAAGCGTCGAGAAATTTTGATCCGACCCCTAGGTCTCGCCATCCGACGCCAATAGTGTAAGTGCCTTAATACTAATAGCATCGACAATACTGTTACCGAGGGATTCCTTCTATAAACGATCTTTAATTCTCAACAGGAAATAGGAAACGGATATAAAACGCAAAAGATAGGTACTCGCCACTCCGTTAAGCCCTAGCGTTTCCATCCTTTTTTCACTTCTTTTTGTTTTCAACAGTTGAAAGTGCACACTCTTGCACGCCACCTAAGAATGTCTGCAAAGACTGTTTGCAGGGTGGCTTACTTCTGGAAGCAAAATAACACTGTGACAAACATTTAACGAAAATCACACAAATCAGTGCATTTCCACGGAAATTTTGAATGTGAACGAAAGAAATTTCACATAACAAAATATATCATATTATTTACTAAAAAATGGTCTAGAAGTTCATTACTTAATACACTAAGAACAAATACAGAATGTGTTCTATTTAAAAAAAAATTGGTTGTCTGTAAAGTCAGTTTACGGACGATAGTTTTACGTGATAACGTATTCCGCTCGAATATCATATTTAATAATACATAACCTAAATTTTAGTAGGTGTCAAACTATATTTTTACCGACTCTCTGTCGCTTATACTGCGCTCTCGCTTGCACGCACAGGGTCAGGCGGAACGTTACACAAGCGGAACGTTACACTTTTTCATGCGTGTAGCTGGTGTTTCATCAATTTATAAGACGTTATCACGTCAAAAAAATCAGATAGTGAACAGGTGAAATAGTTCTTAGTCCGATAAGCTGCAATCTGAGAGTATTGGTATTAATTCCCAGTAAATCGGTAAAACAATGTTTTGAAAAAGATTTTTCAGATTTGTTCGAAAGAAGTGATCGCATTGTAGTGTGCTTTTGACTCTTTACAAAATCAACGCAAAGGTCTAAGGCTCCGGATACACGAGCCGACGAAACACCGCGTTGTGACGGCTCGACCGCGACTAAAATTTTGATTGGATACACAAGCGTTTTTTTCGCAGCGGCAGATCAGCGACAAATCCGCGAGTAAAACGCACAGTCCCTCTACACAAGCCGACAAACCGCCGCGCCACGCCACCGTTTTCCCTCCGCGGCGATCAATCTGCCCGTGTATCCACTTTATTTACATCCCTTGGTTTTGATTCAGACGCGGTTTCGTTGCCGACAAAACGCCGCGGATTATCTGCTCGTCTATCCCTGGCCTAAGAAATAAAAACCAGCCGCTGTCTAGTTTCTGTAGTTGTCGACTAGTCAAGGTCGAACGTTTTTTTTCTCAAGAGAAAATACATTTTGTAGATTTAATTTTGTTTCGTTCTGATCTATAAATCATATCATCGTGACGACGTCAAAAAGAAAAAAAAATAACGGTATTACACCATATTTGTAAAGTGCTTCGTATAAGCCTACTTATAGATGTCCAAGAAATGACAGATTTCAGCCGATTACAAACACAAGAGAAAATTGTTTTAAGCGTTAAATATTAAATTTTTAAGATTCCGTACCCAAAGAGTTCAAACGAACTATTCTGTCTGTCTGTCCGTCTGTTAAGGCCTTCTAACTACTAAAGTACAGTGCAACAGTGTCATATTCGGTATTTTATTTATATTTAGAGAACGTTCATACATAGAAAAAGGGGTAAAAAACCGGGGTTGTGTCAATTTCAGGCATCTGAAGTGAAACTTCATGGGAAACCAAGTAAACACTGAACAGAAAGGAGTATGCCGATCGTGTTGTCCCGCTCAACGCAGTACCTACACTACCCGCCAGCCAATCGGCTTCAGTTTCCCGCTAGCAGCTCATATTTTTCAGCGTTGACGGTTTCGTTTTTCGTTACGTAGTTGAACGAAAGCACTCCCGCCGCGTCTTAAAAAAATATCATTTCAATAAGAAATATTTTCAAAGAAAGCCGGACGGTCTCTGAATAGATTTCACTGAGTAGGTAAAATAAAAGACTGTTCTTCTGTTTTGTTAGTATGTAAATAATAAATATGAGCTTCACCGTATGTAATCCATAAATCAAAACTTGGAAACTTCAACAAAAGCTGGATATTTGCTGGCCCCACGTCGCGTCGTGTCATCGAAGAATCTCGTTAGAGATTCTTTTCTGTGCTAAATGCCGACGTATCTCTAACGTATTCTTATACATTGATTTTGCCTAGCTCCCATATAACGCCGTGTATATGAGACCAGTTTCCAAGTTTTATAGTTCTGTGACCACGTGACTTTCATAGGACCGATTTTTCGTATCACCCATATATACTTCTGTACCACAATAACAGCTTGCACTGCGTGTGTGCCTGTGGACTAACGGTTACGACGTTAGACTAGTAATAACACTAATACAGGGTCTCGGGTTCGATTCCCGCCGGCATCATTGGAAATTTTTTTTTTTCTACTCCATTTTATTTCCACTTGATATTTATATAATATAATCATATTTTTTATTTTTTTTTTAATTTTAATTTTTTTTTTATATTTTTAATTGTTTTTTTTATTTTTAATTTATTTTCTCAATTTTTTTCTCATATACATATTTTTATTTCTTTTTTAATTTTTATATTTTTTTTTCTTGTTTTTTGAAAAATACACTTTCGTCAAATTTTTTATTAAAAAATAACAAAATATATGATTGAAGTTAGATTTAAATAATTTAATTTATTAAAAAACATATTTATCATAAAAAGTGCAACAAAAATTAAAAAGAGGAAAGTTTTCAAAGTGAAACTTCTTTTTTAATGCAAAATAAGTATTTTACAAATGATATGAAAAAATTTTTGTATTTTTAATGGTTGGTCTTGTTCATTGATTTTTTTTCATGCCTTCAAAATTGGCCTTCATGGAATCTGTGGCCTCTTAATTCTAAAAATGCACATATGTTTATTTTTTGGAGAAAAAATAAAAATAATGTCTCACACTTTGGAAAAAGACGTGAAATCTTAAAAAAAAAACTTCGGAGAAGTAAAAACTTCGTTCTGTGCTAAATTCAAAAACTTGAGGCGACTGAATCTCAGAATTATAACTTAAAAAAAAAAAGAATTTCGAGGCAGACAAGAAATTGAAATCAAGCTCGAAATTCTGTGCCTAAGACGTCGAAAAAAAAAAGAATTTTGAGGCAGACAAGGAATTGAAATCCAACTTCGAAATTTTGTGCTTATAAAAGCTACAAGAGCAACAGCAAAAAAAAGTGCACAGACGGCGTTTTTTTAGTGGTAACTAAAGGAGTTATGCGAACACCGTCTTTGCATTTTTTTGCTGTTGCTCTTGTAGCTTTTATAAGCACAGAATTTCGAAGTTGGATTTCAATTCCTTGTCTGCCTCAAAATTCTTTTTTTTTTCGACGTCTTAGGCACAGAATTTCGAGCTTAATTTCAATTTCTTGTCTGCCTCGAAATTCTTTTTTTTTTTTAAGTTATAATTCTGAGATTCAGTCGCCTCAAGTTTTTGAATTTAGCACAGAACGAAGTTTTTACTTCTCCGAAGTTTTTTTTTTATATACTATACTATAATATTTTCGAGCAACGGTGCACATAGTAGCTGAACTCTGTTCCACACCACCCCAGGTAGAGGTCGAGCTCAAGGCGCGTTTTTTAACGTGGTTTCCCCGGTAGGCCTAATCCACTTGTCGGCGGCAACTAGCTAATATGCCGATGTTCGCGAACTCTGCTATTTACACTGTTTCTCGAAAATAAACATTCAACATACCAAATTCTAGATTTTTCCTCGCAGTGTAAGTTTGGTAATAAACATGTTTTCCCGCACGTGTTACTCATTCAGAGAAAATTGAGAAAACCCATTTGTTGCGATTCATTTTCAACTTTGGTTTAAAATGCCGTATCTATTTTTTTTTGTAGAGCCAATAGAAGCTGAGATATTAAATAAAAAAAATAAGATCCGACCTCGTTCATCATACATATTAATCGGAATAACAAAGCGATGCAAATTGTTTAAAACTTAATGTTTATAGAAATTTTGGTTACGTTTCTCGAATCTTGGAAGAATTTTTAGTTTAATTTTTAATACCGATATCTTCATTTATCACGTAGTAATTGGATAAACTTTTCTTTTATTGTATGTAAAGAAATTTTTCATTAAAACACTGTAAAATAATAAAATTCGAGTACATATAAATATAAAATTCGACTGGTTTATCAATCGAAAAACTAAATAGCTCAATAATAGAGCCAAATAATATTACGAAAAAATGATTAGTAATTAGTAAACATTCTAATCAATTTTATGCCTTGCGCCCCCAAGAGACAGTCTCACAGTGTTTTAAACTACAACTGCGAGTTGTACCCGGAGGAGATTTTACATAATACCAAAAATCATGCACAGTGTGGGATCAGGGTTTTTTTCGGGCCCATAGGAGGGCCCACAGGGAATTGACGCGCGCGATTCATCTGCAGAAAATGCGACGACCACTTTGGTTATAATAAACGACGTACCTAAAACAAGCCTACGAATTTAAAAACTGATTTGACTTGCAACATTAAACTATATATTAGAATTAAAAAATATATACAACCTACCAAGAACATGTAGCTACATTTAAAATAAACAAACTTTATCAAAACAGAAGTTAAAAAAAGCAATAAACTAACTTTTAAATATGTATGCAAAAAATATTAATGAAATTCATTCTATAAGCAAAAAAATCGCGACATTAAAAATCAAAATCTTTAAAAAGGTCGTTGGAACAGAGGACGATGGCTTGTCCCTCCGTTCGGCTGAAAAAAAGGCTGAAGGAGAAATTGAGATATCGTAATCGATCATAAATAATTTGGAAACTAGTTTTTACCTACTATTTACTGATGACTTAGTAGCATATTTATAGGCCCATCAATAAGCTACTACATCGTATTGTCAATTAGTGAAAAAAAATGATTCTCATTGAAATATTACAACAAAGCCGAAATATTATTTGAAAGTTTTCTTAATAAGAGAACCACTGATAAAAAATTTATTTCTCCTTCAGTTGGGTCAGGCAACAATTTGTCCACCTACCACCGTTGGAACTCCCGTTGCGAGAGAGTCCTTTAGGAAATCAGAATTCCCTGACGTTTTTGCTTTAACACCAAAACATTCATACAGAAGAACACATGGAACACACGGACAGAAAGGATAAAAGGTAAAGGAATTAAAGGTACCCTACCGAGCCCATAAGTAAGAACATTCACACTTGTCGGGCCCCTAAAACAGAGGATGGCCGGGTTAGGAATTTTTTATCACTGAATATGGTTGGATAGAGCACACCTTGTTGTCTATCACCGCTGGTATAGTTGGGCAGAGGACTTAAACTGTCGCTCCACCTTTGTTGGAACCCCCGCACTGAAGGGGTCCGTCACGGTCTCACGGAGGAATCGGTTTGTTGTAGTGTGTGTATAGTGTTCACTTTAATGATCGAGCTCTACTCGGACCACCTCCGCCCCTGGATCAACTATGGCTGTTGCTTACATGACCCAAGGCCTCCTACTTACGCGAGCCAGTGGTCCAACCCTAGGTCCTGTCCTAGAGATACCTACAAACCGCGCAAGGACCTTGTGCGTTCAAAAAACCAGCTAAGCTAACGCGAAAGCTGCGATGGTCTCACAAGAATGGGGAACTATGCTAACGAGACCGGATACCGAACCCTACAGAGCAGCCTGCAACGCACACTGACTGCTTCCCAAAACCCCTAGACGCGCCCCAGTGTAATTTTTGGTGATACTAAATATTTCAAAGGGAACGTATTTTCAATATCTCAAACACAGAAATATTGAAAATATGTTCGGACGCAAAAAGGTCTATACTAAAACAATGCAAATTTCAACATTGAAAGACAATACTGATGGTAGTTGTGAATGTTTCACGTGATTAAGAAATGTCGAAGTTTGCATTGCGTTAAAATTATACAGAAAAATACCTGAAAAAAAAAATGTCACGGAGACCCTATCTGAAATTTAACGCGTCGCGAAAGATAGAAGAGGAACGATGGATCCCAATATAATTACCACAACCAAAAAATCTGCAGTCTGAGTTGTTCCAGTCAATAGAAAACATCCTTTCAAGTTAATCGAAGTTTATTTATTAAAGAATTTCTATTGGCTAGAAGCTCAAGATCACAGAAAATTTTTTAAAAACTCACCAAAGCAGATTCATTACAAGTTGATATCTGAAACAAAAGACACATTTTCTGTTAATTTGCATTCCATTATTTACATAAAAAAATAGTAAAGGCGTTTTACACCAGGTGGGACCGAATTCAATTTCTTTTTCGGGAATCAGTTCAGGAGAGCGTACTGATTATGAAAACATATGTTACCAGGCGGAAATCTGGTCTGATATTGTCTAAAACAATTATTTATAACAATAAGAAGAAAAATTTCAATCAACAATATTTTTTTTATTTTTTGGCCTTTTTTCAAAGGGAAATGACCAAAACTTTTTTCGTAAAGTTAATACTTTTAATGGTATTAATTTTTTAAAAGTTGAAAAAATGCCAATTTCCCGCTTCTTTTTTTTTGAAGAAATGGTAACAAAAATTATCGATAATTAATCAACGTGTTAGCACTGAAAAAAAGACAGATAAGTACATATAATTCACCAAAGCAAAATGACAAGTCAAGCCATTTATTCGTGGCAAGCCTAAATCCACAAAATTATACACGACCCCTCTCCCACACCAACACAGCTATCATTCTCATCAGCGGGCGTAGGCTACTATAAAATTTTATTAACGAATGTATTACCCGAAATAATAAAAAATTAACCTCTTTCCCTTTAAAAAAGATTACGTAGTTTTATATTATATTAATGTTTTTTTTCAAAAAAATAGTAGAATATGCTGCGTTGGTACTTTTAAATGCGCAATTTTGAAATTATTTGTTTAAAAAAAAATAAAATGCATTTCTTATCAATCAATAATGATAACAGCATCAATTGTATACAAAATTTAATCTTTTAAAAAAATTTGTGGATAAAAAACAATGAAGTATTGCTTCGACATTTGCAGATTTATCAAATGCCTTGTTAAAGGAAAGCAATACAAATCAAGAAAATATTGTAATACATACCAACTTGTGAAGAATGACGAATCTCTGTAAGGCCCTGGATCCTGTTTTGCACACGAGTTGAAAGTCGCGCACTGACTATACTGTTACTTTATTGATTATTTAGACACTGCACTGGAGTCTCTGTTTTATTATATCAATTTATTTAAATACATAACGAGTTAAAAGTCGCGAATTCTTATTAAATTTTTATTTTTAACACTGTCACTCGACTGGTCGATGGTGATCCCTTCAATCTGGTTGGCCGTGTCGTTGTCCTGTAGATTCTAGTGGCAGCAGAAAGATTATTCGGTTTAATGATTTGAATTTTTATTTAAACACTTACTCGCGCGAACACGGAGCCGGGGGACGAATCAACCCGCAGCGTCGTCTTGGAAGAAAAATGTGAGTGCTACAGGTCAATACCAAAATTATTCGTGTTTACACGATGTAAAATGTTGTGCACTGTTTAAATTTAATATAAGCATTCTACCTTAAGACAACACTGTCTCGACTCAACCGAAAACGTAGGCACTCCCGCACATTCTGAAACACGAGAGCCAGTAACCGACGCCACGCACTACCGACTCAAAAAGCGAAAAACGGAAATATTTTATTAGTACACAAAATATTTTTCATGTTATTGTAATTTTAATGTTAAAAAAAGGTTTTCGACAGATTTTACCTTTTCGACTTTCGAGACACTTTCATTTTTACTGAATTTAATGTGGGTTCCCTTCAGAGGAAAGGGAACGTCTGATACCAACCTCCGTTCTGGTTGACCCCCATTCTGATAATGTCGCAAGGAGGATTAACCCCATTGTGACTCTATCGATTGGAGGGACCACCCCTCTGTATCAGCCTGACCTCACCAAAAGTGTAAAACTAACAAACATTGAAAGAATACCCTCAAACGAGTGTCTATACAAAAACAAATTAATTTCGTCAAAATACTGAACATTTGAGGGTTACATTCTACAAAGAACTGCCAGGGCGGCATTTTTGTTTTAAATAGTGTCAAACAGCAATTTTAATTTTCAATTTTGACTTTCATTAGAAAATTATCAAAACAGTGAAAAGGAAAGAACACTTTAAAGCGACATTCTATTGACCGTTGCCTCCATATTATTACGCCTACCATCACAGCCAGTCTCGCCCGAACAGGATACAGGGGAGCTTTAGCAATATATGGGTGTCGCCGGAGGTTGAAGTATAGAATGATCCAGCGATCTAGTGTCTCCCTAAACCGTTTGCACCATAAATAGTCAATGAAAAACGAATTATTTGGAGTTGGATCACACTTCGTTTTAATTTTATTTTGTATTGCATGCCGACACTTTTTTATTTTACCAGCTCGGCTATTCATGTGTAAAATGTATAGTGTAGTTTTACATTACTTTATTACTCTAATTTTTATATAAACCAATTTAAAAAAATCGCAGATCACTTCATTGTTACCATTTACTTAACCTAACAACCGATGATCGTAGTTCCAATTGTAGTTTTAATACTGCCTGTCATCTGCATTTTTCATGTCATTGTAATTTTACTGCAAGGATGTTCGACAAAGAGCAGCCGGCGGCATTTTTGTTTTAAATAGTGTCAAACAGCAATTTTAATTTTCAATTTTGACTTTCATTAGAAAATTATCAAAACAGTGAAAAGGAAAGAACACTTTAAAGCGACATTCTATTGACCGTTGCCTCCATATTATTACGCCTACCATCACAGCCAGTCTCGCCCGAACAGGATACAGGGGAGCTTTAGCAATATATGGGTGTCGCCGGAGGTTGAAGTATAGAATGATCCAGCGATCTAGTGTCTCCCTAAACCGTTTGCACCATAAATAGTCAATGAAAAACGAATTATTTGGAGTTGGATCACACTTCGTTTTAATTTTATTTTGTATTGCATGCCGACACTTTTTTATTTTACCAGCTCGGCTATTCATGTGTAAAATGTATAGTGTAGTTTTACATTACTTTATTACTCTAATTTTTATATAAACCAATTTAAAAAAATCGCAGATCACTTCATTGTTACCATTTACTTAACCTAACAACCGATGATCGTAGTTCCAATTGTAGTTTTAATACTGCCTGTCATCTGCATTTTTCATGTCATTGTAATTTTACTGCAAGGATGTTCAACAAAGAGCAGCCGGCGGCATTTTTGTTTTAAATAGTGTCAAACAGCAATTTTAATTTTCAATTTTGACTTTCATTAGAAAATTATCAAAACAGTGAAAAGGAAAGAACACTTTAAAGCGACATTCTATTGACCGTTGCCTCCATATTATTACGCCTACCATCACAGCCAGTCTCGCCCGAACAGGATACAGGGGAGCTTTAGCAATATATGGGTGTCGCCGGAGGTTGAAGTATAGAATGATCCAGCGATCTAGTGTCTCCCTAAACCGTTTGCACCATAAATAGTCAATGAAAAACGAATTATTTGGAGTTGGATCACACTTCGTTTTAATTTTATTTTGTATTGCATGCCGACACTTTTTTATTTTACCAGCTCGGCTATTCATGTGTAAAATGTATAGTGTAGTTTTACATTACTTTATTACTCTAATTTTTATATAAACCAATTTAAAAAAATCGCAGATCACTTCATTGTTACCATTTACTTAACCTAACAACCGATGATCGTAGTTCCAATTGTAGTTTTAATACTGCCTGTCATCTGCATTTTTCATGTCATTGTAATTTTACTGCAAGGATGTTCGACAAAGAGCAGCCGGCGGCATTTTTGTTTTAAATAGTGTCAAACAGCAATTTTAATTTTCAATTTTGACTTTCATTAGAAAATTATCAAAACAGTGAAAAGGAAAGAACACTTTAAAGCGACATTCTATTGACCGTTGCCTCCATATTATTACGCCTACCATCACAGCCAGTCTCGCCCGAACAGGATACAGGGGAGCTTTAGCAATATATGGGTGTCGCCGGAGGTTGAAGTATAGAATGATCCAGCGATCTAGTGTCTCCCTAAACCGTTTGCACCATAAATAGTCAATGAAAAACGAATTATTTGGAGTTGGATCACACTTCGTTTTAATTTTATTTTGTATTGCATGCCGACACTTTTTTATTTTACCAGCTCGGCTATTCATGTGTAAAATGTATAGTGTAGTTTTACATTACTTTATTACTCTAATTTTTATATAAACCAATTTTAAAAAATTGCAGATCACTTCATTGTTACCATTTACTTTACCTAACAACCGATGATCGTAGTTACAATTGCAGTTACAATACGCAGCTATTTATTCGTAAAATGAATGCCTAATGAATTTAGACCTGCTTTCAATGCCAAAAAATAAAAATATTTGCAGGTCATTTCACTCTAATCTCTGCAATTTAAGTTCGCAGTATCAAATCGTAGTCCAATCACACATATGGCATAGATGCTAATAATTTCAGCTGTCGAGTGCCTATAATTTCTCTAACTCCTCTCATTTCGGTCCATTGTGCGTATTTTAGGTCGAATTAGCTAGCGTCGTCCAGTCCCACGATGCCTGAAACAAAAAGCAAAAAAACATTAAAATACCAATCACAACGATGCTAAAGCGGCACCGCAAGAAAAGAAGTGTAAGTTGGGCCAAAATCACGCTTCACTCCTCACAATGCCGCGTTTTCAGTTTTAAGGCGCTGAAAATTCGCCCTCACCCTTTTTTACTTTAAAAGGATTTGCTGGCAGAGCTGACTAATTTTCAGTAGACATTACCTAGGATTTGTAGGGCATGTCTATAATAGACAACAATAAATTCCCTCTAGGGTCCGTACCAGCCTTCCCCCTCCTCCTTTTGTGAAAACCTGGGCTTGGGACCGGCTTAGGCGGAGTTAGGTACATTGAAATTATAACAAGTGTATTTCAGATTCATTTTTTTGATATCGGAATATCAATAATGTCATAATTTGAGAACTATTAGCGCTGCAAAAGATTAAATCCCGTTAACGAAGACTTTAAAATTGGATTAGATTCAAAGTTAAAAAGTACGGTATTTTCAAATAGTTGCAATAATATGTTTATTAATAAATGATAGTAAATATAATAAAGGCGTGTAAATAATATTAAGTTTTCACGTTGCTTTAGTAGCACATCGTAGCGTTATACAAAGCACGAAAGGTGTGTATTTTAAACTAACATAGTAATCAAATATTTTTAAATTGTTGCATTTTGTTTGAAAATTGAACTTGCATTTTCATAGCGGTCCGTTGCTAGTAACAAGATAGCACGATTTTTAAATAACGTTCCAAAATCATTGAAATCCGATATCAAAGTAACTCTTTTATTTAATAATAATAATTTGTTTAATAATTTGTCTACTTACCTTTCATTCAATAAACGCATAACAATAACTTATTTTTGGTTTTCGTCATTACAAGTGAAATGAAAAAAAGTCGATTAGTCTCTAGTCAGACCTATCAGTATCACCGGTTAAAGTCGTACAGAAGGTTTACTGGTCACCTGTACACACATATTTTATGTCTATGGCTAATCATGCAATTGGGCTTTTGAATGAAATTTTTTTTTGTCATAAATGGAAAGATCGTATATAAGTTTTATAACAAAACTATTTTTCTTTTTTTTATTTTCGTTATAATTCAAAAGTTATATCAAATTAAAAATAAATTTTTGTACCCAGTTCCGAGAACGCGCCGACATTTCCCGAACATAATGTGACGTCATAATTTTTTAGTCAATTGTAGAAGCCATTGATAGTATACTGCGTATATACATTTTACCATTATGACGTCACAACTGTCAAAAACAATTTTAGTGCGTTTGCAGTCACGTGATTTTTTTTAATATTTTATCAATTTTAAATTGCTTATAATAAATTTAAAAAAAGTTTTTTGAAAGTTTTTCGCATCGATTATCAATATTATTTATAATAAAGTTTTAAAATACAATAAGAAAATCGATAATTTTTTTTTTTCAAAAGCCTAATTGCGATTTTCGTGCTATCTGCAGTATCATATTATATGAAATTCTATATAATATGATACAGGTAATTAAACTGAAAAACGCACTTAAGAAAATTTTAATTATTGTATTTTAGCGGGACTACTTTGACTTCTAAACAACACCTTAATTAAGTATCGTTTATGTTTGTTTTTTTCACAATGTTAGAGCAAAACCGTCTGTCGCATAAAAAGTGTTGTATGTGTAAGTCGAAGTGAATGCGCATACATACCTGAAAATATAGACGTAGTCATTTGTGACGATTTTGAAAGAAATATAAATTTAGGGCTCAAGTTGATCTGGCGCCATCGTGACAGTCATTAATAGATAGATAGACAGATAGATAGATATACATTTATGTGCGGAGCTATTATAAAAGTGATACAAAACGTCATATATATGTTACCGGCCAAACCCGATTTCAGGACAAACTAGTTCAGCCTAGGCCAAACTGGTTTGTAGAACTAGTTTGGCCTAAGCCAAACTAGTTTGTCCTAAAATCGGGTTTGGCCGGTAACATATACAAAAAACACAATAATATTATGGTGACATCAAATCATTTAGATTGTAGATCATAATGCACAGATTGTAAAAAGTAATGCTTTAGATTTTTTTATAATCGAAACTTTTTGCTTGGATATTGTCACTGCAGCATGCACTTTATTATATGGTGCTGGAATCGATGACTCTATGTAAGTTAAAAAAAAAAAAATTTTTTACATGTTATTTGAATGTAAATCTTTAATCGCGTTTTTCTCGAAACAACGGTTTTGAAATCGGTGGTCACGATTTCTCGAAAAATTATGAACCGATCTCTTTGAAATTTTGCACACTTCTTCAAAATAACATTATCTCGTGCTTGAACGAAGGATTTTTTTTTCTATTTTAAGTGATTTTTCAAGGCCATGAAAGGTGCAAATTTTACTCAAAAAAAGGGTTTTTTTGTTCTCAACGCCGCCAAAAACGCAATTTTATTTATTTTTTTCCTTTGTCCAAGCACAAGCTTAGCATCTACTAACAGAAAATTTTTGGTTTTTACATTTCTGATGAATCTGTCATGAGTTATCCTGACCACGCCGATAGCACTTTTGGGTCCAGTACGATAACACTATGCACCCAAATTTTGAAATTTTTTTTTTTAAGTCATAGAAAACGCTAAATTTTGACGTTCAAAAAAAAAACTTTGCGGATTATTCACAAATTTCCTCAAAAATACGTGAAAAAAATGGAACTACTTTTCGTCTTTCACTGTCATTTTTTGAATCTAACCAATCAAAAATCACAAATACACGTCATAGCAACTGGTGTAGAATTATTGTGTAACTGTCACTTTGTTTGCAGCTTTAGATTGTGTTATGGAAGCAGGGTCGTATTTAGATATTTATAATATTTGTTATGCTATATTTGTTTAACTTTTCAGTATAGTTTATTCTTCGATATTCAACACTACGAAAACATCTGAACACTTCACAGAATGAGCATAGGTATTTTTCGCGAATTTTTAGACGCACAAACCCTCCATTGCTATCGGACAGTAAAAGAAATCATTTCCTTTTGAAACACATTTTTTTTCATTACTTTTTTTTCTGATTTTCTAAAAAACATATATTTAATTGACTATCAATTAAATATACATTTTTGAGAAAACGCAGTTCTATTCAAACAATTAACTATCTAATTCGCATACCCCGTTATCGTTCACCCCGGAATTGTTTTTTTAAAAACTCAACATTTGCCCCTTCCCGTTTCACTGCGAGACAATTCGCATACCCCTTTATCGTTCACCCCAGAATTACAATTCGCATACCCGTTTATCGTTCACCCCGGAATTGTTTTTTTAAAAACTCCACATTTGCCCCTTCCCGTTTCACTGCGAGAAAATTCGCATACCCGTTTATCGTTCACCTCAGAATTACAATTCGCATACCCGTTTATCGTTCACTCCGGAATTGTTTTTTTAAAAACTCCACATTTGCCCCTTCCCGTTTCACTGCGAGACAATTCGCATACCCCTTTATCAAAAAAAGCGGTGGTTTTCAATCTTCATGAAAATGTGAGTTTTAAATTTAAAATTCGTTTTATAAATTAAAATTTCCAAATACGACTCTGCCCTGAACGTTCAATTGTATTTCATTCCAACCAATTGATATTTCTATCTTTGTTTATCATAGATACAGGTATATAACTTTCTCTTTTCTTATCACTATATGAGACAAGATAGCGATCGCTATATACTCTAAAATCAACTTACTATACCATATTTAATTTTTTTAAATTAATTTTTAAAAATTAATTTTCCGCACTTAAAACGACCAATAACGCTGTTATATGTTATATAAAACAATAATTGTGAATTTCCAGTGGATATTTTG